>LR990076.1:5604712-6804712 GCA_905147235.1 Erynnis tages
TTAGAAATCGGATCATAATAAATCAGACTGGAGATACTCGTACTTGAGGCGACAAGAGAAGCGCGATGTCATAGCACTCAGCCATCCGCCGGCCCTCGCGCCGAAATAACACGTCAGTTATGTTCTTGATCGTGATCTTGACGGATCTCATCCGCACTCTAAGAATTATATCTAGTCTATGGAAGACTAGATGCTTGTCCATGTCTCAATTTCTGAGGGTACGGTAGTTTCTATTACTGCAATTTTTTTAACGAAATTGCACAAGTTATAATACCAAGGGGGAGTCGTCAAGTAAAATATTTAGATTAAGACAAAAATTAAACACTCTCTATTAAATAATAGTCTAAAGACTCCGTGACAAGTATTCCCAAACACACACTTAACTAACTAAACGATCGAGGGTTATAAATCGGATCATAATAAATCAGATCGAAGATACTTGAGTCGACAACCGCCATATTGTAAGCACTCAGCCATCTGTCGGCCCTCGCGCCGAAATAACCCGTCAGTTATGCTCTTGATCGTGATCTTGACGGAGCTCATCCGCAGAATTAGAATTGTCCTTAGAATTGTGTCACTAGATTAGATATTCGGATATGGCTAAATTTACAACTGGAAAGAATGGAAGCAAGCTTTTGTAACAAACATAATAATTCCTTTAAGTAAGTTCTTCAAGTAAATAAATCTGAATTCCAAAGGACATTTTGTGTCGAGATCATTTTAAAAGGGATGCATGCAACTTATTAAAAATCCAATCCATCATTACAATTTCGATTGCAGATTAATCAAATTTATATTTACTTATAAAAAAGAAACGAAGACGCCGTTCAAAGCAATTGATCCACCGTAGGTTGTTGAATCATTCGACGTCACCGCTCTCGTCAAATTGTGCTTACGTATTTTTCAATTTACCTACTACAAGGCAATTAAATAGCGCGTAGAATTAAGTGGCGATCAACATTTTAGCGCTATAAGAGTCAAACGTTTCGTTGACAATCGTAACAGTAGACTCCGACCTGATTATTAGATGTTATTGGCATCTGCTGTAGTCATAGTTGGCACGCGCCCAGATTGAAACCAAACGACGGACTAACGCACTTCTATGCATGCATATTTAAATGGGTAATGGTGACACTGATGATACACATTGGGCTTGCTCTATTGCTCTAATGTCTAGCCAACTTCCACGTCTTGCTCCAGACTAAATACTGGTTTGCTATATTAGCTTTGTTTGTAGGATTCTCGCAAAACCATCAATACATATTGCATTCAGTTTGTTACCTATATTTTGAATTAATTGAGTATGCACTCACAAAGAGATGGGAAGAGAATTATTATCAACACGAACTTTGTGCAGTTCACTTTTGTCTTCATTGGCAATGAATAAAGTTTTTGTTTCAGAAACAGCCATACCATATATAAGAAACGGATACTGATATGTTGTACCAGAACATTTGATTCTCCTAGTACATTTTATAATAAAAAATCTCAAAGGACTTTCTTTAGTTTAGAAAAAAAATATGAATTGCTTCAAATTAAGTTTGGGTTAAAAAATTAAAAGGAGCTCAAGTGTAAGAATAAAAGCATAAAATAAAAATGTAAAACACTGTTAATGGGATTAAACCCTAAACTAAGTTTATGCTCAACTGAATCGACAATGAAGTCCGTCTAGACTTCAAGACGAATGGTAAATTAACAGTACAAAAATGTTCTCACTTTCAGTAACATTCTTCATTTCAATAAAATCTATACACACATTTTGTAAGTAACTTGAAAGTTTTTATGTAAATTTTCTTACTACCTACATTTAAATATTCCAGCAATAAAAATATTTAACTACGCATTTAAGAACACGTCAGTTTCTTATTTGTAGATATAAAGAGCCTATCTCAAAAACATTTTGTTGCTTATGTATAATTTCATCATAATCTTGAACCAATTTCCGGTACCCCGCCGCGATACAAATATATACTTTACTTGTCATCATTGGAACGATTGCAGATCGAGAAATTCTCTCACTCTCACCATCCTTAACCCTGAAATCATAGTGGAGTTGAAAAGTAAGAAGGAGAAAGATTATGAAAACTTTCTGTAAATTCCAATCCCAAAAGAGCTAACTAAAAGGTTTGTAAAATAGGTGGTGTTACCGAAGCATGCATCAATCCTAGAGAAGAGCTCCTAAACAGTACTTAGCGTGAACAGCACATTGATCTTAAGTGTTGTTCGACGTTCGGGACCCGATGTGATTGAGCACACGTGAACTTGGAAGGAAAATGTGGCTGTAAAATACGACACGCAAATTCTGTACTCTTCAGTAAATTCGACGAAATAATGAGAAGTCTTATTTATTAGAACTATTTCCACCACCTACAAATCCACCAACCCGCATTAGGCCAGAGTGGTGGACTAAGGCCTATATCATTCTCATTGTGAGAGGGAGGAGATCCTAATCTATAGTGGATCACTAAAGGTTAAAAACAAAAACTACTATTGCGACCATGTTTTGGTGAGGAAAACTTGTCGTGTAATCGAGCCTACAATAATAAAGGAATGCTTGGGAAATATGAACTGATTCTTTAACCTACATTATACAAAATATCAGTAAACTAACCTAATCACGAGGTGCTGTATCAGCAGATAGTCTCCTAAACACTGTCGTTAGTAATTCATTGGTATCGCTTATAATTAGGAACCGAAACAGAATGAATAATTTAGGATAAGTTCGCCACGTTGCTTTGTTTCTATCTTCTTGGAAGTAAAGAATAATTAGTGTAGCATAATTTTACCTACCAAATAGATACTAGTGAAAATGATCCGAAAAGAATATTAACAGAAGTTTCAAATAAGCTGTCTAAAATTACAATTATTTGCTTAAATACCCTTCTACAGTCGGCTAGAAGCCTAAGCACAGTTATTAATAAGGAGTCTACTATTATTAATTAATCATTATTGTAAGTTTGTGAGTTTGTTTGTAGAAAGTAATCTCTGGAAAAACCTAACAAATTTTCTAAACTTTTCACAAGTTTAAGTATATATATATAACAAAACTCCAAACACTCAGCATAAATCAGTAAGTAGTTTCGCAAATAAAGTATTTCAGTTCCATAATTTTACCAGGCTCTCAGACACGTTTGGAAATGTCAAGCTCTTCCGAAATAGGAATGGGTTTGTTCAATAATGAGCGAGAATATTGATCTCCAAAAGGAAATGCAGAGTTTTCATACTTAGACCTTCTAAAGAGGTATGGGTACCATACTTAAAGCAGACGAATATCGAAATAGTGACTAAAGTAAAAACTTTAAAAAGTAAAAACGTAAATTTCGAATTCGCTTCTACGGCAACCACCGCTTCTTAACCTAAATGGAGTTGTTTCTTGTTTAAGTATCCGTACTACTACGTCTAAGATGATTTCTGAATTTATAATATGTTAATTATCACGTAAGAGTTGTAAGCAAAACGAATTTAAATTTTGTAACATTATACTTTCATATCCCAGATCCCTTCCTCTAAATTGGATTTCGCATATCTAAATGAACAGAGTAAATTTCCAAACCAATGCAATATTGGAATTAGAAATGTAAATGAAACCCGGGTAATAGTTACCCAAGCCCTGTAGAATAGAAGTGTGTTTGAATTCGGAATAGATGCTTTAAACTTTAGGGCCAAACGGGCTGCTAATACGAGTATGTACTTGATTTCATACGAAAATATACACATTTAAACAATTTTCGTCGCTACTCAAAGGATCTATAAACGTATAAATATTTAGGGAATTGCTTGTTTGGTCGAAAGTCATTGCTTTATGTAAATTGAGAGACAGATAGTAAACGCAAAATATTACTTTTATAGCGAATTGAATAAGGAACCAGTCGTACGGAAAAATGGAAGCAACAGTTTGATATTTGTTATTTTATCTTTATACATATATACTTAAATCTTTTCCACTTGATCGCAAATAAAGCCAATTCCATTTATACCCATGGACGGGAGAATTTTGAAATAGACACGGAATCAATCGTTTAAATCTATCATATTTTTGGTAAAAATAAGGATCCACACCACATATATTTTAAACTATTTTAAAATAGATTTATAAAAATGGTATGTCGACGTCTCTATTGTAGACTACTTGATTCCATTCTATATAGCTTCAAGTGAGTATTAACCTTGGGATAGAAGCTTTAATAGCTGAGAACAGATGACGGGAATCATTTTTAGTACACCACAAATTGCTCTCTTTAATTTTTAGGAGGGCCGTCTAATGTTACAGATTATCTAAATTTGTGTGATTAATAGTCGGTACATGCCGGACAGAAAGTAGAACATAAAACACGCCATGAGGTCACAACTTCATGCTTTTGTGCTTTTGTGCTTTTAGCTATATCAAACATTAAAAAATACTTACATCAAATAATGTTATAAATTATAATTATAACATGACACTAATTTGATAAATCGTCATTCCAGATCCAGACACGGACCATAACATTAATGAAAGGAGATTGCTTACTCACAAAAGTAGTCAGTGGGCTTAAAAGGCAATTCAACCGTAGCCTATTTAAACAAAAAGATAAATACAAGAAAAGAAAGCTGATGATGAACATTCAAACCCGAAATGCTGCCATTTGCCACGTTTTTCCGTTTATAAATAAAGAATATTATATTACTTCTTATAAGCAGCAGAACATGCACTTAGATACAACCCCAGGCATTACTCTTACATTTTATAAATTAAATTACTTTTTATAACAGCAGATCTTGGACAATACTTAGTTGCTTATAATAATATGAATTCAGGTACGATACTTATTTGATAAAATAATAGATCATAAATTCCAGACGCGGACCGTAATATTAATAAAACGTGATTGCTTACTTGCGGAAGTAGTCGGCGGTCTTAATTTCGTTTGCCTTGGCGGAAGCGAAATTTAACCACAGACTATTTAAACACTAGAACAAGCTACAAGTAAAGTAATATAGCTGATGATGAAGACTTCAAATTTAAATGAACCCTTTATTGTAGGTTAAATAAAAAAATAAAGAAATTGTAACTTGACTGGCTCGTACCAACCATTATTCACACTAAAGATAATTGTAACATTCGGCTGTTCTAAAATTGAACAGCAATCTGTGGTGTCTTAAAATCATTTCTGCCATCTGGTCGTTGCTATTATAAGGTTGCTAATAAAATTCTTCCAACGGATAAAAGTTACTAGGTAGGTATTTAAGTGGTGAAAGTTTAACGTACGAAAATCTGTGCTGAAAATGTATTGCTATTTAAGAGTTTAGTTCTCGTTTCTTTTTTTTTGTATCATAGATAGTATACCACTGCAATTATTTTTTAAATAAACTATACATTATATAGATTTAGTACAGTACCTTTGTGAATGCTGAAGCCCATCAGCGGTACTATAGATACATATAAATTAAAAAGTGATTTCCGTTTCATTGACCGTGTCAACAAAATGGAGGAAAACCGAGAAAACAAATCATTATAAATAATCTGCTTAACGGCCATTTACACCAGAAGGTAATAAAATATTAAATAACATGATGTCGGATAATATTCTAGCAAGCGAAATATTTATGAGCAGTTACAACTTTGTAAAAGTTCAGTAACTTCGTGAATAATTAAATAAGAGCGGAGGCTTCTTAGCGCAGAAAAGCGAAATTGTGTCAATATCATCTTACAGAAACTTTTAATTACAATTCAATAGGTAGGTACTTTAACAAATAATCAGATTACTTTTCTAATCTCTTAATATCTCGAGTAGAATCATGATATTTTGGCATTAACTCATAGGTAAAATCGACTATTTTATTTTATTAGTAGCATCACTACATAAAATCATTACGTTTTAAACCAATTATTTGTCAGTCGTTAAAGATTAACCAGTTACTCTATGAATATATTAATTCGTCGTTGCTATCAAAATATTTATTTTAACTTGCTACCAGGTTGATAATAATATATTATGTATTGATTATTATGTTCAGTTTACTTTTACCTCATCCCAAACACAAAACGTTCATTTATCTACAATGATTGCAATTAAATAAATCAATGCCTAAAAACGCTGAATGAATAACTTGAAGTATTTTGTAATAAAATATATAACCCAAGGAAGGTCTTGCGAACACAGAAAATCAGTAGAACTAATTGTGAAATCTTCGCGGACAAAGACAGGGATGGAGATTAGTATAAATAAATGGAATTGAATAACCGTTGACATGTCGTTTCTTTTGGCTTCAATCGATTATTATTATAGTCACCGCGCCATCCCCACTCTAGTGTTGTCGAGTTACTTACATTGTATGGTAAGTACTGTCTCATGAATGTAAACAATCAATGCAGCCACCGAAAAACAATGTACAGAGTAAGTAAAACGGGATAAATAAAACTGTGTCAGAGACATAAGTATACATAAGTAAGTACTTGTGTGCCTCGTATTTAATTTTGTTTTTCCAAAAATCAACTTATACCCTTACACCAACCACTTACCTTTTCAATCGAAATAGAACTCGTCTGTTTCAAAAAAGTTTTCAAACCGTAACTGAGAATTTTTTTCTCATTTTTAGATAGGTACGAGTAGATACCTAATACGCTATCGTAAAAGTTTTATATCTACCACTTTTTGGAGCAGTTCCTTTGGCAACGAAAATCAAAAAACAGACAATGCATAGGTGCACATTCCATTCACAAAGTCCTTTGTCAAAGGAATTCGCGCAGTCATCCATTCGTGCACCTACAACCCGGAATAGTACCTATAAATATTTTACCAGGTTGGCGGCATTGTAAAACGGACGCAGACATGGTAAATTTAGAGTTGAATGACCGATGTTATATTAATTTTACCCCATATCGATTAGTGGCACGCTAGGCTTAGCTGAAGTTTGAATAGGTCTGTCTACCCGAGGTGCCCCGTCCGTTGTAAAAGCCGAAAATTCGTGCCATTAAATAATTTTAACGATGTAGTTAAAGTAAAATAAATTTTGAATTCTTAAAAAAATATTTATGTGATTGTAAATAACTAATAATGTAAGGATGCTCACATACGAGTGTATAGATAATTTTAAAAAGGTAAAGGTTGAATACTTGTGTTGTTGTTTTTCATCTTATTTTTGAAAAACCTCATGTATGGTGCTAAATATTAGACATAGGTTTCAAAAGCCGTCCTTGGCCACATTTTGAATTACAGTAATATTTTTTTACCATTACTAGTTCTGAATTTTATCCCGGATATAAAGCTGATGAAGCTTTTGATGCTCTTAATTCAAGTCTTTTCTTTTGTTTTTCCTTGGTAGTAAACCTTCAACTGCAACTCTGACAGACAGACAAATAGCCACAGAAAAAGAAATTTCAGTCAAAACTAAGGGGACCAATCTTTTCCTTGGTCGCGGTTTTTGTTCTTTGAGCGTCTCATTCAGACCATTCAAGCTTCATTTCTATGTTGTTACCAGTTTAATTCGTGGAAAAGGGTAATATTTTTAAAGCAGTTGAGAAATGGAGTCTGAATTAAAATTAATTTCATTGTTACCACAAGATAAAACAGTTCAACCCTTGGACGCTTTTCAACCAAGACTGTGTTTTTCAACCTAATTTCACCATAGTTATCTATCTAAATTTTTAGTCTAAGATCCGTACCTGACTCAACCTTCACCGGGCTGATAATAGAATAAAACTTATTTTATAATACCTAAATTTAGTATATCAGAAAATATATTAAAAATGGGTTTTCCAAAAAAATCATGGACAGAATATTTTAAAATATTTTTTAAATCTTTGAAATTCCCAAACCTTCGCAATAAAACATCTTTGATATAAAAAAAATCTATTATCATAAACTGGCATCGACATACTTGTTTATACCTGGCAGCCTAGTGGTTCGTCCAGGTAAATAATGGACAACCCTACGTTGGCATATATGCTTGGCGTGTGATTTAGGACCTCAACCACACCTCAACACATGAAGCTGTTTTACGAGTTAAGAGGCTGGGGGTAAGGTACCTCCCCGGACGAGCTACTCTGGCTTTACCACCTAAAAATTACGCACGATTAATAAACCTAGTAAACAGAAACAATAATAAACAAACAGTAAGAGTATGGATATCAAATAACAAAAGTCTTCTGTTACAGCATTCAGCGAATCCAGAAAATTTCAGCAACTTTAATTGTAACGATTGTTCAAGCAAAACTTGTTTTCCTCAAACTGAATAAAACATTTTGTGAATTTGATTGGTACAAATCGAGTTCCCTGAGTGAATCGTTTACCAGTTATTGCCTTGGAGTTATTTTTCAATTTTCTGTAATTTCAGTGATTCGATCAAATTTTGTGTCTGCATCGTTAGGTTCTTTAACAACGTCTTAATTATTTATTTATAGGCCATGGTAGTATCGTGTAACGGGTTCCAGACATATAATTTGTAAACATTACGGCGATTAAAAACGGAGAATCAATGAAAAAGGTAGCTGACGCCCATCTGACGCCTGCTTTTCCTACCTAATATTAAGTTAACTAGTTTTTGCATGTTTGGTAGTAGAACTCATTTTACCAATAGGAATTTATGTGGTTGCTCATTTGTATGTATTGTGGGCTTGTGAAACGTAGGTACTAACGACCTATGATAATGATGTGGGGCTCATTATAGAGGCGTTATCGGTTCAGGCGATGGTCCCAAGAGATAACTACTGCTATACAATGGAGCCGGTAATTGAAACTATGGGGACCTGTACGAAGACAAATCTGTTGTTCAATGCAATATTACAATCAACTATCATGAGATTTCTTTAAGTATCCAATAGGTAGGTACTTAGCATTAGATGAGCCATATTTATCAATCGTTGATCCTATTCCGATTTGAACCTTAATCTTTCAAGATACCGATATAAAGTCGAGAGAGACTAGTATATAGGTACCTTAATTCAAAATGTTCAGTCTACGCGTGCCTGTAGAATTGAATTTACCGAGTAGACTAAAATTTTATATTCCTTAAACTCCTTAGAGAATGGAAATTTAAAACGCCGATATTGTATTTCCAATGTTTGTATTCGATAGGGAACTAGCTTCTACCTTTTACCGTTTTATATTACATGCTTCCAAACAAAACCTTTTTAATATATTTAAGTGGATGTGTTACATAATTATAAAATACATTCTGTAAATATTTTCTTTCATTTGCATAGGTACTTACAGTCGAGCAACCTATACCACTGCTTATGCCTGTTTTAAAAGACTACAAGAAATATGTGAACGCCTAATCCTACAGATCGGAAACTGTCAAAAAAGTCAACAATGTTGAGCGCGGTCACTGCTTGGATGGATGACTGCTAGCGAAGATTCATGCTTCCGTGGTTCAATGTTAAGCTGTAGGTCCCGGTTGCTACTAATTTGTAAATTCCAACACTTGTTAGGAGATGGCCCCACAGGTAGTCGGAAGCTGACTAAGAGATTGAAGAATACACGAAACAGGTTGGCCACTAGTAGTGTAGCAGTGTAGGTACTTTAGTATGTTCCAGGCCCCCTCCTGTTGGATGGAGGAACCAGAAGTTTCTAAAAACCTAACAGCCTAAAACTATCGCAATATTTTACAACCATAAAATAAGAAAAACAATAAAATTATCTTATTACTTGGACATATTATGGAAGTGAAAGCACGTCTGCGAACTTTATTCTATAAGGTAGTTTTGGACCCCAAAAGCAAGTGTCACATAAAAAATATTTATTATCTTACCTGTAAGTTTGTAAGGAAAATTTTATTATTTAGTACTATGAACTGTGCTATGAGTAGATATTTTCTAGTTTGAGTGTCACGTGTCCTGTCGCGAGTTTAACATTTTTTACCCATACCAAAATTGTACACCGCCGCTAAAGAAGTTTTCACTTCAAAATTAAATGGTAAGATATTGAAACAGTTAAATCAATCAAAGATTTGCTTCTTAAACATCACATGACAATTAAGGGACCTCCTTAATAGGTCCTAGGTAGATTTATAACCTGATCTTTTATACAATAAAGTATAGACACGGAACTGTTGCGTCTGTTATATCCGTCATGGGTTTGTTAAATCAGCCAGATGGAATGTTGAAGTTTCCAATCGAATAAAGTTGTCCGTTATTTAATTCACAACAGAGTTAGCCTGCTGTTGAAAAACTACAAAAATTGGTCATGTGTAGCACAGTTCACACACGAGGGGTTCCGAACCATTGTAATAGAATAAACATGCACAATAAACACTTGACACCATTTTGCGATTTTTACCGTTCAATTTAAATTTATTTATTAAAACTCATTCTTAAACAAAACTTGTCTCTTGTCCCTTTGATATATAAACGGATCCAGAATATCGAAACGAATAAGAGAATTAGACATAAAAGAAAAATTCTTCTGATTTGATCCCAAACTCAGTTTCAGATAGCACCCATTGGAACATTAATCCCATGGACACACACTCGCGAGGTTGGGTAACTCATATCGTATTCCACTTGAAAAACATAATATGAGCATCTACTTCTTATGAAAAGATTTTTAGTACATTATTCTGTATTATCTTACATAATATTGAGTGACCTGAGCTTTACTGATTGAAATGATTCTTGGCTATCCAGCAGTTTAATGCAGTTTAATAAATAGAAAAAGTAAATATAGAATGTATTACCGACTTTCAGGACATTACTTGTGGTAACTTATTCATCATACTACCTACTGAAAGTAAAGAAATTCTAATATACTTTATAATAAGAAGTTTAATTTAATTAACAGCTAATTATAAATTAATTAACGTGGGAAGGAAATTACAGTCCCTTTATACCTATCACCCATTAATTGCCAATTAGCGTTTGTGTAGGCGAATGCTGTAGATACTCAACAAGCTGGAAATAACAATATCCTTGCATAAAAAACTAATAATTTAATAGAAGTATAGCAAGAAAACTATCGGAAACCTTTTTTGTTTCAAATACTATTTACTGTTTATTTATCATCCAAAATCTTAAGGTAATCTTATGATTTTTTCTTCCAATATCCTACTACTATTATAAATGTGAAAGTTTGTGAGGATGGATGGATGGATAGATGAACAGATGTTTATCGCTTTGATCGGATGAAATTAGGTAAGAACGTAGTTTATAACCTGAATTTGATAATATAGGATACCTATTATCTCTCTCTGGACCAAGTTCTAAACCGGACGAAACCGCGGGCAAAGTTAATGATTTTTAGTACGACTAAAATACACTGTTTATTCCATTTTTGTCTTTCGTAAATGTTTAAACTAGAAATCGTAATAAATCACAAACAATGAGAAGCTATGTTGGCACTGTTTGCGGGTTAATAAGCCGCGTCTTAACAGTAATGCGACCTAGCAATTTGAAAACCAAGATTTATTTGCATTAACTACATGTAAGATTACAGTGTCAGGTACCCCTTTAATTTGTTTTTCAATCAACTTTAACGCCTCTTGAATCCCAAACACACACCATAAATTTAATGGAGTCATAGACTCGTTGACTGCAAATCCTTTTGAATTTTCCACGCCCCATTAGACCGTACCCCATTTTTATTACACTTTTCGTAATATTGTTAACAGAATCTGATTAATTAACATTGAATCAATATTCTTTGCCTCACAATCTCATTCATCACGAATAGCAACGCACCCACAATCTACATACCACCACAGATAAGACATCTTTCTGTTTATATTTGGTCATGTAAACCCCATGAGTTGCAGTCGCAACCTAACATCAGATGGCCTGGATAGCGATTTGTTACTCAATTAATTACTTTCTAATTGTTACACTGAAACCCATTCCTAGTGGATTGTAGGTCTAACTTCTCTCTTACATGTCAAACTGATTGACACAAGTGGGTTGATGATAACAAAACAATATCTATTAGTAAAGTTTTGCACAAAATACGCCGGAGGAACTTTCACCGTAATTGACCAATCGCGAGTAGTAATATTCCGCCTAGAAACTTGCTTTATTCCCTTGTGGAATTTGGCATGTCCATATGATAAATGAAATAAGACGTTAAAAAATGTATGATAATAACATATGGATAGATTGGTTGTGTTTTATAGTAAAAAAATGTAGAGTTTTATTTATTTATCTATACACAATTTGAAGATATTGTAGTAATTTGGTAAGTTTGTGTTCTATTTAGGAACAAATTATCCATTTCTTATTCTATTTTACCAAATGAGAATATTAGGCTTTCTTATGTCATGTATTCATCGCAGATAGTAATTTGAAAATCGAAATCTACTTCCAAAGTTCCAACCTCTAATAGTACATGACATACAATGTATATACGAGTAGTGCACAATAAATAAGTGTCACTGTCATAATAATTATAATTACTTACTAGTACAAAGATCGAATTTAATCCGAATAGTTCAGTAAATTGGAATTCCAAAGAAAATGTTTAAGCAAATACCCAAAGAACTTAAACGTACAAAAAATAAATTGACGTAGTCTCAGTGGGTATCTCAACAAAACGTAGGTCACGTACGTACGACCTAGGTCCAACTTGAAGAAAGTTTACCGAAAAGAAAATTTAATTGTTTAGTTGTTCTCAAAAGTTGAGGCAATTCGATATGGTCAGGATAAAACAAAGGCAAAGCAATGTTAAGTGGTGGAGCCACAGTAGCTCTCCCGGGAAGGTAGGTTACCGCCAGCCTCTTAACCCGTCGTCAAGCAGCATGTTCTTCATCTTCATACTTCATCTTGTTTAACAACGTAGTGATTACGCTGTTCATCGTAGTTGATAACGTAGTAATTACGTTGTTAAGTTACAGTTATACATATATTGATTTTGATTGTAGAGACGGTCAATATTCGGACGTGATTTAAAGTGTCAACCTTTGATTTATGGGTGTGAATTTCGCCTGGGAAAGGGATAAATAGATTTCGCAGCGTGACGCTATATTTATTAAAATATTATCCTGACTGGACGACGAAGAAATCATTCATGGCAATGTTTTAAATGAACTGTAGCTTTTTAAATTAAAGTTAATTGATTTTCTATTCCAACAGATGGTAGGAATAAATAATAAAAATGTAGATGGTGGTGTCAGTTAGTAAGTAGAGAAGTTTGTAAGGGTTCATACCTATAATATTTTTCAAACGTTGAAGTCGGATGTTTATTTTTTTATTTTTACCAAACATTAGACTTAGGTACTTGTCCGTTCAGAAATTTAACAAATAGGTACTTACCCGTATATATCTACCCATATTTTTTCGCCATTCCATTGAATGTATCGTATAAGGAAACAAACAAGTTTTTGTTTACTTTTCTTCCCAGGAAACCAGTTACCGTTTAAATTGCTATTTGTCTTCACAAATGTCTATCATTCGGACAGAGGTCTACTTCTTTTAAATCCCCGACTTTTCCTTTTGACGTGAATCGTGATTTTTCTTGAAGATTGAACGAAAATTCCTCACAGAGGCCCTTATCTTCAGCGTTGATATTATAGAATATTTGCCTTATATAGGTAGAACCAACATTACTAACTTGTTTGTGAGGCGACCTATTAAAATTAGAAAAATAAGAAATAAATAATCGGACAAAACCTTCATCAAATACTTAATATTAAAGATTACTACCATTCATCTGAGCACGTAGGTTGTGGGTACTCAGATGCTACTTCTGACTGAGAAATAAAGAAAATGTTGTTATGAACTCGTTAAGCATACCTACCGCCTCCTCAAAAGAAGATTTAAATGGTAGTCATTCGACAACTGTTATGCTGTATTGGTAAAATCCTTAACGATATAACCAATGGAACGACGGAGCCATCCCATTACCACTATCCTTTCAACTTTAATAGTGAGTACCTACAGGGTGGAGAAAGGTATATAAGTAGAGGCTTATGCACATAACTTTAAAAGGCTGATTAATGACCCTCCAAGAGGTAAATATTCTATAGTGACTTTACCCATGCCAAGCATTAACCCCGACTAGTCTCCCGAGTAGGTAAACAATTTAACTCAATTAACTCCTGTCAACAATTTATAGTCTAGTCTAGACATTTAATATGAATTTATGTAGGTACATTCTATACGGTATACTCGTACATAACTAACAGTTAGTTATACATACGGTATGTATAACTAACCATAACATTGTAAGCTTCGAAGACAAAGAGTAGGCATGCATTATTAATAAAATCATTTAATAAATTGATGTCTAAGCCAAACTTCACTACGCCATTATAAATATACTATCTATTGTTTACCAAGTTTTGGAAGCTATAGTTGATACACATTAATTAAAATTTAATTTACCAACAATTTACACGAGGCCTAGCCTTGGCTGTCCAATTTGCTAAACGTCAATCAAGACTAGATCTAATCTTTACAATAATAGTTATCAAGTACCCATTACATTAAAATTGGTAGATGAAATTTCATCGGCCCTAAAATTCGTATTTAAGGATAAATAAGTACTATCAGATTTCGTGATAAATTTTTGACATTATTGTTATAAAAAAAAATGATTCTGTAGAGCGGAGTTTGGAGCTTGTAAGCAGTTGGTACACAAGATGAACTACCTACGTACCTTCAGGGTCAATTCAAGAGTTACGACTGACTGACGTAGAGGAAGAACACTGATTTTGAAAATAAAAACTGTCATTATTGCAATGAGCGTTCTATAGAAAAGATTCATAATTGTAAAAGTTCGTTTTATTATTTCAGATTCCCCTAAAATACATAATATTCTATTATCGGAGTAGAAAAAATATTAAGAAATACGCGTTAGTGGAAAATTACATGCGCGCTTCCGTGATTTGGTGGGCACGTTAAGCCACGTTAATCTGTCGATCCCGTTTGTTATTGATGGATGACAGCGATTAAGCCTCGTCGAAGGCAATGATGGCTGGGGGTGTGAAAACATCGGATACGAGATGGCCACTAACCCGTACTTATCTGTACCAATTCGCACTGGAGCAACGTGATCATAATATGCTCTAGGCCCCGTGTTTGTTGTAAGAGACGCGCAACAGTGGTACAGTGAGGATTTCAGCCACTCATTAAGAGAATGCACCACAAATATCCTGAATCACGCTATCAAAGTTTTCTACATCGCTGGCATATATACAAAACACCCACGTGACGTAATGGGAGCACGGCCGCTCCCCAATCACCTGGCTTGGTGGCAGATCTCCCTTTGCCAAGGTATTCCATTATTAATTACTTTGAAAAATAAATAAAATTTTAATTCATTTAATCTTTACGTATGATATTCCGTCGCGTAGTTTACGAATCTATGTACCTAGGTACCAAACCTCTTTAAATTTATCAAGCTCTAATAAAACGTAATAAGCCAGTAATTGAAATGTAATGTACCAATAGATTACGATGCGTTAATACGACCATCCGTCTTGGCATCTAATTTGCTAACGTTTGACGGACAGGGGTGATAGGCCCGTGATAATAGCCCGCCGAAGGGCATTACTCCCGCCTCTAACTTAACTGTCTGAACTGAATTGCCTCTCAGTAAATAGCCCTCGGCCGGAGGAAGAAATTATTAGTATAAGTGTTTCTAAAAAACTTACAAGATATTATTATTACGCACGCTAAATATGTTATGTTATTTAAAATAAGTTTTTCTTATAACACAACTTTTAACTTCACTGCCGGATAAATGATTCGTCAAAAACCTAGAAGTCTGCGACCGAATATTAAATTTAAAATGAATACGTTATGGAAAACGTCAACTTTGTAAACGTACATAAAACACATAGAAAAGTGAAACGGGATACTTCCTTTAGAAGTTTAAGAGTTCCATACTTTTAGCCCTTTTCGAAAGGTCCATTACAGAACAATGAAGAATATTTAGTGGACAAAATGCGTGGGTTTCGGTATTCTTCAGCGGCATTAGCCAAGTCGGCCACCGAGTTAAATGCAGTACTTATGTTTAAATTACAAACTTAAGGAAAAAACCATCTAAACGTGTTACATCGGTAGAATATTTGAAAAAGCTGATGTTATGTAGAAAGCTTCTCTGAGGTCATGATTGATAATCCCGATAGTCGTTACAAACATTAGTAGGTAATTTATGAAGGTATGCAATTGTGTATGTAACAAACCTCCAAATGAAACATATTTCTAAAAGTTCAAAATGGGCTAGTTTCCACTTTTATGGCGAATTTTGATCAGATTAGATCAGATAAGAAATTGTTTTCTCTGCAGCAGGTTATCGGAAAGACTGTAGATTTAGATTTAGTAGACTCTATCATTGAAGCAAACGTGCTGAACTGAACATAGATACCTCCGAAAAAATAAATAGGTAATTTCATAGGTTTAGGACAAAAATCGTTGGTGCGCCTGATCTGGTCCATGATCTCGAATAAGCAGTGAGATCTGAAATAAAAAATGGAGGAAAATATCGAATTGAACAAATAATGTAAATTCAAGTTTGCGTAGACGTATTTGTTTAGGACTGTTGCTGTCTACTCCGATTCATTTGTTGTGGTTTACGCACTCGTGGATAACGTGGATTATCATAATCGTGTATGTCCATGGACATGAAATATGTATGTACCTATACATATTTTTACATAGTTAAAAGCCAGTATAAAATTAAAATGTCACAAAATTAAAAAAAATTCTCTGGTAAAATTTTATTATAAAAACATTAAATGAAAATAAATCAGTGATGAATTGGGGAAAGATGAACATCGATGTGTGCTTTTAAAATACTTGCTAATTTGCTTTTATAAAATATATAGACGAGTAGGCACCTACTCTACCTGCAAGTAACTAAACCCACTTACTTTTTGTATAAAATGCGTCAAAAACCAAAACAACACAATTGCTAACAACACATCTGCTTCATCGTGTATTCCTACGACTAAAAGGTTTTTTAGCTACTGTTTGAAGATCTGGCAAAAAAGCAACACGGCCGTAACTACCATCCTTTTCTCGAAGCAGTTCAGGCCATTTTCGACCCCATATAACTTCGTTGTAAATAAAACTAGAAACCTGAATTTTCTGTAACCAAGCAGGCATTGTATAAATACCATATATTCAAAATTTCATTCAATTTGAGATTGTAATTTAAGAATTATAACTAGTCATAGTTTCTCGCTTCAGCAGTTCCTAATATTTTGTCACTCACTCACTCACCGATCATCAAAATTCTAAGGCACTTCTAGCAGACATAGAAGCTTTAAATTTAGAATACAATAATTAGTGTTTAGTGTATAAGTCGAGGAAAACCAAAAACAAAAATTGCTAATTCGGTCCAGCTTTCTGGATAGACCAACTGCAATAACTTTGTAATCCATATAAATATTGGATTACAAAATATATAGGATTATAAATACATATTGGCCAAGTCAATCTTTGGATACATACATGGATCTTACACTTTTTACGATGGAAGAACTGAGTTGCGAGACTTGGGTTTTCTACCAGTTATGTTTTTGATGGCAACTATATTTTATTTCAGTACAGTGAAAAAACAAAGAAAAGAGTAAGTAATCAGAAAGTTAAATTTTTATTTTTATTTGCAGTACTGTCATCGTTTAAAGTAGAAACTTAGGAGTGATACTGGGTACAAATATATCGTAATACCACAGAATCCACAGAATACATAATAGTACAAGTGTAATTAATACCTACTAAACGCTTGAACACATCTTGAAAGTGACGCGCGGTGCTGTGTGTGTGCTTGTAAATGCCGATAAGGACACGTGTTTTGCGGGACGACTTCACCGCGGACTTCACTGCCACACAACGCAAAATATCATACTAACAACTACTTACAAGCACACACACATATCGCGCACCAAGATGAACTCAAGCGTTTATAGGTAGGATTTGGTCTTGCCATTAATTAGTTCTGGCCATATTTAATCTTGGGACTCCATCATAAAATTTGTAAAAGATTTTTGTCGAAATTGAAAGTACAAATTTAAAAACCATCAGCAGTGGTTTGAATGACGGTCCTCAATTAACTGCTGAGAGCGCTGGCACGCCGGACGTGCCGGAGTGGACAATGCCGTCCACTCACAATCGGTGACACTTGACGCACCGGTGATTAAAATCTACGTCGCCGTCGTGCCGTCGGTGACCAATCTCGACCTATTAGCGTATAAGGTTATTGAGTTACTGCGAAATAAATTTTAAGTTCATTTTGGGACGCTACAAACTGCAACAAAACACGAGTCGGATTTTAACTCGCAGACAAAAATCCACATTTTATAATTACGTTACTCGAAAATCCCTAACGTTTCGTAGGCAATTTATAACATTTCTGGGCATTACTTGGTATGCCGTTGCAAAATGATATTCAGGGGATTTAATTTTATTTATTTATTAATTTTTTTGCATAACCATGGTTTTTTAAATATTTCATTAATATTTTTGGTATTTTTTTATACGGAGAAGATGAAAAATTGCATTTGCATAAATAAATGTACCTATATGGAAGTGACACAAAAATATAAAAATTAATCTGTGAATTCTGCAAAAACCTTTAATTTCAATACGATTTCTTTATTCACGGTCGCCGGCTACGTCGCCATGGCGCCTCGGTGATGGCTCTTAATTCAATAAACTTTGTAAATGCAAAAGTACGATTGTTAGCTAATAAATAACACTTTAAAGTTGGGATCTATCGAGTGTACGAGTATAAACATAGTGTAAATAACGAGTCGAGTCTTTGGCTCTTCAGGAACAAATTGACTGACCCCATTTCAGGCTACTGCTATCTAGCAGGTAGCCAACCGCTCAAAGCTCTACCTTCTCAAAGAGCAGGAAGTGACTGCTCCGTTATTGGATATTGATAAAACTTTTACTTCGAAACAGCGGTTAGTAAGTAACTTCGTTAAATGCGGAATGGAGTCGATAAATGAATGAAGAAATCCCTCAGAGAAAATTTTTCATTAGATATCAATAACATAGTTATACCAGAGATATTTCAGTTTTTAGCAAGAATTTTCAGTATTTTACTTCTTTCTACCTACGAGGGGAGGTCCCCCTATATGTTATATACGTTACTATCCCACTTATATACATTTATAGGTACTTGTTTCACGTAACTCACACGAGTGAAAAAGTGTGAGTGAGTAAGGCTGTGACTGGTATCAATTACTATGTCGCGCCTCTGGGAAGAAAACTTTAATTGCGAGTATATGTAGAGTTCGTTAAATATGAAGTATCTGTTCTTTCGAATAGTAACGTCTGCCAGGTTAGTTAGTCATGTAAGTGTATGTGTGTCATGTATGTGTAGTGTGATACGGAAACAAAACGACAAATAGAGACAAAGTAGTGCGACAAAAGGAGACGAAGGGACATAGGATTGACAGCAAACTTACCCTACGTTTGTTCCGACTTGAACCCGCAAGCGCTCTCCTTTGGTTAATTCCTCCGTGTTATTTTTTCAGCGTTCAAAGGTTCAAAGGCTGTCAAACATCGTGCTTCTGCAAGCCAGATGTTCCCAACATTAGCCTTATTTATATAAAAGTTCGAGCAGTTTAGCCACGGTTACACGCACCCTAATATTTATTTAGGTATTACTCCACAATTTAAATACTTAGTGACGTTTGCATTTTTAAAACTGAATTGGTAAACGCTTCAGTAAATTAAATAAGTATAAAACTATCTCTATATATATTTTCTCCTTAATATAAAACAATTTGCCATAAATATCTAGTATATAACGTAGATAATAATTTATTATATTATATATTTATAAAATTCTCATGTCACAGTTTTAGTTACCATACTCCTTCAAAACGGCTTGACCGATTTTTATGAAATTTTTCATACCTCTAAGTGATAAGGGTTTTCCACACCTAACATTTTTATTTTATTTGTTGAACAAATTTTTTTATTCTTATTTTTCAATAATCTGGCATCAAAAATACATACAACCCTAAATTTTCACCCTTCTATCACCAACCCCTTTTTTTAATAGTAGATTTTTAACGCTCGACAACTTGTATGGCAAAACAACGTTTGCGGGGTCAGCTAGTTATATCTAATATTTTCTGTAATTCCGATGAAATATACACAATCATTGTATGTATCAAACTACAGGATCCTGAAAAATCTAAAAAACCATTATGATATATTTAACTTATTTAATTTTCGTTTAAAGTAAAAAAAGTAACTGAGAATCTCTACATCACATGGTTATCTACAGTTATCTATAAGGTCTATATTTCTATAAGTATGTATACGTGTACTCATGTGGCTGTTCCATTAAATTGAAAGCTTTTAACTTTATTGTCGATATTTCATTTTATAAATGTACTTGGAAGGATAACACGATTCAATTTACTCACCCTAATTTGTTTTCGTTCAACTACAACGAATTTACGTGTGTTTTTATTCATCGTGAAATATCGTACTACATTTTCCAGTAATTTAAAAAATCATTATGTAAGATAAAATGAAAGAAGAAGCACCGGATATTTTGATATTGTTATTATTAAGAATTAAGAATGCTCCGGTAGTAAAATGCACTGATTATTTGAATATATATTGTTATACATTTTTGCACATAATTTAAAGGTAATTTTGTACATAATTGAAAGTAAAACCAATAAATAATAATAAAATATACACTCAACATTTTTGTGAAAGGTATGTTAGTTACCGGAGTAGAAATAAATCTAAGGTGTCAAAAGCAACCTCTTTTACCAATGCTTCAAGTGATTCAGTCCTTGAATGCGAAGACCATTGACTTTTTCTCTTCTATATAGAGAAAAAAGTAGGTAAGCAACAGTAAAAAAGTAAGCAACTCATAGCAGAAGCATAAGCGCAAGAAAAAAATTGAATGTTTCTTTAAAAGTGTTAATTGGATACACCGTAGATATATAATAGTTGTGTCTCGAGCTCACTTGAAGAAATAAACTTATACACGGAGAGTTTACAGAAATGCCTTTAAATTTTTGTTTTACATGTTAAGTGCACTGACACATAAACCGGCTTAAGATAAACTTTGTCCTAATTTAAGTAGGTAGTAGTCCTGTATTATATAAGTACTTATGGATATTTAAACGTAAAATGTTAAATTGTATTCACAGACTTAACTTACTGTGTAGTAGATACATAAGTAAATATTCTTTTATGCATAAAACAGATGAAGGTCAATAATTCCCTATTAAGTTCGCCGTTTTATTAAGTTTTCCTATGGAAAATAAAGGTCTGGGAGAAAAGTCATATGTAGGCGACGCAAATCATGTAATTAATTTGTAATTTGTTTAAATGAAACATTTAAACTTATGGTAGCTAATATTTATATTTTGTTTTTTACTTATGGCTGAATAAGAACTAAAAACGTGCGCATTCCCTAAACTGCTTTAAAAAAAGGGAATGAATGCGCGCAAAGCTGCGAAGAAAAGAAAATCGAATACCTAGTTCCATCTGCAATTTAATATGAGTCCGCGCCTTATTATTTTTTACTGTTAAAATATATACTTAACATGAAAGTGACGAGAACACCTTATCGTTTACTTTAAAAAAAATTATATACATAAATATAAATTTCACGTTTTGTCCACAGAGCAACCTGTCCGTCTTCTCTATTCCACACATGGGAGACCCTCCTTCAGGAGGTGGAAGCCGATGTGGTGGGCTACAGCAATGCTTCTACCAACCTTCAGCGGCTAGTGGCGACACCGCTGATCGACAGAACCTATCACATGAAACTGCAGGCTCGGAAGCTCTTTGCACATAGAGAGGGCTGCGAAGTGATACTCGGAAAAGCCGATGAACAACTTAATAAGGTAACTTTTCATTTATTTAATCTCTCCGTTTACCTTTTAGGGATTTTCATTACTTATTGTCTGTGGATACCTAATTTATTTACATAATTGACGGCCTATTTATGTATTATCAGCTACATATTATGACTATAAACTATGGATGAATAAATTGAATTATTGGCCATTATAATGAATTCATCGTTGCCGCCCATTTGTTTCAAATAACCAATAACTAAATAGAGTTTAATAGAGCATTCACGCCTTAATTATGATGCATTAATAAACAAAGTATCAAAATTTAATTAACTATACATTATGGTGTCCTAAAGCAAAACCAAACCGCAAAATGGGGAAATTGATTCTGTCAATTGTGCAAAATTGAGATGATGATAGCACTTTAATTGGAAATGTAATTCGTTCGTTGATCCCAACAGCACGACAATGATTTTACAATAATCAAATTGGTTGGTGGACTATACATGTTCTCACATGCCGCCAACCCTATTCATAAATTTATTCTCTTACTCAAACGCACATAGATAACTAAGGAAATATGTCATATGTGCATGCAAATAGGATTCGAACTAGGATATCTAAAGTAAGAAATCAAATTTATAGCCACTGGGCTATCACCACATTTTTACTCGAGACCTTTGTACATTCTTTGACCACGAAGAGAGCTTCACGTCCTTCCAAAATTGTATAAATTACAGTCGAAATATGATAGCAATGTTCGTCGCAGTGCTCATAAAGCATAATGGCACTGAAAATCAAAACGTGGAATCGTATTGTACCATATGGCACCGACCTACATTCGACTTAAACATTTTTAAAAAATCCAATGAACATTCAGGCACCAATATTTCCATTTCGAGGGATCGCTTGGAATATACAATACAATTATACATATTTCTAATGTATAAACTTAACAAACATAGAAGAAATGTTACTAGAGATCGCCAATCGCCATCTTTAGTGTGAGTATGTGAGCTTGTCGAAGTAGGTAACTACTCAAACTTATAGTAGTGTGCGTGGCCTTTTTCTTGATGATTTTTTATGTATTTCTTCTAATGCATTTTATTTAAAAATATTATAATTTGTGCATTCTTCATAATATAAACTTTAATTGTGGCACAATTAAAGTTTCAAACTACTCCGTTCACGTGGTGAGATGTAATCATGTATTTTTATCAGATAATTGCATCAACGTTTCGACATTATTGACTTATTAAAAAAAGGCTTCTTCGTTAAACCACAAACCTATATGTACATTTCAACAGAGCACAAGGAAATTAAGGGAACATTTCAACATACCGCTGTTTTAAAATAGCCCCAAGCGATCGCAACGGAGGGGTTGGTAATTGGATTTGAAGTATTTGAACAGAATTTATTGTACTGTATGCTCTCTGTTCGTGGGTTTCGTAATCGGCTCCTAATTACCCATCAACGCCAATCTAGAAAAACCTTTATAATTTTAAAAATATTTTTTTATATTTTAATAAACGGCTTCCACCTACCTCTGGGAAATGATTGAATTTCAAATCCTGTCATAATTCAGCAAATTTCTGTTAAACTCTTAAAATTAATTTAAGTAAAAACTTTTATGTTACTGAAATAAAAATATGTAATATTTTAATAAGTAGATGGTCACTCTTGTCACACAAATTTAATTTTAGTGGAAAACTTTATCATAGAATCAATGTACAACATACAAGTCTTACTCGTAAACTGGCTTTCTACAACTACGCCATCCCTCACTTGTTGGTATGTTATTAATAACTGAAGAACCAACGAGTTTCAAAACTATTAGAGATCTCCGGCGAGAATCAGCTCTGTCTGGAGGTCGAGATAGGTAATGACCGTAGATAGACCTAAAACTAGTCAGGCTGACGCGAATAGGCTAAATGAATAACCATGAAGTGAGGAGCCTTACATTATAATATTCTTTAGATTGAAAAGTAAAATTGATAATTATTAAGTGTATTTTATTGAGTTTTTAAAGTATACCCAAAATAAAAATTATACCCAAGTAAATAAACTGCTTTAAGATTCCTCCTTGAATATTTAGTTAAGGTTGGGTATATAAAGCTAAAATACTATTTCACAGAATTCGTGTTATTATAAAGTACCTTAGTCGCGACGCCAGACATGGAACGACCCACGTAGAACCTCACCTTGTTAAGTGCGCCTACACGGCTTAGGTTTAGGTCATGACTCTTTTCTCGTCTGTTCGTCTTATATTTAAATAATCATAAAATATAGCACCCTACGCTTCTTATTTATAAAAATGGTTCCAAGTATTACGCGCACGTATGTATAAATTATTCTCTATTGATTCCAATAGACGCTTTAAGTATAAGTGTCCTTGTAGAAAGTATCTAACGCTGTTTTTCAGGCGTACCTACATGTCGTAGGTACTACTACTACAAAATGCACAAATACTTGGTAATAGGTACTGACATTATCCATCAATATTAGCTTTTGACAAGCCAAAAATAACCACATTTATAATTGAAAATAATTATTTCGTTAATTAAATGACCAAATGAAGGAATTCTCGGGTTACTATAATTTAATTAAACAGAAAATTGGAACACAAATATAGCCGCAAGCATTATGGTTAATCAACGAGTATCGTATTTAATTAGCTTACCTACCAATTTAATTTGCGTGTCCGTAAATCTGAAAAATGTTGTAACTTTTATTAAAATTATTTGATAACGATATAAATATGTTTCTACCTATAACGCACTATGAAAATCTTACTGATATTAAAAAAGAGACAGTTTGGATGCTAGCTTATGAGTGTTTCACACAAAACTATTGAAGAAATTTTGATGACAATAATACGATAGGTAATTTAAATCATAAGTATTAAAAAATATAAATAAAAAAATTGACCAAAAATTAAAATAAAAATGTTAGGTGTGGACAACCCTTATCACTTAGGGGTATGAGAATTTTATATATAAAGAAAGAATTAACCTACCTACTCGTACTCTTTTGACCTCTATCTAGAACAAACTTTGAAGTCAGGCATTTACGGGCAGAAGCTAATTTAGAAATAAAATAATATCTTCTTCTAACATACTTAGAATTATGTGAGAAACTGGGAAAATATTAAAATACTTGATGATGAAACTAAACCGTTTGGAGAGGAAGTCTAATTGCAAGTTTAACAACGGCTTTGTGTTCTCTCTCATTAGTACAACAGACGACAATTACCTCTGGTGTTGCAAGCGCTTGTGTACTCAAGAAGATACCTACCTAATATGTTTCATTCTATGGTACCTAATCTCACAGAGCTGGTTTTTATCAAATCGAATCTTTTTTCAATCAAAGAATATATGTTTATATATCATAATTACAATACGTACTAACTATGAAAATAATTAAATTTGAAAAGTTTCCTAGTCTGAATCCTACGTATAGGTCCTTATTTGTCTCCCATTTGTAATTCCACGTACCGTGAAGCTCCGAACGGAAGCCCGAAGATTGGATTTGTGTATTCCTTTTCTAAAGACAAACGGATTTTGTGTTTATTCTTTCAGATCTGAAGTAGCGAATGTTGTTGGTGAATAAACGTACACTTATCGAAATCGAAAAGAATTCCTGTTTGTTTGTAATGGCAGGCGAGACAAAGGTATCTTTTGTCTCGACTAGCCTACAAATTCTTCTCGTGTACAGACCTACACGCCTACACGGTAATCCACATTTAAAATTATAAAATTTGTATTTAAGTTATAATATTACACTAAATTTAAAATTCTGGATTGGAGCAGCGTGGTGGAGTATGCTGTTATGTGGAGAGACGCATGCTTTATAGTGGGACATTAATAAGGTTGCAATTATACAAAATTGCATACAGTTTAAACTGCGTATAACTTTTAGAATGCAAAAATAACGCATGAATGTATGTTCACACGTGCAGTAAGAAAGAAATGATATTACAGTTACAATTGAATACCAATCCTACCGATACAAATATAGTTTATTCAATAATTCAAACATAAAAAGTTATGGAACACTATAATCCTCAAAGGGCGTTTAATCTTATAAAAGGAACTTAAAAGGAGAATATTTATATGTAGATATAATAGTTCCACGGACCAAACCTTTTTATAAACATCAAGTTTATTTCAATCCCTACGGTTGTAACGTAAATAGAATTGAGTTTGCAAATTTCACTATAAGTCTCATTAAGTCTATTTATCATATCGACCTTTCTTCCCACAATGATATTCAAAATCAACAATTTCGAATTCAAATCGAGAAGCTCCTTTACCAAGAAAGTGCACAAGGGTGTACCAGCAGCCAAATTTCATTATCGGGACGACTACGATTTATTCTTCTTCAAAAGTGTTGTAAAAAGAGCTCTCCTTCCTTTTCCTCTGGGTTCCTCGTATCAATAAGCGACGATGACAACTTACCATCAGATGGCCCGTAGGTATACCTGTTTGCTTGTCTTCAATTAAAAATACACCACAAAGTCGTTACACGATTACACGATTTGGATAGCTAACAATTTTCTCATTAAACAATTTGTTCGATGCTTGTAAGCCTTAAAAAGATTTTCCACAGGATTACTTGGGGTAAGTATGACTTATTCCTTTAAAAATCGTGTCCTTCATACTCTCTTCTCTTACGTCCATGCAAGATTAAATTGAGTTACAAACATCACATTGAGTTACAAAAATATTCAAAACTTACCTTAAGCCTAGCAAACTTTTGTCTTTACTTTATTATTCTACGTCAAGTTTATCTTCAGATGCGGTTGTAACTCAATAAGAATTTAGAGTTTGCAAGCATAACAACAATATTCCGAATGTCGATCTTTCCTCTTTCCGTACCGAAATCCCTCTGGGAAGGATATTGTATTCGTGTGAAGATATTCAGCACATCAACGAGGCTTACTTCGGTAAAAGCACAGCAAAGAAAGCTATAGTGTAACATGCCCATTGTATTCCTTGTGCAACCAGCATTTGAGTAGAAACTGAATTTCAATGCAGGTACATATTGTAATATAACTATATTCCAATTTGTTCTAAAGGTTTTACCTGTGCTTAGAGCAGCTTAAAGCTGACAACAATCCCTAACTACCTACACCTAATACTTAAATATTTGAGATCCTATCCGTAAACAAATACATTCATGTCCATTTAAAGTTTCAAACGATCGTACAAACTTTGTTTTATTACCTGCAACAGAGATATGCTCTGTTTTATGAAGTGAGCCAAAATCTACACGGACAGTTATTTCATTAGTAAAATGTCAGATTGTTTGTAATGGCTTCACCGTGTACCAACAAAATAAACCGGATTAGTAAGTTGGGTACAAGTTAAATCGGATAGTGTGATCACATAATGTGATTGCCTCCATAAATTCTGAATCTAAATTTTCAAGTGAACCGGCGAACAGTTCAAGGAAAATCTAATGATTGAAGATATTTGCTTACTATTTCAAGTATATTGTCAATATACAAACAAGACCACGGTCTACGGTATGGTACCTATAAGATAGTCTCTCTATAAGTACGTACTAGAGCAGTGCTTGGACAATAAATATGTCCAGGAAAGAAGCACCCGTGTTCGCCCAAAATGAGTTGACGCTAATGTAAGGAATTTGAGCCTCTGATTTCAACATTGGGATCGTTCATATTTCTAGGTTGCATTATCGATTTTATCTAGCAGGCCAGGGCTATCCCAGAAAACTATGCATATGTGCCTAACCCACGTATACATTTGTGGTGCTTAAATATAAAGTGGTATATACTCAACATTTTCCGTGGGTAGTGTTTACAATTATCATTTAACCAATTCAAATATCCGTCCATCTTTATATAACATAATATTGTATCCAATCCTATATTTCTGTAATAATCTCAACATTTATATAAAATAGTAAGGGGGACGTGTTTGCCCCGAAGCATACTTCATATCGTTGTTCTACGAGTAGGCAGATTTAATGAAGGCACATGCTACAGCGATCTAATTACAAAAGCCGTAGACGGGTCTACGGGAATGTTGTAAATTAAGAAATAAAACACGTGTGACCTGTAGGTCGGTAATTACGTTGGGTGATAGATTATACCTGCTCATTAGTGCTCATCACATCTGAAACTGGAAACTCAAATCTCGGAAGGTCAGCCACCTAAATATCTTATCAGTCATTCAAATATAAATAAATAGATATGTGTATTATTTCGTGAAATCGATGATCATTTAGATATTTAACTTGCAATGATTGCGGCAACATAATTCAAATTAGTCATCTGGTCATACGTCATATATTTAGAGATATAGATCGCAGGTGAGTTAAATTGACTGCAAAGCATAGAAATGTGGTGCTAATGTTGTGACCTAACTAATCACAGTCTAGGATTTAATAATATCTATCCACCTGGAAATATACCTAGTGTATTTGGATAGTTTACCCATAAAAGGTTTTCATAACATACTTTTTAGAGGATCTAAGTTGGAACATATTATCAAGACGAGCCGACAACCCCAACTCATGTCAAATAGTAGGTACTCGTAAGTAGATAATAAATTGTGATTTCGCTTTTGATAGCTAGTCATAGAAAACATCTGAACAGTGATAATTAAAACTGGCTGTTATTTATGAACTGTATGCATTATGCATCCAATAATGGTAGAATTTCCAATTCAGATACCAGTAACACCACTTAATTGACATTGCAAGATGGGTAGATAGGCGAATGGAGTATTGAAGCTTAAGGCATTAAGGGATATTCGTACCTACAATAGATATGACACTAGGTATATTAAAAACATCGTATTGTCTTTAATGCTTGGTAAGTATTATAAGTAAAGTAAGATTTATGAGTGGTAGAGGCATTTTTACTCATTCTACCTAACCGCCACCCTCTTATCCCGTCATGAAACAGCATGTCATTCATGTCTACTAATCGTATGTCAGTTGGGGAGATCTTTGTCCGCACCAGTAACAAAGTACACTCGGAAGTCTCGAACAACCTCAGATATGATTTCTATATTTTATTTTTTCCTTTCTCATTTCTATTCATTTTTCACTTCGCCGGTCTCTATTCCTCTTAGAAAAACGAAAGCAGTGTACCATTATTTCACAGAAATACAACACTTAACCGTACCTACATTAATGCCTCTGATAGCATACAAAAGGATTCATAAATACTTATCATGAATAGAATATATAGCGACCCTTGATTGTATTATGGTACTCGTATGTAATTAATTAGATGTTAAAATTTAAGTTAAAATCTTCCCAAGACGTTAGGAAAATAAATCGAGAAAATATTTCATAAGGTGAACGCTACACATTCGTAGGATCAACACATAATATATGAAATGAGCCACCTATTTTTTAATTTTAGGTCACTTTGATTTTGGCCAACACATAATCACAAGTGTTAAGATTTATTTAAGTTTCTTTTTAATTATTTTCTGTTTCTAAATGACTAACTGTGATTCTAGTGTTAAGGTAATTTTCTGAATATGGTTTGTCGGCCCATTTTTAAATTTAAAAAGTTGAGCCCATGTTTAATTGTTTTCTAGTTCCTATAGCTATTGTGACCTATACTATCTGGTTTCTCTGTCTGGTCATTCAAAAGTCAAAATGGCCATAACCTGTTACTAACAACTCAATAAACGAAATAAATTTACTTGTCCTCACAGAGTCGCCAAGACTACCGGGCTGCATTCCTGAACTACTGCAACAACTCGAACCCGGCTGCACTGGCCGCCTACTACGACTCGCACAACACCTACGTGCAGCAGCTGACCGCCACCAACGCCATGATAGAACAATACCACAAATATACGCTGCCTACCATTCTGCAGGTAAGGCTCCAATGTCTTCTTTATGTAAATAAACTATTCCAAGCTGTTTTTCATTAACATGTAGGAACAATTTGTGTTAGTAAAGTCATGCTTCATTGTAATGTATAATACATAGGTACATCTGTGCTTCCAGTATGAACACTATCGTCAAACTATTACGGGACGGTAATACCGTAACGAGGGATAAAACGTGAGTCAGTAGGTATGGGAAAGAGAAAGCATCTGTACAATTGTACAGATACTAATGGCACACGTTAACTATACGAATACTTTTACGATAATGTTCATGCTCGAAAAGCTGGGAAAAGTTCATGCTGGGAAAAAAGGTCCTCGAATGGCGACCACGTTTAGGCAAAAGGAGCACAGGCCGCCCTCCGACCAGGTGGACTGATGACCTGAAGAAGACAGCGGGAAACCGTTGAATTCAGAGGGCCCAGGATCGGGCGGAGTGGCGTCGATTAGGGGAGGCCCATGTCCAGCAGTGGACTACTAAGGGCTGATAGGAAGGAAGGAAGGAAGGAATGTTCATGCTCGGAGCACTGCTTTGATCGCTTAATCTATCGACAAGCGTCAAGTTATTGTGAACCGAAATACAGACGGAAAAACACTCCTAGCGTACTTAAGAGGAATTATATTAACCTGTTGTTAGAATAGGTCAAATAATCTCTCACTCTTTTACACGTTAATATATTAATTTTGGCTTTTCTCTACTACATCATGCATTTGTTATGCTTATAAATCTTCATCTTAAATATTGTTATTAGTTTTAAAAAATCAAACAAACAGCACATAACGACATCGTACTTTGTACAGATTAATATCTTAAAGTGCTTTGAAAACATTAGTATCACTATTAACGTTTAAGCTAATTTAACATCAACTATTTATTTTATTAACATCAAAAAATTATAATGTGGTGTTAAATTTGTGTAGATACTTATTTAGGCTATTGTATATAAAACGGGTAGGTACATTCCAATAAATAGGAGACATCTGAGGGTCTATTGTCTGCTTATTATGACGTTCGTTATCTATATATGAGCAAAGTACATGTGCTCCACATTATTATAACCAGTGAGGTATTCAACGCATTTTGGAATTGGTATAATTGACCTAAATATGCGGTAATATAATAATGACCTGATATACTCGTAGCTTATCGGTAATTCCACTTTGTTTAAGTGATTGTGAGGTGATGAGAGGTTATTTGATAACTTTTACAACGTGTATTTTGCTACGCCATTCAAAATACCTACATAACAGATCGATATCTAAATATTTTGTTGAAAATACCTCATTTTAAGTTTTTTAAGCTCTCTCTGACTCATTACTATGGTTGTTTTCTATATAACTCGGCGTAAAACTATGAGTATAGGTACCTATACATTAAATAATATTCAAAGTATTTGACACCAAAAAGGAGAATAATAACCGATTGATAAAAAATCAACAGCCTTTGTCATTATAAGCCCATCTGATGGTTGATGGATGAAACAGCATGGAAAGAAATTCGTTATGTATCGATTTAGATAATTTACTTTTCATAAAAGTACCGTTTGTATTTATGTAGGATGAAAAATGTTCCGAAGATGACGGATAATTTTTGGGTTAGTCGTTCGTACTCGTATAATTTTCCTTCCCCTACAAATGTTTTGATACGTCCAATAATTCGAAGATCATAAATGTAATATGTTCCGACTTAACGCTCAAACTAGCACGTTTAATAGAAATGACGACCAAGTGATGTTTCTATGAATTATTCTCGTAATACAATTTTTACGTAGGGGGTTTCTCTAAGCAGGAAATTACAATAAAAAGCTATTATTAATTTATGTGGGCCTCTGACATTTAACTTTGTGTTTTACGCCGACTTATTATTTTTATTTGCTGTGTTAAATGTTATCATGATACAAACGTATAATACATGTAATATAATACATATAATACATGTTGTCAAATGATTCATTGCCTGTCCATATTAGGAATATGCCAATAACCCAAAAAAGAATAGAAAATTTAGTTAAGTTTAAGAAACAGAGACGATAAAGATACTGAACATTTTTGCATTTACCTATTTATGTTTTACCTATACATATATCTACAAGTATATTTTACGATTACGAAGGCATTAACAATCAATTGCCATTAGTTTAGTAGCTCTGCAATTTAAATGAGAGACGTTAAAGGATATTTTAATTTTATCTAATGAACAGATCTCGTCTCCAGCGTGAATCAACGATGCTTGAACAACTTCGTACCTATTCAATCTTAGTTACCAAACTCCAACGAATTTATGTAGTGCGTCCAACTTTTCCTCCGACACGGAGGGCATTCATTTCTCAGTAGTAATGGAACAAATAAAACTTTGGCGTTGGAAAACTAAACAACATAGGACTGCGTCTGCACGAGAGTTTCTTGTTGTGCCTACAAGTGGCTTGTGCAATCGTAGCTACACCATTTCTACAGTATTTACTATCTACGAAAGCTAATTATTCCTTTAAATATCTACAGTTTATTTAAAACATAACCATTATTACAAGTTTTGTCTTGCTATAAAATTGAAATAAAGTTCGTATCGTTCGTATCGTTCGGGTTACATGCCCAAATTCATAACACCTTCACCAAATTCTGTCACACTATGTCGATAACCAACCCTAAATATTTATCACCATAAACTAACAATATTATACCCATACATTTCCTAAACGAAAATAAATATCTCCCCAGACAAATGTTGTCGTGCCGCATAATTCTACCTGAGCTTCGATAAATAACCTTAGCAAAATCACATCGCAACCCTGCTTAAACCTCATTTGATACATAGATAAACGGAGCCGTTTTAGCTGAACTTAACATGCATTACATTAACTCATCTATCTACTCATCTCCAAGATAGCTGGGACGTGTGAACCTTAAGTTTAGCAGGAAACATAATCAAGCTAAGTATACAAGCATCATCAAGCTTAGTATAGTAGCTTGAAGGTAACACATAGCCTAATTTAAAATTTTCACTTTAGTTATTAGTATCCGAATCTTAATATGAATGTGAAATTTTTATTTCATGCTAACATGAATTGACTATAGGGTAGTCGATGTAACGTATAAAAGAGTTACGATCTTACGCCTACTGAGTCCCAAAGCAGTTCTCCAGGTCATTCATTATACAATTTTGAGATTAGATTTCAAACCTTATTTTAACTACAAAATAGAAATTATTCAAAATATTTTCGCAATAAAGCAACATGTTAATTTGCTATTACTCGTATAGTCATGAATCACTTTGTCATGAAGTTGTGAACGTGATTGGATACTCAATTGCCTACATTAACCGCTAAAGCATTTGTTACAATATAGGGCACTATTGAACGAAAATTTGGTAAAGCCACGTAATAGCCTGGTTTGCATTTTAACCTTTACCTATTTAGTATGGTAAATGTTGATGTTTATCTATCTGTAAGACATTAGTGACTCACCGCAGTGTCGGGTCTCCTCTCCCTATAAAAGCTTAGTCCACCACGCTGGCCTAATGCGGCTTGGTTCACATTCTCTGCTTACTCTTTACTTTCTGCGTTTCCTCACGATGTTTTCCTTTACCGTTACAGCAGGTGATATATAATTTTATAAAGCGCAAATATATTTTAAGAAAGTCATCGGTGCATGCCCCTGGGATTCGAACCCGGACCTCCCCGAAACGAGAGCGAGTTCTTAGCCACTGGCCTACCACCGCTGTAGAATGGACATATCTATCATTGACATATATGGACATATATACCATATACCACAAATTATCCATTCGAATCGACATGACCTGGCCACCCAGCATCTAACCTTTTTCTAAAGTTAAAAATATTTCGATTCTCATTTCAATTTATTTTGTTTACAGGAACTGGAGGAAATTTTAACAGACGTAACGACGGTCGTCAGTGACGCGATTTGTCAAGAAGGAGAAATTATCAGCGAGAAGGTATCTCCACGAAATCTAATTAAACTTTCATTAAAAATATATACTTTAATTTAAATTCTAAAAGATGATGCTGATAACCCTTTCAAAATTTTACGTTTCTTTAAATTAAGAACGTATTTTGGGGTTGACATGATCATATCTGAAACAAAAATAGAATAGGTTGATTTATTTTTTTAATGGATAAAACCATCTGGGTATTTTAGTCGTATTTCAGAAATTAAAATGCCGCTCTTATGACATTCAAATTTGCCTATAGCCATTTGCTAGCGCTTGCCAATTATGAATTGAATGGATTCTTCCATTTCTTTTCACGCCTGTAGGCCCAAAGGCGTATTCCGTGCTACGTAAAAGCTTACATATACTTCGGTACATACTATACCTAGAACATGCAGCGTGAACAAATACTAAAAAGTTTTGCTCTCTTAGTACGCGAAATAAACTTAAAGTTTAAAAGCACATCATAGACGCTTCACCACACTCTTTCTGTACAATTTTATTATGCATTGATTCAAATTTAACGTAATGGAACCTTAGTACGTTTAGGTATTCAGTAATTAAAGACTTTATTGAAATAAAGTTCTGAAATAAGATCATTAAAGAGGGCGTATTGCCTCCCACCGGCGATAGGTGTTGTAAAAGATTGTTAATTTAACAGTAAGAGTACTTATTAATTTAGAGAATTGTACGCGTCCTAATTTACCTACTAATAAAATTAGTTCTATGTATGTCAGTTATTATAATAATATGTGTTCTCATTAATGAGACTGCATTTTACAACAAAATCATTTCAATCCATCTTACCGTTATCCTTGCCTCATTAGCATAACATTAGTTAAATCTTTATTTTACCCAATTTCCTTTAGCTCCATTTTTGTATTTCATGCCAAATGTGAAACACACACATTCAGTCATAAGCCGATGGCGAAGATTCTTTGCATTAAGTAACATTATTGCGATTAATATTTTACACCTATGTACTACAAAAAAAAATTAAACGGACATAAACTATTAAAATAATATCATTGTAACTATTTAAATTAATAAATTTTATTGTAGTGGATGGTGAAATTATTTTTGTTAAAAAAATAATTTTTAATAACAGAGCAACACCCAGCTACGACGCTACGAGTCGCTCTGCGCGCAAGCACGTGCGGTATCCAGTACAGCTGACCTGGCTCACCTAGCGAGGACGCTGCTGACGTCACAGCCGCCTATGCGCACGCCGAAGAGAGCCTTCCTCCCACCGTATCCTCCTGAACCAGATGACCCACCGCTGGACGTCGCTGCGGTAATATTTCTTTCTTTACTATATAAAATATAGTAGTCACGTAATAGCCTGGTTTGCTTTTTAACCTATACATGTCGTGAAAGTTGTATCTATCTGTCTGTAACTCATTAGTGACTCACTGCAGGGTCGGGTCTCCTCTCACTATGCAAAGGATGTAGACCTTCGTCCACCACACCGGCCTAGTGGGTTTATGGACTTCCTTCACACCCCTTTGAGAACCTTAAGGAGAATTCTCAGGTTTCCGCGGGATGTTTGCCTTCAGCGTTACAGCAGGTGATATATGTATAATAAGTATCCAGTACAGCTGACCTGGCTCACCTAGCGAGGACCCTGCTGACGTCACAGCCTCCTATGCGCACGCCGAAGAGATGACTTCGACTCCTGAACCAGATGACCCACCGCTGGACGTCGCTGTGATAACTTTTGCAATTTAAACTCTATTTAAAAAACATGTAAGCCACGCGACATAAGCAATAAACGCTTCATTACTAAATCAGCAAATGTAGGTCGCATATTAATTGCCAAAGACTTAGTAAACACCTACATTCTATTATTTAATATTATTTCACCCTCTTAAAGATTTAACTATTGTCAACTTTCAGTCACTTACACTCAAAATATAAGATAAGGCATGCGCATAGTCGTAAATAACGGCACCCCACTCTAAATGGAAACCCGAATACGCACCATTTTTCTTTTGTTCTTTGCTCTGTGGTTTACCTACGTGCGAGGAGAAATTTACGTAGTTTCTTCAATTTACTTAATTGAATTTAAATTAGGCACTTCTTAGTCTTCAAGCATTAAAACGATCCATTAACTAAATACATTCGTGAATACTAGCTTTAAATAAAGTATAGATTTAACTAGCTACTTAGGTATAGATTGATGAAAATGAAAGCGAACAAACAAAATTTTTTGACAAGACTTCTGGTTATAAAAAAAGTTCAAATTAGTTAAAGAAAATATTATGGAGGAGGTGAAAATGAATTATGAAAATGATCTTATTTATAACTTCATTTAATTGAATTGTTTTTGAAAATAAAATTCTTGAACCCAATGAAAGGTAACATTATGTACGGATTGTAAGCAACGACAACGTTGCTGATTTTACCCATCCGATCGATCTGATCACCTGATTGGAAAAATTCGGTCGATTGTGAACACGTTTTCAAGCGTGCGGCTTTGATCCAATCCCGTATTTTATTGTCAACAAAGATGAGCAAGGAGATCATTAAGTATCTTACACTTGGCAAGCTTATTGTTCAATTCCTAAAAAATTCGAAATCCTACAGGTAGCAATGTCCAATTACGAGTAGAAGGATTTTTCGGAAATCTAACAAAATCCCTTCCTTGATCGACCTATAAAATACATTTATAAGTAATCTTATCATTTGTTCGCTTTAGAAACGAGTATTTAGTAGCTTACCTATCTGCTACAAGTGTGTAGTCATATCCATTCTCAATTTTAGTTTGAGAACTGCCCATCTAAGTTTCACCTGTTTGAGCCAGACTTAGATTTCCAATTACAAAGTTTGGAGTTGAACGAAAATTTTTCGATATCCATTCACAGCTAGGTATGTAAACATGGACGTTGAAAATCACTTATAAATTCTAAATTCATAGCGAATTTTTTTAAACATTTTCTACTCTACAAATGTAAAAATTGATAATAAGTATTTATACGACCATTGAGATAGGTACTTGTCTGTATTATTAATTATGGTGTCTTTCCATGACATAGGAGGTGATGCCACCAGTTCTTCGCGGGGAGATGCTCCTGGACCGGATGGGAGGCGGGCAAGCGCGGCTCAGCTACGAACAACTGCGAAAGGACGCCCAAGACCTAGAGATGGAAATAAAACAGTTGCAGGTCATTCACGTATCATTTTTACTGGAACCAAAAATGAGGTTATCAATTCGAAAAGTTTAATATAAATTAAATTATAAAACTGCACAATATTTACACACATTTATTAGGATTTCCCCACGTATATCTTCAAAACCAAACGTAACTTTTTTGTTTTCTAAGATTTTTTCAACTTATCTCAATATTTTGTTCACTATTCTGTAAATATTATCTGACACTGAAATCTAGAAGGCAATGACAAAGAAGAAGAATGTCCTAATCTTAGTCCTCATGAATGACAACGCGCTAATATAAAAAATATTTCATTCACTTAAGTATTGTACAGAATACCAGAATTTATACAGGTCGGTATAATAAAAGTAAGTACCTATATATTAACATTATACATAATATAATAAATAACATGAACACCTACATATGTCAACGTTAATCGCCAAAAGTAGGTAATCTCTTTTTTGTATCAAAAGTATCTCATAAATTTTATTCGTCTTCATAAAAAAACATAAATATTGCCTCTTTTATAACCAACCAGCTTCTTTTATATAAAATATCATTGTTTCCACACAAAAATCTCTACGTGCCATGAAGCAATAAACGTTACGTTTCAGCTTTATGCGTACGAATATCATTTAAATTCGTATCGGGTAAAACCAAATGAGATAATCTTCTTTTGAAGTATGCCCTACTAAAGTCCATACTTCAGGCATAAAAATAATATTATAGTAATACAATAGTATAAAGCATTGCAGGTGGAAATATTCCACCTGTTTCACTTTGTTTAAATAAACTAAATACAACGTTTGTTACAAGTACTACCTATATTTATATGGTAGATAAATACTTAAAAATATTGTGTTGCCATATAGGTCTCCAGAATTTTATTTTAATCTACAAAAAAGCAATTTTAAAACAAACATTTTTGACGTGTAGAGAAAAATATGGTTCAAGTAATTCAATGTTAATTCAAAGCGAAAAAATAGACATACGTGTTCTACACGATCCTTTTAATTTTGTTTAAAATCATTTGTCCACAGGATAGCTTGGATGCTCTAGCTCGTCTTCAAAGTCGAAGTCTCGAAAGCAACCACTACACCAAAGTCAATGAGATACAAGTAAGTATGTTATTCAATGATGTAGGTATTAATACTAGCTTCGTAGAACCTGTCTGTATATGTAGTGCGCCAAGAGGTGCTTAGTGCTTACCTAGTAGAACTAAGCCGGTACTCTCTCGACACGTTATCATCATTCATCATAGAATCTGCCGCGAAGTGAGCATCACTCAATGCACATGATATTTCCTAGCCAACAAATTAATGAATTTTTTTAGGTCCACCTTAAATGGATGTCATCACCGAATAAAATTCGACCGAATTTTATAAATTGCTTGAATATATTATTTTATCTTCTTCTTATATATAAAATTCTCATGTCACAGTTTTAGTTACCATACTCCTCCAAAACGGCTTGACCGATTTTTATGAAATTTTATATGCATATTCAGTAGGTCTGAGAATCGGCTATCGTCTATTTTTCATACCCCTAAGTGATAAGGGTTGTCCACACCTAACATTTTTATTTTATATTTTGAACAATTTTTTTTATTTTTATTTTTCAATAATGTGGCATCAAAGAAATACATATAAATTTTCACCCTTCCATCAACAACCCCTATTTTTAATAGTCGATTTTTAACGCTCGATAACTTATATCGCAAAACAACGTTTGCGGGTCAGCTAGTTATATTATTATATATATAGGCACCTTTACGACACGTGCTTGCAAATTATAAATTAAAATATAAATTTTCCAAAAATCCTTCCATGAAACAATTTTATTTTTCAATATGTAACTAATTTCAATAGTACCGTATAAGTATAAACAAGAGTACAGAGAAAAATGAGAATAATTATGGATTTTGTATTTTTCGGTATAACAAATAAAAAGCAATTGGATACAGGAAACCTATTGAGAAGAAAAAGGTAACAAAACTGAATGGCTACCAATGTTGTGTAAACCACTATATGCTTTATTTTCAGGGAAAAAAGCCTTTTATTTACAATTACATTGTTACCTACTTTACTTACTTTCTTTTTACCGATACCGTAGCGATAATGATTTATTCTTTTTAATCGCTTACAAATATCCGTTTAAGCAAAGTAAGCAGAAGCCGGGATATTATTTTTGCATAATAAGCATTATGGTTAAGCATAGCGGTGATAGCCCAGTGGCTTAGAACTCGACCTCGAATCGAGGGGTCCGGGTTCGAATCCCAGTGGCGCTTGTGCGCTTTATAAAATTAAATATCACCTGCTGTTACGGTGAAGGAAAACATCGTGAGTAAACCTGCATGCCTGAGAGTTCACAAAAAAATGTTCTCAAAGGTATGTGAAGTCCACCAACCCACAGTAGGCCAGCGTGGTGGACTAAGGCCTACATCCCTCTCATTACGAGAAGGAGACCCGACCCTGTAGTGGGTCATTAATGGGTTACTGGCAAGCATTATGAAAATAACATAACAAGGACTGCTAAATTGAAGCATTAACTTCATTAAAATATTACGCTCAGTCAAACATAGTGCCGTAATCTCTGTAAGAATACTCAATATATAAAAGATTCTTCGTGTGGAAGAGTTTGTTGATAATAAACTCCTTAACTACCTATTTCTTTAAATAATTAAACTAATTTTTTTTAAGATTAAAAGATCTGCTTAGTATTTCTGTCATAAATGAGTCAACAATTTTATAACAATGTTTAATAAACCATTGTGACAACTTACAACTGTAACTTTAAACAGATAGGCACGTAGAGACTACTTCTTACGCACGTAGATCTACTTGCTTAATAAAATAACGAGTAACCTAACGTACAATTTTTGTATACTAACCATAGCCGCATTCCAATGTTCAAATTCAAATTCAAAAGCTTTTGTTCACATCGTCATAACGATTTTTAGATATAGGAACTTTAAAAATTAAATAAGTGTCATCTGCAAACAATATTATCTCATGTTTTTTCTCTCTTGTGTCTGATGTCTTTGATGTTATTCCCTAACATTGACATCGTTTTCCTCTAAAAAACAGAAAAGTATATAACCTATCCTAAAATGCTATTACCAAATCGTTACTCGCGATTCCAATTTGAAGTTCGAGTGATGAACTGCTATGTCAATTTATTTTCCTCTGCCGGTATAATAATATAATACTTAGGTACCTGTGCCTAATATTTTCCTATCGACTCGTGAAAGCTATTCAATTTTGAAACCAATTCCGCCGCTCTAATTCTTGCATATTTATTCTTCCGACAGTGATGGATCAGATCAAAGTATCATTAAACAAACATTTTTCACCAAACTTGTTCGATAAAAACGTATTCCTTAAAACACTGCAGTACAGCAAGTATTTATATAGAGACACAGCAATAAATAAACGAAGTTACCGATGCTTGTAATCATCATCAATTATATGTAGGTATAGTCAATGTGGGTAAGTCCGTCTGGTGGGTAAGTCCGTCTACTGGGCTTTTCATAAATTATAACAACTTTGTTAAAATACACATAAATTGATCGGGTTATAAGGCGTTTTTTGTAATGAAGCCTACAAAAATTTTTGGTGTTTTGAAAATTAATTTTAACCAAAACGACCTCTGGAAAAACAGTAATTTTGACGTAGTTTAAAATTATTTTCATTTAAATGATACTAAAAAGTCTTTAATTATAATTACTTTAATGCTTTAATGATATTACATTTAAGAAACGAAAAATGGTTTAATTTTTGAAATATCTACATAAGATAGATAATAATAGATAAGGAGAGTAAGACCTTTATAATTATGACGACATTATAAACATTTCTGTTCTGAGATGCCTATGTAATTAGGTTGAGTTAATAAAACACTTACTATTCTATGGAACAAACAATGTTTGTATATTATGCATATAATTATGTACAATATATTATTATATTCCCGCGCAATAGTGCGTACCCATTAGGTCAAAGACTACCTTTGTTTTGCTTTTTGTATCAAGATCTTGAATCATATTTGTGACAGAGTAAAATATTGCAAATTACAGCCGATGTTTTTTTTTTTATTTTACGTGATAGCATAACGTTTAAAAGCTAAAAAAAATATAAAAGAGCTAAAAAATAGTATAATAACGAAGGGATGGTGATGATTTAAATTAAAAATAACCGTTCAAATTAATAAGTAATTAAATATCAGCTACCCTTCTAGACTTTTTTAATTTTAATAAATGGTAGCGACATCTGTTAATACCCCGTTGTACTACGTGCGCCATCTGTTGTATCACATACAAATTACAATAGGGTAAGTTGAGGAACAAGGATATACCGCTCCTACGAGGATGCAGCCTTCGTTTTGTACTTCACAGTTTGGTGATAATAAACTGCAGATGTCGTTATAAAAATTAAAAAAACTAAAAAACAAGTTTTATTGATACAATCAACTAACAAGTAGAAAATAATTTTTAATTTAGAAATCAATTAATAAACAATAAAAAAAGCGTGGGATGTTCCATTTAATAGTTCTTGAACAGCACCCCAGACTTTTTTCACAATTTTACTATAATTATTGTTTAAAATTGATTTCTAGATTAAAAATAATTTTCTACTTTTAGGTTGAATGTATCATTAAAGTTAAAGCGTGTTTTTTAGTTTCTTTGTACTATATTATTTATTGTTTTTAAACTATTATTTACATTGTTGAATTAAAAATTCTCTTTGGAATAATTTTATCAAATTAGTGTATTGTCATCGGTCCCTGATAAATCTACAAAGTTTGAACGAAATCTGGCCATTTAAAAGGGGTCAAAATCGCGCCCAATGGAGTCGGTTACAAACATATAGGCGAAGCTAATAAAAAGCGTGTAATAATATAATGTCGTTATAAGAAGTAATAGATGTCGTTATAAACATTAAACTAAAACTAAAGTGCTTTTACTGACAGATATCCTGTTACTATGAAGTAGATTTATTAAAAACATATTATTAAAACTCAAAAAAAAGGAAATTTTTGATTTTAAAATAATGATGACATAAATTTCATTCATAACTTGCTTTTCGTCAATCTCGTTTTTATCTACCCTGTCTTTTTATTCTTCAAGTCGTTCTATTGTCGTTCAAGTACTATCAACGACTGACTAAAATATTTTATTTTCGCAGGAAGATATTTCTCTGAAAAAGTATGACTACCGAGCGACTCAGCTTCATCTAGCCGCCGTGAGAGCTCAGGTATGTACATCACATACATCACATCTGATTTGAGTTACATTTTAAAATGTTCTAGAATAATTGGATAACGTGACTGAGATAAAAAAATTGGCATGAATAAAACAAATTACTCAAGGAAAAAAAATACAATCACACTTCTTTTTAATAATCTAACGCCTACTTTATTAACGTTGTAGAGAAGCGAAAACCATATAAAAGATGTTTTCCAAAAGGGGACCTTCAACCCTGTTGAACAAAGAAATCACACTTATAAACAACCCCAGACAGCGTTTCTAGGCGCTATGCGCATGCTTATTCAGACCTTCAGTAAGACTCACGCGGAATGGACCTCCCAAACTCAATCAATATTTTTTAAAAATTGCCGCTCGTCGAGCATCCTTACGATTTACTTTACTATTTTAAATCATTATTGTGAAGAGTTTGTAACTGTGGACTTTTTAAAATCAGCTGGAAATTACGTAATCACCACATTAGCGTTATCAACAGCAAGGTAAGTTTTAGAAGTTAAGTTTTTGTTTTTAAATCAGATGAGAAAATTGCTACAAAAGGTTTTTATTGCGTACGTACATTTTATTATAATTTTTAAGCTTAGTGTTATTATTGTGATAGAATTGTAACAGAATTGTATAGTTTAAAGTTCGGTGAAATTGGTTTGTTTTGAACCTTGTTGCCGCAATGCGCACAGCCTCCCACTTCTTCAGTCTGAGAGGAGATCTCACGGGCTGACATAACCTTTACGAACGCGTTCCTGCGAAAATCGCGTTGCTTAAATCTATTTATAGTCCTTTAATTACCTTTAATCGGTTATTGTCATCATTTTATCCGCAAAAACGGATAACAAAAGTAAATTCAAGTTTCGTGCAAAGATGGGGTGGATTTCTATGAAGAATCATGTGGTAAGATAGTATTGCCCATTAAAATATTTTTAAATTAATTCTACAAAAACACTTTATTACCTACCTAAAGAATCAATGAATACAAACGTAATATATTGTTGTTTCTATTAAGTACGATGGTTTTCTATAAAAAATCAACAGAAACCTTTTTTATTGTGTACGTATGTTAATGACCGTAGGTAATTAGTAAAATAAAAAATAGTGACATAAGAGACTTATTATGAATTAGGTACTTTGTAATGTAACAGCTACTTATACATAGATAGATTCATTTGTGAACTTACATTAAATAAACTAACGTTTTTTAATTTTTTTTTCACCATGACCTGCTTTTTTAATCATAATAATATAATTATGAATATAGATACTATATTATAATAATACAATATGTTATTAATGATATAAGTATATATTATGCTGATGTTTTTTTTGTTCGTGTTTCGTTGTTGTGTGTTCGAATCACTCAAATTATTCATATAAATGTATTGTGATTTGAATAAATCTGAACATGCTCTACGTTGGTGCAACTAGAAAAGTGCAGCGGCCCGACCATAATATTTTGACTGAAATTGTCGGTCCTTCGGGGCCCTCTGAGGATGGGCACCTGGGCACTGGCCCCTTATGGTAAAGACGGTATTGTAAATTATGGTTCTTTGTTTATAATATGAAAAAGTCAAAACGTCTGTTAGGTACATGAAACTATTTTACAGATCGGATATCGATGATATTATTTAAAATACCCTGGGGGGTAAGTCTGTCAAAAATTAAAACAGTTGTTGTTTTATAAATATTATAAATAATTAAAGTACCTACCTAGTTAAGTATTAATAAAAACGTTTAAGTATCATTTTTATGAAAAATACACTTAAAACACGTCCAAATTAACGTTTTCTCAGAGGTCGTGTGAGTCGAAATGAACTTTAAAACACCATAAATTTTTGAAGGCTATTTTCATTACAAAAAACGTCTCTATTATATACTCTTTAATTTTACTGTGTAGATTGTCGTAAAGTTGTTATAATATCGACGGTTCCCGGGCTATTTGTATTAAGCGACATTTTGTAAACTTTACACCAGAGCAGTTTAAAGTTTTGATTTTTGAAAAAAAATTCATAACTTCCGCAATTTGTAAAATTTTAGAAAAAGATGGATATTTATTGATAAGGTTACATAGTCTGCATAATCTGATTAGGTTTTTTTTCTGATATTCCTATTATTAACGAAGTTAGATGTCGTTTAATACAAAATAACCCTTTTATTTTATTTTTTTGTTCCAGGCTAAATGTATTAACCGCCTCCAATTAGTATTTTTTGTTCCTGGCTAACTGACTTATCCGCCTAGGTTTGTTAATTCTTGCTCCAGGTTAAATGACCTAACCACCTAGAACTGAAAATAATAGCTCCAGGCTAAATGCATTAAATTGAAGATTTGTTTTTACTAATTTGTTTCTAATCGTGCCTGAGTAATGAAGTTTACTGAAATGGGCGGTTAAAACATTGTTGAATTTAAAGGTACCTAGGAATTATTATCTTGTCAACAATCTCCCGGGTGCGCTCAAGGGCCTCTTTCTTTACCATGACGGCTTCACAGAAGGAGACCACTGCCTTCCAGTCTGTTTTCTCCGCCAGCATCTTTGCTACAATTGCAGACGAAGCGAAGTTAACCCCAATTTGGCTAACCAAGGCGGAACGCTCATATTCCCATGCAGGACACGCTTCAAGGGTGTCCTGAGCGTCGTCCTGATCTCCATCACAGTGGTAGCAATGGGGTTTTTCTTCCCGTCCAATCCGACACAAATGCTCACCAAAGCAGCCATGCGCGGTGACAGTCGGAACGTAACACTACCCTCCCATCCAGGCGTCAAAATTGGGCAGAATTGTTCCAACAGCTCTTTGACCTGCATGCTTCTCCTCCAGACGTTGGCGCCATTCAGTCCAAGCCCGTCTATGTGCCTGCTTTCGCAGAAGACTTGGTTCATCGTTATTTTCTCGTTGGGAGAATTGCACGACTTTGCAGGTAAATCTTGTCATCCATGTCCGCCAAGATGTCGAGGGGTGGAATTGGAAAGCGTGTCAGGATTGTTGCCGCTTCAAAGGATATCTAACTCTCAATCCTGCAATGTGTTCAGACCACCAGTATACTTCTTTTCTATTAGAGGCCCTACATCGGGGCATCGCTACGTCACATATAGATGTCATTACTTCCCGTACCCAGACTGATTCATTCTCGGGATCAGAAAAGGTCAGGGTTTCTGCTCAAAATCCAGCGTGAGCGGTGATAGCCCAGTGGCTTAGAATTCGACCTCCCTCGAATCGAGGGGTCCGGGTTCGAATCCCAGTGGCACGCACCAAGTTACGGTGAAGGAAAACATCGTGAGGAAACCTGCATGCCTGAGAGTTCACAAAAAAAATGTTTTCAAAGGTATGTGAAGTCCATCAACCCGCAGTAGGCCAGCGTGGTGGACTAAGGCCTACATCCCTCTCATTACGAGAAGGAGACCCGACCCTGTAGTGGGTCATTAATGGGTTACTGTCAAGCTGTTTAACAGACCATCGTCGTGCTTGACCAACGTGTCTGTTATTAGGGGGTCGCAATGTCACAGCGAACATGATGTAGCGACGGTCGGATAGACTTACTAACTCTTCTGCGACTCTCCATGCCGATATCATTTGAAGCCCATGTCAAATCCACAATTGACTCCCCCTGCTACCGTACGCAGGTACTTATGAATCCAGTGTTGACAAGCCGAAGGTCCAACCCTGTCGCCCACATTTGGATAACTTCTCCTCTTCTGTTTCCCCTTGTGTCACCCCATGCTTTTGAGCGAGCATTAAAATCACCCAGCACTATAATAGGGCGTGGTAGGCATCTACGGGTAAAAACTGCGAGTCTATCTAGGTATGCTTCATAGGCACCAATTCCACAGTTGGGAGATACGAGTATGTAGCAGAGTATCTACAAATGCGAGAGGTCCCCACTCCACCTGCCTAATCCTGCCCTCCATCAATGAGGGAGTACGAAGGGTATCTCTTTCCACCCCAGTAAATGGCAACAGAGCCATCGATATCCCCGAACCAAAGAGGATGTTTCGGCACATCGTACGGCTTTGCCACCACTGCCATGGCAATCGACCACTCCGCACAGGACCTTAACAATAAAGCTTGAGCCCCGCGGCAGTGATTCAGATTGCCCTGGAGGACCCGAAATCCTGTGAATTCTAAATCTCCATTGCTTCTTCAGTCGTTAGTTGACTTTCTATGTCAATCCTGAGATGGGTTAGAAGAATCCTGAGAACTTCCAGCCAAGCTCTTGCTCAAGGCGGAGTACATTTTTTACCTCGCATTCGGTGGTCTGCAGGTAGGCCAATGTCAGCACATACGGTACATTTAGGTGACTTAGCTTGAGCATTCCCTCGCTTTGTGATCGTCACCTTTTTCACCGCACATTTAGCAGCGAGAACTTCTGTCCACAGAGCTCGTGCATTGTTGTCGCACGTGTCCAAACTCCAAACATCGGAAGCACTGCAGCTTGCGTGGTGTTAGTACTTGAACTCTTGCCCTGATCGCCCTGACAGTTTTTTAACTGGAGTGAGTGGACAACGAGCCCATACCATTCCCAGTGCGGTAGGGTGAAACGAATATCGCCAACTTTTATGTCCTCCAAGGGCAACCGCAGGTCCGCAATCGCTGCCATAATTTCCTGGCGGCTTACGGATTCCACCAAATTAAATATTCTTATTTCTCCGGTTTTAGTGGGATGGGCAATTTTGACATCCATGTCCCCGAGCGCCCCACGTAGAATGTCCGCCTTTTGTAGAATTTCAGACCCCTTAAATTTCTAAAACTAGTCGCCCTGTTATTAGACGCCCTTATTAGATGGATGCGCCGCCAGCGCGCCCTTGCTAAAACCAATGTTTTAACCGACGCCTCAATAGTCAATCCATAGTCAAGTTTGATTGTATTAAGTGTATACTGCTATTATTAAATTTGTTTGAAGTACTAAAATTTTGTTTTTGTAGTGACTGTAGCGACAGTGCTAGTTTAATAAAATATTAAGGAACATGGGTTTATTCGCCACATCTAGCAAATTCAAGTATCTAGCTAATTGTATTAAGCGACATTCTTACGTATTTATGAGGTAAAGCTAATTGTATAAAGTGACATTCTAATGTATTTATAAGGTAAAGCTAATTGTATGAAGTGACATTCTTATGTATTTATAAGGTAAAGCTAATTGTATGAAGTGACATTCTTATGTATTTATAAGGTAAAGCTAATTGAATGAAGCGACATTTCAAAATATTTATCAGGTGAGGCTATTTGGTTTAAATAACTCTCTGGTATTTCATAGTATAGCTTAAGTACACAGTGCCTAAATTTGTCAAAATTTTGTGTCGGTTCATACATCGTAGTGCAAAATGGGCTCCAAAAATGCCATTGTATTAAGCGACAAAAAAGTGCTCAGATCGTCACCAAACCCCGCTCAATCGACGCGGAAAAATTCGCTGATTCCGAATATGTATATAAGTCAATTTCGCCCAAAATGTCGCTTAATACAAATAGCCCGGGAACCGTCGATATGCGAAAAGCCCAGTAGACGGACTTAGCCCCCAGACGGACTTACCCACATTGACTATAATAAAAAAGAAATTTCAATTTGTAACTTTTTTGCAGAATAAATTAAACAGATAACTCTTACCTACTTACTATAAAACATTTGTATAAATTACTCGTCCATTTAAATTTTAATAGAAAAATTAATTGAGCAAAAATTGTCGCAACTTTGCCGCGTCTTTTTTAATAATATTAGCCGTCAGCCGAATACACTACGCCGCTGCCGCGCCATCATGATTCATGAATTATGCGCCACTCACGGTTGAAACTCGAACTACTTTGCGTCATGTAGTGGATTGGTGCTGGTTTGTTGTGCGTGTCGTGTTTGTGTTTCGTTATTCAGGGAATTATTTGTTTTTATCGATGTACGAAACACACGGTGAGTGTACATTGAAAAGAATATAAATCTAAAAGTAAAGGTGAGTGCTGTATGTCATTAGTTTATGGTTATGTAATGTTATATTCATCAATTAGAAACGATGTAGCAAATTTCTCAAAACAACAATTATTTTTAATACGTGCTGTTAAGCTTAGTGGTCATAATACGTACGGATATTTAACTATGCTGCTGTTCTGTTACCTTGTTTTATCAGTTATTTATAAACGTGAGAGTGACATAACCTCAAAATCACATTGAATGCAAAACAAAATATATACAATATTATGCTATATTTTTCGCTAACTAATTTCATCGTTGTTATATAAACTGTAAACTAGGAGTAACAAACAATTATAACTTCGTGTGTTTATGTTAGCATACGGTACTTTGTATTTGTAGCCGTCACATCAAAGATTTTAGGCGGGAAACCGTATATTTAGCATTCTTATTTTAGAATACATAACTGATAAACTGACTCGACTGCGAAGTACAAATAATGTCTATTCAGTATAAGTTAACGCTTGATGTCATCTGTTTTAATTTACTTTTTCTTCGTCAAATTTCAGGGTTTTCAAGAAAAATACAAATCAGCTGTGGTCCTTACATTGACCAATTATAACATTAGACATTATGAAACAAGTATCAGATAAGTTATCTATAAAGAGAAATGGTTATCAATCCGACGATGACATGGTACGGTACAAAATAAATACAAAACATTTAAATAATATTGGAAAGTCACACATAAAACCAATGAAAAAGGTGGAGAGTGTAAAAATAAAAGATGATGAAGAGGATGTTCGTTACAAGTTGCGAAAAACCCTCCCTAAAAGTAAAGCGTCCGAAAAGAAGCCTAAACCAAAGTCAAAGATTAAAGTTAATTTTTGGAGCAGTAAGCAAAATGTTAAACGGCTGCAGAGTAATGTGCAGCTTAAAGAAAAAACCAACCGCAGACACACAGTTGGAGCAGTCTCTCCAGTATCATCATCCACAAAATCAAAGGCCTCAGCAGTTAAGGTCCGGAAACGGGTATCATTTCTTCCTTCACCCCTTTTCTCAGACAATCATGTGCCCATGGTTACAGTGCCTGATGACTTGACAATTCAACTCAATGAAGAAGAAGCCAATGATCTAAGTGAAGACTTGAACCATGCTTTTGTCAATAGTGAGAGCAGATTAGATGACACAAAATCTGATAGTAAAAGACCAAGAAGCTCAATGAATGAACCAAGTGCAAAAAGTTCAAAGAGAAAGCGAAGCAATGATGATAATATAAGTACCAAGGCTCCTGCAAATGACAATGAACTTGAATTCTTTTCTAAATATGTTGTCCAAAAATTAAGGAGAATGGAAACTAATCAACGCATATATTCTGAAAATTTGATAAACACTGTCCTTATGTTGGGACAACTCGGCAAATTAAACGGTAAATCTAAAATAGGAGAGACATAATAATAGTTGTAAGTAGAAATAATAATTAAGTACATTTTATTATATTTACAACATGTTAGTATTTTTTCAAACATATTTGTTATTGTTTTAAGTGATTACAAGTGTTTTTCACTAAAAATTAAGCCAATTCTATAAAGGATAATGAGAGTTCATTACATGGTACTGTACATTACGTACTTTTTTAAAAGTGCAATGCAAGGTGCAATGCAATTTTTTATGACTAAAAAAATATTGAACTATATTGATTAACAAAATTATTTAACAAAAATTATTAGGCTTCAAAATTGAATTGAATCACATTAGACAGTTTTACAATACTGACTAGAATCAATGGAGTGAATCCTGGGTGGGTGAGGTACTGAGGTCACAAGACATAATAATGAGGTAAACATCCCCTGTAGTATCACCTACAACAGAACTCAATTTTGGTCCTGATTGAGGTATGATTTACCTTTAGACTGCAGTAAGAGTTTATCCGGTAACTGGCATAAATACCTCTTTGCTGCTTTTGCTTATATAAAAAATAGTCCTCATCAACATGTGTAACAACCACACCTCTTTAATTATACAATTAATTGCTAAGAATTTGGCTTTTTAATCAATAGGTCTTGGGCTGAATCCCCATGGCCTGCACTAATGGCATTATCGAAGTTATGTATGTATTATACAATTTAATGTTACCTGCCATGCCAGAGAATTCTAAAATCCTTGTATCCTAGGACCTACCCGCATTAGGCAAGCATGGTGATCTAAGGGTTACATCCTTCCCAATCTTAAAAGATTCTGGAGTGGGTCATTAATGGGTTGCACACATATTTATAATACTGAGTGAATAAAATTGTATTGGTTCAGCATGAACATACCAATATTGGTCAGAGCAGCAACTACACTCATAAAGCTTGGCTCCAGATGGCAATCACCTTGCATAGTATTATGTAACATTGTATGTTGATATTCTAGCTTTATATTGACTGAAGACATTTAGAAATACAATTAAAACATGCAAGTTAGGCCATGCATGTCTCTTAAATTTTGTGTACAAATTCAGATGAATTTTAATAATATAATTTATGTTTTGAAATGTATGCTTGAATTTCATGATTCTTTCAAGGTGGTGCTACTTAAATGTATGGTATCATAAAATTTATTGATTGTAACAAAATTGTTAAGGCTGGTGCTTCTTACTATTAATTTTCTTTGACTTTCAAGAAATATTAAACAATTGTTGTCATAATCTTTTATCACTTAATATTAAACAGTTATTTAAACTGTTAATAAAGCTGCTTGGCAATAATGGACATCATAAGTTTAACTTATGGCATTGTCTAGTTCTTTTTGAAATTTGAAATGTTTGAATAGGTTGAATAAGGTCTTGATTCAATGGTAGAAACAAGAATAAATATCATTCATCTGAATTCATTCGTTTGAATATAACAGTTGTATTTAGAGAGTTCCATAAGTTGATATGAAAAATTTTCTCGGCTATGGCTTTTATTAATGTTTTATCCAGACAAGACCTGTCAAATTCATTATACATAAAATATGATATGTGATAGATACTTCATTTAAATTATAGAGTTAAATATGAATTATGTTCCTTACCAATACCTGGACTCTTTTCTAATCAAGTAAGATCTACCTATTTGGTGTTGTAAGGTATCTGTTAGCAGCTATTGAAACATTTGAAAAGAAAAATATTTAAATGTAAAAGTAATTGCAAACATTAAAGGTAAAATATTAAATTTAAATTATAAGTTTGTAGTTAAATAAGCAAACAATTTAAATACCTATTTAAATTTAAATTTACCTATTTTTATGTCTGCTACTGGATGTTATTTATTACAGTAATAATCAAGCATAGTACTCATTCAGGCTCTTTATTGATTTTTAACTATGAAATACTTGTAGCAGTTCGTTTCAAGTGCTGTTTAGTACAATCGATAAAATAGAACATTGGTTTAATGCTTCAAGAAAAGTATCTAAAATGAAATAAAATTTATAGAATTAGAAAGGGCTATTATAATCATGATTGAAGACAAAATGAATTTACCTCTGTTGACTGTTGTTAAAGTTAACATATTTTAATTAGAGACTATATCTGTGTTAGTTAATGTATTACTGATGATAAGCAGAAGCTAGAAGAAATATTTTTGTTTCATAATATTGTTGTGTATTTAATGTACAAATCTGGAAATCATTATAACTGCCTGATACATAAATCGCACAATTCGACTTACTGTAGAGTACGGCTATTGAATTGTATATATTGGAGTTTCATAGTTGTTGATAGTTGTATCTATATTCTGTGATTGAACTTGGTCTTACATATTTTGGCACAAGGGTCAATGTAAATATCAATATGAGAGCCATTATATACACTAAGTTATTGTACATTATAGTCACAGAAATGTTGTTTACATTTTGTGGTAATATATCCTTTTGTATTTCAACTCAGATTTATAGTGTTGCAAAAGATTTATCAATGTGGGACTGTCTTACTAATAAATTATAATTATTACATACATATTATTGCGTTTTTTTTCTTACTAAATCTTTTAAGATTGGATTTGGTCTTGATGGTATCCATCAGTTTGTTATAATTATTTTTAAATTCCCGCAATCTCAAAGTGGGATACGTGTGCCCTTTGGTGGTACGCATTGCATCGTAAGTGGACAGTGGTACACGATAAAACGTCACGGCGGCAACTTACCTGACTACTATTTATATATAATAAATTAAAAAATAAACGGTTTTACTAAATGCATATGTATGTATTTATATACGGTACATATTATCCCAAAATAACATTTTTTACAATTTTTGTCTGGCTGTTTTGTTTGCGGACAGTGTTCCGGCTAATCTTTGGAATGGCTGGACCGATTTTAACGGTACTTTCGTTGGCAGATAGCTGATATATTAAGGAGTAACTTAACTTAATTTTATTTAAAAATTATACATATTACACAAGCAACTATTTTGTTAAATTTCGCGGGCACAGCTAGTTGGTTTGATAAAAAACAAGCGGGTGAGCTTATTTTTCATAGTCAATTTTACTCAAATCACAACTTAAGTTACTTTTTTAAAATGTTATTTAAAAAAAAGAAAAAATATTTCATATTAATACCTACCTAGATATATGGGTTCTAATTTTAAACAACATCGTTAGCTCTTTAGTTTTTTTTTTAAATAAAGTATTGTGCTTGTGTTTTGTAAAGGGGAACGCCTTGGTTTTTAAAGTATAATAGGGATACGTGAAACGATAAGATACAGCAACCGTGTTGATCGACCTGAATAGAATTTTACCAGAAGTAGACGTTTTGGGGTCTTCAGAATTATTGTGTTAAAATGCGCGAATGAATGGAGTTGTATAAACCGCTTATACCAACCAACTAATCGTTAATAAATAGAATTCTTCCTCATCATTTGTATGATTGTTTTAATAATTCATCATAACCTGCCCTGTCAATAATGAAAAGGCATACTAAGCGCTATGACACCGGTTGGAATCTTAGATAGGTACGTACCTACGCACTCAGGACCTCGATTGGGGACTGCGACGCGTTGGCGACATCTCAAGTTTCTAATGTTCATTCATAGACAATGGCGACCTAAGTTTTAATGGATTATAAAATACTAGCTTTTGCCTGTGCATAAGTGTAAACTTGTATCAGTAGGTACTTTGAATTAATAGTTTAAAGTTTCTGAGTTGGTGTGTGTCGATGGCAACCACGACACAGGAAATCCTAATGTGGGCCTATGAGTGTGAATTGTTTATTTATTCATTTTCATAATATTGAGTCTTCTACCCTTCAGTCTCCCTATGAAACAACACAAAAAGATAATGGAAATGTCGCATCATACAGTGGAGAAGTTGAGAAAACAAGCCGCTTATCATAGACATGGACAGAATTAAATATAGTTAATTATTACCTACTTGGTCATCGTAAACATTGCGTACCTAGTTATTATGGTAAGATTTATGATGACTGATACTGATGCATAAGATAAAAACGTGAATTAAATCCACGATTCAAAAGATTTTAGATGATATTTGCTTATAAATTTATAAAAATTAAATGGGTTCCTATTTTGCGCTTAGAAAAAAATACTTGCAACCAAGATTTTTCAGACCCTTTAATTGGGGTTAAAAGACTCCGAGATAATAAAGTTGAAAAATAAATGATAGGAATCTTTGTACCTTTATCTTATGGTATCGAATGAAGCGTGTTGTTGGAAAGCCGTTGCTCGGCGACGTCGGAGCGGGCACGCTACATCCAGCGCCAGCCGCCCACCGCCCAGTCGAGTCGCGCCCGCCCTTGCTAGCGGCCCGATGCCGCCCGCCCGCGCTCCTCTGTTGATAAATCACGTGAACATAGGCCGATGGCAACAAAAGTGGGCCTATTTCATAGAATATTCCAAAAATAATGCCAACAATCTTAATTTAATTTAGTCAATATTTTAAACATCAAATATTTAAAGCTAATCACGCCGGTCATTATCGCAAATAGTATACAAACACGCAAAACTAGGCAGCATTAACAATAACGGGCCTTAAGTATTCAGTAGCACTACAATCGGTTTATTGGCCTCATACTAATTAAGGCAATTTGTCTGGGTCTTACGCTGAATTTAGGTATTTGGGGCTTCTGTGCCAGAGATATTTTATCGAAAAACATTATCAGTAAAAATGGACTTAGTTCATCGGCTTCATTACCTTGTACTGTCCCAAAAGTCTGATCTTATGACTATGGAAAGGGAACAGAGGATGCGCATGCGACGGCAATCAAGTCTTCCTGAGTACAGCAAGGCTAACAAAATGCGTCAACGTTTCGAGCAAGCTTATTTTAATGACGTAAGTTTTATTATTTTCACTGATGAACCACATTTTGATTACTAGGTAACCACATACCCTTGATCATACACCATACTAAACAAAATCCCACGAAAAATCGGTAGGTACTTAGATAGGTAGGTACTTATTTGCTCCCGTCATCTCGTTATTATACGTAGTTAGCTATACACATAACATTATTATATTAAATTACCTAATAAATCTATCTATCCCGTGAGTATTAACAATCAGATTAATGTTAATATTTAATTTATTAAAGTCTGTTGATATTATAGTATCACTAAAAAGAAATAGGTAAATAGGTACTTACGTACCTACAATATTTTGCTGGGGCCAGGGTGAACTTGGTGTACGTTTGTGCTCGATCTTTTGTCACGGTCGACGGTCGTGAAATGTAGTTCACTAAACAAAAATTTCCATGAAATTGCGTGAGGTTGAAATCAGGTACGCAGAAATTGATGAAGACTTCGATAAAACTTAACGAGAAACAATGCTCATTAGGTAAAACTCGAAGTAAGGTTTAATAAATAAATAAATAACGCTTCACACTCACAGCCCCACACTAGGATTCCCTGTGTCGTGGGCGCCATGGACACACACAAGACAACAACACACACACCCAGACCAGAAACAGAAATCCAAACTCATCATTCAAATCTCTGCTCTGCTGGGAATCGAACCCAGGACCCTCCGCGCAGCGCACCGGCGTCTTAACCACTGCGCCACGCAGGTCGTCAGTTTATCTCTACAAAGCTTTTTGTCGCTAGATAGGTACACTGTATACCTACTATTTTTTCCTACAAGATAAGTAGGTAGTGCCTACCTTACAGTCAATGAAATACCTACTACTTACTTAAATATGATGGCAAGACATACTTATTTTCCATTGAATCAAACAATCATAAGACTTCATAAACAGTACGGCTTGGGAATATCTAGTATACCACTTTAATTTTAGTAAATTAGAATAAAAACAATGAAAGGGTGAAGATTATCTCAGAGAACGCCGTAAATTAGCGTAGTTGAGAACAATGAATAAAAGAAATGTTATGATAGATAACCCATCCTTCCATTGCCCATTCGCTTTTGATAAGAAGCTTTATAGTCCCTGCTTTTATTTGTTCTTGACACGAATTGCCCTCTATCTCTGGACAGTTAAAATATTTCAGTGCTCTTGAACGACTCTAATTCGTTTATTTACATTAACGAACCAGCCAGACAGTAGGCTCCGCTTAATTACATAAGTACGTAGGTACCTACCTATTACTTGAAAGATTGTTTGTGTCACCACGTTTCAAATATAAGCTATTGTAGATACCTACAAGTAGATACAGCTCTTTAGATTACTTATCTCAAAATTATAACTCCAAAATAATTTTATTATTATTATCAAAACAAAAACACTACTGAAAATTAGTCTAAAATGTGCTTATTGAACAAGAAAATATTCTGATCTGATCTTAGGGATGTTAAGAGGTTAGCCGTGGTCATAACATTAATATGCCACTTTACCCTAAAGTTTATGATAATTTACTGCGTACTTAATTTTAAAAAAATATTATTTTGTCAGGGTAGGTGGCATACGACTAAACAACACTACGTATGACAAAACAATTCCAAATGAGAATATCTTCTAGTTTAATTTTAATACATTTTACACTGAGATTTTTGCGTAGGCGGGTTTTATTTATTTTATTGGATCGTTGTCTTGGATCGAATAATGATTTGCTTTTAAAAAAATATATTAATGAATGGTATTTTTAACTAACCAAAAGAATAAAAAATGTATATTTTACATTTAAGTTTCTGCGGAATAAATCGCTTATGTTTATTCAACAGAGTAAAGTTGTTATTTATACTGTTGTTTATCTTATTATCTAGTTTAAAAGGAAGTGCGAGTCACGCAATAGTATTGCATTCGTCTCTACTTGGCTACCAGCCTGTTAGCCAAGTAGGTAGATACGAATTAAAAACATTATATTTAACGCGAAATGAAATAATTCTTAAAGTGATATAAACTTCATTTATAACCAGAGATTACTAAACAAATCTGGCAGGAAAGGTTAACTTGATCAAGAGAGGGTTGCAAAGCATTTTTATACGAAGAGTGGGCACACGGGCTGACGGGCCATCTGATGGTAATTACTGTACCCTATTGATACGAGCAAAGCAACACCGGAGGAGTCGCCAGTGCGATGCTGGCTTTGAAGAACTCTTTTTACACCCTTCTTGAAGAACCCTATAATAATATAAGAATGTTATACTGCGAAAAAATATCAGCCGCAAATTCCAAAGCTTGCACGTGCGAGGCAAGAAAGCACGTGAGAAACGGATTTTCTTTTTCTAAATAATTTGCTTATAATTACATACTGAATTCATACATATAACAATAACATATAGTGGATAAAGTAATACTTAATTTACCTATTTTGTTATATTAATTCTCCCTAATCTACTCGTAGTACGTAATACCTAAGGTTTCCTAATAACGTCGAATCCCGCAATAGATATTATGGTAGTGTTGACTTATCATTAATAAAATCTAAGTTTAGATTTCTGTTATTATAATACAGTATTTTTGAAAAAGAATAATAATAAATGTTAGTGCTTGATTAAATGTGATAAAAAATGAAAAATATATCTTAAGAAACATTTGCCGTTACGAACATTGTATTACTAGTCTCATTCATTCTTTTCAATAAACGAGTGGTCGCCCAGTAGTCGAAATTTGACTATACTTTACTTAAACTTTCTTACTTCTATGTACTTCTACGAAAATATTAAACCCAAAAGTTTATAAGGTAAAGTACCTACCTACTCATACTCCAGAAAAATTTCTTTATTCTTGTTGGCGTTCTTTCAGCGTTTCTGCTATGACTATCTCGTCTCTGTGACTGATAGCAAAGGAGGAGTTAGACCCCTATATGGGGGTTGTTTTGTCTATGCGATTTGGTCTATTTTATGACCTTAAATTATCGCTGGTTCGAAGCCAAACACACGGTATATTCGATATATTATACCTATATACTGAACCTACTACTTATTGAACTTCATATTGTTCTACACATAACACGGGAATAGCGTGACTCCGTGCAGGCATCTAGGCAACGTGACTGGTGAGAAATTAGCATATTCGCGCATTTGGGCTTTCATTTAGTCATTCTCCACAGACACACTGGTGTGATGTTCGTTTTGTAAATAGCGATACAATTTTGCAGAAAGAAAATTAATTATGTATTCTCTGCCTAATTGTTTAATAAATCTTTTAACCCCAAAAAATATCTATTTTATGGGTAAGGTAAATCACATAACATTTAAGAATTATTCTCAATAGAAGTAGAATATGAACATCAAATATAGGTCCTACTTATTTATAACGTAGGTACTTACCTATTTGTACCTACCTACCTATACATGAAAAATAACACAATGAAAACCAATTAAAGCAATAGTACTTAGAATATTAATAGTTAAACAGTATCACCTACAAAGATGCTAAATTTTATGTTCTAAGCTCTAAAACATAGTTTAGAATTTTGACTGTTAATTTACCTAATTTTTTTGCTAAGCCATGCAGCCATAATGTCGGTAAAAATTTTGATTGAATAGTCGAGTGTTATTACTACGTCTGAAAAGTTAGTAGTACCCCGAACCTATGTTGTTATTAATTGTCGCTATATTGTTTCAGAGGGAGCTTTTTGCGGCGAAGGCGGACAGCGGTACAGCCGCGGCTGATCGCAAGTTATCTTCGTCCTCCGGTGGCAGCATGAAGAACAAATGGCTCAAAGCCTTCCGAAGCCTCAAACCGCCCAGCGCTCCTCCTCCTCATGCCGCACCCCCGGATAAGTAAGTTAAATTACCTACACTCTAAATAATAATATGATATTGATAGATAAATGTATAATATAATATGTATTTCTAAAGATTTGCAATTTGGCACTAGAACTTTGCTATGCCCGAATTTTTTTTTGATCTACGGGTTTATTTCTTAATACAATTATGAAAATAGACAAAATTGTTTTGGAAACCCGGACCTTAGTACAAAATATCAGTGCTAAATTGCTCGTCTAGTAGAATGAAGGAATACATAAGCCAATGGCTTGGGACAGTGCTGAGATAACAATTTTCCCATGATTAGACTCAATTATAAACACGCAAATAAAAATGTTAAACGTTATCTATAAACGAATGTTTAAACAACCGTTAGGTCATTTAATCCAATCAAATAAAATCATACCTACTTAACATTTATTAGGTACACACAAGAAATTAATGCGCAACCACGTAAGTTTAATTATGGCCGTTCAGGCTGAAAATTATATATCTTGAAGAATATCAATTTTGATTTATAATATCTGTAGACTTTAACAGCCTAAGGGCTATGACCTGGATTTTACCTACCGGTGGTTATAAATGGCATAGACTTGTAGACATGACGTATTTTCAGTACCTGGGCTATACTTACGTAACATAGTTTTATTTCTACAGATAACTTGATTGTCTAAGTATGTGAATTCTTCATGAATATCTATCTAGAAAAACCTATAATAAATTCTATTATTTATATTATACGACCAAAATAAGAAATAATCGGATTTTAAAACAAAGAATTCCAAAATTTTATACTAATTAGTAAAGCAAAATTAATATGTAAATGGAAATTTAAATAAATAATTAGATAAACACGATGAGAAAATATACAAAAATATCATTAAAATTCATATTGTAAATTTATTCATACCTACTTATGCACTATGAAACCGTTAAAGCTTTTCACAGCAATTTATTATGTTAACTACATATATTCACCGTGAACTTTATACAATAGGTACGTAGGCACTGCATTTCCGCTGCCTGTCGGAGAACTTGATTGCATCCTCATAGCGGACTTCCATACATCAGCTTTTGTTCCTAACAACTGCCATATATCTAGAACATCCTCTGCTTAACTTCAAATGACTTAGAACCAAGATGTTAAAGCTATACAAGTTACAGCCGAAACACTTATTCCCTCTGGAAATCAAATTTCGATCTCAACTATTTCTACAATGCCTACTACCTACCCGCTAAAGGCTGTGCCCGACCAAACAACTGTCGTAATGCGAAATAGGGTTGAACATTGAAAGAACTCTGAAAGAAAACAGTCGGCGGTAACGAGTTTCGCCACATGTGACCACAGGCGACAATCGTGGAAATGTTTTCTGTTTACGGTCAAGTGTATCGTATTCTGCAATCTAACGATTTTGTACTTCAAGGGCAGAAGTTTACTTACTAATGGATTTCTAAGCGATGTAATGCTCCGGGAGTAGATAAACAACTCAAGTTGACATTCATTGCTGTCTGTTTGCATTGTCAAGTTCAATTGAAATTACCAAATTACCTTAATATACTTACGACAATAATTTTCCAAGTCGCTCTGTTTGAATTCCTCTCAGAGAGAAATGAAGGATCTAGGTTCAAAGATTTAACATCACGGAATCTTTGTGTTCTTCTATTGGATTTGCCGTTGATTTTTGATTGATTAAACTTTAATTTAATGTCGTTTAGTTCAAACTATACGTGTAATATTTGCTTAATATTAAAACGTACAGACTATGCTGTAAGTTGCGTACGTTTGCGTACTTTAAGAATATAGATGAGAAAAGAAATTATTACATATATAAATTAAAGTAAATACATACATTCTAAAATATAAACAACTTTAATATATCTATCTAAGTTCAACATATTTTGCTTTCAATTAATGTGTAAACTTACTTCGTTTTACTATCTTTATTTATTAGAGCACCATCACCATGTAGCCGATATCAACTAGATAGACAATTATCCATTGAAACATGGGTTATTTCATAATAACTACCCTGAATCAACTATGTCCCCGGCTCTCTGTTATGTCAGTTAGTAAATTAAATATCGTATGTTTAATAACTCATTATGATTAACACGACATTTAATTACCTAAACACTAAATGCGAATATAAGTTAATGCCTTAATACCTATTTACATTTTGCCTCATTTACAATATATACTTTATATTATATAAATTGTTATCATGCTTTTGCTTAGAAAGCTGATTCTGTATGAAACAGAGAAATAATATTAGTTTTTCTACCTGCGGATATAAATCACAGAAAGTAATGTACATTTGTAAGGCCGTCGTGAAAACCTTATTTGATGCAACTTCTTTCGTTAACAAGCTTACACAGCAGTGCAGCAATTGTTAGGCTTCCTATAATAAGCTTATGATTCAAGATACATAATAACAATAATTTAAACAACGATTAATGTATTTTATTTGTACATACGAGGAAAATTTCAGTTTCTATGATTTTTATTAACAGAATCAATAGGGTTTCAATAAAAAGGATATTAATTTGTTGAATTTTGTGATTATGGAATTTTGCGATTAGTGAATAGGCGCAAAAAGTTGCATTATTTTTTATTTATAATAACCGTCAAACACATCACACCAAATGATGCTGTTGAGTAGACCTTATAGGTTTAGTTAAATAGAAATTAAATAGCAATAATTTGACAAGTACATACTTTATTTTTAAATTATTTAATTACAAATTACGATAAAAATATGGTAAGAATACTATAGTCTGGCCATAAAAACTGTTATAGTTAAAAACAAACAAAATATTACTTTTGACTTTGGAGTCTGTCAATTTTAGACGATTGTTCGTTGTGTTTCCTATTTTCGCGGTAATATATTGAAAAATATTTTGTGATATTAAAATGAATAAAGAAAGCCGAATAGCAGTGATTGCATTAAATAAAGCAGTTATGGAGCCAAATACAATTTTTAAAATCCTCCATATGCTTGGTAATAGTCAAATGTTTGTGTACCGGGCCATTGATAGATACAATGAAACCTCCTCTGTTTGTGACCGAAAAACATCTGGCACGTAGTGTTCGTACATACGAAAAAAGCGATCAAAGCAGTAAGAGAAAAAATCCGAAGAAATCCTGTCCGAAAGCAAAATATTTTATCTCGGCAGATGAAGATAGCACCTAGAACCAAGTCGCGTATTTTAAAAGATAACTTAGACTTGCAGCCAATAAGAGAGGCACCGATCATTTCTTAACTGATAATTTAAAAAAGAATAGGAATAGAAGCGGTATCCGAAGGGAGGTCACAAAAATTTTTGTTTACGGATAAGAAAATTTTTACGATTGAGCAATATTTTAACAAACAAAACACCGTATTTATGCTGAAACCTCTTAAGAAGCTTCCTAATTAGTCAACAGAGTACAACGTGGGCATTATCCGACTTCAGTGACGGTTTGGTGAAAAAAGTATCAACACATCGGCAAAAGTGTATCAAGATACGATTCTTGAGAAGCTAGTTAAGCCCCTTAACATCAACACGTTAAATAACCAAGAAAGGTCCTTTCATCAAGAATCGTAGCCGGGTCATAAAGCTCGATCCACCCAATCTTGGCTACAAAGGAACATTCCGGACTTCATCAGAGCTGAAGAAATGGCCATCATCTAGTCCTGATCTTACTCCACTGGATTATGGTTTATGGTCAGTTTTAGAGAGTAAGCCTTGCTCTAAACACCATGATAATTTGGAGTCCCTAAAACAATCCATACGATTGGCAGTGAAGAATTTTGCCATAGAAAGAGTGCGTGCTGATATTGATAAATGGCCTTAACGTTTAAAGGAAGGTATTGCAGCCAATGGAGACCACTTCGAATGAGCTTTATATATTTATATTTTATTGGTTTTTATATTAATGTATTAAACTAACACGGTAATAGTAATAAATGTTACGTTCAATAAAAAAAGTTTTTCTTGGTAACAATATAAATTTATGGCTAGACTAAGTATAATCACTAGACATTTTGTTGAAAATATGCTTCATTTTCATGTCGTCCCCTTAATTGTTTGTTAATGTTTATTGATCAGTTTTTATTTTATTTCGTTGATAAGAACTTACTTCGATTTAAGTGATCCAATCGTAATTAGGATAAGTAACTTGAAATAACATAACGTTCTATGATATACAGGTTCAATGACATAGGGCTCGTATTACTTAACAAATTGGATCACTTACGTCCTGTACAATCAGTAAATCTGTGATGACCTCAATAATTCCACTAACATTACACGGCATTTTGTGAAACCGTTTCTACATAGGTACATATGTAATTAAAACATTAATTACCTACTTACTAACTTTATACCTTTTTAAACTAAAAATTCCGCACTTACATCACAGATTTTCGCACATTTTTTAACTGTATGTATTTCAATAATTTAACACACATAACTGGTGGTTCATTTTTATGTTTCTCTCTTTTTGCATCGTAAGAAAAAATCAAATGTACCACGCGGTGTCGACGGTAATGGCGATGAGGTAAATCAACCCCGTAGGTCGAATGCCTGTACTGAGAAATCTATGTAAAGTGTATTACATAACAAGCCAACTCAAGTTTCAGCTCCTTTGCACGTAGAATCAAACGATAACCCAACCCACCCTATTCAACGGCATGTTTTTACACAGGATACAATATTGTATCGCTTGTTTCCTTCACCGTCTACACTACAGTCTATAATAATTCGCTCATTTTGCTTGTGAAATCACCAGATTTTTTTGCGCAGATTGTGGTAGATAAATAAAGTGCATGCGTAGTTTATTCACTGAATTGAATTGAATCCAATACACACCTTGCACAGTCCTGTAGTAGGCAATATAATATTATGTAACCCACAAGGATAAGATAGCGTGTGCTTAACCTTACGTTCATAAAATTTTCTTATTTAAAATTATGGTAATTTAATATTTGAAAATTTAAGCCGATCTAAAGTTAAGTATGCTTAAAAAGGTCTCAATTATTTTATATTTAGCAGATACTTCAATAAGATTGTAAATTCTTATAAGAGCTGAAACTGTGCGTACTATCTAAACGCTAAGACACAAGGTTAAGAGGCGGTTATCTAGTGCCTTTAAATCTCCACTACATATTGTGCCAGCGAAAGGGGGTAAAATGATTGTCGGTCTCACCAGTCACCACTGATTCACACACTACTCTTGACCTTGTACGTCATCGATCAATGCCGTGACGTAGAGTACCCACTGACAGTCTGGAAAATACCAACACGGTGATAAATGACCCATTACACAACAATCTGTTTGGATTTCATTGATTACTCGACGCTTTGTCGAGGGTAAACATGATAGATATTAGAATTTTAAAATTATTTACTTAATGGCCAGAGAATAATTATTATATTTTTATATAAACATGCAATAAAAAGTAGGATGATTTTAAAAAATGAATTTACCTTTGTGGTCGAACACTAGTGCCAAATACTTGACAAAGTTTGTATATTTTAGGAGGAATGGAGCAACAAGGGATGCGATGCGATCTGGCGCCGATACCGATGCGCACAACTTCCAAGAATACACCTACAAGAAAATTACCCCATGTGATGTTTGCTCGCAAGTTCTTAGAGGTGAGTCCTTTCTCTATATTTCATTGTTTGGCCTGTGGGTAGGCTTGTGCGATTCTATTAAGGGTGTGTTTCCACCGACGCGGAGTTGAACGGACCGTCACGGAACGGACGGTGACGAAACCGTTAATTAGGCGTTTCACTCCGCATCAGTGAAATCACACTGTTTTCACTGATGTGGAGTTAAATGTTCGTGCACTATGATTTGGCCAATTCACGGTCCGCTCCGCTCCACTCCGCCCAGCTCCGCAACCACACAAATGCACCCTCAGTTGGGGGTTGTGGGCTCGATTTCTAATCAGTTCGATTTTCCGTTGAAAGTTTCATGAGTTAAGAGTAAGAATGATGGTGTAAGGACTCGGTCTCTTTCTTAATAAAAGGTCCAGGAATTACAAAATTAAACATGAACTGTGCTGAAAGAAAGCCAATCTGCGTGTTCTTCTTTCCTTTTCATTTTCATTGTCCTACCTTTACTTACTTAGAGCCAGTGTTCAATGGCATCTTAGAAAGGGTAGAAAGTCACTTTTATAAAGTTGAAGGGCATGTCATTTTCCTATGTTCGCCGCTGCCTGGCACATCGTTGGCGACTGACTGAGCTGAGACTAATTCTTCTACAAAACAACTAGTCATGCCAAGCACGACTGGTACCAGTATTAATATTACTTACCATGTACCTTTCTGATTTCTTGATCTACAGCAACAACATTTAAAAATCCCGCTATATTCATTAGAAGTTTTTGATTCAAATAATTATAGATTTTTACTTACCATGTACCTTTCTGATTTCTTGATCTACAGCAACAACATTTAAAAATCCCGCTATATTCATTAGAAGTTTTTGATTCAAATAATTATAGATTTTCATTTTATTGTACGCCTCATAATGTGGAACGTTTAACCTAATGCTTTATTGTAGTCTTATAATTTTTTATGTAAACTAATTAATAATTATCAGAATCTGTGTGTCATGTTTCGACTGTAACGTAAATAAAATACTTAAGGAATAATTTTACTCCATAGAAATTTGATACATCAAGTTTTAGATCTATCGGGTCAATGGCAATTGAGAGGGCTCGAAATGGTATGCGAAGTTTAAATAATGTACAATGCAGCAGTCAAGCGAAGAATCGAGCTCAAGTTTGTTGAGGAATTCGAACTACATATAGGAAAACTGGAAATAAAATAAAATAAAATACATACCTATTTACTTTTATACTTTGTAGTATGTATTTACTTATGTAGTACCTATTTACTCATGAATAAAATATCATGAAATTGTCAGTGATTTGACAGGCGTCTAATTTCTTAATGAGACCAAAATATTTTGTTAACTTACTTCTTGCCTACCTAATAAATCAACGACTGCTCTTTACCAAATTTACCAAGAGCATCTGTAAATTAACCACGTTTCTTGTTAAACTTTGAATTTGTTTCTTGTTTAACTTTGAATTTTACTTATTTCATTTAGTTGTTTTTAAATTATTTTCTGATGTCTTTTGTAGGTAATAGTAAGATTGTTAGGTATTAAACACGTTAATAGATAGTGAAGACCACTGTCGATCGTTTGGACATCTAATTGTTTCTGTAATATCTGTCTGTTATACTTGGCAGGATTTTCTATGCTGTGGGTTACATTGACATACATGAGAAGAACTCACATCTAGGCAAATAACAGAAATATCAAGTGTTCATAAAAATGAACTCAGATCTACGGGGAGATAAAAGTATTCTATTAGTTAGTCTAGGCTACAAACTATTTGTTTGTGTAATTAACTAAATAATTAATTACGTTGGGATTTGTTGATTTTGTGTAAAAGAGTAACAAACATCTGTCTATGCCTGAGGGGCACTCAAGTGGATGAACATCTTATACTAACTTTAGTTATACCATGGATAATGTTTTGAAATGTTTATTTTGTATAATCTGACTTTAATCAAGTGTACATGTGTACTTGTTATGATGATGAATTAATTTGGATATTGAGTAACCACTGATCACAGATTTTCTATAGGTTAGAAACAAAATAAAATGAATCATCGCCATAAATCATTATCTACATTTTTACATCACAATTTTTATTATCAGCTATATGGTCTTCTTTGTTGCAGGTCACACTCGCCAAGGTCTCCGATGCCGCCTCTGCAAGATGAACGTCCACACTGACTGTATGCCACAAGTCGGCAAGTGCCAGACCAAGTCTCGCTTGCTGCGAAGGCAAAAGAGCACCTCCGAAATCGAATCTCATAGGGTACAAGAACTCCCTTATGATGAAGAGAGTAAGTTTTAATCAACGATAACTTATTTGCAATTGATAGAAAAGATTAGATTAAAAGTAAATTGATTTAGTGTATTGAATTATTATATTTAAGAAACTTCTGTCATTGTACTTGTTGTAATATTAAAGTACAAATAAAGTTTATTATTAGGTCGCTTTAACTTCAAAGTAGTTCGCGTAGACTAGAAGAAGTATTCAGAATATTTGATAATTCAGAAGTTAAACTAAATTTATTATACTTTTAAACAACATTATTTTCAACTCTGTATCTAGATACTCTTGTATTTATAATTGTTTACTATCACCACAATAAACATCAAAAATTCCGACATTTTCTAGTAGGGAACATTTACTAATAACTTTGTACTTATTTCTGTTCAATGCTCAATACCTAAACTAATGTTAATGAGTATTCTTGGTAAGTTGTACCCACTCAATACTAGACCTATGTATGTATAACGTGTCGTTAATTCCAGCATGGCGAACAAGGTATTGATTTATTTTAAAATTTATTTCAATCAATTTATGGGGCGCCCGGCAACTGTGTATTTTATGCTTTTCCATCAGCTATAGGTACCTTTCGTGACATTTCATTAAGTATCTTGTCTAAAATGGTAGGTATACCTACTGAAGTATTATCTTAGACATCCGACACGTACCTAGTAGGTATAAGTTAACTGTTGAGCATCCTGCTTATTCATAAGTTTAGGACTGAAGCTCGATCTCCACAGAATGAAGCTTGCTAAAAACACACAAAGTTCAATCGCTACACATGCACAAGTTAAATACACAGCCGAAGTTAACTTCACGTTGTTCAGGCACGGAGGACGGTTGGCTACCAGGACAAAGACTCACCAGGATATCTTTCAAGGGATCTGTCGAGTTCGATGATGATTTCGATAGCTACTATGACGAGGGTACAGTATCCATAAATCTGTCAGGAGTGATCCCCGTGAACCCTCCCGAAGTCCGGAATTCAACTTAACTAACATTGAACTTTGTCGCAGACCCAACAGTTTTACAATCAAATCGCCACTAACAATAAAGAAACAACATCCTCAACTCAACACCTATCGCGTCTAATGCCTTACTTTGTCGACCGCGATTGAATCTAACGTTTCGCTCGATGCTCAGAGGAGGAAGTGGATCAAACCTACCAAGTTCTGAAGCGGGCCAACGAAATAGCGAAGCCGGGCGGAGGAGATTCGCGCGGGGGCCCCGTAGTCCGCGTGTCGGCGCCGGAGGAGCCCCCGGCGGCGCGCTCACCGGCCCGCCCGACCGCCGGGCTCGCAGTGGCGCCCCAGCAAATCTCCTCTAGCTCAGGTCTGGCGCCGCACCCGGCTCGCTGGCTTCTCCGCTCGAGTCGCCTAGGCCGCCGACCGTCGCTCGCGCTCAAGCGAATCGCCGAACCACAATGTAAAGATAATATACAGCAGCGTAACTCGACCCTATTAATTATCAAAAAAATTAACAGCGGCGCGGTTCTGTACACGTGACAGGGCTGCCCGCCTCAGTTCGCCGCCGTAGTTCATCTATCTACTCATAAGATATTTGAGTTTGTTTCTAATTTTGTGATTTTTAAATATTAGTTTTATATTAAATTATCTTTTTAGTAAGTAAAAATAGTAAGTTTGAGGCTGCAAATAATTTGCGCCTCGAGCTTTTAAATTTAACATAACGTATAAAAAATCCGCAGTCGGTAAAAAAGTTCGCTCACTACTGCGGCGCATTCGCGACCCGACCGTTCATAATATTATGAAGATGGAATACTGTATGATTTATCTTTACTGTGGCCGATGCGTCGCGCGACGGCCGACCGGCAGCTTCACTCAGATCACTCGTTTTCAGTAGAGTCGAGTTTGCACGCATTCGTTAGTCGCGGGCGCAGGGCGGGGGCGGGGTGCGGTCGATACTGAGCGGTGCTTGTCGGTAGGCGCGGCGAAGCCCGACGGCGGCGTGCGGCGGCGACTGTTCGCCGGAGTCAAGAGTTTGTCCATGTGGGGCTCGAAGTCACGCCGCGGCTCGCCGCAGCACCGATCCATATCTCTACCGGAAAGTACGCGCCCACGGCCGTAGCGTCGCTCTCTGTTTCACAGCTGTTTCTGAGCTTTGTTTGTCCCGTCTTCGTACTGGATTTCAGTGCCTCGTTTTCGTTGTGTGTTTTGTTTCTTATGATTTCTTTTAATTTTATTTTGTGCGATAGATGTCTTAGTTTAGATCATAGGAATATAGATAAAGCTCGAACGATACTCGTAAATCATAGACGCTTAATCCTCTCCCTCCACGAAATGGTTCAATTCATGAATGAATGGAAATGCGAACAGAACCCGTTTTTCCCACTTCGACACCATTATAATTTTCTTTTTTCTTCCTTATTTGTTTTTTCATTGACTTTTTATATGTTAATTTTAATTTAAATGTATGTAGGTACCTATTATTTTATTTATTTTCGTTTTGTCCACACGTTACTTTTGCAGAATCGGAGGAGACATCGACGCGACCTTTCGGACAGCCTTTATGTTTCATTAAGGAGAACGGAGATCCCCCGCCATCGATTCTCAAGCCTACGGCAAGCGTTCGCAAGAAAAAATGATTAGCAACATGTAACTTCACGGGAAAAGATCGTTAATACCGCCAATTCGACTAGAGCACTGACTCAGCGCGAAATTCGGCTTTTTGCTACAGCCGCTTCTCGAATCTTAAATTTACGAGTAGAACTACCCCGAAACGCCCCGCGTTCTGTGATATGTATATTGTTACTGTTACAATAAAAGTCAGAATTAAATCTGTTTGTTTCTGAATTCCAAAGAGCTGCACTCTACCTTTTATTATTCATGTAAACGCCTTTGCTCCTTGGGCGTTTGGATGTATGTAAGTGGTGCATGGCTTGATGCTGTGGCGGAGTGTTCATAATCGCATGCGTTTGTCTGGCCGAACACATCTAGCCAATGGATCTACTATTCTCTAAATCTCGTTTGCACCCACGGATCTACCGACTCTTCTACAGTGGCTTGAGCAATATTAACATTTACCCACATTTATCACGCCGAGCAAGTTAAGGGCAGCAAAACTAATTTGACTCGATTTTTACCAGCTTACTAACATTCACCTCTTTGCCTCGCTCATTTCTAATCCATGCATCTACTCTTATTTCTTACCCGTGACAGACAAGACAATGTTTCGCGGAATTCAAATTGAGGTGTTGAATGACATTTAAAGATTAGCTCCTGTTATCTTTGTCCACACAGGTTCGATGAAGAACTCGAAGAGTGCCCAAATGTTGAGGCAGGCAGACCGCACCAGTCCGTCACCTGGTACTTGAAAAACGTTTATAAGCGAATCCCCGTAGAACGTTTCCGTGTTAAACGATTCGTTGCTTTGATAAACATTGAATTGAGGCGAATCATTCATACAAAGTAAAACTGGTGACGAGCGGCATAAATTTAATGGTTGATTAAATTATAAGATCAATTTGTAGTGAAACCAGACTCATATTCAAAATTGCAGCATCGGTTCTATAAAAGAAGCTTCCTTTCCATTTGTAGTTGAATGTACCAGGTTTAAGTCACTTCTCCACGTTTGAAATCATGGTCCTCGTCTGCATCCTTCTCTACTTTCAAATATTAACTTTTTTGTATCTAGTGTTAGTTTATTTAATTTGCAATGCTTACGCACTTTTAGTATTTAGCATTATTTTTCGATTTTACTGTACAAAAACACACAAGATACTTTTCCCAAAATTTTCGATTTTTTTTTACTTACATCATGTCTATTATTTTATTTATCGGTATTGAATTGTATTTGAAAAATTAAAATTTGTGTAAAGTGTTAAAATTAAACGTTGTGAAAAGTGTCTTTTCTGTATGACAATGTTTTTCTTTTATTTTGAATATCATGAATTATTTACACGTTTTTTGTAAAAATGAGCTAATAATCATCAGTTATACTTGTATATTTCTAGATGCTAACGTAAGTATCATATTATAGAATCAATATTCAACTGGACATTACCTGTATTTGCCAAATTGATACTTCAATTACTATCACACATACATACATTTCAATTTTCACATCAAGAGCTCACTGTAAAACAATTAAGGGAAAGTCGCCAGGTTTCGGTAAGTGTATGATGCCTGACTCATGACAAGTGACTGTTATAGCGCCGCACTCGCCGAGACGTCAAAAGTTGAACCTTAGGATGAAGAGCCTGTCCCTGGATTCGCCGGAGTGCGGGGAGCTGAGGCGCCGCCCGCAACGAGACCAGCCCGCGCAGGGCAGCCGCGTCCTCTGTACGATCCTCGAGTAACATTTATGCCTGGGTCCAAACAACCACCACCTTCCCCTATTTTTACGCTTTCACTTATTATTCTCTTATTGCCTTCCCAAAAGCGTCTTCTTCACGAGTGTCACACTATGCCAACAGCATTCCATTCAAAACTCAGTATTAAACTGTACTCATTCATATTTTAAGAACCACATTAAGTCAATGTGCAATTTATCAACACATTACAATCATGGACACGCTGGTGGGAAGGCTTTTAATATTTTTAATATTGCTACTTTTACTATTTTTGAATAGTCTTTTTTCTAATTCACGGTTTTTTGGACTCTGGTTCATATTTATGTCGACGGGCGTTGTATTGTGGGCACAATTTATTGATGTTCGAATCCCTTGGCTTAGCTTTTGTGTTCCCTCTAGCAGACGATGTGCTGAAGCTTACTGCTTAGTAAATCTCCTTACGTGGTATGCTTTTGACGTCGTCTTTTGGTGAAATCTACAATACGTTTAATATGGATTTTTCTTATTTATGTACTGTTATTAAGGAAATTGCAAACGGGCATTACGTTTGTAACAACCTCTTCACGTGGTAATACTTTTATGTGTTTAAATTTAATAAATATCACATTTTCCACAATCGCCCTATTAATGTCGTTTTATTCGTGTTTTGCATGCAATCCGTTTATTTCATTTTTGTTTCTTTTTTAGGTAATACCAGAACATCTAGCATGAGATATGCGCCTAGTAGATTCAATAGTAACGCATTTGAATACTGTACTCGTTCATGTACGTTTTATTTTACTTACAATTGCTAAACGGCAGGACCAACAATGTCTAAAATAGTTTCTGATAAAGCTTCGTCGAAAACAAAAGTATCTTTATCAGTAATCAGTAGTCAACAAGTTGTTTTCGACGACGATAGTTGGCCTTGAGATTAGACAATAACCTCCAAAGGTAACGAAATTCGACGATGATAATATGAATTTATAACATTGTTTGTCTTGACGCCTCAGTAAATTCTACTTAGTCTTCTTAAGAACAAAAAATGAAATAAAATGAGTATAACAGTGGTCATATCATATTCACAAGAAACACTGCAAAATACCTACTCGTAAATTTGAGTTTTAAACTTACGAGCTTACGAGTATATACGATTTACCACAATGTACAGCTCAAATATATTATTAGTTTATTATGTACAGGTTATGCTTATTACAATTTCATTTTTATGTTTATATAATCGCCTTACGTAAACAGGCTAAGCATGGCGCATGAATTAGGTACCTACTTAAATTAATAAATGATTATTTATTGTTATAACTTAATTAATATGTCCTCATTACACCAGTATAACCTTTGTATTTACATGCTTTTCGCGAATAAACATATTTTTAATGTCCAAGTTTTGTTTTGTTTATCTACTACTTACTATATCTAACAGTATTATTTTGAAACTCTCCTATACACGTATCTGAAGAGATTTAATTGGCTTTAAGAATAATTTTGGATACCTATAATAATTACGGATTTTTTACCTAACGTACCCTCATTAACACGTCTCGAAATGATCATCACTTTCATGTTTTAACAAGTAAAAGTACACTGACCTCCCTAAACTTTGTGAATATCTTTCATAATATTTCGTTGAGTTGAACAGTCGGGCACTTACTGATCATTGCTTGTGGTGTAGCGCCATCGTCGCCAGTACACAGCAGAAGGCTTCTTAGTGCCAAAGGAGGACGCATGAGCAGCGTGGATCTGCCTGACGAGCCAGAACGCAGCTTATCTTCGAACAGTGCCAGTCCATGCCCGTCGCCAGTGAAACAACCCAACGTAAGTAAACTGACCTCATATCTTCTGTCTTTTCCCTTTCTTATCAAGCCACTGTTTGTGCCCAGTTGACAATAATTCGGTCTATTGCAAAAGACAAAGACTTGCGAAAGCTGTGTGCGTTTAAGATTTAACTGTCACCTTAAATTTAACTGTATCGGTGAAGGAATTATGGTGAGAGAACAGATCAGGTCACAGACATGTAATGTCCACCAATGAGTCAGCGTGCTGGCATAATCCCACACCCTTGCTTTCATTTGTTAACCTCTTTGAATATACATAAACCGTTGACGTATCTATAAATGTTTTTCTTATCCAAGTTCAACTTAACAATTTGGGGTCTGTATATGTGGTGGTTTAGAAAGATGTTTTCTTAGTTCCACGTGAGATCTTACTTTAAAACTCATTTCAGAAGCATCAACGCCTTCTTCCAACAAATCTCTACGTAATCTTGTACAACTTCAAGTCCCGCCATGCCGATGAGCTAGATCTGAAAGCGGGTTACAAGGTGACCGTCATCGATACGTCTGATCCTGATTGGTGGAAGGGCAAATGTCTTGGCAAAATCGGATATTTCCCGTCCAAGTACTGCACCAAACTGCAAGCTGGGGAACGACCCCTGCAAGTTACTCACAATCTTCAGGCAAGTTGAAACTAACTGCCTATTATTTTGTGTCTTAACCGAACAATACAACGAAACTTGGTGCTAAATTGCATACGAGTATATAGAAAAGTTTCATAGTATTTTTCGATTTAACATTTAAAAGTTCTCGCGAACTATTATTACTGCAATATATTTGTGGTGGTAGCCCAGTGTCTAAGAATTAGTTATTATTAAAGAAAGAATTGGACCGGTTCAGTCGAGGAAGAGACCCAATTCTTAGCCTCGACTCGATCCGGGTGCAAGTGATACGTACTATTGCTGTTCTTGTGTACTTATTAAATAAAACAAAATTACAAAATTTATTGACACTTATGTGACAGTGAAGGAAAATATCGTAAGCAAAACCTACACGCCTGACTGCCTCACTCGGAGACCTTTAATGGATAATTAAGCCATTCCTTAGTAAAGATTTTTGAAAGTTCACGATAAGTATTTCATAATGTTCTCAAAGGCACGTAAAGTACACTAATCAATCCGCTTTAGGCCGACGTGGTGGTCTAAGGCCGACATCCTTCTCATTTTTACAGTAGACAGCAGGGTCAGCCTGCTGAATGTCAATTATGGGCTACAAACCCGTTATAATACATAACTGTTCTAGTTTCAATGCAGACAACAGTTCTGTAGAGTAACTTTACATTTGATGGTTTCAGGTGTCTGACGGAGACAATGGATTGATGCTTCTCCGCGACCAGATCGTGATCCAAGTCGGCGAGGAGGTGGACGGCATGGTGATGATCCGCTCCGGAGATAACCGCCAGGGTGTTTGTCCGGTAAAGTTCCTACAGGAAGTGTGACGCTTTAGACTGCCCAACTTCAACGTAATGCGGGTAAGCAAAAGTATTTATTACGATCTTTTATTAAAATAATAATTGCTTGTGAGATAGTTAAAAAAATGTTAATTTGACCCACTTCCCAATGTCCGATCGTTAATTCAATATGGCCGCCGCAACAGAATGGCCATAGCATAAAATATACTTAAGTACAACCGACCCAATATGGGTATGAAATGAAAGGGCTTGATTTGTCAAACACAATAAAATATAAAGTTTATTTTTAAAATGTTATAATTTTATTATTATTATGAACCTTGCATTAGCCTTACCAGGAAAAGACATAGGCCAATATTTAAGAATACGATATTTTACTCCGGACTCAGTGCACCCACAAATAACTTTAAACATTTAAAACACTAACCACCTGTAATGATGAAGAAATCTTATCCTACACATTTTAATCGAAGGTGCTATACTTATTATGATGATGATGATTATATTCCCACAACTTACAGCGGCGCGGGTCACTCTCAGAGGAAAGCAATAGGCTTTTTGATCCGAAGCCAATTCGAAGCGCTCCAGTCACTCCATGCGACAGTGACAGTTCGTCATGGACTAACTGGTCTACCTACGACGCTAGGAGGTCTGACAAGGCAAGCTTTGAAGCATCGGTTGAAGGGGTATGGTGGTGGCGGAGACCTCTAGGAGTTAGACGAACCCAATGTAACAGGTGTGGAGCGTCATCCTCCACGAGGCCTCTGAGGATGACCCCCTGCGCTGGTTATACCCAAGACACGGAAGCGTACGAATCTCGTAGACCGCTCTCTTCAGACGACCGCCCGCTCCATTTTATGAGGCGGATGTTTTTGTAAAGGACTGCAATGTAGTGTGCTAATGACAACGTCCAAATCAAAACCTTTGTTCTTCTTAAACGTTGCTTAGTGAGAGAATATTATTTGCGCATCTATTTTATTTTGAGTGTTGTTTGGACGCTGTCAATACAAAATATAATTTTATAATAGTACCTGTGTCGTTATGAATACAGGTATGAGTACTAATACTTATAGAAACATAGTTATAAAGGTAGACGCATACGAATTTTTCAAGTGTGCGTGGATGGGGAAATCCGAAATGCTGAAAGGAGTCTGGTAACCTATTTTAGGTCCTCAGACTCCTTTCAGCATTTTTCGCTATTCCTCATAGTTTCGGATTTCCCCATCCACACACACTTGAAAAATTCACTCTGTTTATTTATACATAGAAAGGAAGAAGAAGCAGTATAAAATAGACACCTCCACAAGATAAAACCTATAGATGTATCTGCTGCGAATAATTAAATAAATTCTATTAAGTACAGCTGAAAACCTTTTTATCAGTTAATATTGCATTTTATAATTCATTATTTTCCAAATTCTATAGGTACGTCCCGTATTTTTAAAACGGCCTATTTATTTATCTCTAACCACAATCCTTCCATATGATAAGGGTTGCTTAATGATTATATTTATTGTGCACTTATATAATAAAAAGTAAAAAACATTGTCGCGACATATCATTTTTTACATATATACTACAATGATTTTAATATATTATACATATGAAACGTATCTTTGTGAATTGATTGTCTAATATCAATAATAAATTATATTTAAAATTAAGAAATACAATCTTGTCATATTGTATTTAAGAAAATTAAGTTTTACGTATTTATTAGTTGTAATTATACCTATTACCTGTTCCAAGAACTTTATTCAAGAACACCACTTTTGTGGTGTACAAACACCACAAATTGGTGAATAAAACTCGATCTAATCGCTAGAAAGGAAACGATCTATTGCAGACATTTCAATGTTTAGGTACCTACCTAGATCATAAAATAATAAACAATTGAAATACTGAAAGTTAACCTGTTATACCTATACCTGTGTTGATAGGTAGGTACCTATATATTATGTAGGTAACCTATATTCCCTAATAAAAATTGTATGTGAATTATGAAATTGAATGTTTTATATTTTATTATTACTACAAAGTATTATATACAATTAGGTGCATTAATCGCATTGCGTATTTAAAGTACACACCGTGTTAATAATATTAAATTATTAACACATTATGAAAACCAATATTCACCAACCCTGGTATTGTACTAGGGACTTATGTACATAGTAAGTGTACCTATCTTTAAATTATGAATACATTTACCTAATCTTAATTAGATTTGTGAGGTCAATACAGTAATTGTTTATTATACTTTAATTTTACATACTTCTGTTAGTAATATCGTATGTTTTACGTTTTTATTTATTGATACTTATGTATTTACTAATAGTTAATAGTTATTGTTATCTAATTTAATAACAAGTTATGATCGGCAGTTTAATTTTGACCGTAGATATTTTAGTAAACTCCAAACTATATATTAATACCTATAACACGAAAAAACATAACGGTACCTACCAAACTATTGAGAAAAAATAACATTGTTAAAGGGTTAACAGTTGACGCTGTACCTAGATGAACAAAAACTATTAAATTTTTTATTGCATACCAGCTGGGTACACTAGCTCGTCCATTAGATACTACCAAACAAAACGTAATTAAAATTGGATCAAGAATCCTAGAATTGACTTTTTAAAGATTTTGTTCTCAAGAAATAAATTAAAGTTTCAGTTCTCTTCTTGTAAGTTCTCAATTCATTCTCGTTAATACGTTTTAAAAATGGGGTCTTTAGACACCGGAGGTATCCAAACAGGGTACGTAGATTATTTGAAGGATATGAAAGGTTTTAGAATGGTAAATTAGGGAAGTTCTATTAAAAGCATTTAAAAATGTCTTGATGATTCCACGAATTTATTCGACTGACTTTATGGAGTAAACGAATGTGTGTATGTTGCTGGAATTTCCTATACTACCATTACTACCTCCGGTGTGTCCAGCCCAAGGGTGAACACCTACTGTGAAATTAATAAATTTTTACTTCTACTTACATGGTAAAAACTGCCGCTAAATTTTGAGGTCATAACAAAAAATGACATCTTTTTACAAAGCTAAATGTTTGGGCGCCTTTAAGTATACATTATGTACGTGTATAATTATTCATTGTTTATTTATAATTATTATATCTGAAGCCTTTTGAAAGATTTTCTTCAAGCTTTTTTTATTAATATTTTTAGTTATAAAATTTCAATACAATATGGAAAAAGAGAGATGATAATTATATCTACATGAAATATACATTTAACTGTCTACTAATTTATTAGTGTGCTTTTAAGGTAGGCACTTGCTCGTATACATATAGAAACGAGTATCTAATCAACAAGAAGTAGGTCTACGAATGTCGAATTATTGACCTGTAATAAATAGGTAGGTACATAGATATGTATAATGTAAGCTGTTGAAAATTTACTTTGAACGCATTCTTATGATGAATGTAGAGAAAAACCTAGCACAATGATTTAATTCATGGATATTATATACTTATTGTAAACGTATTGATGTTGTAGTTAGGCCATTGTATGTGCATGTAGTGCATTTGCACTACTAAGGCAATTGTGGAATTTTTTGGTCCGAGAACATTGCATATAATTGAACTGGATATACTGGTAGATAAAATATACTATATGTAGGTACTATGTTAAATAGCTGTTTCAAAGAACTAATGAGTTTAAACAACAAATCGCTTTTAATCTGGGTATTACGATCAAAAATATTATGTAGAGTACATAATTATTTGTGCTGAGAGCTTAAGGGTCGAGGATATTACTCACCTAAAAGTCGTACTATACAACTTTATTATTAGTTTTCTTTACTTATCAAGATTATGATGACGGATTTTTTATAAAAAGTAGGTAACAACATTATTATTTTCTGGAAAACTTTATCATTAGAAATGGAAAATTGTAAAAAACATAACGGAATAATATGTTCTTATATATTACCAATACGTATTTTTATGTAGATACGAAATTGTAAATGAAAATTAGTAGTAGTAGACAGGTATAGTCAAAAACATAATAATGACGTTATGAAAAAATCCAATTTAACTCAACGTTAGATAGTGTTTAATTTAAAATTATCTGTACCTACCTATATGTATGTATTTCCGAAGATTAGTTTCTAATTATAGCTTAAACAAATTTGAATTTGAAATTATATGAAAGGATGTGACCATTCATCAGCACTAAGACATGCAATAAAAATACTGTAAAGTTTTTCCAATTGAATAATTCTAGTTCAGATATAAATAGGAACTAGTTCAGTATACAAAAAGTACAGTATACGACTCTTGTCTTAAATTGTTCTTAACTAAAGTAAAACTATAAAAAAATTATAGTCACAATATTCCTTATGAGTAAATGCAAACCAACATAGGTACTTTAATTACTGTGACAAGTTGTAGCCACAGATATTTATATCAGTTTAATACATTACTTCTCTTTTAAGATAAATATATATTTAAATATATCTATAATGTTTTTTTTAAAGTATGATTGTATAAAGGATTCTGCCTAGATAAGGTACTATGTGTGGTATGATTAAATGCTTCTATACATATAACTTACTAAGTATGAAGCTAACAATTAGCATCACTATTTTAAAATCGAATATATAATAGTATCTTCAAATGAATGTACTGTTGTCCTATTTTGTCCTACCCTTTGATCTAAAAATCTAATTATTTATACCTTGATGTTTATAACGTTTAAATATTCAAATTTTATTTAACACGTTAAAACCGTCCCCTTGGAGTTTTAAGTATAATTATTATGAATATAAGTATTTGTATACATATTATATATTAATTATTATGATACTACCAACCTGATAGGGAAGTGTTGCTTGTAAGATAGTTTTAATGAACATGAAAGGTAATTTTTTTTAAATAAGATGTATTATGCGAGACGATGCATCAATTTTATTGTTACGATTTAACATTGTCATAATACCCTTGGCCTTAAGTATAAAAGGGCTTCTATTTCTACCGATAAGTACGGTATAAGGAATCGTAGCTTATTAGGTACCTACCTACTTTGCTCCTTTTTTATAATATATTCAGCTACTCTTCTTGCTTTAATTTGCCCATAGGTTCAAACACGATTTTTTCTTTAATGAAAATATATAAATAGAAAAAAACATAAAAATACAATATCCCTGGCATTGCTTTATGACATTCCATTAATTTTAAATGTATGATTATAATTATTCGTTAGTATCTCATTTAATCCTTATTTTTGTTGGTAATTATAAGTAAACGAGTGTATTTAGTTTAAGTACACTCTTACAAACAGGTCAATCCTAACAGCGTAATATCGTCGTACTTAGTTTGTATGATAGGGTTTTTAATGAATAAGCGAAAAATTACAGCTCCGTGTAATTTTGTACATTATAAAAATGGCTTAAAGCTTTTTTTTCTGATAATTATTTGATAATAGTTAAATCTTGATTGAAAAAAAGTCTGAAACGGGCATTTAGTTTAATTGTTGTAAAAGAGATTAAATCTTATTTAAATTTTTATAACAATTATTTATATAGTAGATACATATAATTATTCTAGTCATATTATTGCAATCTAATGTTGTAGATAGAAAGCAAAGCTGTAAAGAATAAATGCTCTCACATAACACGAGGTAGCCTACTAGCCGTTTTCAAACGTTTTTTTTTAACGCAGATGACCCGTCATATCTTCAACAAAAATAGTACGAAAAAATTGGGTTTGTTTGGGATTAATAAAATTTGTTTTAACTTATGAAACATCTTAATTTATTACTTAGTTTACAGAACACGAAAATAAATTAAATCTATTGATGGTCATTTCCATTATCTTTGTGATTTTAATTTAATAGATACATTAATCAGGGTGTCTTGTGAAATAATTTAAACTTGACTTACAAATGAAAACATAACCGTGCCATTTTTAACAATCTGACTTTAACCTTAATCTGAATTTATCTTACCGATATAGGTACCAGTGCACACGGTGTTTTTATTATTTTTGAATTAAGTAAGTATAGTGTTCGATTTGAATCCCAGAATTTGCGATTGTTCAAACCAAATCAAACCCAGGTTAAGGGTAGATAGATATTGTTGCCGTGTGTGTAAACATTTAAAATTGATTAGGCATCTATATTATGTAGATAAATTAAGTAAACAACAGATAATATCTAACATTAAAGTAAGTGACAAATATCACCGATTTTAGGTTTAGAGAAAAAGGCACATTGAATTGATTCGAAATAATTATGTGTCGCTTATAATTGCCCTTGTTGCAAAATAATTGCGTTGTTTTATTTCTAGTATTTATAAAAATGTTTAATAGGAAAATAAATATTGTGTCATTACTCGTTGTTTTATTTAACACCATTTTCTATTTAAGTAATAGTTATGCAAATGTGCGGCTCTATAGGTACATGCTGATAATAAGTATCTAACTAAATGAAAACTTTACTAAGAATTTTATACCTAATAGGTTGGAGATATGAATCGATGTGGTGTGATGTGTGGACTACAATCTCTTTTTTCTGTTTGTTTTCTTTAAAAATTGGCTAGGGTTTGGAAAAAAAATTTGTTCCAGGTAACTGCGTCTGGTGCACCTGCTGATATTACTGACTACCTACTTTTACCTGTACCTACCTACTGTAGCGGTAAAATACACCAAATTTATTTTAACATATCTTAGTCCTCATGTGTAGGTAATCAAAAAATTTGAAATTATCATGGATAGTACGCTATCGGTTGGACGTGAATGTCTAGTCTAGTGTCTGTGGGCTGCATTAACTGCATAATAACAGCCCTACTTGATGGCTGCCAATAGCATAACCCTTTGGTTACCATTTGGTTACCAATCACCAAATATTTTAAGGTAGTTTAAGTTATGTATTTGCTATTGTGGACTTTTTACTTATCAGTTATATTTAAACTGCAAAAAGAGACATCTCACGTTGGATTACTAAATTAAACACACACGTACGAAACAATTTAATTCCTTCGTAGTCCTCTAGGTGGCGCTTTACACTGACGTCATGCAACATTCCTTTAAAACTTGCTTCTTGATACGGCTAAGATGAGGAATTATTATGAACGAAGTAAATGGAATTTGAAGAAAAGCGCACAGCTAATTAGTACGTACCTATCTTAAAAAGTTTTTAACTAAAGTAACGAACCGAAACAACTAAGGTTTGTTACGCTACGATGAATGCACAACTAGCAAGCTGCCAGAGTCAGGCAGACACAGTAAATCAAACAGATGTTTAACCTTCACTTATTGCCTTCTATTGGTTCAATATTTTAAAATGTAATAGGTATCCAGTCATCTCGATCTCCTATAAATTACATTAGGTTCCTATATTTAGCCTTAATATAGGGAACACATCATGAATGATGTATTTTGCACCAATTAACAAAGGTGGTTAACAGAGTATATACCAAGATAGTATATGTTTTATGTACTGATACAGCAGTAATGAACTTAATCTGTACTCGATTCTAAGTATTTTCATTGAGTAGGTACTAACTACACCTACCGAGTGTTACTTTACTGTGGTTGAGTGGCGACCCTACTTTTCGCCTCCACGGCATGCCATGTGTCGATAACCCTGCAGACGCGGCTACCATCACGCCTGCGCCAGTGGAGTCTCAACGGCGGCACTAACTTGGGCGCATTCCAACGCTCCACAAGCGAACAGCTTCACTTTCTTATTTTCCTTCAGCTTGAAACTTTGAATTACTCTTTTAATAGTTATCATAAAAAAATGCATTACACCGTTGACATAGTACATTAATAACGTTGTAATCAATAAATATTCAGTGAACATTATCTTGAACTATCCAGTATGCCGCCTTCATTATAATAACAGAGATTCTTTCACATAGATGGCAGCACTGAAAATATTTGACATTCCGCGCATTCCAATCGCAGTGGGCTCGGCTCAAATGTCAAACGCGACTATTTCGTCAACAGAGTCGTGGCGCGGTAGTTGGATTTTATGAAATAACAACAAATAATACAACAGTGCATTTGACGGACAATGGATATTAAACGGTAGATCTGACAATATTATTCTACGACGCAGGAATTTCTGACGAGACGTGTTCGGCCGACATTACCTTGCTTACTTGCGGAGTTTTTGCGAATCGTTTCTTATTGATTTTCGTTCTTCGCCGGTTTTGCAACCCTGTTATGAAGTTTTCGCATGTAACTTATAATCGTGAAATATTTATACACTTAATTTTTTATTAGTCGTGTTTATGATAACTTGGTAGTCATATGGTGAAACGTTATAAACTCTACAGTTGCAAATAAGAGCAACGTGGGAAAACATTGTAAGTATTGTTTTGTTTTTTTTATTTTGTCTTTATAAACAAGTGTTATAAATGGGTATCTTTTGTTTACTTTTACATACCTACGGTACCTACATAATTGGTACACAAGTTTTATTTTTCGCGTGTACAAAAAATATTGTTCCAACGGGCAAAGTCAAAGAACGTGAAAACGTCCAAATATTTTTTTAACAAGTTCCGTATTCATGTAATTACGTGCGAGAATCGCTCATCGGCAAATTGCAATGGCATAGAGAAATAAGTACGTATAAGTACCTACCGGTTTGATTTGCAAACGCGCTTACAAAAAATTCGCCGATACGAAGTATCGCCGTATCGGCGGGCATAGCCAGGAATCTCGAGCATAATAGTGTGGAATGCGACCGATACGCGCTGTACTAACTCAGGCTGCCAACTAGTATACTCTCAATGCGGGACATCCGTTTTATGTTATATCTAAAAACGTAGGTACTAGGTATTTAAAACTGCGTAAAGCCTCGTAAGGTTCAATGCTACGTCATGATTACTCATGATCATATGCAATGAATCTATATTCCTATGAATACAAGCGTTAATTGAAATGGGGATGCACCGCCGTAGTAGCTCAATGACATTAGGAGCTAACGACTCATTGTACTCAAAACATCGAATACATAATTAACATGCTATCATGATTAAATCTATCTCCTTAATTTCCAGCCTTCGACCCTTAATAGTGTAATAATAATATTGTAAACATATTACCTACATCATTATTATGAACATAATAACTAGTCGAGACCTCAAAAAACGCTTAATTTTTATGGTTATCCACGGACTACTGTGAACAATTAACTTTTTACTTTGCCACTTTGTAACATAAAACAAAGAAGTCTATGGTTTCAGTATCCGGGTTCTCTATGATGTGGATGCGGGACCGTCCCGCAGAATGTACAATAAGTGGCAGCCATACTGTTAACGCCTATTCCCACACGCATGGCCACCCGTATGGTGATAAGAACTCGATAATACCCGCTATTGCCCAATATGACCTCGTACATCGTACACGTTATACTTTTAAAGGAATATGGAAATGAGATACCTACCTTAAGAAATATGAAAATGAAACGATAAATAGCATAAGATGTTGTTTATGAAGATTTGTCTGGTTTTTTTTAAATTACTTAAATGTCTAGGTAGGTATAACTATTATTATGTTTTCAACTAGCTCAGCCAAGCAACTTTATCCGGGAATTTTGTCCAGAGAGACATAATACGACGAAAAATGGCTGACTTAAGATTTCGTGAATGTAGAACACTACCTCAACGGTGCGCATTTCTACACGACTTGTTACATACAAAATTTTGTTCAAGTAAGTGAAAGAGTAACAAATATCCAATCATCCTGTGAGGAGAACTTCTAATGTAGAATAGCAGAATAGTACCTAATTAACTAATAGCATTTTCAAAAACTCGTCTCTAAAGTTTCACGATATTATGCATACGTTACGTTACGTTATCACGCTCAATTGTTGCCAAAACATAACATGCATTAATGGCAAAGAATAGCTCGCCTCACTCACCTTGGCTATAATACCTACTAATACTGTAGGACCAAACGTGTAGCGAATTCAACAAGACATCAAATGGACGTTATTGCTTTAAACGTACATAAAATTCATGTTTAATAATACGGAGGCCGCGATGACATAGATTTCACGAGGTAACTGACCATGCCTTACTTCCATAGGATATCGCGTCAGTGATAAAAAATAGTTAAGTACTGTGTTGTTACTAGCTTCAACATCCGGTATATTTTGTCATAATGATGTAACAATAGGAATAAATGTAATTACTATTGGAAATCTAAGCTTTGCTACTTTTTACTTCTTTGTGTTCCTTGAATTTCCCTTTGCCAAAAGTTAGTTACTGGCAGATTAAACGTCTCATAATCTACCTCCAATTCTTTTAACTATATTTATTTTTATAGTATTACTGAAACAATTTTAAGCTTGGCGACTGTAAATCAAAATTATCATCTACTAGCTGCCCCGGCAGACTTCGCTCTGCCAATTATTTTGACTATTATCCAAACTTTTTTATGCATGTTATATTATCGTACATCTTCCTCTTGAATCACTTTATCTATTAAAAAAACTGCAACAAAATCCGTTGGGTAGTTTTAAAGATCTAAGCATGTATACCTATAGGGACAGACAGCGGGAAGCGACTTTGTTTTATATTACGAATGTAGAGACGGTTCCAGTTGTAATGTTTACTTGAAACTCTACATCTTAGTTTTTATTGCTATAGCTAGGTACCTTACACCTTTTGTTGTTGAGTTGTTTTTGTTGTAGGCGATAACATTATGTTTTATCGGTCATTCTTGTTTCATACAATGTGTAGTAAGTAGATGCCTAGAGTATCAACATAACATATTAATAAAAGTAGTTTATTTTTTAATTTAATTTTGAAGCTTTTCATCCTATTATAGCTTCACTTAAACAAACTCAAATTAAAAAAAAAACAATTCTGACAGCAGCTGTAGGTTACACGTAACATCCACCAAATTTTAAAGACCGTTGTAATTTTTAGTGTCTGTACCCTTTTTTTGTAGGTCCATGATCTGTACAAAAGAAGTTCGCTTCGAGCGTGTATTTTTACGTTGACGTATAGCTTGTATAGCTTCGGATAACTGTATAAGCGAAACATCTGCTCCGTTCCCCTCAACTGTCGACCCTCGGGCCACGTGCGCGATCGGAGGGGTGGCTGCTGGAGTAAACGCGCACCCTAAAACGTTCGCATTCCAAACAACATAAGATCTCTCCAAACGGAACTCAACTATACCCCCTCACCTTAAAAACCATTATCAATAATACCCACCGAAATATGTTATTATTTTTAACGCAAGGAATGCCGGAGCCGGAGTTCCACCATGTGACTTTCTTTTTTGGTACTTGCAGGTGATACATTTTAGTACCTACCTACTGTTCCGATGTAGGACGTTTTCGTCGTAAAATTAATCGTCAGACGAAAACAAAGGAAGTACTGAATGGTTCAATAAAGTACTTATTTCTGCTATTTTCCGTAAATAGAACTCTGCATTGAGGTAATTAAGGCCAGAAAACTAATATATTGAAGTTAAGACACATTTAGGAGTTCTAAAATGGGTCGTAAACAAGTCTGGTGCAGAACAATGTCTTTATTACATAGGTATCCATGTGCGTACAACTTATCTGCTACAAAATAAAGTAGGTACTTAGGGATTATACTGCGTTATTAATAGCCAATGCTTTATCTATATTTAAGGTGTTCTAATATAGTCTAACGACGCCTATTGTCTCCTAAATGCATTTCATCAATCAAATCATCATCAAATTTCATAATCATCACTTTCAATACGTCATATCCGGTCCAGTGTTGTTCGTGTCGAATAAATTCCATAACAGCACTAAAAATCTTACGATACATAATAACTAGTTCCTGTTCCGTTGTATTGTGCCGTGACCATTGGAAGAGGTATGTGTTTGTGTCGAATGATCTATTCTATGCGTAGGTACTGACCGGCATACCATCCGCTGTAGAGACTCCAAATGTACACAAATATTTTCCATGTACCAAGGTAATGTAACATATCAAATACTAAAAAATCGTTCATTTATCTGTCCTATGTAAGATAAATACCCCCGTGGGAATGTATTTTGAGCATCATTTCGATTCATAACAGTATTCGTTGGATATTCAATAATAATAAAATCATTATGAAATTGTAACGGTATCATCTTAATATCAAGCATAATTTCTTTCTACTTTAAAGAATATATAACAAAACTATCTTTAATTCGTTACATTCATAAAAAATAAATCATAAATGTTGTTGAACTTGCTCATAAATTGTATTAATCACAATTAATTATATCATATAATTATGTATTATTGTAATAAGATCGCACAATCTGCTTAATCTTGATAAAACAATAAATTCATAGTGATCTCTATTGGGTATCTACTTGTATATAGGTATCGTCAAATTATTAATATCAAATTCTAATAGGTACGTACATTAATAAAAAGATGTAAGTATCAAATATATTTTTTTCTGGACATAACACTAGATTCACTTCGATTCACTCCATTGAATACAATGGATAATAATGGATTCCTATTTACAAGTTTACCTGAACAGCGCTATAAAAGAACTGTCCAGGGCACTTTATATTCATGGTCACCTTGCTCAGGTAGTAGGTACTCGTGACTTTGCCTCAGGCGAGAAAAATTCTATTGTGGTTAATGTACCAAATTCCACATGATTATTATCATAGGCATCGTGAAGCGTATATTCCCCGAGTCGCTAACATATCGCGAACGACTCGTCACGATAAGTAAGCAACGCTCGGATTTTGGAGTAGTCAGTTTGAAGAAAAGTTGAAATAATAATAAGTAAGTAGGTACTTACTTTTAAAGAATAATGTACAGCCGAACATAACCTCCTATTTTTTCAAAGTGGGGTAATCAAAGGAGCACGCACGCCAGCTGATGCTAAATTACTGCAGCCCTCATGGCTTAATTAATAAGTAGGTACAAACTGACGTTGTAAATGCACTAACTTCGATGCACCAAGGTCACATAAGTTGATGGTAGGTATTTGTGTTTTTCCGTTGGGCTACTTGTCTTTACTTGAGATTTTGTATAAAACATTTAAAAAGTCCATCATAAAAATATAAAGCTATATTTGCTATTCAATTTCCCATGTTCTATTTGACCCCTCATAATGCGCGGCTCTGTGTGAGAACTCAAGACAATATCAGCTTTTTATGCTACTCATTTTCACATTCCACAAATTTCACTGCAGTGATTACAATCATTAAGATTAAAAGGCTAGATTTGTGTAACAAATATGCGAAGAACGCAAAGAATGCGCCTGATCGTGTAATGTTTAATGTCGTTTGATAGGTAAAGAACTGTCATTAAGCCACTGTCATGCCACATCTGCAACTCAACGAAAACCGTTTTATGCTAAATTAACCAGCAATGTTTGATCAAAATACCATAATTGCTATCATCACAGTCAGTCACCAATACGAACATTTGCTTTGAGCTATACCTACTTATTGTTTACGCCCTGAAATAATTATTTTGGTAGCTATATTATATGACAACGTTCTGAAAGATATGAACGGTCGTTTCCTTTAATTTTATTAGCGGGTGTATTTCACGTGACACTTATTATTAGCTGCCGAAATACATTTATTTAGCAAACAAATAAGTATATAATTTCGCGTTCATAATAAAAATGTTTCGATTTTATCATCGAGTTCACGGTTTGTCAATAATACTTGACCCAGTTGCATCCCGGTAATCTGTGTCTACGCAGCTATCGTATGGGCGCGAGGGTATGCAATAGTATGCATACGTAACGTTACTAAATCATCGAGAGCGTAGTGAGTGGCAAGTATTCTGTAACCCATAGCACGACTACTGGGGTCGGGTCTCCTCTCATAATGCGAAGTAAGTACCTACCTATATAGGCTTTAGGTCCACCACGCTGGCCTAATGCGGGGCGGTGGACTTCACATGCCTTTGAGAACATTATGAAGAACTCTCAGGCACGCACGTTTTAGCACATGACAGTAAACCTTACATTTTAAATAGTCATTAGTTATGGGTGCCACTGGAATTCGAACCCGGACCGCTCGAGTAAGGGGACAAATTCTAAGCTACTTATCACGGCAAGTAAATTTATGTCGGCATAATCAAATCAGAATGTCACATTTTGCCGGAGTGGCAGCCAGCGTTTGATGCGACGCACGGTGACGGTGAGCGCGGGCCGCGGCCCGTGGGCCTTTGGCTGTGTTCCCGCGGGTCGGTATGCGACCGATCGCCACGTTTCACAACTCTTTGTTGGATCCAAAGACATGCGACTAATACATAGAAGAAGCAAAAATGCAACTACACGAATAATCTTTTTTCTTTTGTTGAAAAAATGTATTTTAAGTTCGTAATTTTATTAACATCTAAGGTATTTACTAGTAGGTAAGGTATTTACTATTTGGTCCGAAGAAAGGGGTTTCCAGCTTAAACTACCAAATGGTTGAGGTATAGCTATTGCGAATCAAGGACTTGATACATCTTTTTGATTTTTTTCAACTCTAGGATTTGTATTTTGCAAAATCCGCTTAAGTATAGATGACGTCTTCTGTCCCAAACACTATCTCCCGGCCTACTTTCATATTTGTAGATTAAATAGTTTGAGATTTCGTGATAACTCAGTGACTGTGTAATTTTTACACAATTGTAATATAGATTTAATTTTTGATAATGACGCAGTACATCTCGCAAATTTTAGTCACATTCCGTTCTTAAAAATGACGATTTGCCTGTCTGCCGAATCATACGTCGCCTTTTTGACTCCTTTACGCTTCGTCTATGTTATTCCATTATCTTTGGTTCGACCATCTGACCGGCTCGTATATTATACGCCGCCGCCGTGGCCGCACATTCGCAGTTTGGCGCGCGTCTGTCCCTCGTCTAGCCGTTTACGTGCCTCAAGGAATTTCCGCCGCTACGGAATTTGCATGCCTCCGATGATTACAGCAAAATATTTATCATTCGCGAGCCAAAAAAATTTACAGCCACACTTGGCGGAGTCTTTGTGCAAGATGCGGGCTCGTCATGGTCATTGAACGATACGTCTTTATCTGCATTCTTGTGCAATCTTGAGAAAATTTAATAACTTACACAAATGTGAGCACCCACCCAGTCAAACATTTAATTCACAAATTGGAAAAACTAATCAAAATTCGATTTTCCCAGACGTCAAATATAACCCCTTTTTTGGTTCGGATTTTGTTTTAAAAATAAAGTTTTAAAAGGTTAGGATAACATCATTTAAAGATTTTTATAAAGATACTTTCTTGTATAAGAGGTTTATTTCATTTAAGTACCTTGTTATAAGTAAAAAAAAAAAGCGAAAGTTAATTGCTGACTGTAACATACAGAAGATTTTACAATTAGGTATATTAATGGTGTTTCAGTCTACCATGCGGGCATAACTAGGTTTATGTTAGTTATATGTATAAAACTGTCTTAGAAAAAAAATTTTTATTCTGACTATTTTATTTGTTATTTGTATAAAAAACCTTTTAGAATTCCACATCATAATTGTTGAAGTTATATTATATTTCTCCTCTGTTTTCTATTTCCAGTGAAAAAATGGAGAAAGTAGAGACCGCCCTGGACGTGTTGTCCCGTGCAGCCACCATGGTCCAGCCGTGCCCCGCATACCCCGCCAGTGATTCAGACGGCTTCGGTAAATATTTATCTCTCATCATTACTAGTAAACGTAGTAGGCACTCTTCATATAACAAAACATTTTTCACGAATCGGAAAAAAATGAAAAAATTTCTGTCGATGCAACCCTTTTGTGGCCCACTGCTGGGCACGGATCTCTCCCTACACCAGGGGAGGCCTGTTCCTGTTCCAATGCGGATTGGACGAGTTGGAAAAAACATCTATCAAATCAAATATAAAAATTTACAAGCGTTGTCATGAAAATTAAATGGATAAGGTTCATACGGCCAATTTCGTTCGTTCGTTAAAAACAAATCTGGTTTAAATAATTCTATTAGATTCTGGAAATTCCTGAAATTCTGGAATTATTAAATTCCAAAACATCTTGAAAATATGGGTAGTTATTTTTCTGCGTTACTTGCTCTTTATTTTACTATGTGCCTATTTCGTATCTTATTTGTAAGAAGTACACAAAAAAAAATTGAAGTATCTAACCGTGATGTGCGTTGAATCTGTAAAAATTAAAAATTGGGAAGTGCCAATTTAGAAAGTCACACATTCCTTCTATCCATTGTATGTTACGTATCTACATTCGTTTGTTTACTTATAACGCCAAGATTCTTAAATTCGCTTAACCCCTATTGCTGTGAGTCACTCTGTTTATTCCTACCTTTCAGCCAGTATAGGCCAAATAAAAATTCCAATAAATATTTAGGTAATAAGTCAGAAACAGCTTGTTGAATCAGTAGAATGCTTAAATTTGGAACGGTACCATGCAAATTTGATTTGCAGCCCACACGCCGATGTATAGCTAAAGGACTTCCAACCAACCAACCAATGTGGACTATACATTTGTCATGGATGTTAAACGCAAGAGTTTAGGATTTGCTACATACATACATACATGTGTTAATTCTAGGTAGGTGTCTACCCCTCAATAACGATAATATAAGATTTCACAGACTAGTTAAGTAGTTAGTTTGACATAAAAACAAAAGCACTCATAGTCTTCATCATAGTTAATTTCTAATGCCATTTTCGTAAAATGTTTTCGTAGCGAATTAACTAAATTAGACAATTATTTTGCGCAAATCTTTAACAATGTATTGTTATGGCCGTTAAATTTATCGTTCTGTCCTATTTACATAGGTCCTGTACTTAAATTTAATAACAATGTATGGAAGCATCGATGGACGAAAAATACTAAAATGATACAATACATTAAAAAACTGACTTCTGTTAGGTACATTTAATAAGTAAAATTTTATTAGTTTATTTTTGTAAAATGAAGTTAAATTCCGTCGTACATTGACCTGGAATGAATGAATATATTCACTTAAATACATTCATGATATTTAATGAGTCGTTGTATAGATTCGAAGCCATAAATAAAATTAGTCGCCGTGATTTAAAAGTACGTGACGTGATATCGTCAATGAAATTTACAAAACCAAATAACTTTTCAGTGATATTACTAATTTTCTGAAAGAAATGCTTCGGACCACGTTTACTCGGATACGGGCCCGGACATCAAACAATTAGCACGAATTCTATGGTGACGGATCATAGGCACAGGACTATCGTCGCTTTATCATCGGGACAAAACAAATGACGAATTGTTCAAGCACGAAGCATGTTCGGCGGGAGTGCGGGACGGTCATCCATACAGTCCATAGCTGTTATAGGTGACACGTCGGCGGCGCGCGGCCTTGTAGGCGGGTCGCATTCCAGCTTCCACATGACATTGTTTCATCGTCATCCGTCTCAAGGAAGCGAATACTATCTTACCTACTTGCATACATTTTATTTATAGCAACTTTTCCATTATTCTGTTTCATGCCACATGAAATAGCTCGTTATTTTGATTAGTACATTTCCATTAATATCCAAGCTACGATTACAGTTTCCTGTGACCTGTAGGTATTAATCGATAAACTTGCGACTATTGATAAAATTATTGTAAAGGGGCCTCATTAGAAATAATGTAATAAGCTAAACTATAACTTACCTAAGCATTGTTGTTCCGTGTTCGTTATTACTTTTAAATTGAAAATAGTTAAATCTGTGTAGTACCTACAGTTCAAGAACAGGTACTACACAGATTTAACTTTAAATTTTAATTAAAGTTGTAAGATTACAACTTTAATTTATTGCACAAGTGCTAATTCACCTTGTTATCTAGTATTAGTGAGTTATTAGTACGATTTGCACAAAACTTGAGATAGTTTAGTAATCAAGGAGGTCATTATTCATTTATAAATACACTAAATTTTAATATTCCATTCTGAATATTTTTGACTAATGTCTTCTTAATTTTTTTCTTTACAATTATATACACAACATATCTCTTTTTTTATATTTTTTTAAACAACAGAGAAAATTTGCAAAATTTTGTCCTGACAACAAAAGAGAAGGCATTTTTTGTTCAGTGGAGAATTGAAGAGTAAGCTAAGCTTAAGTGGAATGCATATGCTGGGATATACGAATACGTATCCTATTTGAGATTTATTTCAGTTATTAGCATATTGTTAAATACATACTTTATCGATAATTACAATATGTTGCACAATATAATATAGCTGACCATATTTATTATTGTTAAAATATGCACGCATTCACAGCAACGTCAAATCAATACATGAGTAGCCGAAGATGGTCAGAATAGTCATGCCTTTGAGATGACATAGGTGCACAATAAGTCAATGTCGTTAGGATAATAATATAACTAGGGATGCCCATAACCATACGATATATCGAAATACGATACATCAATATTTAATATGATGTTTTGACCATAAGATACGTTTCGATATATCGAATCACTTTAAAATATCGTATCGTGTTAAACTACGAATTTTTTTTACATATATTACTAGGGAATGCAATCTCGTTCTCGCGACATCTCGCGGCATTAACGAGATTGCACTCCAGCATAAAATCGTCTTTTTCGAAGCACGGCAATATGATATTAGAAGATAACACTTGTTGTTTCTTTCATTTTTTATTTGATAAATACGTACGTAAAAGTTTACTACTTAGAGAAATTTATTAAAAAAATATAGACAGATACGTCAAACAATGTCATAAAAATATATTGTAATAAATTCGTGAAAATTATATTAATAGGTTATTTTTATTATTTTTTTCACAATTTTCAAATATTGTGATTATTTGCAAAAAACACACAAAACTACCAATCTCGCGAGATCTTGAAATTGGCGAGATCTCGCAGTATTGGTACCTATTCATAATCTCGCGGGATCTCGCTTGAGCTTCAATCTCGCGAGATTTGCATTCCCTATATAATTATTACTTAAAAATTCCTATTACATCATAGCGATATAATGCCATTGAACATTTTGTTATTCTTAATTCTAAGTAACAATATCATAAAAATACCCGTTTTCATTAAAAAACACAAATTAAATCGCAAAATTCGAAAATAAATAGAAAAGCATACGATACGGTTACGATACGATGTATCGATACAAAGGAAAGCGATAAGCGATAAGCGATCGAGCCATCATCTGCAAACCTGCCATTGTAGTTTTTTACTTTTGATACATTATGGAAAACTTAACGATTAATTTGAAATAACATGTCAATACTAGATTAACCTCGGCATTAAAGAACGTCTATCGTCCCATAAAGTAATAAAGTAGGCGAACCATTTTTCCCATGCGATGGATAGACCAAATCAAAATCCAATGTTGGTGATCACTTGCATACAGACATTGGGCTTAGAAGCCGTGAGAAGTCCCGAAATTTCGTCAGGCGCATTTCATTCGCCGTAATCACAAAAAGCATACAGATTATGACCACTCAGACAAGACTGTTACGATGAAGCAGAAATAACGATTAGTAAGAGTTTGAAGTAGGTAAAATACAGTTAAAAATCGCCAAACATCCACCTTGTGTAATCTATAAGACTATAGGAGAGCGGCTGCGGACACGAGCTCCTTAAACAACAATGGATGCCATTGTTGACGTGAACTGGTTTTGCGATACCGCAGTTCCGACCGCGTTGTTTTATGTCCGCACTAACCGTGAGAAGGGAGGCCTACGTGCCTACGTAGCCAGGTTTGAATACACTAATCACAATTCTGTATCATTTGACGCGGTAAAGAGTAGGTGCCATTCCGCCATATTTAGGTACCAGTGTTTCCCAGTGGTTCCACAGTTTTTAAATGTCAAGGGGGTATATCTGTCCATAACACCGTCTCATATCATGGCTACACATTAGACTGAATCCGACCAAAACCTTAGCTTGATACTTGGCGTTTTTCACCAAAAAAACCTTACCTTGCCGGAATTTTCAAGCGGGTAGATAATATTTATTATTTAAAATTAACTTCTTCACACAGAGATAATAAAAATAAACTTATTGCAGTTATTATAAATGTTTTTAATCACAATTTTTATTACATTTTAGCCAATCTTTAAGATTTCCAAGGTTTTTTTCTTTAGCTTTAGCTGAAAGTTTAGGTGACAGATGGCGCTCACAAATCGACTTGCACTCGGTGGGATGCAATTTCTATGTTCCAAATAGCTTAATTTAAGCCGGAACTTTATTACGCCAGTATCACTATTATAATCACACAGTTTATTGTGTAGTAGGTAGTAGGTAGTTAGTTGCAATCAAGTGTAATTCCTCGCCGGTACATGACCATCACGGTAGGTTGTTTTTGCGGGTCTTCGTCGCGCATTCAACCGACACGTCCGGGTGTATAAGTAGTCACTTAGTAGTGTGATAAGTTCCACCTTTCGAAACCTATCAGAAACTTACTTTAATATACATAATATACTTAATTACCGAAGAAAGTGACACAAAATAACTAGCGGCCATCCCAACGACGATAGAATTTATTTAAATATTATTTAATGTCACTAAATTTATTATTTTGCAGAAATAATATTCATAATAAGATTCTACTTTGTTTTATAAAAATATTGAGATATTTATTATTATAAAAACTTGGTTTGTAAAAATGTTTGTAAAGATCCATTGCACGGATTGCACCCGATATAAAAATAACATAACAATTTCAGATTAGAATTTTATTTTGTGTTTTCTCCTTTTAAAACAAAATCATTTTAGACCTATTTTTAACCGACTTCAAAAAGAAAAAAGACACAGACGAATTGAGAACCTCCTCCTTTTTTTGAAGTCGGTTAAAATAGGAATAATTAAACCTCGTATAAGATAGGAATAATTAAACCGTGTTTAAAGCAAGTTAATTTAAATAAACCGTACATATTCTATATTTAAACTATAATAATGGTGTCCGTAAGGTTACCATTAAGAAGCCAGTTGCCGCAACCTATGATAAAGCATTAAAACTATGACACCAGAGTCAGATAATAGAGTGGAAGTAAAACTATGACAACTAAAAAGCATGAAATAAATTATTTTTTAACAAAAATGTGAACCATATCCATACGTATCCATCCGTACATATCCATCGCGTGTGTATAGCTACTGTAGGTCGTTATGTCTAAGGCCGTTTCAGTAAGCAGGTTTCTCAGTCAAGTAAAGACGCTGTGTACTGATCTTATATCGCCGATCAGAAATAGGATAGCTATCCTATATGAGGTCATATTATGATGTGGGTGTGTTGCTCATGAGGGCAAAGATGGTGGAATTAATAACGTAACGTATCGAAGTATAACGAAAGACATGCAACGAACATTTGGCGACGTATGTGAAAAACATGCTACACGGCTGTTTAAGAGGGAGGTAGTCAGAAAGGATTGTATCCGCGTACAATGACTCTACCACCTATAAAATTCTACCTTGTGTCGTTCATCGAAGTCGCGGGCAGATGTTAGTGATATTATATTCGAGAAAGTTGGCCATCCTCGGTTAAATTGCAGTAAAGACATTCCGTCAATCACTTCGCCAACCCACATGCGCGACCCATCCGGCTTATATTACAGAAACGTCCGCATACCAACCGCCAATAGATAGTTTCATGTGATGTTGCCAATATGCCTAACAATAAGGCATCGCAAACTATCTAAATATGAACAACATTCCTCTATTTTATATTATTGATGATTCGTGAGCATCGTTTTACATTTTAATAAATTTGCGGCTCACATCAAGTATATATTAAGGGATGTATTTTGGACCAATCCGAGGTCCTTAATCATGCGCTCCCGTCGCAGCTATGTCGTGTCGAAGACCCGCGGAACTAGTCGGACTAACCCGAAATATACAAACGTTGTATACGTGAGATGAACCGTAAATTCATTAAAATGACATTCCAATAAATAAATGTTTAAATAAATTAATTTACCACGAAAACAAACCAGTCTGTGTACACATTAATTGGTGAGCTATAATTATTTTTAAACTAACAATAATAGGTTATTTAATGAGACGTAATTATAATAAATTTCTTTGAATATTTTTCCTCTTGGCTTCTTCATTTACTTGAATGTGATTGTTTACTCAAAGTATGTTCTTATACCTTTGACCAGTGCCATTTTGGCTATTTTTTGTTTTCATGTCGGATTGTATTTTTACACATAAAATATATTTATTGTTCACGTTCCGTAAATATTCATAAATTTTATGCCACTATGACTGCTGGTATCTTAGACACTTACAGAATTCCGAGAATGCGAATAAATAAGTGACGTCTATATTAATTGTTCTTAGCTGATCGATCGAAGGTATGCATAAATAATTATAATCCTAATCAAAGCGGTCACGCAATCTCCAATGATGTGTCTTGTTATTGGTTGTTTACAAACAATGGTTGGAGCGCGAATAATTATGCAACTCGATGACAGCTGCGCAGGCGCACGCGGCGCGTCGCCGTTCGCCACTTACTTTCGTTGCTTTGCGTGTGACAAACTGCTAGAGAAAGCGCTCAGGAATTTGGCCGGACCAGAGCCAGCGCCGACTCCGTACCGCGCGCCGTCGACTCTACCCGAAGCGTTCGTGTCCCCTCCCTACAGATCAAACTTTTAATTGGCAGCGTGCTCAGCCCCGCCTACTTTGTAGAACCTAATCTGATCTGACCAAGAAATTTAAAACAAAATAACATACCTAATTGTGATTATTGTGACGGATAGCGTTAATATAAATAACTAATGATATTAAGAAATTAAACTCAACTTTTTTCGTGAAAGCCCGGCTAGTTTCGAAACTATCTAGTATCCGAGGACCTTTATCATGAACTCCCGTTGCAGCTAGGTCGCGGTGGAGACTCCGAAAAAGAATAAAATACGTGATTTGAGCCATAGGTATATATTTATTAAAATGTTAATACGATCTTCACAAATAATTCAACGAGAAAAGCATCTCCATAATCCCTAATGTCGCGGGTTCTCTTTGAATTTCTGGGACGAAGTTCACGAAGTCTGAAATTTAATTGCTCCCCATAGCATGTCATATCGATGATCGAAGCCGCTTGCTCTCCCCAAACGTTCGCTGATATTCAGTACGCATTGCGACCGGACATGGCATTTATTGGCAACGTCGTAGGGGTGAATGTAGCGTGCGAGTTTATATCCGGAACGCTGAGCGTGTTACGGTTTCGAAAAGAATGCAGAATGTAGGTTGCCTTGCCGACTACAGTTACGAACTGTCTTAGGAATGCTTGATCGGTATTGTTGTCAAAACATATATTCGACATCTACACCATAATCGTCTGCCGTAATAATATTTTTCTGTCTCTTGTGACCCATAACCTTGTTTCACCGACTCGTCTTTATCAAAGTTTCATAGTGAATTGGTTTTATTGCTTGTCAGCAATTTTCAGAGCTATATCATATGAATGCGTTGGTACAAAGTCCACAGTAATCCACAATATTTCTGTACCAATTTCTAACCACTTAGTATCGAGTATCCCGAGTAATTAACATTGAGGGATGTTTTATAAAGCAAAGCAAGCTAACTAGTTAAGTTTAAAATGTGAATTAATACTTTCCCAATAATTGCATAGTGTTTTAAGTGTCTAAAGACACTAACAGTGGAAACAGTGTTGCAGCCATATCACGCAGCATTTTTGTATGACGCAAAAAGATGAACATGTCATTGAAATTCCGATGACAAAAACTAAATCGAATAATGAAAACTTATCGCCACTGCATTCCAAACATTGAATGATCTGATAGACTGGCCATGACACAATTGTGGAGATGGGCGAAATGAAATAATTGATAGGGCGGGCATTCGATTGCAAAAACTTAGGGTAATTATTCGATTAGATGTTGATATTTACAAGAAATGTGGTTCAAACTATTTTTTCTATTATTACTTACTCAAAGAAAATGCATGAAGTGTTATGTATGCACTTTTATGTATCAAGATCGTCCAAATATTTGCACATTTTTTGCAAGTATCGGTTCTGCACGCGCATTCGAAAGATATTGTTGTGTGATTGAAACGAATACTTCGTTTTTGTTTTGTTTTTTGACTTGAATCGATTAAGTTATCTAAATTCGAGGCTCGGTGTGCGTGTTTGGGTGACAGAAACTGTTGAAGGAATCCCGATCAGAGTGGAGTCATCGGTTGGAGTAGAATTTCTAATGGCAGCGGATTCCATTTCGTTGGCAGTGAAGCGAGAGCGCTATTCCAGCTATTCGGGCCGTCTCGCGTATTGTCTCAATGATCTAACTGACTTTACTAATGAAAAGCATATGCGTATATCATTCTATGTAGAGTGGGTCATTGTGATGCAGTTGCTTATTCGTTTTATTGTATGTGTTAGTTTATAACCCAGGGTGATTGCGATGTCGTCTGTTATTCACACAATAGGATAATATTGTATTAAGTACCTATCCTGTTTCTTAATAAATTATCCTGAATCTGTTGAAATATTTTGATCTTTGTTTTATTGTCACATTGAAAGAAAAACTATTTATATCGAATATACTCGTAGGTTATCTCACCAAGATCGTTTTTATGTTAATGTAAGTGTATTGTAACGTATTACACAATGCGTCCTATAAAGAAGAATTCCAGAGACATTAAATTTCACAAATTCCAGCTAATGATGATTTCAATTCGTTACCTACTTGTTTTCTGCGACTAATATCTTTCCGCCCACTACACTTCTGATCCTCTGAACTATGTCAGCGGGCTTGTTTCTTTGTTGGATTTTTTATTTCCGGATTTCAGTACCCACACAGTATTTTTAATATTACACGACAAATTAAATTAAACCGGCTCAACAAAATACATATATTATGAGGTAAACATCCACATTGATTGTGAGACTACATACCGGAGATTCTTTTCGTGTTCGTGTTATTATGTAATAGGTAAACTAGATGTCTATAGTCACATATTTTGTTTGTTTGTTATTGTTTCGTTTGATTAAGTACTTAGGTTACGTAGGTACTCTAACATATTTTAGTAAACAGTAGAAGTAATATTTTTCTAACTTCAGCTTATCCGAACCAAATTCAGATGGTTGTACCATTGCAAAGAAACATTTCGATTTTCGCATTACATTATAAGTAAAATAAATGATATGTTTAAAGGTTTGTTATCACTGTTTATAAAAGTACGAGGTGTCCGCTAATGCAGTGATAACATTGACATATTGACTTCATACCAATGAATACTTTCTCGACTTCAAATAATAAGTGAGGAATGTTAAATGCCTTCGAAGTGTCCAATTGGCCTCTAAAACATTTTACATGTCATCGAACGTACGTTACTTGTTTATGCTTACTTACTTCAAAGAAGACGATATCTAGTACTTGTGATTCTTACTTCTAAGCGAGCGTGATAATAAAACTCTCAGCATCTAAACAAGGTAACTCTGTAAACAAACGCATAATATAGTGATGCAACCTCGGTGCATCTTTTTTAAGATCTTTAAGTTTCAATATCCATAGGGATTCAAAGACTTTTATATGACCAGACGGAGTGATGCTTATGTACATACTCGTAGTAAGTATATAGAGAAAATAAAAAAGGGATCAACTTTTTTAACTAATAAAAATAAAAAAGACTACAACGTTGTAGGAACATCATAGTAAGAAAATTACCGTTACAATGAGAAAAAGTATTATTAAGATCACCTTAACTTTAAAAAGAAGCGGCAGCAGTTTCTGTCAAAATAATCCCAGTTGGGATTATTTCATTTTGATCTCTATTAAAAATAAAAGTCTCATGTTTAGGTTTTGTTTTTATTGACACCGTGAATTACTACGATCCTTTTCTCCTCATGAGAGAAAAATCTATCTCTCCCATCTACATCATAACCAAAAACGACAGAGACCATCCCGTTGTATTTCTTCGCTTGTTTCTAGTTTCAAAAACTATCTAGAACTAGACTTCGTCTCATAGGTACTTTTAAACAATAGACATTGTGATCTATTTTCGACGTATTAAAATATTCACCGACGACATTCCGTTTGCTCGTATTGGTGATGTAGGTAGGTATGTGATACGTGAAGATGTGCGTACCTAAATAAATAATATTACATATGAGCGTTCGCACCGAGGCACAATTATTATTAGCCCGAAAGCAGCACTTACTTAGATATAATAAAAATAATAAAAAAAAAATTGACTTAAAAAAGTATGAAATAAAATTTGTTACATATGTAGGTTTACTTTAGGCTTACCTACTATTTTTAAGGTTCTAATGTTAAATTAAATAGTCTTAAATAAATAACAAAATTAGTGTATAAACGTAATATTTTAGTTTGCCCGTAGGATCAGGCTCTACTAATCTAAGGCGCGTCTCAGACCACTAAAGCGTGTCAGGGCTACCACGTACGGGCGCAGGTTATACATGGTGCTATTTTGTTATGCAATGAAGGTCAACTTGTATAATAGCTAGGCCAATAAGTGGGGAAAACTATTTTCTCGTTTTCTCTCGTTGGCAAGTGTCTTGTATGACAACGCTTGGTTTTGGGCAGAACATTGCAATTAATGCCAGGGAAATTGAAATTACATTTTTATACCTTGTTTCACTGAAAAGGACGAAAAATTAAATTTCAAAAATTAAAATACATAATTCAAAATTAAAATTAAAAAAATTAAAAATCTAACGATTTTCTCCTGTAAAAGAAAAGCGTTTGACGTGCCTCATAATAAGAAATAATAAAAATTAAAGTTTAAATGAATTAAGATGTAATAATTTGTCATATTATATAAATTTTACTGGCCATAATATTATATCTGAGGAAAGTCTAAAGATGTTTTAAGTGTAAAACACACATAACAATATACTTTTCTTATCTAATTAAGTAAATTGATAAATATCGTGTGCGCGCAGTAGGAAGTGATATAATATGACCTCCTTAAACGCTTTATTCAGGTTCCATACTCGCGATACTATAATACTAAATACTTAATCACATTAATGATAATTTAATAAAATACCGATACTAAATACTCTACTGGTCGTGCAAACCTTGCAAGTGACTCTTGAGGATGGTAAACTTTATTTATGACATATAAAAATGACATAAAAATAATTACTTATAGCAACTTTCCTTAGTACTAGCAGCAGTAGTTAGTTCTCCGTGTGGAATTCAATGATTCTATAATTAAACTTTAATCAATGTAACCCGTATACACCATCAGTATCTGTATCATCGTACCTCTATACAAGAATACTTCAGTACCCAATGACATTGCCACATTCGATACATAATCGGCATGCGCCAAATACTCGGCCTACTAACGTCACACATACCGATGTTGTTATTAATTTAGCGGCAGACGAGGAAACAAACCACCTTTAAGATAATGATTATGGTTAAACATATGAACGAATAAAAGAAAAATTTTAATATTTAACTTAAAATAGGGAACAATTTATATTTATGTAGATATACACGTAACATATCTACGGTATAGGGGGTTACTACAAACTCCTAAAACCTCATAAAGCAATTTTGTTTTGTTTTAAATTAAAATAAAACATCATGTTTCAAACAACACATCATTGCTTTATGATGGTCTAGGTACGATTTTATATTTTGTCTGTTTAATGCTCCAGATTGATGAGAAGATTGGTGCGATCTGGTAGCTACATACTCGTAGTATACTTAAAACAAAGTCGTTTTCTCTGTCCCTAGGTATGCTTAAACCTTTAAAACTACGCAACGGATTTTGATGCAGATTTTTTTAACAGATAGAGTGATTGAACACGAAGGTTTTTATATGTATAATAACATCCATTAAATAATGGAGAAATACTGTTATTTTTGAGGTTTCTAATGTGATGTCGTAAATAATTGCATTTTTTCCGCTTACATTGCAAACGCAGGCTGAACCCTACGAGATTTATCAAAGTAATGTACTAAGTATTGTACACATTGAAAAGGTCTACAGAAAACTCCTCGATGGTATATGTCTATCTCATGGATATCCCACAATAACAATTTTTTTGTCATTTACTTTTTACGACTACTGGGGGGTCAGCTAGTTTATTACTTATATTGAATTGTCATCAAGATGTGTACCAAATATCAGACCAATCTGTCACCAGGAAGGGGGTCAAATTGCAATTACTAAATTTGACGCAAATAAAGAGGGTAAGCTAAATAAAACCGTTTAAAAATGCATTTTATTATGGCAGTAAACATAAGCTCAAATTCAGTGTTAAGTACAAAAGTATGGCTTACGATGCGGGCAATGCCAGTCTTCCTTAACGTCACACATTCTGATCTCCTGACGCAATTTATTACATTTGCACATCTAGATTCTTAGAGGTAATTTCGAGATACTTGTTCTTACTCGTAAGTATACTACGATTCTTTATTAGAATGAAGCAGTCGACTGAATGAAGTGTTTATAGATATGAAAATATAATTATTATTTTTGGAGCATGGTACATTAGTGTAATTTCTAAAAAAATACTGCAATGGAGATGAAAATGTATTTATTTAATAGATTTTATTTAATAAATAATTATGAAGAAAAGTTAACTAGATTAGGTATGTGAATAATATTATTTGGACTTTAAAGCTCAAACCTGCCACCTACAGGATTATTTTTGTACTATGTCTATGGCTCTGCTTTGTCGAGGTAGATGACGATTGGGAGGCGGTGTTCCCCTAAATCTCTAGATGGCGCTCAAGTCTGTACTTGGGCGCAACTTTGTATATACTAAGATATGAAGTGTTTTATTTTTAATCAGACTGTTATAGGACTAGGTAAAGTGAAACTATACTAGTAGTACTTAATAATACTACAACTAAAAAGTGACCTGTAAAATAAATTCCCTCTCATTATAGGTGTCACTTTTTACTTAATAGGTATCCTAACACGCATATCTTGATAGTCAAAATCTTTGTTTTAACCGCCTTTCTCATCTCATCTTAAATAAAGGAAGAAACGATCTTTTCTAAATTAAACTTTCATACTACCTGATGACGTAATAGGTACCTGATGGATAGGCTGCCTGATGGTAAGTAATCACCAACCTATGGACATTGATTTATTGATCTGTTATCTCAAATATTGATTTTTCCTATCACAATTTCATATTAAATCGTGATTTCTTCGTTTGCATTCTTTCTACTATCATATAGCGTTGATGGCAAACAATGATTCAACGATTGGAAGTTGCTCAAACATGAAGGTTTTGTGTTAGCTTTTTATCAAAAGGTTATTCGCTACTATTTGGTGGTTTCAATTCATTTACACTTTTTTGTGAATGGGTAATTTTAGGTCGTAGTTGTATTTTAACGATAGGCTTATTGATGGAGAAGCGGATATTTTTCTTTAAAATGTATTCTTTAGTACCTACCTCCTTTTGGTAAACAATTACTTACTAGCCTTCAGAGATGTTCCTTTTAGTTTTTGGTTGAAACTTGCATACTTACCTACCTGTAATTTTCGCACTGCATATTTACAAATATGTATTGTGCAAGCATAATGTATATTCATATGTATAATAATATGGTGGTGCGTCGAAGTGCAGTAGGTTCGGAATGCGGAATGTTCGCGTGGCTTCTCCGCACTTTCGCCGCAAGCATCCGCCTTCCGTGGCCACAAGTAGTTGTGTAAACAGCCCTCTGTTTAATGGTAAGCAGCAAGACTTCAGGAACAGTCGTAAGTGAAATGCTGTTTGCCTTATTTAATTCGTTCCTATAATTATATGTATTGACCAAAGTCTTTTATATAGCAAGACGGAGAGAAGTCAAAAAAGTACAAGCTGGTGCGACTTTTTTATCTTTTCAAAAGTAACAGAATTAGGGATATATCGTAGAAAGAAAATTTCCCTAACATCGCTTTTTATATGCTGACACCTCATCGTCTGGCACTCTTATCTGACCATCAGGGCTGTATTGTGACACTGATTCAATTTATTATAATAGGTCTAAGAGGATTCACTACCAAAATTTTATATCTATAAGTAGTAAGTATAAAATCTCTCTCAAGCGCACATTTCGATCAGAAATCCATATTTTCGTTTGAAAATTAAAATAATTACACATCCGTAGCAGTAGCAACTTAAACTTTCGTGTTGCTAAAAGTCCCTCGAGGGTCTTCGGTAGTCGACAAAAAGTGTGCATTCATTTTATTTTCGGAACCGAGATGGTTAAATGTTATTTACCCTGCAGCCACGGACGCTGGCTTGAGCTACCGGCTTCGCGCGAATCTGCATTTGAATATTATTAAGTGCAACTTTAAATTCATGTCTGATAAAATGTGAGCATTTTTCTATATATAAGGTAAAATAATATATAAGGTAAAATAAAATGTCGTGCAATATCTACGTAAGTACAGTTGAAAATGTAGTCATGTAACTTTATCCCCATGATTTCGCACATGTTGAATCTAAATTGCTGACCTATTTGAGCTGTATTCCTATTTGAGTTTAGATTTGTAGTCTGTTATTCTCTCTCTCCTATCGAAATAACTTTCATTCTAAGTATTTAACTAAATTATTTTTGTCTCATTTACTATATTTGTATCTTGCAGTAACTTGTACGGTCGTAGGTATTAGTGAAGTGAAATTAGTGTGGGTCCACCACACAAACAATTAATAGTCGCACAGTGGCCTTTGAGGTTATTTGCAAATTGCAATGGTTATACACTTGAAAGTAAAACGATAAGTTCTTCTGATTTGCTTGTCACAAATTCAATTGTATTTTGGTGAAATGCCATATTTTGAGCAGCGTTTGTTTCCATCTGTACAAGCCACGCCATTTTGTTAATCGATATGCGTGTTCATAAACATCCCTCTTACAGCCCTCGGCGATACATCGTAAAGGATGAGAAATGATGCTTGCCCCACGGCTTAAACCGTCCTAACGCATGCGCAATTCTACCGGATTACACATATCCTGCTTTAATAACGTTTATTTCCTTTTTCAACAAAGGGAGCCATGGAAACGTAACATAGAGTTACACTTAAGGCACTCCTTTGAAGCCATCAGCCACTCATCGGTGATTCCTCTGATGACCCGTATAGGTACTTGTTGCCGGTCATTCTTAAATCTTCTAATTCTTAAGTTGCAATCGTGATTCATCTGAAAGCCAACCCATTTGTATCTCATAAAAAATAATTAAAGTATACAAATATAAATTAAGTATTTAATACATTATGAAATGTTTTTGTATAAATAAAGTTTTTATACAAGTAGGTACAGGTATTCTACACACCGATTCCGATGTTTAGTGTCTGCTACTGTATGTAAGAATGCCTTCTGTTTTGTATATTTATTTGACAGTTTAACCGATTACAATACAGGTAGCAGAGGCTGTACCCGGGGCGATCCGCTTGAATGGCCGTCACCACAAATAAACGGTGGGACACAATAAGAACACGACTGTTAATTACAATCCTTGGGTTCTCAATAGAAAAAGGAAAGGAACCGGTAGATAAGATCCACTACTGAGCAACCTGTACACAAGTGACACTGTCCCTAGTTTTAGACCAAGTTTGGGCGAAGAAAGTGGGGAGTATCTATAATTCTTTATCAAAGAAGTTCAGAACAATTTTTATATAAGTACAATAGGTGTTTTCATTTCAATTCCATTTAAAGAAATAAATAAATATTTCAATCTATTGTCTGTTCTTTCTATATTGTTAAGAACGTACGTACACTTTTCATTTTGTTATTATGGCATGGAAGTGTTCCAGACTGTAATTAAACTAGCGGCGCCAAGGCTTGTCTACCTGTCGGCAGGCCTTTGCCTCCAATCTATTAGACAATAAAAAAGCTAATGCCTACACGGTGATACAGAGCGCGGCAACTTCTCACAGCTCACGTTCCCCCTCACCCTCGTTCTGCACCAAAACAAAACAAAACACTACCTTCCAAGGATACAACCACCGTAATTTTAAAACCAATCGGAAACCACCCTCGCAAATAATCTTCGACGTTGCTGCTCTCGTAACAGAATTCAATTTATGTCACTAACGCCGCATTAGGACTGCATTTGCTTGATGCGCGGGAAAAGCATCTCTGTATCGTGACGGTAGCGATGGATTTTGTTAGAAGAAACAGACCTAAGGTTGTAAAGGTGAAGGAAGGGTGAAGAGTGAAGAGGGTTCATTAATCCCCGCGCCCTGCGCTCACGCACTTTCATGAATGGACAGAACAGGTTGATGTATCCACATACAGGCTGCTTCTATCTGAGATACATTTAAACGTAATATTAATGTATCACGACCATTAGGTAACAATAGGATTCAATACAGTCTAAAGTTACCAATCTCATGATTAACGAATAATACGAATCCAAGTATATCCAAGTATCCTACCTCATGACCTCGATCAAAAATCACGAAATCAGATAGGTAATACTTCGAAATTCGTGTTGCTGATTGTATTAAATTATGAGTTTAATTACTTTAAATACCAAGTAATCAGAGTCAAATTATCCATTATCATTATAAACTTAATAGACTATATTCTTATTGCGATAGCAACAGCAAATATCACCAAGCTTTAAATAATTATAACGTATTCAAGCTCATGAACATTAAGATATTGATAGGTCATCGATTCCTTTGTTCACCGAAAATGAGGCCAAAAAACGATCGTGCTCCCATTATCAGCAAAATTTCCAAGTATAAAACAATGCTTCAGTAACACGATTGAACACATTGTGATGGCATGACCGTTCTTAATATTTCGATGAGTAGTTACTGCAATCGTATTAAGTATTGGCACTCGTCAATATTCGTGTTGGATTCGATATTGAATAAATAATTCTTGAGCACTTATAATTATGTCAAATCATTACATTTTTATTTTTGAGTTGTTTGCAATCGATTTTAAAATTATTTCCCATTAATGTTATATTTTAGGAGTGTAAGGCTTGTTCAGACTGAAGTGTTTCTGGTTCTAGGAATAATCTCCGAGTTATTTTTCATTATTACGTCTATTTTCTACCCAACTTTGCTAGATATGCCATATCATTTTGATTTAAGTCGTTTATTTTTCTTAGACGAATTATATAGCAATGGTTTGGTGGATTTTAGATAGAGAGTTGTCGTCAGATTCGTCTTTATTGTGACATTGGGTACCTAATTAAAATTTTATAATTTTTGTAATTAAAATATTTCTAGCAGTTGGGTTGTTTGTCATTTCAAAATTAATTCTTAGTTCTATCTCAATCTATCTCTTAGTTTTTTTATTTTTCGATTGGCAATCTGTAAGCACCCTGTGCCTCGGAGGTTCGAAGGAAGCGCCGCAACGTCCGGCCGCGTGGATGTAGCATGATGCTCTTTTTCCTTTCGGTTTATTTTTTGTTCATCTCATTTATTTATTCCAATGTAATCTCTTCCAGTTCGTTTTTTATTCAGTCGACCTTCAGTGTTACCTGTGCCGGGACGCCAAGGCGTTGTGTATCTCTTCGTATCCACTTCCTTCCAGTTTTGCAAAAGGCTGGTGATTAGTGTTACATTTTCATATTTCGATTTTTTAATAGTGTTTGTGTATTTTTTTAAAGTTTTTGTGTAAAATGGGATTGCTGTAATAGGTCAAGTGCTTATTGGTTGTGAGTGTTAGTGCTGTGATGATGGAACTTCCGCATTATCTACTACTGTTGGCAAGGACTTCAATAGAGAGTCTGCATCTCCTTTCAATGGATCCTCCCCAGTCACCCAAGTTTAACGTGCCGCTGTGGCAACCTTGGGTAGCATCACCTCCAAAAGGTTGGTTTTAGAGTTTTCTTCGGGAAAGTTTTTAACTGCAATCAAAAAACTTTAAACCACAAGTACAACAGATGCAAACTTAAATTCACCAACCCTACCATTGGTGTGCATCTTACATCTCTGCAGTTGGTTACTAATGGGTTGCAGACAACCTCTTCAAAGGATCCAGTTTGGTTGTATATAAAACACTAATTTGGAGATCTTTAGTTCTTGGGTTTCTTATTTTGTAGCATTCTCTGAAGGCACAACTGACTGTCTTAAACCTATGAAATAAGAAAGAAATATGGGGATATCGGTTTTGTGAATGGGATACGCATTTATTAATGGGATCTTATTTTATAAAATTAAATGTATACGATATAAGTATCTCTTCAAATTACTTAAGATGAAAGACGTAATTAGTGGGTGTTAAATTAAACAATTCAAAGTAAATAAATGGTTTTAAAGAACATAATAAGCAATTATTAATTAATATCTACTATAATTTGAATAAAGGTTTAACCGACATTAACCGAAAAGATTTGATTTCACCGATTTCACGTCTTATGTTGACTTTTCACCCACTTCAGAAAGTCAAATACAGCTGAAATGTAGCTCACTTATCAGCAAACATTTGACAATATGCAACTTAGTACCACGGAGCTGATAAGGAGCTGGCGTCGTAAGATAAACTTTAAAATAGTACCTACCAGGAGTTCTTTTCCGCCTGCATAGGTACATGTAGATATAGTAGCCAAAGGGGTGATCAAGAATTATTTTATAAATTTGTATCCACTGTTTGTATCATTATCATTACAATTAAATAATTTTGAGTACAAATATTAAGAACTAATTCGCTTCGATATTCTTCCAATTTGAGCCCCGTTGAATAAAATGTACACAAACCTACAAAATAGTTTAAATATTTAAATGGGAGAAGATGCCGGTATTCGAAATACAGTCATGACTTCCTTGGGAACCAAAAGCTATATATTTCTCTGTAAACCAGTCTTATGTTAATAATTAAATTGAAAATCTGTAATTTGGTTACAATTAAAAATGTTAAACATTTTTTTATTTTGTTTGCAGAGACGCCAAGCACGGCATCCAGCGGCGAGTCGGAGGGCGACCGCACGCTGTCCCCGGAGGCGCCGCGCGCTCCGCAGCCGAAGGAGCTGACCGGCAAGTGGCGCCGGGAGAGGCGGTCCACGCGCCTACCTGAATACAGACCTAAGTGAGTAGCGTTCTTCTAGTAGGTACATTCAAGCGTAAAAGCTCACAATGGATGAGTCTCAAGGATTGGATATGGATTCCATCGTGTCCATCCATCGCTAATACATAAATTTATACTCTGAATAAACATAGGTTGGTTATACTCTTTAGATAAAAAGATAAAAGAAATTTGGTCCAGAAACGATTTTCTGGCAAACTAGCGAAAGACGTCGCTCTGCGCTGATTTTTGTTGTGGGTTTAATTTAGGTTCAACCCCTTCTAGTTCTACCTACTGTTAAGATGTATATTTTATTTTCCCCGTAAAACCACGATTTATACCGGGATCAAAATTATTTTACAATCTACACTGGGATTCCAACTATGTATAGTAACCGTCGAGTCGTGAACACAGATTAATCGGTGGTAGGGATATTGTATACTTTCGGCCAATATACAGCAGCCAAAAAAAACGTGCTGGACCAATAGACGACGCACACTAACGAACTGACATTTGTCGAACCAATCGTGTGCACCGCAGCGCAGCAATGTCAAACCGATCAATGAAAGTTGTGCTCACCACTCGTGACGGCAACTATATCACTGTACCAAGTTTCATCGGAACTCCCTACGGTAGTTATGAGTTGATTGCATACATGTAACAAACTTTAAAGCCCAGTACATAGTTATATTTTTTGAACATATTCGAACTTTGTACGTTCGTCCTGTGAGAGTTTTACAATAATAATAATATTATGTTTATTGAAAACTTCCAGAGAGAACGGCAAGATGGCGCTCCGGTCGCAGTCGTTCAACGAGCGGCGGACCGTGACGGCGATGGCGCGCGCGCCGCACAGCGACGGAGAGCTCTCCGACGAGACCGACGACGCGACCGCCATGCACGTCAACGGCAGAGGTGTGTGCACATTTTGTTTAGGAAAAAAATTATAGTTCACACACACGCTAAGCCACGCTACGCTACGCTACATTTTGGTACAAGGCAGGTCTAGTGGGAGTGATGCTGAGGCGAGTGGTACCTCCATACGCTTGGGTCAATCAGCAGTGGACACGATTGTCCTACTAACTGGCACTCGCCACCACTGGTCTGGAGATACTCCCCGAGCGAGATAGGAGAGAGATGGCTCTACCTATAAAAAGGTTTTATGGCAAGGATGCCAAAATTATTAAGTTCAATGTATCTACTGTGGACTTAGTGACTAAGCGAGAACGTTTTGTGTTTCCAGCCCCTCCTGAGTACCCCGGCGCTAAGGTCGAGGCGCCCATCGACATGCGCCTGCGAGCGCGCCCCGCGCCGCCGCCCTACAACCGGCCCTCGGTCATCAAGACCAACGACGCTCCTCCAGGTATGTATGGCATGTCAGTAACCCATTGAAGACCCACTACAGAGTCGGGTCGCCTCTCTCAATGAGAGGGATGTAGGCTAGGCCTTAGTCCACCACGCTGGCCTGCGAGTCTCATCTTTGTCGTCCATATATTATTACTGGATGGAAATATTGTGTTAAAATTAACGTTTCGCAGTTTTATTCGATACTGTATGGGGTACATTCGATATTGTTTTATTAAATGCTTACGCAATGTTTGCTGGCTTACCGGGTGTTCTGATTTTCAAAATTTTCTTGGAAATCGGGTTCGTAATATAGTTTTTTAATTGCAGTATTTATTAAAGGTAAAAATTGGCATTAACTTAACCCCTTTCGTAATTTAATGGGATTTAAAAAAATATTTTGCGCCACGGAAGCTTAGGGACAACAAAATTCGTACTTAATTTATTCGATCTAACCTACAACGCTCCTATTGCAGGTTCAATGTCGATGTGCGACCCCGTCATCGACGAGCACTTCAGGCGTTCCCTCGGTGACGACTACATGAACTTATTCAAAAAGAATTCCGCCACGGAAACCGTTCAGCCCGGGCCCAAGCCTAACACGAAGGACCGCGCGAGCAGCCCCATTCAATTCAAGGCTGACGAGCCTCCCAAGCCGGCCAAGATCATAGCGATGGAGGTTGACGACGCCAGCCTATCGGTGGACGATCACTTCGCCAAAGCTTTAGGCGACACCTGGCGGCAAATACAGACCTCGAGGCTAAAAGACACCGAACGAGCCCAAAGCGCCAAGGGCGGCGTCGACGACCACTTCAGCAAGGCTCTCGGCGACACCTGGAAGAAAATACAATCCTCCAAGATCGACCTCGATGCGGACGAGCCCAAGCCGAAAGATCAAACGAAAATCATTTCCAGGAGTGGCGTCGTCATTTAATGAGCCGTCGAAAACTACGCGGTTCGGTTTACGGCCTTGTAAAATTTACGAGGCATTTTCATGAATCCAACTGGAGTGTCGATAAATTCTCAATTGTTTAGGACGCTGTTTTATTAGCGCGGGATTAGCCGCATCGTCGCCTCGACGGAATCCATGACAACTCTGTTACCTTGCTCGGTTTTGGTGTGAGAGCTCGTTTCTCTTCGATGTAGTCAGTTATTTAGTCACCATTACACACTATAAGTTATTACCTCAATTTATGCGCTTTTGCACAATTCACTATTATTATATAGGAATGTATTTTTAATAGTAGTCAGTAAGTCTTGTAAATAATAGCTCTTATGATAATGAAAATTCGAATAAGTTTATTTTGGTTGTATCTATGTATGTTTCTCATTTTGTTTTATGTTCCGTGTGAAAATGTGTAGTTCTAAGATTGCACTAAACTTATTATCTTGAAGTTTTAATCGTGCTTAAAGAATGATTTCGTTATCAAAATTTGGAATCTGTGTAGGTATGGAGCATATTAATATTCGATCAAATTCAAATATAAAGTGAAAAACCTAAAACTGTAAAAAAGGAATGTAGTAGTAGTACTTAATAAATGATCAAAATATTTAATTTCTACGAAATTTCGTGATCAATTCTCTATCAAATTGTATCCAATTGTACCAAAAAAAACAAACGTTAAATATTGCGAGTAAAATGCAAAAACGGGTACAAAGGTGGTATGATACTTTTGCTTTACTTACGAGTATTATAATGGTTTCGCGCTCTGAGTCTTATGGAAATGCGAATGGTGCCCAAGAAGCCTCATTAAATTTATAATTCAAATAAATACGATACCATAATTCACCCTTTAATTATTTCTGTTTTAATTGTTTATGAGGTATTTACTTTATAATTTTTATCTGCACCGGTTATATGGGTCGATTCCCACCCAGGACAAATATTTGCGTGATGCGCTGGTGTGTTTGTTCTGTGTCTGGGTGTGTGATAATTTACGAAATTATCTTAAAAAGTATAATGTATGTTTATCAGCAAACTGATTAGACTGACCTTAACTCAGGCTCGCAGCCTACTTTCGGATCAGAACGCTCTGTGCGAGTTGTTCCACAATATTTATATAGCCGGTTACACCCCGTACGATCACCTGTCTTTGTGTCGTCAAGAGTGTTTGTGAATCGGCTTGCAGGCTATGAATTTTTGGTCTATTGCGCGATTCTATCATAATAAACGCAATGCAACTTCAGTTTTGTACTGCGATTGATATTCTATTTATATTAACAAAACTAATGTTACAAGACGATAGGTAGTATTATGACTTTGGTACGTTGTATAGCTCAAATTGAGTTGATGTTGTTTAAAGAATAAGTAGATACAAAACTTATTCAGGAATATTTATAAGTCTATCGAGATGTACTCCGGAAGTACCGGTTGTCTTGTATTGACTTAATCCTATGTCTATATGTGCAACGTTGTAAATAATTGTCTTTCTATTTATGCACTTAAGTTACTGGAATAGATGTTATAATGATAAATAAAACACACAAATCTTTATTTTACTTGTTTTATTCGATTTTATTTCATAGAAATTTATATTTGAAATCAGCACACTTTTACACATTTACACTTCACATTTCCTTATCCTATACACTGTGAGGTGATGTGAGGTTTGTTACTCTTGTCATGCAAAAACGTTTTTTTTTTATAAATGGAGCAAGCAAACAAACAGACAGACGGGCCACCTGATGGTAAGCGGTCACCATCGCCTACTGACACGTGCAACACCAGGGGGGTCGCCAGTGCGTTGCCGGCTATGAAGGAGAGCTTTTTTACGCCCTTCTTGAAGAACCCCATGTCATAGTCCTGCGGGAATACATCAGCCGGAAGACTCCAAAGTTTGCATGTACGAGGCAAAAACGTACGTGAAAAACGGACTGTGGAGGAACGCCACGAATCCAGATGATAAGGGTGGAATTTCAGTCTCCGGCGGGTGGTGTAGCGAAGAAAGGGCGATGTCGGCATCATCCCGTATAGCTCCGCGGAGCACTCACCAAAGTAAAGTCGGTAGAACACAGAGAGAGAGCCGATATCGCGGCGAAGGCTCAGTGGTTCTAACCTATCGGTCGATCTTGGGTCATTGACGATTCGGATAGCGCGTTTCTGGATGGAGTCAAATAGACTAAGCTGGTGTTTTGGCGCCCCCGCCCACAGGTGCGAGCAGTACACCATGTGGGGTATTTATAAAGCGTAAGGAGTTGCCCCGCAGTGAAGTACCGCCTCGCTCTGTTGAGGACACCAACCTTCTCAGAGACCAGTTTGGCCTTGCTTTCCAGATGACTCCGAAACTCCAATATCTCTCGCAATGTCCCAACCCAAGATCCCAATAATTTCACTCATGGATGAGGGGTACCCTGGAACTCAGGCGTTATGACGTATGGGGCTTTTTTAGTTAGCGGTAAACGCGCAGACTTGTGTCTTCGAGGGGTTGAATTCGACAAGATTGTCCATTCCGAGACCCGCTCCAGAGATGTCTCGATTTCAGACACAAGCCGGGTTCTGCTTTCTTCCACCAGTGTCCGAGAGGCGTTTGCGCGGCAGGTGTATAGTGCATCCCCGATGCTGTCATCTGCATAGCAATGCATGCTAATTGTATCTTGTAGCATATCATTGATATGCAGAATGAACAGCGTGGGGGACAACACTGAGCCTTGGGGGACGCCAGCATTGACGGGCTTTGTGTCTGAGCAACATCCGTCTACTACGACCTTAATCTGTCGCTCAAGCAGAAAGCTGGCTATCCAGGTGCAAAGCCTCTCGGGGAGACCGTAAGATGGTGCGAGAAAGTGTCGCCTGACTACACCTAAACTCTTCTGTTCAATTTATATTTTATCAAAACTCAAGGCGCAAAGTTACCTAATACGCTGCTCATTACCGCGCTCATTTTATTTTTGTATCCCCGTCGTACCCGACAGCTATGGTGTATGGTGGTGTACAACATCGTCGACGTAACAGGAAAAATAAAAGGGGATGACGAAAAATTAAAAAGAAAGCATTTATCTCTAAAAAACTCATATTGTATTAAACACAAACGGTTAATAGATGGCAGAACCATAGAAGCACCTTACGGCCACCCTCTTAATCCGTCGTGAAGCAGCATGATCTTCATGTCTTGTATTTCCATTCGGCAGGAGTAATTGCCGGAGATTCATTGTTTTAGCCGAAAATCTTGATCACAGTAGCAATACACCCTCATATTTACTTCAGATAGGATATTTTCTATCCAATTTAAGGCAGAACCTTGCATGGACCACTGCACATCAGATTGCCTGCAGGTATACGTTTGCTACTAATATATACTAGACAACAAAACGAAATAATAATTTACAACAAATTAGAAATATCAGACACATAGGTGGTAGCACGGAATAAATAGTAGGTAGTAGGTATTTGGTTGATACTCATCATACTTAGATATAAAAACTTTGTATAAATTCAACAGTAATTGAACTTCACACAATAACGAAATTATTTTTTCATATTTTATGTGACAAATTATACCAACACATATCATAATCACACAGGGATTCTCTTACTTCGAGATAAAATGTAACCATGAAATGGCATTGGGATAATTATTAAATTTTGTGACACGAATAAAGTAGCCCACATACTCGTACCTCGTACAATAATGGAGTCTCCCTAGCCTAATACTATAGAATACAGGCAGGTTATGCATTATTAATGCATACTTAATTGTAATTAGAATCTTCAGTATCTGAACATGAATGTTTATAATTCATGGTATTAATTATGGATCCTATGATCCCTTTGATATACGAGTACGTAATCCATGTCTTTAATCTTCGATCCAGAGTTCTTGGCGTCAAAAACATTGTACCTAATGGAGACTACATACATATCAAAATAATATTATAATACTAACTACATTTCAAAATCGGTCTCTTAAGTAAAAAATAGGTACCTACAACAAACATAGTACAAATGGTTATACATATATAAATAATTTAACATTTGAACAATTAGAAAACATAGGTAAGTATAGCAAATTACCAAAATTAGAAATTAAAACTAACTTTTAGCCTACAATTAGTACCTATTACTTCGATGCATTTAGAACTATAGTTTCAGACACATTTTAGTATTCACTGCAGATGGCGCAACATGTACCGGGTGATGATATGCCGCTATTCAGTTGCAGATCGTCCACGTTCGAGCACTGAATTCGAATGGTGCTAGAGAATTTACCACTCTACCCACACACTCGAATGCAGTTGTCAAAACATGGCTCTATCATCTCTTCTGTCTTCGATGATTTCATTGTCCTCTTTTCCTCCTTGCTGATCCATCCTACGTACACAGATCCAAATTTATTTTGTAATGGTGACAGTTTTAAACGTCTTAGATAAAATGTGGAACGCAGGCATCTGTAGGCTTTCGCCACCTCACCTCCGTCAGCCAGATTTGATAAAATTATATTTACCTTTACGGGTAATTGAATTCATACCTCCCCTTTTAGTCGTGCTACGCGCATTCTCGGCTCGGCACGTTCGGTTCTACCGATTGGTTTCAATCGTATAACAGTGAATGAACAAAATGAATTGAAATGCGTGCCAGCTTTACCGCTCACCAAATAATGCTAAATCGAAAAAGTGCGTAACATTTTCTTGTTTTCCACAAATAACCTTAATCGAATTTAGTGAGGAAAGAATCCTCGTTGATTACTTTCGTATTGGTCTGTGGAATAGTCCAGAATCTGCAGAAGCTATATGCAAAAAATATATACTTACAAGAAAAGGACACGATAGAAAGAACACGTGGTTCTCAAGAAGAAAAAGGGGCGTGCGTTAACGTTACAGGGGCGAGACTAGAAAGTGCATAATCGTCACGTGAGTTGTGTCGCTATTGGTTCTGATACGAAAATTAACCCCCAATACTCCCATCCCAACACCGAAAAGTCATAGGTTGAACGCTTTCATTATTTACGTGGAGTCAGGGCCCAACCTGCCCGGCGTATCGATCGCGGCCGCCGCGCCGCCTCCCCTTGCGAACTCGCGCTCGCTAAATAATACACACTAAATTATGAAAACAAATTGTACACTTTATACTCGGACAGGTGTTAATTAAAATTCACCTGGTCAGTTTTATTTTGAAGGCTCTCTCTATAACCTTGAAGAAAAAAGATATTTTTTTAATAAGTCTACGCTTAAGGCGTGTACCTATGTTAATGATTCGATATTTTATTTAGGGCAATAGGAACTAACGATGAATTACTAATATCTAGGTCACTTCTTCGTCTACGAAGGATGGGGCTGCGTATAAAAATAAGGAGTATAGAAAGAAGGTAACGCGTATAAAAATAAGGTTACTTAGTAGGTATCATTTTTAAGAGGCATTGCTGCAAATGAGAGTTTGAAAGATCGCGTTACCTACTTTGTGTATTCACAGTAAATGGTGTAGGTGTTCAATTCAAACCCTATCTGAATTTTAGGTAGTAAGAATTGATTATTCATGAGCGCCTTAGTAAAAGAATGAACGTTATTTGAATAAAAAGACCATTGTATACGTACTTTAAAGGCTTACGTTAAAATACCAATTTTATTTGTTTTGATAATTACAGAGAGATAAACAGTTTTACCAATCAATACCAACTTCCTCTCAACAAGTGGTCCGTTTTCCTTGGTTTATAATTAAAAAACAAGAGATTGTTTGTCTTTTTCAAAATTTTGTATAAAAGGATGTAACTAAAACCTTTCTTTTTCATTTGTAATACGATTACGAACTACTTGCAACCTCCAAGAGTTCTTCAATATCTTTACGTAACAGGGAATGGCAACTGAAAGTCGACATGGTAAATACGAATCAGCCACTAGCTACTCGAATGTAGGGTATTGTCCGGAATACAGCAAGTTAATACGGGGTAAATATTATCCTCGTCGGCGACTGTTCGCTCTTTATGTTAGTCCGACTGGAAAGATAAAATACGTTTCCACCCGAACCCATATCTATTCTTTATAGTTGTAATATAATTTACTGTTTTGTGTCGAATAGTCAAGTTGTAAATCTAGTCCAATTATTTTTTGTAATAGCTGAGATAATTTTACTGTGGGTATAATACTACTTCTTGAATTTACTACGCATTTTCAAATTCATTGACCAGTAGCTACTACTACGGATCCTAGTACCTATTACAATACGGCAAATTCAATCTTCCTAACTCGGCATTTGATGTAGGTATAGAGAATTTCATTTCAAAAAGGGGAGAAAGTTGTAAAAACCGATCGTGGCTGTCCATTTCCGTGATCACAAAGCCCGATGCCCGAATACGTCACTAATCCGCCCGGTATAAAAACATTTGATAAAACGAAACGAGAATTTGTTTCACCACTCACTGTTTTTAAAATGGATGTTTTAGTTGGATACTGAGTAACGAACACAGCTGAAATGAGACTGATGCTGCTCCTCTGGGAATACTTATTTAAGGCAAACTCTTGTTCCACTCTAAGGCACCAGGACAATTAGCTAGGTGCATCCTGTCACAAGCTACCGCATCCCAGACAAAGACTGTAAGGGGATATTTCCTCTAACAAAGGTTCTATTGGGATCTGGGGACGCCTTAACGTGTTGACGTTGTCAAAGAGATGGCCCCATATGAATACATTTGTAGCGGATGATAGGTACGAGTAAGTAATGGAATATTACGGATTACGTGGCTGTTTATGCAATATTTTTTCTATTATTATTTCTATTAATATTCATTTATGGCGACGCAAATACTTCGGTTACGAGAAATACCTTACCTATATGACTATGATTTAGCTATATTTAGGAATTGTTATTATTTATTTTTGAGAGGTCACAAAATATAACAGAAGTAGAAAACGAGCGAACTTGCGAATATCATCATCTATCTATAAACAAAATATCACCATCTCAATTCTTATGTACCTAACGTATCACCTAATAGAATCGATAGGTATACAGAAAACTCAAATCAGTAAGTAGTGGATATCAAGCCTAGTTATCTAACTCATGTCCCCAGGCCTCTTCTCAAATTACTTGCAAAATATGTAGATATAAAGAAACTACAGATATTTGTGGAATAACTAGAATTTATTGCAGTCATGCATTTCTTGATCGTAACTGCGCCTTGTCACCTGATGCTGTGACAGAGGATCTAGTTGCGTTCTAACCACCGTGTGCCATGAATAGAAATTGTATAGCGTCGTGTTACCATTCAAAACGATGGGCGTGGAGAAACGGCGCCACACTACATCTCCTCTATTAATTGTCTCTCGTAGACTACTGCATTGATATTATAACGGATCTGTTGTGGGTCGTGTGTACTTATAGGTACCTACTTACATTCTATAGTTTTGAATTAAATATGAGTATTCTATTATCCCACTGAGTCTATCGGTAGTTAGAAATTATTCATTTCGGTTATAAAAAAATACGACTTAAACATGGACCTACTTGTTACGTGTATATTTATAAAACAAAGTATAATATGTTCTGAGCTATTTGACGATGACACGGTAAAACCCTTTGGAGTTTGTGTCTACACCTTTGTACAGCCTATGTACTGTGTCTTTTTATGAAAGTTAATAAATAAAATAAAAATAATAATAATAAAGCTGTTAAACCTATAATTCTAGAGAAAGATATCATAACTGCTTGCACTTAGCAGTAAAAGGATAATAGAATTTGTTATCGTTGACCGTTACCGAGCTAAATTTGATAGAGTTCTCAGTAGTTATTACGTAATAGTGGAAACTGGTTGCAAAACTACCAGATACATAAAATTGATCGTTCATAAGGAACCCACGAGAATTATAGCTGAACATTTATGGACTAAAGAAAACAGTTTCCTAGGGTAACAAAAAGTAATACAAATGACATTTATTTCTCCGAATCACTCGGTAAATAGGTCGCTGAAACTCCGTCAAGGAATGGAACGGCTATTTAATAAAGTACACGTCTAAGTCAGCGAAAGTGGGTGTTCTATTTGCGAAAAGTTTGTTTCGCAGAAAGAAATACGCACACCTTCTCTGTAGGTATGTCAAAGGCTTCGTTTTTGTAGTATATTACCTACTTTCTGAAATTTTATTATAAAATGGCTACGATCTTCCTCATTTTTCCTCTTTTACTGTAAACTCTGGGATTAGATCAAAACACGTAGAATGTTCAAATACAACACAGTAGGGTCATTCATCACTACATAGTATAAAAACTACTACATAATATAAAACTACATAATATAAAACAAAGTTGCTTTCCGCTGTCTGTCCCTATATATGCTTAGATCTTTAAAACTACCCAACGGATCATGATGCAGATTGATTCAAGAGGAAGGTTTATAAGTACATACATATAAAGGTTTATATGTTTATATGTAGGTATCATTATTTGGTGTCGTGCAAAATAATCGGATACTTTTACCGCCTGCAGTAATAGCTAACTCCGAAGTAAGGTTAAACCTTTCAGCGTAATCTGTCTTTTGGTACACCCGAGGCTCCATATAATCTAGAATTAATGAAACTTTACCTCAGACCAGACAGCAGCTTGCGCCCGTTACTTGAAAGTTGAAACCTTAATTAAGCCGTAAGAGAGTTACCTAGCTTGATATTTATCTACTTTTATTTCTCATTATAGTAAAGCACTTTAAACGAATACACATTTTAAATGGTAGCTAAATGAGTGGTAAAGTTCCACTCGAATGTTTAACAACTCGATACGGACGCAGATCTTTGTCGGGACAAAGAACAGGAACAATGGGTCCCTTCGTAAATATCCTTTATCGTACCTACGTCCGCATCGCATCCCGACCGCTCTGTCATTGCACGAGGGTTGGCAATAAGAAAAACCTAAACATAGACGCAATAAAGATTTATTTGGCTGTTGCCTGTAGCCCCTTTTACATTCTGCTGCTGGTAATAATACGGAAAGGCCTAGAGCATGAGTACATTCTACGTTAATCCATGACGGGACCCCGCATGGATCAGTGTACCTAAAGAACCATTTTCCATGTTAGTACATATTTTTAATAATAACCATTATCTTAAAACTCCAAAAACACACTTTCAGAGACAATATCGTGAATACTTTACCGTATGTAGCTTTTGACTTCAACGGATTTTTTTTTTCATCACGCCTAACACAAATTGTGTTTTTGACGTGTGACGTGTTAGCTTGGGTACCGTCCTAGTCACGTTGCAAAATACAAAAACGCAGTAACGTAGTTTTTTTTATATATTATTATATTAACACTAGACCGTAGTATTAATAAATACCTTACAATGATAATTTATACTAGTACCCTATTATAATACGGGAGCATTAATCGATACCTACAGCCGCAGCCGCTGTCTCTATAGTAGATAACTACCTGTCATAGTGTTAAACACAATTTTTTTATCTGCATCCTATTAGTGGCCCACTGCAGGGTTTGGTGTCCTATTACAATGAGAAGGACACAAGCGTTACTTTACCACGCTGGCCAAATGCTGGTTGGTGTAACTCTAAAAAAATATATACTCTTAAACTCTATAAAATATATATTCACCGTTATATACCCATAGCAAAGGAAATTTAATGCCATGGGTCACATAAAAGACCTAACTCCTGTCCACTATTTAAATTTTTTGTGACTGATATTTTTTTCCAGACGTCAACCCTAAAGTTCAAGTTCAGGAGTCTCCCTAATGTACTATGAGTCTTCTTAATTACTTTGAGTTGTGGATATAGTTCAACAATTGAATTATCAAATTGCCTTTAAGAATAAGGAGACACTAAAAGTCGTAATGTCTGTGAGAAATTAATCGTAACATTTTTATTCAACTTTTTATTTTGCCTGGTGGTAACGGATTGGATTTAAGAAAATATACTTTGCAGACACGTAATTTTAAACACTTAACACCATATACGGAGTCACTAGCTTCCGCGAAGAATGATAAAAAGTATCCTATATTTTAATCCAGGTTATAATCTACCAGTGTACCAAATTTCATCCAAATGTGTTCAGCTGTTTCTCCATCCATCTCATCCATCATCCTCAACTTTCGTATTTATCGTATTGATCCTAATAGAGTCTGAGTTCCTGTAACATTTTATGTAAGCAGTGTATCTATCTATTGATTGTGACCTAGACACCAATAAATAATGATTTATTGAGACAATCAATTAACGAGGTCGACTCAATAACAACCGAGAGCGGAATTTCAAAGAATACTTCGATAGCTTCATTTTAAGATAGAAAACCTAGCTCTATATTTATATTCTATTGGTAAATTATTTTTGTATGTATTTACTGCAAAATAGAATAACAAAACAATATCAAAACGTTTCATAAACAACGAATACCTTTATCAAGCACCTGCTGAAAACACTTTAACTTAACTTTAAATTTGTTTTTATTAAGTTAACTTTCAACTTAGCTTTAAACAATGTAGAAGTCGCAATGACTTTCAAGAAGATATAAAGATCAAAGTACACAAGGAAACTACACCTCCCCGACTAAAGCACAAGACATGATAATCAAGCTCCTAAACGTCTTCTTATGAAGGTGGTAAGTATCTCCTCAGGTTACGTTCTAATGGCTACCTACTACCATGTTTCCTTCTTTCAGACCGTCGTAGTCCACTGCTGGACATGCCTTACCTAATCGACGTCACTCCGCCCGGTCCTCCTTTTGAATCCAACGGGTTCCCGCCATCTTCTTCAGGTCATTATTCCACCTGGTCGTAAGGCGACCAGTACTCCTTTTGTCACGACATTGTCACCTTATGGGCTCTGTCACAGAACCTACCAACTCAATAATAGTTTATTATTTTGCAAAGTTTTCTAATTTTACCAGAGATATCCATATTTTGTTTTCAATGAAAGAAAATATTGAATCGGCAACGAGTAATAAAATGACTGAATAAAATTAGTTTTGTCGTACGTCTGATATTTCACCTCCCTTTATTTATGCTGTCTACGTTCACGAAGTTGTGAGAAATTACTTCATTTGGGCCATGTGATTTGTTATATCTGATATCGAGAAATTGCGAATTGCGATCCTTAGACCTTGTCCTATATGGCTGACATAAACGACCGACGAATAGACACCACAAAATTTAAACACAGGTATACATACATACATATATCTGGAGGATAGGTAGATACATACATATAGATGTATATCTGAAGCTGTCCTAATTGAAATACGCATTGTCAAGCGACAAATCTACAAAACCGTTGTCGTACGATCAAATTTTGCGAGCGACATACGATACCAGTTAGGACAAGAGGTCAGTTTGTTAGCACTGTTTTTGCATAAAATAATCACTTTTAAAACATTCTTGGTAAAACCTGAGCTTCATTTTGATGGTGAACAGTAAGAAGGTAAGACTTTGCTTTTATACGCCATATACTAACTTCAATTATTCATACGATAGCCCTTCGTAAGTGAAGGATATAGCATCTGTACAATTTCCATACTGGCTGGCTCACGTTAACCGTACGAATACTTTGATGATAGCTCGGCCACTGTTTGATAGAACACATGTAACAAACAATCTGAGCCTGACCGGAAATAGTGAAATTAGATCAAAGCGGAAAACTTATTGGTACGGAGTAGAGGGCTGCTGAGTAACTTCCGGTCACTTCTCCGTACTCTCTTTGTACGTCACAAATAGCATATTTCAAGTACAAGTACATAGCAAATTGCTAATTGCTGATGCTTGTAAGGAAACAATAATTACCTACTTATATAATATGTTTATGAAACACTATTGCAACACCTTCCTGCAAGAACTTTATTAGAAAAGAAAAACAAGATCACAATGATTTTACATTTATTGTTTCGGTATGAGTGTATTATATTTTTACTAACTAATATGCTCAGAGTATATTTATGTGTTTATGTGGTTCGATTGATTGTATTCCGTGCGACTAACCTAAGTGGTGCAAATTTCTTTAAAGTTAAATACCTGTATAAGTTGAGTTATAAGCAGTGTAACGCTAAGAAATACGTATAGTAAATAGCTTAGGTACTTAACGCCACGCAGGCGAAGCCTTAGACTCAGCTCATAAATATTAGTCTACCTATTAAGAAACACAGTTTTATCCATGTTTTTTTTCTAATCCGAGGCCAAGGAGACAGAGCACGCCGACTGATATTGACAGTGAGCAGGATAATCCGAATCCCAATTTAATCAGATTACAGACAATTGTTCACAGATTTAGAACTTGTAAAATAGTGATAATGGCCGACGGCGGTGTAGTAGATAGTATTACCCAATCCTTTCTGAGAGTATTTTTTATCTTGTGCTTGTTCCTGCACCCAAAACCGATGGAATCCTATATAGGCAACTGGACCGGACATATATATATATATATAAATAAATATATATATATATACTATACTTATATACTTTCTGAGCGTATTCTTACATATTCTATGAAAACTGAGAGTTCATTGTTTTACAATTTTCAACTTTAAACGCCATGTTTGCCGCCATTTAATCCATAATGGAAACTTTTAAACACAATAGAATAGAACAAAGATACTGTTACAAAGAAGGGAATTTTAATATTAAATCGTAGTCCGTAATCCTCTTAAACAAAAAGGATAACGGTACAAGCATTTATAAGTAAGTAAACCCGATGCGTAATTAATGAATTGTTTATTTGTAACCGAATCCAGCCATTGTTTGATTAAGTCCCCACTTCACATGATAGATGAGAGAAAATTAAATGCTTGGTTACAGGAATCTTGCTTTTGAATACCAACTTAGGTAAGTAAGTCTAAGAATATTTTAAGAGCAGTACTTTAGTCGCCAGTATACGAATTTGTGATCTACTTATACTTACTTATTTGGAAAAGTATCCTAGTATAGATGCCTAAATAATAGACATCGTAATTATAATTTTTTTTTACAAAGCATATGCTTTGAAAAAGTAGTAAGTATTTGCAAAGAGGATACATGAAAGACCCAAAAACTCCTCTACTTATTTAGATAACGTCAAAAAAATTCCAAATGAATGTTTGCATAAGACATTTTCGATTAGGACTCAATGAATTTATCGCGAAACGTTTTGAAGAATTTGATTGAAAACCAGTAAATAATCACAAATATTTACCTTCAATATTATGCCGTGGCGGGTTCGCGGAATTTGTAAAGATAAATAATGAAACTGTGTGGAATTTATTTGGTGAAATGGCAAGAGGTCAGCACGGCCTAACCGGTCATCACAGAGAGCGTTCAATTTAGTTCAAAATCCAATGACGAACTAGTTCGTTCTTTTAGTTCTTTAGTTCAATTTAGTTCCTTTTTGGAAATAATTTATTAAGATTGAACAACAAATAAAGAAAAAAATTTAGTTATGATTATTGCAAGTGGCGCAGTGGTTAAGACACCGGTGCGCTGGTTACTGGTTGTAATTACGTACTACATGTAAGTCGCTAGGTCAAGAAATAAATATTAAATAATATCAATTAAAAATTTTAAAGATACAAAAAATCCCTTAAAATACCCCTAAAAATTTCAGACCCCTAAAAAATCCCATCTCACTTATTTCTGTTCGAGAAGGGAATTAATGGAATCCTTACGTATCAGATGCTTTAAATTGCCTGCTTGACGTTAAATTTATAATTATGTATAAGTCAGGTCGATGAGATTGAACTCCTCATATAATTCATGCAAATTAGTCTCCCCTATATGCAAATGAATCTTGAATCAGGTTTTACATTTATGACTAAACTTGTAATATTATGTAGGACAGAATCAAACGGTCCTATCGAAAGGGTTGTCTTACGTAAGTTTATAATTGGTCAGAATGATAGAACCATGATAGAATCATTGTAATTCGCCCAGGGTACCACATTCATAACCCGCCGTAAAATCTGTAATTATAATTTTCACGTGTTCACAGAATTCACGATAGAATTCAAAGGGTGCCAAAGGCCCCAGCAAGCGAGCCTGGCCCCACACTGGGTGTTCATGATGAATTTCCCCATAGCGTGCATTGGAAGCCTATCTTCAGCACGGGCTGAAAGTGATGATGTGGTCAGTCATGCGTATGTTGCAGTGAGTACTTAACAGACGCACGCTCCATTGCTACTTTTATTCAGCGACAAATGGAAAACGATTCGATAGGACACGATGAAAACAAAAAATAACAACGGTCCAAATCATTGGCAGAAGATAGTTCCCAATTCTTAGGACCTACCGTAAGACTGCACCAAAGTCGCTCAAAGAGTTTATACAAGTTTAAGAACTGCTTCTGCACCGAAGCAACGCCCACTTCTGCGTAAAACCTGAACCAACAAAAGTAGTTAGATATGATTCTGAATGGAAAGTATAAGTTGTACACACTCGGCGTGAAAAGCGTAATGGTCCGTGTGAATACGCCCACCCCTTATCGACTGGCCGCCGCGCTCATGTGTGACCTAGTAAAGTAACCCGCTAAAAATAATGCGGAACAAACCATGGCTTTATACTAAATTAATAACGCGAGACCGTTTTGTATAAGTATACTGAAAAGATACATTTTTGCCGAGGAATAGAAATACTTTTTGCCCGCGACCCATTGATAGAGTCGGATCTCCTCTCATATTGAGAAAGTAAACGATTATGCAGGTATCAGTCCACCACGCTTTCAGGTTTCCTTTACTGTACAGCAAGTGACATATATTTTTATATAAATAACGTACATACTGGAATATAATTAGAATAATCCATGAACATTGTACAATCTAAAAGTTATAATAAATAAAAATGAAGTAAGGCCATGAAATTCACACATTCGCTCACCCGAATAATTAACAAACTGTAAGAAACCCTATACGAGCCATAGCCTTATAAGTCCTAAAAATATTTGAACCGAACTAGGAATCACATCTTGTTTTACAATATTCCAAATAAATAACATGTAAATAGCAAAGGAGTTATGATTTATTTAAAATATGTTTTTCGCTCATGTACGAGAGCAGTCGCGGGCGGGAAGCTCGTTAGTTATATTTGCGCTATTTCCGAGGAAACTCTTATATATTCATAAGAGCTGAAAGACGTCTGTGAAAGAGGTCGTTATTGCCATACAAAGTCGCGGTTATATTCTCGCAGATCTGTTTTCTGCTCTTTATTAATTTAGCACAAACACGAATCCATGAATATACTGATTATGCGCTGATCTCCATACAATTTCGCTTGCCAATGCCCTATTCTCCGTTACGTAAGCCCAATCTGCAACCCGGCCTATTGTTCCCCATTTTATCTCTTACAAATAGGAAGCGTATTTAATTAAAAACAAAAATCGCAGCTTCAATAGAAGTAGGTATATGTAATGCGCATAAGATTATATGTGCAGATATTGTTATAAATTATGTAATTTGATTAAAAGAAGGATTGCCATTTCTATATTCTTTATGTTACACCTATTAGAAACTGGAATTACTGATATGCTTCAACGTCAATGAAAAGGTATCAACAAAAAAACCAAATGATCAGGTTTAAATTAATGGATGAAATAAAGCATCTCTAATCTCTAACTAAATTATGGAAGAATTAAAGCATCTTTAAATTATGGAAGAAGGCGTTCAGTTCTTTTGGTTTAACTTTGAGGTTCTCTCTTGGAACTTAACATTTTAACAACTGTGCAAAAAACAATTAACGCTGAGTACCAATATTTTGTACATTGAATAGGAAATAAGAACCTACTTATGTAATTTAAATGAAGTTTTCTTTTAAGTAGAACTTTATACTTTACGCTTCGCTACTTTAGTGCATTTTAAGCTTTTATAATGGAAACCGTTGAGAGCTCTTTTAGAAGTTAACATTGGCCTCCGGAGAGCATAAAATTTATTTTAAATGGAATTCTTCCACTTCTAGAATTACGATACCTTATACTTTCTGTAATGCTCGCTGTGCAGGGGATGCCACTTGAATGACTTCAAGGAAATAGAATTGCAACTCTTGAAATATTTTACTCGTTCGCAGATTTATAAGAAAGTAATACAACAGTGTTGACTCCTAGTTATGAGAACAAGAACAACGAACCCTTATTGGCTTATAGCATTAATTTGAACTTTTAATATATTTGCGTTAAAATTTTACGTTGATAATAGATAAGGATATCGAACTTAGGTATTAAGAAGTGCTATATCGTTCTACTAACTATAAGTGTAATGTACTCGTATATCGGTAACGTTCTGAGAACACTATTGTACCTACATAACCCTGAACGACGTTCGTATTACGCACAATATATTCGCATACAAGGCATCACATTTTCCTTTCCAATCCGGCAATCATTCGTTCGCTGCTACGACGCAGGGCTTGGTGGAAATGATATTTATCGTTTTCCGTTCCTAGTCAATCGTTCACAATAGAATTTTATTGCTGGCAAAGTACCTATCGCAGACGTATTTGAGACGAAACCCGCTCCTCGCGCGTGTGTAAGTAAACTTTTGCACGTTCCTACATTTTAGATTTAAAAAAAATATTTTCATAGTTGTACCTTTAGCTTAGGTACATAATTAGGTATTCATTTATTATAAAATTTGCATTGTTCGACCCCTTTGCAAACTTTCTGGGTTTGAAAGTACTTAGGTATCCTTAATCTTAAGTGCCTCATTTAAAATTATGCAATCGCCTTCGTTAAAGGAAGATCTTTATTTGAGACTTGAAGTTGGATATCGTTGGTGTTGATGACTGAAATAACATCTGTCTTTCGGCCTTTCGAAGTTCACTGTTGTACCCCCCTTAGTCGAAGAACAGTTATGTGCCTGAAAACCAAGCTGCTTTTTTTCCAGTGCAATTTTCCCTTCGATAAGAAGAACAAGCTTTTTATGCACTGCGATCATCTACGCTGCCTCTTATCAGATTATCCTATTGCTTCGTCTTTAATGTAAAAAAAAAAGATTTTACATATTTGCAATTTTTTCTACAAACATCATAAATAAAATAGTACCCTTCCCTTGTACTTGAAGAAACCTTCATTAATTAAGTACTAAAGTTAGTAAAAGCTTATTAAATGTATATGTATAATACAGAGGTAATTCATGAAAGTTTGCTTTTGACAGACCGCAAACGTAGGGTAGGTACTCGTAAGTATGCTCCCGCGTTTCACTGCTCCCTGTAACAAAGTTGTTCCCTCAACGCATTAGCTTTTCAAACAAGGCCGAAGCCAGATATCTATGTAAAATTCTGCAAGAATTTTTGCAACTCGGTCTGAACTTTGAAGCGAACATGATACTGCTCTTTATCCATGTGGCAAAAGTTGTAACATAAGATTTTTAAGGATTTATAAGGATACAATTTATAAGGATTTTACTTGGTGGATTACAATTTATTTAGTAATTCCATATTCAATGACGATGTTACATTTCGTGCTTTATCACAGACTAGGCAGGCTTCGCTCTGCCAATTAATTTGACTAATATCCAAAGTTTTTTTGAGTCACAAACTTTCACCATCAAGTCCGTTGCGAAAATCCAAACAACTATAACACGTTAGTTACAATGAAAAAGCTTAAAACAATTAAAAACCGGAACTTGATTCCAATATTTTAATTTAACATTTAGAATGCCAACCTATATTCCAAATTTCAAGTTCCAATAACAAAGAATATTCTACCACAAAAAAGACTCTCGAAATACCTACAACAAGTTTTTAAGTAAAATATCTAGATGCAGTGTACAAAAAATAACTGAATGCCTAAAGAAGTGCAGAAGTAAGTTAATGAAAACGCTCTACAGGGCAGTAATAGCTGCGGGTTTCCCTGTTTTACCGCGGGTACCATTTGCGTGTACTGACGTTGTCAGATGTCGCGGACCCGCCATGTTACTGATATCACGACCGCATAGTACTGTTACCTAGTGGTTACCTACATGTAGTTATACATGGTTTATTTAAATAGCTTAATTATTACACTTTTAACAAGAAATACTTATAAATTTAAATACTGTAAATTTAAATCTTTTATCCAGAGCATCACACCCAAATATTACGAATATAATGATGAATATAATAAATATATCTTTCAAGCTTAAATCCATCACGCCGTCCATTATGTTTCACAGTATGCCAATGAAATCACACATCATACTCTCCAATAACATAATCTGAGGAGTTTGTCTGGGGCAGTTGGGTAAAACATGGGTAAAACGGTCCTAGAGCCTTAGAAGTTCGCCCGGGGACGTACAAACGCGAACCGGGAAGCAGCATGTTCGTTATTTCTTGGTGCGTGTGGTTGCCGTAGAAACAATTTGTAGCAACGCATACCCTTATAACCTCTGTGTTCATCTTGTCTGAGTGATCGTTCGATGTGGTCATAATCGTTTGCTTTTTGAAGTCCACACGGTCCACGTAAAAAAAAGTCATTCGCTCTATGTACGCAGTGTGTTACTTATAACAAAAACTGGCAAACTGAGCGTGTAAATCGGCCCACAACATTTTGAGCAGACTAATGATTTCACGCCAGGCTCGACCGACCCAAATTTATATTTTAGGCCTCAACAAGGCCGCAAAGGTGAAGCTCTGGAATGATTTAGGACTTTTGTTGTCACAATAGGATAGCAAATTCAATAGATCGCCTGATCTACGGTCGGATTCACGCTTGTATCGGAATTGTACTTCGTAATGTATTGTAAAGTATTACTAATAAGTGTTTAGAACCTTCTTTTTGATCGTATTTTATTGTATTATCTAATCTAGCCTCAGCTAGTAATAAGTAAAAAAAATAAGAAAAGAAAAAGGAATGTTCCCGCTGTGCACTAAAGAATACTGGTTAGCTCGGTATTTTTGCTATAAATATGAAAACTTCTGGGACGTGCTAATTAAACTCATTTAAAGTTCATTATAGTTTTTAATCAAATATAATACCTACTACATAATTACGAAGCTACTCGTTCTGAAATGACATCGTAGATTTGCAACTTTGCCCGTTTAACTTTTGTAACTAATTGCAGTTGTTCATAGCGATTCGTTGAACATAGATATTGCGCGGCGATAATTGATCGTTTAAAAGAGGTTTCCTTTTGAGGAAATGTTTTATCTATTGTAACTTTGTGTTGTGTGAAAAGATAAAAATGAATTTTTCAAAATGCCTCATAACACTAAAGTTTTCGGCACCAACACATATTGTGCATTTTTAAAATTCTATATTTACAATAACAACTCATAGATACCCAGTAATAAATAAAAAATACGTACCGAAGTCGAAGTCAGCTGAGACAGGTATTACCTGATGAAAATTTCGATACGTTTCAGACATCGTAATCCTGGATTCAGTCAACCTAAGCTTCTGCGTTATACCTTGCATATTAATGGGTCAATGGTTAAAACACGACGAAAAGATAATAATATAACCTTATCCTTTTTTGAAGTCGGTTAAAAAGGGACTGCATAGTTGCATACTATACCTATACATATACTAATACATATAAATCGAATTTAATCTCATCCTTATGTACGATATGTAATTTCAAGTAATCAAACCCTTGTCTTACAGGTGTAGGTACACGTTTAAAGAAATATAAAATTAAGGCGTTATCAGAGTTATTTTTTACGTTTTCTGTATTTAAGTACCTAATTATCTATCTGAAAAAAGTACGCGTCCGTTACAAAAGCTATTATTTCCCTACGTACCGTACTAATAAATAATGGTCAAGTCTGCAAAGTTGCATGGTTGTTGCGCCTGTAGATACCTACCTGATATTGTTTTCAATATCAGGTTAAAAACTTTTGTTTTAGCTAGCGATTTCGCTAACATTAAAATATGTAACAATGATTTAGAGCCTCATCTCACCTGCACTGTGCAACAGGGCCTACTAGATAAGTACATACTTAAACTTTAGATATTAACAAAACTTGAATATATCTAGACTAGAAGGACCTTTATAAAAACATAGATATTAGATACATAAAATAGGTATCTATGATAGGTACATTTATCTAAATTTTCATACGAAAAAATATGTTACCCTATAGCAAATTCTACCTCCCACCCTCGATAAGTGGAATAAAAACTGGCTTTCATTACTTTTTACAATAGGCCGAGGTAAAATCTGAACGCTCCTTGGGGTGGCCTTGGCCCGAGTGGCTCGCAAGCTGAGTGGTTTGTCTCGAGATACGATCTAATTTAATATCACCACGACAAAGCCACAAGACACAAGCACAGTTAAAAACATTTTTCTTCTTAGGTAAAATTCTTCTTAGGTAAACTTTAGGTAATCCTTAAATTTTAAGCTCAAGCTCAACCTGAAGATAATATCTGCAAGTGCCCTGAAACATATCTACGGGAAATATCCCGAAAGTAAAATCGAATGAAACGAGGCATGTCACCAAACTAAAACCATCATACGGAAAAGGAAGTATTATTTTAGATTAGACTTAAAGTGGAAAAGCGATTAAGTTACTCTAGAATAATATCTGAACAGCTCCCTTGAGGATCTGGCTTTCCTCGATACAGACTACGAGTAAAGTGTAGCATAATAGTACTTATAAAAGGTATAGATAGTATTAGATAGTACCTATATGAAGTATTGAATTGATACTAATTCATTTAAATAAATAATGTATGGCTCCTGTATTTCCATCTTGCTTTCATCAACTCACCTGTAGGTATTCTACGAGTATGCTACGGAATTTTTCAACATTAGTCTCAACGACTTCAAGAATTAGATGTCCGATTTATTTTCCTTAGTTTTTGAATTTATCACACTCAGGTAGACGGTCGTTGCGGGGGTAAAGGGATGTTTTAATATGGAACTACGTCTCAATTTAACATTTAAATATAATATAGCAATATATTATTATTGCAACCAACTACCAAATCAAGTCTAAATAAATTACAAGTACCTACCTGCGGTTAAAATGTTATTAAATTTAAACTTTAGAGTTTGTCATTTTCATGGTAACTTATTTATTCCTGTTAGTAATGCACTAAAGTAAGTTCACATCAAACTGTTGAAGAATTTAAGACCTCTATCGCGTGAACGCTACCTAGGTGAGTTAGAATTTTAAAACAGGCCGTGTGCTTTTAAATGTTTAATTTTAAAAACATATTTTTTTAAATTAAGATCTGAAGTGTTAGGTAAAGTGCTCCGAAATCTAAGTGAAGGTAGACTAGTTACCGAAGTTATTATATCAAACTGCATAGGTCGGTATATCAAATTATTTCAAAAGCATGTAAAGCCCACCGAAATGAGTCAGCATGGAGGACTTAGGACTACATCCTACACACTGCCAAGAGACCGCTAGCGAGGTAAATTAAGGCCTATATCCTCAATCCAGCCCGACTCCTGATGTCTCTAATTCACTAATTGAGTCACTAATTTAAGTACCTATTAAAATAACATTAAAAGAAAAACAAAATTTAATTATAAGTACTTTTATTACCTAGTCAGCAAGTAAAAATGAAAATTATAAAAACGTGGCTGTCGTATACAGCGCAGCCATTTATAAATTATATGAATAAAGATGAAAAGGTTTTATTATTGCTTTACATTGGTCGCGCTACATGAATATTAAATAGGCGTAAAACCTTTAAATGGAATTTCTCTCTCTGGGTTCAAAACATTGAAACCTAACAAAATAGATACCTACTTATGTAGATTTTTTATAATGCATAGGTAGAAACGTGTATGCTATGCACTGAAGTTAAGTGGTACTGCAACACCTAGTCTCCCCGCATCTAAGTTTAAACTCAAAAATAAAGGACAGAAGGTCGTAGTCCTTTTTTAGGTACCTTACTACAAGCCTCTTTAACCCGTCATAAAACAGCATGTTCTTCATGTCTAGTGTTTTGGCTGGGGAGGTATGATACCCTGAGTAAGTAGCAAAGCACCAGCATACAACTTCATATATATTTTTTTTCTATTTGAGGTTGGATTTGGATGTCCATAATGTATTTCTGGCAGCCGCACCTTCCAACGACAAGAGGGTGGTGGTAAGAACGAGTACCTTTACTCAAAATCAACTAAGTCAAAAAGACATTAAAAGTTTATTCCTCCGATGAACTAGTAGATAAATCTTAACTAGCGACGGTTACTTCTAATTCTAAGCGTTTTCATGCACGCGAACTGTTGCCTACCGCATAAATTAAGATACTCATACATAATATGTAGGTCCCTACATTACATAATAACACTTATCATTCGTTTCACCTGTTTATGAATATTATTGTAATAATACTTTTGTATTGCAGTATGTAGGTAAGGCGTTTTGTTTTAAATAAATAATGTTCCATGTTAAACATTAATAGGTTCCAATAGCTATTTTCTTTTTTGTGTATTTATTGTGTATATTACGAACGTTTGGAACTCCTCTACAGTCGAAATTCTAAAATGCCAAATTTTGCAACATAAAATCGATTTTTTTAACTCAAGTTGGACACTAAAACATGCTAATGTACAGACAGGGTCGTCAAGTACGGATCGCTTTCAACAGTGTGTAAGATAAGAAGTGATATTAGAATTGTAATGAAATTGTATACGTGACCGGAGTCCGAGATCACTCATAATGCGTATTTATCGTTGCGTTGTTGCGTATATAAAAAATCTTCTAAAGGCCAGATTACTGTACTGATTGGAGCTTTTTACTGATTATCACTGATTATTTTATAAGTATTTTTTGTAACTGTAAGACTAAATGATGTCTCTTAACTTTTAACTCACCACTCTCTGTAACAACTGACTGACATAAGTGTGAGTTCAGCTACACTTCACTCACTCATCCTGTAAAGTACAGATTTTTTTCTGATATTTATATTCGCTATAAAAGCATTATATCATCATATTTAAAAATTATCCTTTTTAAATATACATTGATAAATACTCCAGAAATCTGACGTACCTCTGTGGTGTTTGCAGATACATACGTAGCCACTTTATACCTACTAATGCTAACAGATAGTAAGTCGACCGTGTCTAGACGACACAAGTCTGAATGGATACCCACTGCGTATGGGTAAAACTATTAAGGCGCGTTGCTATAAACTCAATTAGTCGTAGCCTAGTCTTAACGAAACGGTGTTTCCGCAGCGGCGATGCGGTGCCTGCTTGCACCGAGCCATTTCACCTTTATTAAAATTAATTTAGCAGAACAGAAGCAACTGCAGCAATCAGAAACTAGGTCAATGACAGGTCCCTAGAATAGAACTCACTCAAGGGGTGGATGAGCTCCATTGTTATCTGTGCGGTGCTGTCGAGAAATGGTGACAGCATTATCATTTGATTTCAGTTATTCCCACTTTTATTGAGAGTGGAAACAGACCGCCCGCCCAGTACTTCCAGCTTCGAAAAACTCTTGTCATTTTCTCGCACAAGGGACCCTTCTGTTTCGGTCAGTTGTTGAAAAGTTATTAACTTAAGAAACTGACACAAACTTGCAACACCAAGATTGATCGGAGTAGATAATTCTGTACACTAAATTCGTAGACACTAAAAATACTTTAGTTATTTTAGTCCATATGTTTACCTGATAGTTTTCAAAGTATAGAGAATAAAAATAACTTCATAAGAAAACCATAATATTTCAAATTATTTACATTTCGCGAATGATGAAAAAGACTTCTTTTTGTAAACCCATCCTAAACTTTCCTCATTAAAACATTTTGCAGCACTGATTTTGCTTTGAGTTCCGCAAACTGCCGTCTCGTGATTGGTAATATTTATCTTAAATTCATAAAACAAACTACGAGTAAGATAATGAGGTAAAAGCTGTATTAATTACGCCATGTGTATAAATAAGTTGTTTCAAACGAGCCTTCAAAGCTAGGAAGGCATCTGAAAAACTGAATTATTAATCCTTCTTCTTTTTCTCCGAACTCTTAATCAAATGGTGAAGGTAATTTACCAACAAAGACGCGACCCGTTGAAAAAAATATTTTTCTTGGTCAATTCTGAAATGTTTTGCCTCTAAATTTTCACAACTCTTTTTCTTCAAACCCAAGGTTTTTTATAATCGTACTATAGAAAACAGTAAAGTGTTTTAGCGTCAACTTTTTAGCGTCTATAAAAATAAAGAAGGTTCAATCTTTGTCGACACACAATAAATAAAAAATTACGCTAAAACTTTGAAAAAATACCTCACTAAAAATTACAAGACAGCAGTTCCCGCCAAACTTGACTTATTTTGGATGTAGTTTCATTTGCGATAGCTCAAACAATGCCTATTACTTATGCAGCGAGTTAACGGTGACCTATTTTAGCTGCCTCGTTAATTTCTGCGTGATTAAGCAACTTTAAACCTCTATGGCTTTTAAATAAATTATTTACATGTACGAAGACACAAATTATATTCTAAATTCTGCTTGTAATAAACGTAGGTAGAATTTTTATGGTAAATTTCCTATATCTAGTAAATTTGCCATACCTAATACCTACCCTATTTTAGTATAATGTTTTACTTAGTAAGCAGTTGTAAGCTTGAAGTATTTTTAAGACTTCAAAAAGGAAGAGGACCGATTTACAATCAGTCCCAAAGTTCTCCTTATACGTAGATAAACCGCCCAAAAGTTAGTTTTTTAAAATTGATAATGTGTATCTATAGTTTAATCAATCCCTACAGTGTACCTACTAAGTGTGTAACTCAAGACATTGGTGGGCTTTTATTTATGTTAGAAATACCAAGTAGGTAGAACTTTAACAGAGACTTGCAACTTTGAAGTGGGGACTTCAGTGCAACCTGTTTATTTTCGTGCTTCGTGCTCTTACTCCGTTCACGTAACATTCTCGTTACTTTGCTTATGAAATTGTGAGCCTATTAAAATTAATTTTCTTATTTTAAAATACTTTGCATATAAGCTTGAATACCACCTAAAGTGACGTTGTCATCGTCATAATAAATTAACACGAGCAACTGAAGAAGGAGGGGAAGGGGTTCCTTCAAAGTCGCCAGTACTTGGCAACTTTGGAAAAGGGCTCTTTTAACTTTTTAAAGCACATAGGCATGCCAGTAATATCGAGTGGGGAAGACCATAAGTACTACTATTTCCATACTTTGAAGGCACTTAAGGTTGAGTGTCGAATAATTATTAGTTACGTATTGAATCACGTTTCGAATATCCTATTATTTCGATAGCATTCTTATACATTAGAGAACTAAGAACAGTCAGTAATGTTAATCTTTACTCATATTTTAAATACGTAACCTGGTTGCCGGCACTCAAATCGTATGAAGACTGCTAGGCGTTTATTTATTTTAGAAATATAGGTAGTAGGCAGAACTTTAACAAAGGCTTGCGGACTGAAGTGGGGACTTCAGTGCAACCTGCTTATTTTCGTGCTCGGTCTAACTCCGTTCACGTTCCATTCTCGTTGATTTGATTCTGAGATTGTACGGCTTTGAAAATGAAATGAAACATTTAAGGCCCTTAACCTAATTGGTTAAAAAAAGCAAATTCAAGATATGAAATAGGCTATTATGTATATGAGTAGAATTTGATTAAATAAATAATGCATACACGGATTTTCATTTCTTTCTAATATAAGTAGGTACTAACGTATGATTTAATCCGTAAGTATTCTAGGATATTACATTACTCATCGGGTTTTCCGTTATGTTCAAATTGTAAAATTTGTGTTCAAGACAACGCAAGTTTAAGAAACTTGCTTGCTTGTTATAAGTGATGGTAATAGGTATGTTTAAATGACTTACTACATAACTAAGAACATACATAATCTTTTACCCTAACGAAGCTTGTTTAAATATTTTATCAGTAGACTGATTTGCTTTTTTGCCGTATTTACTTCCCCGGTAACGCTGACATGTTGGATTTGTATTAAAGGGAAAAGATCAAAGTCGGTTTGGATTATATTACATACACTTACAGGCATCTCCCTCCCCCTTATAGCCCAGTTAAATAAGGATTAAACCTCGGAATAATTGAGCAACAGGCTGTAAACTCATGAAGATGTATTATGAGTTTACAGCCTTGGTGTCCTAAAAGTTGCCTCAAAAGTCACATAAAAATTGGTCTGGGCGTCGTGAGTTTTTCCAGGTCAAAAGTCACAAAAATCAGATTTACGTGACACGTTACGTTTAATTTGTCACAAATTTTATGCACTACCTTTTTTTAATGTTCTCAATTATTTTACCGTTCATTATTGTTTCAAATTAATGTTCTCAAAGGCATGTAAAGTCCACCAACCCGCACTATGCCAGCGTGGTGGACTAAGGCCTTGTAAGAGGAAACCCGACCCCGTAGTGGGTCATTAAGGTTAAAGACAACGCATGTCCGTACAAGTACCTACGTGATTGTAAAATTCGATATACGCGGTACACGTACGGAAATCCCAACTACACAAAGTACGTAGGTATTACATGGCATAACTAGGCGAGTATCGAGCAAAATTACAAATCCAGAGGTACAATTTCCCCACCCTCCCGTAACTCGGGGCTGATTCTTGCTACCTACTTTACAAGATACGTGCGCCCCAGCAATAACTTGGTTAGATTTCCTAATCGCACAAACTTTTAGGTACGAATAACATTCCGAAAAGTTGTTGAAAGGGAATGTTCCAATATTGCAGTTCTTAATTTTAAATATACATAGAGTTTATGTCGCAGGGAAATTATAGACTACCCAATAAAACCAGACTAGTTGAGCTCCCACTACAGCCCGCTACTATCTATGGTAGCACTACACGTTGGCAGGAGGCGCTCGTGGGAACCACTCTGCGAATGATTCCGAGGCAAGCGGTACGCTTCACGCAAAGACTGAGCGTTCACAAATAGCCAGAAGTGGATGCGAGCTGGCACTCGCCACCACTCACCTCTAATCAACCAGCGTGTAGTCGTACCGTTACAACAGGCTACCGCAATCCTTATTTCGTTTTCGAGGTATTTCCAATACACTTAAATATTTGATTCCCACACCTCACACAACCACGTGGGACAACACGAGTAAATCAATTACAAGTCTTGTGGGCGCCGTGGGTGACCGCTTACCTCGTGCACTTAAACTTATTACTTCGGTTGTGTAACATCAGGCTTCAAAGGGAATTATCACCACCGTATTGACATACATTCAAGTCAATATTATTGTTTTGCATCCGACCGCGACTATCTCACTTTTAAATTTTTGGTCGCACATTTATATTGTTTGTAACACATTCCGACCCTTTGAAAGATCGGATGATTACAATGAGAATGATATTTCATATTAGCCTACGTGGACTGATAATTTTTGACTTATACAGAATGTCCCAGGAAAGACTGTCAAGCGGTGGCCCAGAGGTAGAGCACCCCTTGGGATACCTGAATCACCCCCATGTATGTTCCGCGATTTTTCGTAGTTTAGAAGTTATGATCTTTTTTTGATTTTTTTCTTATTTAAAAGTTGCAAGACAATTCTTAGCGTATTGAAATGAATAATTGAGACTTTGATTTTTTTTGCTATTTAGCTAATAGTTGGGCCTCTTCAATACAAAGATAATTTACTTTGCAACCCATACACTTGCGCCATAAAATAAAAAAACATGGCATAAAAGGAAATAAAGAAAAAAATACCAATACCTTTAAGATAGTTTAAAAAAAAAGTAACATAACATCTTTTAACCAAAAGTATTTTAAAAATTTCTTTGTTTTATCAGCTATTTACTCTATAAATTTTGTTGAGCTATCTCTATGGCAACCTATCTAAATTTCGCCTCAAAATGAACAAAGACTTATTTTTCAATAATTTTGTCATAAATAAAACCAAGTTAAAACGTTTCAAATCACTGTATTTTTAATTATAACAACCAATTTTCAAAGTAAAATAAATCAACAAATCAATTCAATTCAAAGTAAATTAATAGTGAATTAAGATACTTTGAATATTAGCTTTTCTATGGACTTTGATAGCATCTCAATTTGGACTATTGTTGATTTAATTTACACAACGTGGGTCAAGCTGGTCTACTAATCAAAAAGTAAATTAATTTACCCAAACTCACGCCACGTTTTTTTTTTTTGATTAAGTGGAAATCGAATTTTCCTTTCATCTCCCCAAAGTCTTTTAACTTTTGGGTTAATTAAGTCGTCATTGTTCCCGTAATTTGAACGTCACTTCAAATATGCACAGCTACTTTATAGCAAAAATTCATAATTAAAATCTTGATTGCTTTTAAACGAGTAAAATATTCTATCGACTATAAAAATATTCTACCATAGGTACTTGCAAAATTTTACTGATATCCATAAACTAGATTAATACTTATCCTTTGCATGCGTATCTAACTATGCGCATCTGAATATAAAACTTGCCAAGATAATGTAAAGATAAATAAATCTTCCGTTATTTGTTTATTTTTAAAAGAAATCACTCGTTCACTCGTTTCTAAAGCGTTAGTGGAAGCTTGTATCTGTAGATAATGTTATTCACATTTACACGACTGGCTCCGCACATAAAAGCCAAAATATGGATAAGTAATTATTTATTCGCTAAAAGGATTCAATTCGTATTGAAACAAAGCTATATAACGAGACTCGAGGTTCGATCGAGACTCACTATATCCGAAACGTTTAGCTAAGGTTTGATTTATTACCATTCAATTGAAAGGTCTTAAATAACGATTGACACGTCAGTGCCTGGCACAGTGATACAAAGGTGCTGCCAAAATGTGTCGACATGCAAATCATAGTAAACAAGTACGTAAAATATAGGTAGGTACATCTATGAACTGCCGATTGTAATGAATGAAACCATGTGCACTCCTTAATTTTTCTCATCCAATTTATTTGTTAAATACCACTATAACTTCTGGATTTACAAAATGCTACATGTTGTGAAATTCATCAATAATAAGCGACCCCTTTAACATGAATATGTAGATACTTATTGTTAAAAAAGTGACATTTAAAAGCTGAAATAGAAGTGGGAATAAGAGTTAGAAGAAGTATCAAGATTTTGTCAACCGAGGAAACAACACGAATTCTGAAATCAGTAGCTTTAGGTAATCAGTTTTGATTTTTGAGAAAACAAAGAATGCAAAAAATAACTATAGATAAATATATTAAAGATAATATTGGAAAGAAAGTCGGATTCAATAATATAGTTGCTAGGTAGGTACCTACAGAACACCAACCGTGAGACGAACCTACAGTGAGACGAAGACGCATTGGAAGCCGCGTGAGACGTGAGCAAACTTCCAATTTGGGGGCCAAATATGAACCTAATAATTAAAATAAAAAATAATATCTGACAATATCTGACCGACTAACTAACTATTAGGTTAGGTTAGTAGGTAGGTACCTAATAAACCCATATGAGTAAATGTTTTCCTTTGTTGATTTCGCGAAGCATATTAGAATGAAGGACTTCCTGGAATGAAAGGATGAAGAATTCCTGTATGCCCATGCCAGCTGGAAGAAAATAACGGTACCTAAGGTTTGAGGAGGTTACTAGCCCCAAAGGTTGCAGTCGTTGCAGACAACGAAACATTTGCTTTATTGATCATAATTCATAACCCTCACAAACTATTAGCGACACATTAGTATAGGTATCAAACAAATCAGTAAATAAATGGTTTTGTGAGATAAAACAACAAGGCGTTTTTATAAGTTGCAAAAATATCTATGTACCTAACCATACCACTGTGCTAAGTTATAAAAACTCATAACAACCCCAAAAAAGCTTTTGATAAAAATGCCAAAAACGAAAATCCCTTATCAATATCAAAATCTGTCTATATCTGTGTTTAAATGCCTTGAAATCGTTATCAATTACAAAGGAAATTAATTACCCACTCCTCGAGTGTCCTCACTTCTCATGAAAGAGCTTGAACGATGCTGACCCTCGGCCAAGGCAGACCGTGTTTCTTATTATTAAATAACTTTTATCAAGCTGCCGCATGCCGCTTCGACAGACGTTACGACGTTTACAAAGGCGCTTACAGGGGAGCCCATTGTGAACTAAGGTTGACGCTCAAGATATTGATATACCTACATAGGTACATGGTGATTTCTCAAGTTTGGTGGCGAAAATCCGAAATTATACGGAATAGCGAAAAGTACTCAAAGGAGCCTCGGGGCTTTTGACGATCATTAAATATACGCATTGGATGTTTGAAAGATCGCCACTCTCTTAGCCTAGAAACGAACGCATTTATTTTGAAAAAAATAGATCAAACTGAGTATTACACCATCCGGTAGGGTCAATAACAAGGAATGAACTGAAAGTAATAACTTGCGGCAAATTAAGGATAGTGCTCATTTTAAAAAATACTCTATTCAATCCTATAAATAAAGATACGACGTGGAAGCCAGTTCATTAAATATTATTTGTAACACTTAATCATATTATAATACTGAAGAGTATTCCATTCTTGTTTAAATAGCGCCCGTTATCGGATGAATAGATACCTACTACTGGATACGACTTCAGTAGAAAATCTAAGGATAGCTAAGATATGAAAAAGACCACGAAATATTCAATGTTGTAAAACAGTATTCTTGACAAGTAAGTCCACTTTTCATTACAGTTGTTCCTAAGTCCATGGGCAACGGTGACCACTTACTCGACCGCAAAAATTCGTAAAAACGTCACAAAGAAAAGTCTGCAAAGAAAACTTTCAGACCAATAAAGCCGCCCTTATTGTAATGAATGAAATTATGAATAAAACATTGTTTATAAGCGATAGTAAGTACCTAGGTACTTTTCGTAGGGAAATACAAGTATCTACCTACCATGTAGCTATTTTGTTTGTCTTTTTATGATAAAAACTCTACTTTATGATTATGAAGTAGGCTACATAAATTGTAGTCGGTTAACTTAACGATTTAATTGCATGAAAATGAGAATTGAAAAACATGAACAAGCGTCGTAGCAGCTACCTCGTCAGATATCAAAATGCTGAGGTGAAATTAATGTGCCACTCGAGTTTTGAGGCTGTGACCTCAATGAAATTCGGTTAATTGGACGAACTCGGTCGCTGTAGGCCGACAGGTGTATGTCACCATTCATTCATAGATGCCTCCTATTTGGACTTACCTACTATGGATATCTCTGGCTGGATACTATAGTAATGCCGAACTTGTTCAGAATAATAAGTGAAATGTAATGTCTTCCCCTTCCAAAAAGTAAATCTTAGGCCTTGTCGTAATTGGCTGTGACTTATGACACAACCGACCGACCAACACCTAATTCAAACACAGCAGGTCTTTGAATGGCAAATCCTAAGTGGCAATACGCACTGACATGCGCAACTAAATGTAACTGTAGGTAAATGTACTACATGCAAATAAATGTATGCAATGACGTTGACGTACGACAAATTTTACGCGAGTTACCGACTTTGTATTCGCAATTAGGACAAAAAGGTAAATAATAATAAGGAATAAAAATAAGGAAGTAAAATTATATTTGTTTAACAATCCATAAGTTTATACTTTGGCTGAGAGTGAATATAATTAGAGCAATTAGCGATTTTTCAAGTAAAAAGATTGTTGAAATAATTAGGTAACTTGCCAACGTAGGGGAGCTTGCGCTGTTGGCGCCACGATGCCGTCGTCTGTGCTCTGTTTGTTTTTGTAGCAAGTTGCACGTAAATATAATTATGTGGAATGTGCAAATCTCTTAATTTGCTTAACCTGCTTATTAGTTTCTAATTTGAGAAAATTGGTAAGTGCTGTATTTTTATTAACCGACTTCAAAAAAAGGAGGAGGTTCTCAATTCGTCTGTATGTTTTTTTATAGAAATTGAACATTTCATCAAGATACAATTTTACGTGGGAATATAAATTTTCATAGACGGTACTAACACTACGACGACGATATCTTACAAATATGGCCCTTATGAAATACTCAGGTCCTATAACATAAAAATATCTACTCAATCTTTACTATTCTTCGGTATAATTGTGATCCGTTCTGACCGTTCTCTAGATAGTCCTGTGGCGTCATTCTGTCTGCGTCCCGTTTTTTCATAACATCTGCGTAACGTTCCAGAAGCAAATATTTATAAATATTGGTCACTGACATCGCGTGAAGAGTCAAAAAAATAACTGAATTCAGAACCTCCACTTTTTTGGAGTGCGTTAATAAGGTCTACGCGACTGCTGAAATATAAATCTGAGTTCTTTAACAAGAAATGATAGGTACGACTCACTGTTATTATTTAAGCACCTACCAATACTATTAGACGTAGGTACCTAGTCAACATTAAATATCTAATCACCTAGATACTACAGTGAGATAGGTATAGGATAATAAGTTCTCCTTTAAAGGACACGTGATAACAATTGCATCCCTGGCGACATGCGGTCTACGTGACGACGATCCATACGAGCAATTTATTTCTCGCCGCAACGACCCCTATGCAAAGCCCCCAACACTAACCATGTAAGGGGATTATCGATTTTAGATGGGATTTTGCGGCAACGTTATATTAGCATGTTATGTGTTGTAACGAACCTATACTGACTATGACTTAATAGTAGAGAAACTACCAAATACTATACAAGGAAGTAAAGTTTATCGGAAATATATTTTTGTAACAAAAGTCTGCCAATAGATACATTTATTAACTTACATATGAAAATTTTAAAATCACAGACATCTTTATAAGTGAAACCTAAAAACCATCTCTAATCATTTTGAACGAAATCCGAAAAACACTATTCGTTTGGCGTTTCAGATAGACGTTAAACTTAGCACGACAGGTTATTTGCATCGGAGGTTACAAATAGTGCTGACAGTGCTGTAATGTAATGAAATTAAATAAAAACTGTAAAACTATTTCTAGACTTTATACACAGCATACTTACACATTTTATTATACACAATTTACAAAAGGAAAGTAGCAAAAATACGTATACAATGAAAGCGAAACTAATCGATAACCATATCAATGTAGTGACTTCTTCCAGGAAAAATTTTAGATAAAATCACTCGCGATTACTTTTATTATGTAAGTAGGTATAATTTGGCTAGTTATAGTAGCGTCAATAATAATCGTCATCAATATGCAAGTGACATAGTCGCCGTCGTCGTCATTTATAAATGCGACGCCATGATTCGTAGAGCAATTTGTTACTTTACGCAATAAGCAGAACCACCAATAACATCTGCTCACCCAGTGTTTACGGCGGGGCGAATGTCGATATTACACCAGAGCGATAATATAAAAATAGTAATTTTAAACGATTTTAGGACTCGTATGTATATGCTTAGCCTAATTCCTCCCTGATGTGATAAACGTAGAAGAGTTGTTTACGCTTGCTGCAAACATGGGACAAGATTTTTTCTATTTCAAGAAACAATGGAAGAAATTTACAATACCAATATGACTTGTAAACAAAACACTGCGTCCTGCAGAACTAAGTCGACAGCGACACTATACCCTTTCCAATCGTTTAACTTTTGACAGCTCTAATAGAGTACTTAATCAAATAGCCTGACCCGTTAATAATTCTAAACATAAATAATCAAAGTAAAAAAAACCTACCTACATACCTACTAGAAGCAACCCGTTTAAAAAAATACAAAGTAGTTCCATTTGTATATTTTCTGAGGAAGTGTAATAAAACGCAATAATTTTCTTTGAGTATTACGACAGAATTTTTCCATGTTTCCTTTTGCAACACGATTATCTGTTGGCCTTAGAAACGGGTCGCGCCAACTTATCACGAAAGTCGATACTAAACCGCAGATCCGAGATAAAAAGGAAAAAGAAATAGTACTAAAAATAAATAACTCGTACAGTTTTGTTGTTTCATTTATTTAACATGATTTTTTTAACTTATGACTTCTACACGACGTCCTGACACGGGTCCATAAAAAATAAACAAGAGAATTCAGTCAGCCTTTTTTGCTGGAAAATACTGCAAACATCCATTATTATTATTATTAAGATGTACATGATTAGTACCTGATGATATCTACACCTAATATTATAAAGAGGAAAGATTTGAGTGTTTGTTTGTTCGTATTGAATAGACTCCAAAGCTACTGGACCGATTTGAAAAATTCTTTCACTAATAGAACTCTATGTTCAGTCTGAGTAACATAGGTAGATCCCTTCGAAAACTACAATAATGTAACCCACGGTAGAGAAACAAATCGAGGTTCTACACTTTTGTAGAACGCAATAAAATCTACAAAAAAGACCACAATAGCATAGGTAAGTCTAAATATTATGGTTACGTCATAATGGATACTTTTTTCAGTAAAAAAAGTTAAAAAATACCGTGGTTAGAATCTAGACCACTTTATTAGTACCTAGGTATTAATTTTTACATAATTATCTAATTATTAAAATTGGACTTTCCATTCAAAATATAATACGACGAGTAATATAAAATGTGAGTATTAAATAAAATAATTTTCCTAACTATTGACACCTAACCAAAACTACTGAATCTAGAAGGCTAAATTTTGAAATATAGGTTTTTTATTATCTTTTTATCCATAAAAAAACAGAATTTTAACGGGGAAAGACAGGTAAGGGTATATTTGCATGAGGGTTAAAGTTACGTAAGGAATATACGTTTATTTATACTTTTTATAGGCATCCGCTACGAATAAGCTCGGATTTTTGGAAATTTTGATTTTTAGGGAGAGATAGGAAACTTTGGGTGAAAGTTAAGTGACTAACTTGGAGTCGTATATCTTAGAAAGTTGGATACACAGTCTAAATTAAGGGCAGGGCGACGACGTCTGCCGGGTCGATTAGTAGATAAAAAAGTAGTGTACCTATCTACCTTAATTAGAGGTACCTACCTGTATATTTTTTATCATTTTCATAATTTTCACGTCATTTCAATTTTGATATTTCACAATCCCTGCTTCAGCTGGCCAATTAAACTCTTCTTCAAAAACCACAATATTGCATTTCTCAAATTCAACCTAGCAATCAAACTACGAAAATTGAGAAACTACGAATTCTAACTTCGTGCAAAGTTTAGTTGATGAAACGAATTACTGCAAAATGTTAAATTTTTTAGGAATTTAATATAAAAAATATAACACATTTAAGTAATGTAGCAGGCAAGTAGATATATATGCACATTTTTATTTAAAGACGTTTTTTTCCAATTTGTTCTGTAACTTAAAATGTCTACCATCGTATCCGCTATTATTAAAATTCGCAATAGGTTAAATTAAGATTTAGGTAATTTACTTAGCTATTAATTGTCTGGGAACCCAAAGTTATGAAACGTAATCGGTACATTTTTATATAATATAGTAAAAATTATTTCCTAAAAAATATTTTTCAAATTAACACTAGACATATTTCCAAATTTATAAGCAAATTGCTTGCTTCTCCTGTTCATATTACACCTACGCGGTGCTACGAACATAGTAGGTACTTAATAACATAAAGTTTAGCTGACTGTCTTGTCACACAATAATTAATTTCCTGAACATTTTCTTTGTTCTTGTATTACAACGTCATTAAAGTTTTCTATTGTATTAAGTTAAGTAAAACTCGGTGAACTTTTAATTGCCTTCGTGGTTACATTTCCCTTAATGTAGATGTCTAGTAGTTTGATAGGTTTGTAATAGATGTGTCATGAATAAACACAACCTCGTTAATTTTCACCCTAAACTTTCATAAAGATAAATATGGTAACTAAGTCATATTATTTTACTTAACATTGTTACATAACCTATAAATTAGTACCTAGCGAGTTTCCGATGCATTTTAGCAAGCGTGTTTTTTAGTTTTTTTAACTATATTTATTTTTCACTTTTTAGTTTCTTATGCTATAAAAGCGTGTTTTATATTTTTTTTAATATATTTATTTTCCATTTTTAGTTCGGTTTATATCAATTTTTTTTATTATTTAATACAATCTATAACGGGATATTATGGTTTTAATATAAACTTTGAATATTCTTCTTCACGACCATGTCAATGAAATCTAGTCTTAAATAATTAATTAATTTGTAATTAATCATCAAAGTTGGTGAAAAAAAGAATTTTCAATTTTCAAAAATTTATACCCCAAAAACTATCAACTTTTGGCAAATTTCATAAATTTAACTTTCATGTCAAAACTGTCGAAAATATTTAAAATATAAAAATGAATTTTATTGTAAATAATTATTATATAAATAAAAAAAATATATTTTGCAAATTAAAAAATGGAATTAGTGTTTATCCGTATTAGTGCACCTATACCTATTAGTTTTATCAAATTAGTGTATTGTCATCGGTCCTCTGTAAATCTACAAAGTTTGAACGAAATCTGGCCGTTTAAAGTGGTAAAAATCGCGGTCAAAGGAGTCGGTTACAAACAAACATACAGGTGAAGCTACTAATAACGACTAAGTTGAAAAGTTAGCCATATTACTTAGCTTAGCTTTGTTGCTCGCGCCACCATAGGTATTGGGAAATAACGTTTTCAATAACTTTTTTTAATACCAACATTTTGTTTCGGAGTCATTTTACAATAAAACATAGGTAGGAATATATTCAAAATAAGCAAAAATAAAATTTGGATTAGCACCTGTAAATTAATAAAATTGCACATTTTAAAAACTTCCTAAATACCTTCGAGGTGACCTTTTTTGGGGGAACGTTTGTTCCGAACAAATGAATGTGCCACTTAAAGGAGATGAAGACAATTATATTTTAACTTTCTATTAATTCATTATTTTAATAGCAAACGTAATTATCCCAAACTAAATACACTGAGAAAGAAAGCACAAGCATCCTACTATAGTCCACGTGAAGATAAGGCACGCACGTCGCCACTGCGAATTACATCACGACCTCGCTCGTTTTGCGCCTTTATTTACTTTACCGCCAAAAATGCGCGCTATTTTGTGAATGGACCTTACCTCAACATTGTTAGCGTTCAGTTTTTCAAAAGGAAAAAGAAACCATTATACTTTTTCTAGGATTACTTTGATGTTCGCCTGTATGAAGACTCTTTTTCTCTGAAACCCCAAGCGTTTCAACGTTCAGAGTAACAACTTCTATCAATATTATCAAACACTAGTCTTATATAATTGCTTACGAACGGAAGGTTCTTACCTATACGAAAAAATGCGGAACCCTACGAGTATGTCCGTGAGTCCCTAGCACTTGGCAGGTTTTTATAACTGAAACCGTGTTCTGCTTACGCGGTCGGTTAACGACAAATTTACAGAACCACGATTAATTTACTAAAATAATTTTAATCTTTCAGAAATTATGAAAATCACCATAATATATAACTCTTATGTCTATAGAAAGGAAAATTGTTCAGTTTTTTCGCTCGCCGTGAATCCCGGTTATGTATAGATACGAGTACATAGTAAGTAGCCGTTGTGCTCGTATTTTGTCGAACGGCCAAAATTAATTTGTAATCCAGCAGGTAGCCACCTCAACTCAAATAGTTTATGGTAGGTACATAGGTACTTACAGTTTACTTTTTCTGACATTAGGAATGTGGGCTTGTGTTTTTAATCTTCTGATTTTGGTTGTCAATGTGCTTGTTTCCTTATGCATAATGGTATTATTTATACCTCCAGTGTAACGTGAATTAGTTGCAGTACAATTTTTTAGAGCTATAGTCCTGAAATGCACTAATGTCTATAACCATTCAAGACATTAGTCTCTAGTTTTCACTAGTGAACTTGTACGTTTGGAAGTCCTCAGTACTGAGTACTCACACGTGTGACTGTAGATAAGATGGTTATCTATCTACAAATCCAGCTATTTGAAATTTCCGTTCGTAGCTAATGACTTAGCCTCTAAGCCCTCTCTGCGGGGATTACCGTTAATATCCTTTGACCAGGAACCCATCAGAAAACTATTTACAGAGCTGACTTTGACACGGGGCGTCTGAAAAAATTTAACGCTTAAAACTAACGTCTTATATTCGTTTAACTACTCATATTCATAAATATACTCGATCACTCACATTCGTCATTGTAAGTATTAATAATGTTTATGATAAATAAAATATGGCCTCCTCCATGCTGTTTTCCGGAATACCGGCCATAAAAATAGAACAGATCGTCTATGAATCTTCAAAGAGAATACCTACGAGTAATGAGTATATCCGTATCACATTAATACCATTATTATAATTATAAGAAACATATTAAATTTGATGATCTTGAAATTTTAAATTTAACACAGAGCTTCAGGTAAAAAAGACCGCTACTTCAGCTAAATAATTCGTAGACTTTGAAGACAAAAGGTATATGGGGCAAGCAACTCTATACCATTCTTTATAAGGCCTTAAATTAAATTTCCAGCTTACCGGAAATTTAATATGGATTTGAGAAAACTCTTGTGTAAATATGAGATTATTGGAACGAAGTTCCTTATCGCGCGTCGTGAAAGGGGGCTAGACGGAAAAAATTCTTACGAAAAGTTGTCACGACACTTTTTGCTGTCATGACGTAAGTCATGACGTAAATGACAATGACTGAAGTTCATGACTACGTCAGTTACGTCATGACAGCAAAAAGTGTCGTAAATGACATTGTCATTTACGTCATGAACTTCGTTCCTTCCGGGTGTCCCTTGACAACTATCAAGTTTTTTTTTAAAGTTTACAGTCTTCATCAAAAACGGGAATAAATTTAAACAAAAGTGCCGATTCATCCGAAACTCCGTTCAATATCTGCAGTACCTAACATAAATAAGGGCAAAATTGATATAGTAATGGATTTTTTATGTCTCATATTACGACTAGTAGGGAAAGAAAGACAGCTCCCAATTTTCCATCGCGTTTACGATCTTAAGGAGCTAGAGAATGCACATTAAAAGTGCGCGAACGAAAAACTACGCGGCAATAAATGTCGAGTACGCTGAAATAGGGTTAACATGGTAATAAAAGAAACAAAATAAGACATCCTTTATACATAATAGCAGGTTTTTTTTTTAATTTTGCGCAAGAAGGCAATGACCCCACAGTATTGAAGAAATCACTTTTTTGATCTACTAACGTTTATGCGGTTTATGTTATTAAAATTAATTAATTTCAACATCACATTACTGCTGGTTGTGAAACTGAAAATGTATATTTCCTAACACAAATAGTTTGTTAAAGGAGTAAGACTGCTTTTGAAGTAGATAGTATTGGAGCAAAAGATGAATAATTCAAGCAGAAAGTCCGATGGGTCGGGATTGGAAGTTGAGTACGGTCCGCGAACTGATACGTAGACTGATCTGAATGAGCAAGCCATGTGGATCATTTATATTTATACGAAACGAGTATCTGCCACCCAATGTAATCTGCAGGCGGTTAATAAATTCAAGACACAATTCATTTTTATGAATTATGTGTAATTCATTAAAAAATACAGTATTTTAACAGCTGTAAAAAATACCTTCACTGGTAGACGCGCGATGCTGAACATGAGCACTTTTAAATTTTAACACATACGTCATTATTTTCTTCTTGCGTTTTTCTTCATCTATTGTACTTACGTCAATTTCGCTATAATAAAATAACTATAATATAATTATATACACTTACCTATTTTCAAACGTAAATTACTATGAAACTTTTATTTAAGTAAAAAACGTTGCAGAGGTAAGAGAAAGTCACGATTTGACATCATCTATACTTATTACTTATTTATATTATAAAGCTGAAGAGTTTGTTTGTTTGTTTGAAAGCGCTAATCTCAGGAACTACTGGATCGATTTCAAAAGTTCTTTCAGTGTTGGATAGTCCATTTATAGAGGAAGGCTATATTTTATTGAAAAAAAATTAGGGATCCGTAAGAAAATTTAATCGAAAACCTATTTATGCGTGCGCTGCAAAAACTATTGACAAGAGAACAAAATGATGTACTACGGGTTTGTAGGTCTTATTAAGATCTACAAAAAAGTCTGCGAGTGCACATATCACAATAACCGCAAGTTCTAAAATCCACGCGGGCGAAGCCGCACGCACAGTCTACGAGTGATAAAATAAAAGGGCGCGGCGCGGCGGCGTAACGCACGGAATGGCAATACCTAATCTCGCCTTTCATGCTTCAATTTTGTCCTATTTCATCCCTGTCTCCGCCATCTTGGTTCTTGTTGAGTTTGTACTTACATTATTTTAATTTACCAGAGAAAAATTATAATTTTTTTACAAAATTTCTTATAATAAATTTAAAGTAAATCGTAGTGTGGTTAGTCCGTGGTCGAGTAGAACATAATAAAAACCGGTCTGTAGGTATAGGTAAGGTAAATTCATGCAACTTTCAACATTTTTGGAAAAGTTTGAGCCAGCGTCAAATGTTGTTTTGCTTTGTATCTTTATTTTTTACTGACTTTAATAGTGGTTTTTTCGACTAATACCTAATTGTTACATTGACATTTGACATTTTTAACAACAAAATTTTTATTTATTTTTATAGGCTGCGCCTAAAAGTTACGATTACTAAGATTTAAGTGTACAGAGGTTCAGACATACGCCGGTAACGACAATATAGAGATTACTATAATAGAAAAGATAAATTGTATGGCAATTAAGAAATTAAAAGTTAATATCGAAAACCTACTATTCCACGTCCACAAACAAAACGAAATAAAATTGCATTCAACTAATCAGCTGTTGTGCGGCGTTCGGCAAGGATTGCGTGTAACCAGAGCCGCGGTGTCCAGTGTCGATCAACCTCCGTTCTCATACATCTGTTCGATTCCAATTTCTAGGTGGTATGAGTGGCGTATCAAATAATCTAGCACTGTAGTCCATGGCCGTATTCCTAAGATTTTTTGCTAACTTAATACACTTACTGATGTCTACGTGATAAATTTACAACAATATACATACATAGGTAGTTAGGTAGGTACTTATCACCGTGCTTCAAATATAATGCTCCTTTGTAACTTTTAAAATTTTATAAAACTTCTAGATTTCATTGAAAACTAACTTTTAAGTAAAACAAATTTAACCCCTTACAAATTACCAACATAGATCTGTCAGACAAGAATTAAATGTTCCGGTTTATGTACAGCAGTGGTCATAGTGTTATCTGCAAATTAGCATTTATATTGGTCAGCCTGGGCCGCGTCATTCAACCGTGCCTGTCAACTTGTATCTAGCTCTCTCGTGTATTGCGTAGACTCTACGCCGTAGAGGGTAGAGGTCAAATGAAAACAAAAATTCCTGCCTATAGATACCTTTTTAACAAAGTGTGACTGAGAAGTTCCCCGAGAATGGGAAAGTATTCCGTCACAGTTTAATTGTTTGATTGTTTAATTTTTCATTTTCTTTCCATTATTGGGTTAGTAACGAGTGGCCGCTAAATGACAAAATAAGAACTCAACCCAGATCAAAAAGTAAAAAAAAAAGATTAAAATTGTGTAAGAGTAAAATCATGACCTACGCCCCATCCCCACTTCGTTTGCATTAAATACCAGTCATCCTACGGTTTAAGGTCTTTATAATAGACAGGAATTTTGAATAAAATGTATACATTATCCCCTCTACAATCTAGCAAAGACCTAATAAATAAATTATAAATTGTTTCACCACCGTCTGTCTGTATTCAATAAGTCGTACGTTCAATTTAAATATTAAAATCGGCAGGAGGAAAAAGTTACATAGATACAACGAAAATAAATTTTAATTGAAAATGGAATCGTTTAATGGAGCGATTTATAAAGCGAATCCCTTTCGAGAGCTCGGAGGCATTGTGCGGGGCGGTGGTGGCAGTGATGACGTCACGTGTCCTGTCCAATACTTAGGAACAATCACGTTGCTTCACACTTGAGTAAGAATATGTAATCATAATATCCTATTTAGATATTAATCTATATATCTCTCGGAGTTCCAGTCACCCATATCGCTGTAGGATTTTTAACATTGGAGACTTTTCTATTCTAGGTAATTAAATAAAAAAAACACAATCACGAATTTTAATTATGTATACCGTTACACTCTCCGGGGTCTCTCCCTAAATTAGGGGATGGCTTGGAGCGTCATGCACCATGCTGCTCCAATACAGATTGATGGGAGCTGCGGGCCAGTGACCTACCTGTATTGGACGTTGTCGACTCACCCACCAAAGGTAAGTAGGCCTACCTAAGTAAGTAGGAGTACCTACTTACTAACCGCGGCCGACACATCGCTTCATCGCTTTCTATCTAGATAGGTAAGTAGGTGTAATACTTGAGTAACGAGCCCAGCGACTATAGAATACACCAAAAATATTAGATAACCCTATGTTTCCCCATATTATAATGTCATATTGAAAAAGAAGCAATGCTTTTACGAAAATGATGAATCATTTGTAAATATTTTGCTACACCGCAAAAGCAAAGTAATTGGATCAATTTCAAAGTCCATACAGTAGTAGGTATATAAAGTAATATTAGATTTATATTATGTTTATTAACATTGGAATAAGAATTTCTAGTTTCATCATAAATAAATTTGATCGTAGAATGTTATTAGGTAATAGGCACAATAAGCCTACATTGAGAATATTAGACTTTTTTATGTAGCAAAGGAAACACCAAGAAATAATTTCGGTATATTGCTGTAATTTTCCTTATTGATTTTGTCCGGGATTTAACTACAAATATGATTACCTATCACAAGTAAGTAAGCAGGAATTTATGTCAGGTACGTTTATATAATAAATTATTATCGGGGAGACATAATTTAACATTTACACCTACTAAGCAAAAAACAAACGGGAATATTAAAAACACCAAAATTTTAATTTTGTGCAATGACATGTCGCGCGAGCGGCCCTGACGTGAATATTGCCCTTTTAAGGGCTTTTATTTTTAATTCAACGCCCTCAACTCATCCAACCGAGTGTTATTGTAGCAAAATGTTTCCTCGGACCGTCAGCACCCAACCAGTGAAGGGTTGGGTTGATTAAAATCCACCCAGTTGTGGCTGAACTGCGATTCTGACAGAATTTGTGATTCACTCATTGAAGTATAAACAATCACGCTATTGTATAAAAGCATTTTGAAAACATTGCTGCTATGTTTTTGTGTCTTAATACCTATAACAGGGAATAGCCTAATGCTTACAACGCCACGCATTTCCTCCGCGGGGGAAAACGGGCTGCTTAGTTGCCAATCGTGTCGGATATTTTCGAAACATCTATAGGGCGCGCTAAGTTTTCGTTCGTCTTTCGTTTAAGTTTAAATAAAAAGAAACAGCTATAAATCATAAAGTGAAGTAGCCAAAGAAAGTTCTTACAATTAATCCCCTTCAAGCTTCAATAGATAGGTACGTCATTAGAACTGTATCTACTTAGTTCTATTGATGATACCTAAACATATATTTCGCTACTTTTCCAATAGGTCACGTTGCTACCCACGAAATATTTGATAGGAGGCATTCTATTAATATTCGATGGTAACTCAGTTACAGAAGTAGCTATTATTAGGCTGAAAATCGATCTATCGTGTATACTTCAATGATCGTTCGACGTCCGAACGTTGGAGAGATAGCTTATTACTTAAGGGGTAATACATAGAAAAAATATATTTTAGTCAAAAATAAACTTAGTACGTTTCTCTACTTCTGCTAGGATCAATGCAAAAAAAAGACTGTAAAATTGACTCAGTTGTTAAAAATGACCTCTAGAAGTTTTACAGAGAGCTATCGTATGCTGTGGTCAAGTGGAAGTTTTTAGTAGGACTTCTGGTATGTAAGTATCTGGTATTTAAGTTTATAAAGAAGTTGCTGGTAATACATATATCGCAATCCTGTCAATCAGTTAGGTTTAGATTAACTTACCAAAATGTGCGCCGATCAAACCTTGGCGTGACGTCTCGATTCGCGCCAAATTGAGGTGATCACCGAATACACAGTACGCATAGCACGGATAGAGGCAGTCCGCGATCGATATATCCGTTCACTGGCTGTGCAAGCCGAGCAGCTAGCGGCCCTGCACGCAGCGCGTGCATCCGACGCTCCTACCACACAACATATTACTCTCAAGTTATTATTTTACAAGCACGTCCACTCATGAGAAAAGCAACCTGAGACGACCGCAGCGTTCGAAACCTTAATACTTCCCTTCGCTGCAAATATTGGGTGACAGAGTCGACGACGGGCTCGATAAGGTATTCACCTTAGCGGGATTATTTTGCACAACTTGTCGGCGGCGATGGGTTTTCACGCGAAATTCACTTAAAATTGCTTTCTTAAAGACATCGCTTTCGGTATGCGTGTAACACTAAAGATACGACGAGATGAAAAACGTCCGAAATCTGTGACGCGTCAAGCTACTAGCAATATAAAAATAATATGAACAATGTGGGGATAGGAACAGGACTCGCGTAATAATAAGAGAACTCGCGTGGGGATGGTACGGAGGGTGCATTGTGCACCGGCGAATTTCGGAAGGGCCCGTTCCGAAAGCCCTTGTTTTGGGGCCCCTACACTTGCGCAAGATGCGAACCAGTTTTGATTTATAAAAACGGTTCACATAGGGGACTCACTCGACTATATAATAGGTACCGTTATAACAGATTGATCCAAATCCAACATCTTAAAAGCCTAACAAATGCAATATTAGACATAGGAATTTTTTTATGGTGATTCTAAATTAAACTTTTTTTGTTTTCATACATACCTAGGTACTCGTACACTATGTGACTTTGTAAGCGTCAACTTAAGTATTACATAAAAAGTATTCTATACCCAAAAGTCCATCCATCGTAAAAATAACAAGAAAGCCCATAACATACGAGTAATGTCATCTCATATTCCGGCTCCATCACAGCTCGAGCAGCAAGTTTTGACCCATGCAAAAAAGCAAATTCATATTACAAGTTAAACACGAGTCAAAATTTCATAAACACTCACATTTTGAAAATAGGTACTGCACCGTAGATGTTGTACCTACTCGTAGATTGTCGAGAACCGCACACTGTGGCTTGAGCCTTGACCGAGCTGTTACATGTAATGAAGACAAAAGAATAATTTACTTAAGGATTATTCATAACATTGTATCTAGTAAAAGTAATTGATATAAAAATAAATTATTAAATATTTTTCTTCATATAAATGGTATTTTTCTGAGTAAAACATCGTTTAACAGTACATGCACGTACAATAAATGAGTTTACTAATTATGTAAGTATGTGTAATATATATTTTTTTTATTTGAATATAGTGTGCTGATTGTGATTCCTGTCTTTTTTTTATATACGACCCCTTTTATTGAGGGTTAAATTGCGTGACAGTTTTCACTGTTACAATGTATCATGCATAGCCCAGATCCCTTTCATAGTTTAACATAGACCAAATAAAACGTGTTTTATGTGATAAGGCATATTTATAGGTATATATTAATTATATAATATATAAGCCACCTGATGGCAGACGATCATCGTGCATTGTCGGCTTTGAATGAGATCTTTTAAATAGCGTAATGTTTTACGAACAAAATATTCTAAATTTAACTTTTATTGCAAGTTCTTTCTGAGCAACTGTCGCATTAGCTTGAGTAGGTAGGAACTTTTCGCTATTCCTTACAGTATCTGATTTTTCCATCCAAGCGCACTTGAAAAATTCACCGTTAGGAACCATTTCAAGCAGCCATTATTCATTAAAGAATCAAAAGACGTCGAAGAATGGTTGCGAAGAAACGTAATCGTGTCCTGCAATCTAATCTTTTTGAATTATCAAAAATAACTTAAAGACGATTTACGCCACTAAGCAAATGTACATGAGGCGCCTGTATTAGGGTTGAGAATTTAGAAGATATTGTAGATATTAATACAACAATTAACAAAGCAAAGTTATTTTTAATGTAACCCTTATCATGACATTCAGTTAAGACAGTCATGAAATTAATAAGTTTTAAAAATTTAACTTTCAGTCGAAATGTCGAAAATATTGTACCATTTTAAAATCTGTATAAAACGCGCATATTTTTTAAACAGTTGACCACTTAGGCTTTTGTACATTTTTTTCCACCAAGTGTGTTTAAACTTTAAGATAAAGTGAAAAATAGCAAATTTCATGACTAAAATTGAACTTCCGACATTATATTCCAAAAAATTAAAACAACTTCACACATTTTTTAATACATATATTCATTGCAGTAGTCTATGAAGAATATTATCACATCAAAACCCATCGGATTTTTATTTTGTAGCTGTGGTATACAGAAACATACGGTAGTATGAAATATATCCAACATTTTTTAAAAAGTTACGTAGCTTTGGTACTGCCTGGAATTTTTTTTTTAATTCCATATTTTGAGTTCTCAAGTCATCCTGTATATTAAAAACATCTTGGTTTGTGATTTGATCAACAATTTGTAGGCTTTTTTTTGTAAAATTAATACATTAATAAGTTACATACTATACAGGACAAAATTAATAGATTTTTTCTATTCTAATCTTCCATTTAAAACTTGATCTGACAGGTAATACTTGTTTAATTCCTGCTACACCAAGATTATAAGATACTTGTTAAGCGAGTGTTTTTCTTATCATTTTTTTAAATTTTTTATGATTATTAAAATCGAAAAAGCATTTCTAAGACGATGAAGGTATGGTTTATTCAAAACACGCGCAAAATAAATAAAAACATCAGGAGATCCTTGATATTCCTATCTTATTATGACAGATGGGTACCTAAACGTGCACGTGTTGGTTCGAGTCCAATTGGGCTCCAAAACTTGGTTTAAAATATTAAAAAACCTTATTGTAAACAAAAATCATTTTTAATTTTCATACGTTAACTCATCCACTCTTATTTTAGCTTGTATCGGTTAGTCGTTTCGTATCGAATAAATCATTGAAAGATAAACAAAGACATAATTTATAATCAAACTTACTATTTGCGAAAATAAACCGCATAAAGAGAATACCATATTTAATTTTTATTGTATAACGCACGCAACTCTCAATCAATTAACCCGTACTAATTTCGATTTTACTATATACAAAAATAGATGGCGTTGAATACAAAACCGTGAAATAACATTCTCTTTGGACTAGCGCTGCGCTGTTGTATCGATTATGCGGGGACTCCGGTATTATCATATGTAAAAAATTCTGATATAAAACATATTCAAACAAAGGAAAATCTTATTACAATATTAAAAGGATGTCAGAAAGCGCTCAAAAATAGTCTTGAAGTATACTTTGCACGCATAAGAACCGAAGAAGGCATTTTTCGCCCAGTTTTGTTAAACACTATTGCGTGAGGCAGGCCTGGCAACACACAAATGTCTATGAATTTGACCCCGAAGCTCGTGTCCGGTGCAGAAGGAGAGTGTGGTGTAGGGCCAGGCCCTTAGTTTTCGTTCTTCACTACGGTATTACTGTGTAAAATGGGCACATAATAGGTAAATAAGTTTTGATTTAACTAAAGACATCACTGAGACATCGCTTATTTCGTTTTGCCGACATATTTTTTTATCATTAAAAATACATCGCGATCTGTCCGTACGAGTTACTACTGCTAAGAATATCGTCAAAGTTGCGCACTGTTCCTCTTGCTGAATAATTCAATGACAGTGTTATTTATCAAATTATAAGTGTGCTGTTTACTATTTCGAAGCTCGTAAATCAATTCAATTATATGAGGAGAAATAATATGTGATTTGCACCTAATATTCCAGAATTTTGTGAATGTGTTGAGACAATGGTGTATCGATTATTTTGCGCTAACGAAATGTCATCCCGGTGCCGTAGTGTTAATATTAGAAGTCTATGTTTGTGATCACGGGTAACTATTGTCTAGGCATCTACGCAATTTATATTAGGCCTAAAATTATACATTATTAACATTCATTTTTCTTTTCCTGATATTTTTTAACAAATTTTACTGAAGTAAAACTAAACTTATGTTCTAAGTTTTATTTATCTAAAACAATCACGCAAAGCGAAAAATCTCAAAATTATGAAATGTGCTACGAAATCAACTACTTTTAAATAAAATAAGAACAAAATACGTAATTACAAGGTTTAGGTAGGTAATTAGAATCAATCAGTAATTCACTAACAACGTCTAAAACCAGTTTTTATTGTGTTCAACAATTACGTATCTATCGTAGTGGAATTTTTTTATTTTTACTAAGTATCAAAAGTATAATTGAGTACCTATTATACTATGCGGAACCTTAACAAATTGGGCCAATCTATGTGTGAATTCAAATCCTATTTTTACATTGTTACAGTTCCGCATATAGTTGAAGAAATTTGTGCTGAACAAGTAAGTTGCCTATTTTGAATCTGATATTATATATTGATCAACATGGCCAATCCAAACCGTGAGAGTGTTAGCACTCGCTTCTCCGATAATTATGACCTCAAAGAAGAATTAGGAAAAGGAGCATTTTCAATAGTGAGACGCGCTGTTCAAAAATCAACTGGACACGAATTTGCTGCTAAAATCATTAACACCAAAAAGCTTTCAGCTAGAGATTTTCAAAAATTAGAAAGAGAAGCCCGTATTTGTCGAAAGTTACAACACCCAAATATCGTAAGATTGCACGATTCTATTCAAGAAGAACATTTCCATTACCTAGTGTTTGACTTGGTAACTGGTGGAGAATTATTTGAAGACATAGTTGCACGAGAATTTTATTCTGAGGCAGACGCGTCTCACTGCATTCAGCAAATTTTGGAATCTGTACATCACTGTCATCACAACGGAGTGGTACATAGAGATCTCAAACCTGAGAATTTACTACTTGCTAGCAAAGCTAAAGGCGCCGCAGTTAAGTTAGCCGATTTCGGTTTAGCCATTGAAGTACAAGGAGATCAACAAGCATGGTTTGGGTTCGCTGGCACTCCGGGCTACCTGTCACCTGAAGTACTTAAGAAGGAACCCTATGGCAAACCAGTAGATATCTGGGCTTGCGGTGTAATATTATACATCTTGCTGGTGGGTTATCCACCATTTTGGGATGAGGATCAGCATCGGCTGTACGGACAAATTAAGGCAGGCGCTTACGACTATCCGTCCCCTGAATGGGACACTGTAACACCTGAAGCAAAGAGCCTTATAAACCAGATGTTAACTGTTAATCCTAGCAAGAGAATTACTGCCTCCGAGGCTTTGAAACACCCCTGGATTTGCCACAGGGAACGTGTGGCGTCGGTAATGCACAGACAAGAAACCGTAGACTGCTTGAAGAAGTTCAACGCAAGGCGCAAGCTGAAAGGCGCTATACTCACAACCATGCTTGCTACACGAAATTTCTCTGGAAAGTCAATGGTAAACAAGAAAGGTGATGGATCGCAAGTTAAAGAGTCTACCGACAGCAGCACTACCCTGGAGGATGATGATTTAGATAAAGACAAAAAAGGAGTAGACAGGGCTTGTACCGTTATTTCCAAAGAACACGATGAAGACGGATTAACAAAGGCAGATTCCTTTGGAAAAGCTCGCGGTGATAGTAACGCCTCTTTACGTCGCGCTGAAGTTATTAAATTTACTGAACTTCTTATAGATGCTATTAATAACGGTGACTACGATACGTACTCTAAATTGTGCGACCCGAATGTGACCGCTTTCGATCCAACTGCACTGGGTAATCTAGTAGAGGGTGTGGAATACCATAAATTCTTTATTGATAACACACCAATGAATGTCAAGACAAACACAACCATTCTAAATCCACGAGTACACCTCTTGGGAGAAGATGTTGCAGTTATAGCATACGTATGTGTAACCCAGAGTGTAGATGCCGAAGGTCGACGATCTACCCATCAATCTCAAGAAACTCGTATATGGCACAAACGCCACAACAAGTGGACAGCAGTTCACTTTCATCTTTCCAACTAGTCCCTTGTATATGCCACGACGCCACCAAAAAAGGGTCTCAAAAACTAAATTAAGAGCATTGACTGCTTTTGATTATCCATTTATGGCGTTAGATGGCCTTTCGAGACCGTATAACTAGATGACCACATAAAATTATTTCAAACTTGGTATCGAATTCTGCTATGAACATTACACGAATTTTTCTAGAAATTCTTCGTACTCTTGTGAAATTACGATAAGTACTTATAGGTAATTGATAAATTTACCCATATAAGAGATACAAAGCTTATACTTCATAGTCAAAGGCCAAAATGTGATACCGTTGAAATATTCAATGCTTCATACTAGTTATAGTAGAGTAAAACAATCCTGATCTCTGCCACTATCGAAGGTTATCAACGAAAATTTATTGAATCGTTGTTGATCTTACCTAATCAAGTCTTTAACTTAACAGATCTGACACTAATGAATCTATCTATATTATAAGTGATCCTATAAATCAGCAGAAATTTTCAAGGTTTAGAATTATTAGCACGTTTCTCAATAAGTCTCTCTACATTTTTAACTATGAATGTTTTGTCGTGCTTAAAGATGGTGTTCTATTTGTTATTGAATACCTAGTTAGTAAGGATTAAGTAACTATTAAATGCAGTTATTGGCACTACGCATGCAACAGTGAACTTATTTCTAGTACTAGTTAAATGTATAATTATTATTTAAAGCATAGAAAATATATTGTATTTATTCTCCTCAAGTCCTAGTATTAGCTAGTGCAGTTTAATTGTATCTTTTTAAGTGAATTATATCAATTTTGTCAATTTTTAGATTTAAAGTTGTTATCTTGCTTCAACCATAAACATTTGTAAGTTAACCATTATTTACCTATTTATACAATAAGCAATTTTCCTTGTTAAATTTGATAAATCGGTTATCAAATAATATTATAACAACATCATTGTTAGTAGCTAATTCACAAGTGATAACTGTGCTACAGATGGGGGCTGCTTGGTGGTAGAAACACTTACAAAGAGGAGCTTTGACAACAGTGATATTTAGTACCTACATATATATAAAGTAACTTTTGCACAGTTTCACTTCAAGATATATGCTATTAATGTAAGTCTACAGAAAATTCAGTATTTCCTAGAAATGTAATTAGATATAAAATTGTGACAATTACTTATTCATGTTTTTTACAATTTTGATAAATAATTTAGTATAGTTAGCTAAACTTGATTTTTCAAGACAATGTACCTAACTATATTGTGTAAAGCATAATACTTAAATTTGCAGTGATGTTATCACTGTATCTACAGTACATAGTTGTGCCATTACCATTGAATTTAGTGCCAATAACTGTAAAACCTAAAAATGTATTCTAGTCTTTATTGTTACGCATATTTAGTATTTAATCAATGTTTTGAATTAATTTTAACAATTATACATACATGTAAACTTACAATATGTGCATAGGTACTGATTTGCACGTGGCATGTTTGAGAGTGTCAACATAAAGATTTTCTATATAAAGTATTATCTATTTATTATTTTTTTTATATTGCAGAAGATTTTATATTATTTATAATTCTTTAGTAATCAAATTGTGCCACTTTCAAGTGTGTATGGGCTTTGCTTGCTGGACTAGATGATAGGTATAATTTGTTTGGGTCATCATTGTTGAATGTCATTGTCTGTCCAGTTAACGTGTAGCTCAATAACTAAATAAGTTCAGTCGTATATAATGAAAATTGGAACTAATGTACATTCATGATGTATGCTTTAAACTTTTGATCTGTTAATTACTGAAACAATGTTAGCCTAAATGCCATCTGATTAAATATGTCTGTGAGACTAACTAACTGAATGGTGAAAAATATCCATTTATTTACTTTATAATATTGTTCAACTGACATATTATTAGTTAATGACAACTGTCTTAGGTGCCATAATTTGCTGGTGAACAATATTTCCATGTTTAAAATATTATCTATACAAATTTATATTATATAACATTTAAAATACCAGTTAAATTATTAAATATAGTATTAATATAATATTATCTCCCTTTAATGTTATTACATTTTAAATTATTATTTATCACATAATGTTTAATCATTGGTTGTTTCTCAGAAAGTTTAAAATCTTTTTACAGATAATTACAAAAATATGTCTGAGTAAAATATGCACAAAAATGCAATACATCTTCTCTACATTGCATCTCTGTCTCATACTTTCTAATCAGTAGTAGAAAGTGTATTGTCTTTCAAAATGGTACTCCAATGATCACGTTACATGCTACATGAAGTATTAAATAAAACCAAACTTCAACTATAACTACTTTTGAAAAATTTTATGGGAGCTCTCCATTTATTATGGCACATATTTTCCTGTTTGCATGCACTAACTTGCTCGCTTTTAAATTTAGGGGAGCTTTTTATATACCTAATGTTTGAATATTGCCTCTTAAATGAAATTTATATCTTAACAATAAAATAATTGTTATGGAGTAATTAGTTTTGATTTTAAGAATATGTACTTACAGTTGATTGTGTTGAATAACCATATATATGAGAGCATACAACATCAATAATTTTATACAAAATGAATTTTGCAGTCATTACAATCAATGTGCTTCTAATGGTTTCTGATTAAACTAAGTAGTTTCATATAAAATGGGTGTGGTGCAATAATATGGTACTGAAACATTACATATATTTTTAAAGCTTCAAGTTTTTTTTTATACAATTTTATAGTTTAATTTTACTAACACTACCCTTTTCTACTAAAATTTTAACCATTCAGCTAGAACATGTATTGTGTGGATATCTATGAAGCATAATATGTTACAATAATATGGTAGGGTATGGTTTGTTAAGCCTATTATCAGCATTGTATTAAAAAATATTATAGGGTGTACTTAAATTGAGTGAATAGTAAAGTTTAGTTAAATTAATATCATTATTGCACCCTTGTAGGAATATGATTGAGATTTTTTGTGTCATAGTTAGGTATATAACAAAAATGTTTTTTATTTTCATGCACCACAAAATTTGTTTTAAATTTGCTCTTTATTATTATAAAGGCTATATTTGTTGTAGAATAATTTCAACATGTGAAAGTGTAGGTGTAATAAAAATTTGTCAATATATTTCTATTCAACATAATTTCTTGAACCTCTGCATTGCCGATTATCATGTAACATTATCTCAAATAAAATTCTTTTGATCTATAATTTTTTTTTTTAATTAACTACTTTCTATGTACCTCAACCACTTACAAGTTTTTCAACTAAAGTTCTAACCCTTAAAGGAATAAAACATTTATTGTTGTTTGTACCTCTGATAATAAATGTGTTATTAGATACAGTGGACTTGCGGTAATTCAAAAAACAATTTGCAGGGTGATACCTAACTATGGAGTTTTTCAAATTATAAGGGCTTTCTAAGGACCTCTTTTTAATAAAAGTGCCTTTTATTCAGACAAATTACTAACCAAATCATACCACATAACCTTATATTTGTGAAGATTTGCCGAAATTTTAAGATAATATAATGAATTGTGATAGGAGTGTTGTCATTACAATAGGCAAAGGATTATATAGGGTTGGCGTTACCAGGGTCCACTATTTAAGATTTCAAGATTTTTATACACTTTCAAATTTAATTACAAAAATGAAAACACTAAAAAATTTCATTTAAATTACATTGTGTTGTGATAGAACTTAAAACTCACCTCTAGTGGCTCTAGTCTAAATGTAAGTTTCCATACCCTATAATTGGATATGGATACCTCTACTACAATTTGGTTGCCAGCCAAACTTTATTTTTTCCAAGATTATCAATATCTTAGCAACCAAATAGTAGTATCCATACTATCAATATCCTGACAATAGGCTAATGAAACCAACCATAAATAATCTAAAATTTACCTACTACTACATACTACATATAGAATTCAGCAAATAATACTACAAATTTATAATCACAATTTTAATTACTTTGAGTTTTACATACCTTTTACATATCTATAAAATATTCAATAATTTTATCTTCGTGTACACACCCTTACAACCATCAACAGTTACATTGAAGTTTTTAATAATGTTTTTGTATTCTTCTTCACTCAGAGTTTTTCCTTCTGATTCCTTTTCTATACACTTCCTCAGGTGGCCTTCATTCAGGGAATTAAATTTTATAAATGTTTTTTGAGCCTTAACATTACTAAAAGCTTGCTCTAATTCTGAATAAAAAGAATGATCACATTTCTTAATGTAATGATCATTGATTGTGTCACAATTGAAAGATAATATAATTGTTGTATTCTTTCTCAAATTCTCACTTTTTTCTATAATATTTCTAATATGATCCTGAACATGCATATCTGTCCTAGTCAAATCATCTACAACAACTATAGAAGTTGGACACAGAGTTAAGCCAAGCAATATATCTGTGGAAAGCATTTCAACAAAACTAGGCATTGTATAGTGATAAATGTTAGCATAATGATAAAGATCTTCTAAAATGAGTGAGATAGTAAACGTCTTGCCAACTCCTGTCCCACCATAAAATAATATTAATTTATTACTAGATTCGGCTTTAAGTGAACTTATTAACCCTTCAATTGCTTGCTGCTGGCCAAACAAGTTCCTTGATAGCGATGCTTTCAGTGCTACCAGATTGATATCCTTATAGCATTCTAAGCTTACTATATGGTAGGTCAGTAATGAGACCAACCCTAATAATGTGAATATAACTGACAACATAGTAGTGGTCATCATTTTATCTTTATGTGGTGGCTTAATAAGAGAAAAACGTTTAATGACAGTTGGAGCTGCATTAACAATTTGAATTTCTTGGTCAATATACTCCTCATCATCTACATTGTAAGTATCACAAGGTTCCTGCTTGATTTTGATAGCTGACGTTTGGCGATCATCGTTGTAAGAAATGTCCATAGCATGAATTGAATTGTTACTTAGGTCTACATCCATGGGTTCATATTCGTCCATTTTTAACTTCAAATGTTATCTTCCAACAATTATCACAGTATCACACTACAAAAATTACATATACTGAAACGCTTTTTATACCTTCTCTTAGTGTAATTTTAATTTTTGCTTCGTAATTTATATCAAAATTATCAAATTTTATCAAAATATCAAATAAAAACAACGGACCTTTACGTCAAATTTGTCACGAATTGATAGACAGTCACTAACGTCTGGCTGACTTTAAATGTCAGTTGCAGATTACCGAAGATTCCACAGATTCACGAGGAAGATGAATTTCATTCACCGCTTAGAACTCACGATCTGGTTTTTAACCGCGCCCGTTACGGTCGCGGAACAGCTGAGTTATTTCCCATAGTTATTATATTATATTATTTATTTATTTATTTATTTATAGTCACGAATCACGATACTGGAATTTTGTGTGTTACCACAGCCGCCTCAAAGTCAAAAGTTATCAAAAAATAATAGGTATAACATTGTCATGGAACATAATAACACACACACACATACACACACACACACACACACTCCCACACACTTGACACACACACTCACAGAGACATACACACACACACTTTTTCACTTCATCTCATTTCATTACTTGTAATTAATTAATTAAGTCCGTAGGCTTGTGTTTGTTTTTTCTTTAAATTTTAATTTGATATGTTTCGTTTTTGGTATTATTGTAATTCACTCTAGTGGAAGAGCGGGGGTTTCTACTACAGGCTTATAATGCTTAAAAGGAGCCTCCTGCCACTAACTAATGTACAAAATTTTGTTTACGAAATAATATTTTATTTAATTTTTTTTTATTTTTTTTTATAATAATAGGTGTATCTTATAAGAAATTCTCGTGTCACAATGTTAGTTCCATAGGTACTCCTTCGAAGCGGCTTTACCGAGTTTTATGAAATTTTATATGCATATTCAGTAGGTCTGAGAATCGGCTATATTTATTTTTCAATTTTCATACCCCAAGTGATAAGGATTACTAAACTAACATTTTTATTTTATTTTTTTGACAATGTTTTAATAATGTGGCATTAAAAAATACATGACCCTAAATTTTCACCCTTCTATCACCAACCCCGAATCGAAAATAGATTTATTTCAATACCGTTTTATAGTCTGTGGTCGATTACGAATCACACATCACACATTTTGTTTAAAATATCGATTTTTTCTTAAGCTAATATTAGAAATTATTAGAAATGTGGGAAAGGAAAGTATTGATACTTTTTGAAAGTATTGATACCTCAAAAGTATCGGAACAAAAGTATCGTTGCAAAAGTACTTGGTCGTAACAAAAGTACTTTTTACGTATCCCTACGGGTCTACGCAGACGTACCACAACCACACCACAACTGCAACCACACCACGTGGTTGCCAACCAACCACTGGTTGGGTGTCAAATAGTATGGAAACTGTCACTTCCATTCAAACGACCGACATTTACCGAAGCTATTCATCTGAAACCATAAACTGACTGCAATTTGTCACGTGGTTGTGGCGTGGTTGTGGTACGTCTGCGTAGACCCGTACTAAGTTAGTAGTTTAGTGTAAGTGTATGTCGAGTAAGAGTCAAGTGTCAAGTTGTCAACATTGTCAACTAAGGCTGTACCACTTGCCACTTTATACCTAACGTTATTTTATTTTCGAAATGAGTGCCAAAAATGATGGAATTAATGCAAATTTTAAATCAACGCCACCAACAAAAAATAAAGTTAGAAATCCATTCGACAAAGCTCTTATTGACAGATTACACAAACCAATATGCAGGTAAACACTACAGCGTAATTTATGTCATTAATTATTATATGGTCGGGTCCTAACGGTTGTTTGTTATAAAAGTGTACTACGTAATTATTTTTTGTTTAGCCCGGGAATGTGCAAGATATACAAAAAGAAAAGCAATGGTACATTCAAATGGGATATAGACCAAGCTTGCACGTTGGTCCCCACCGACATCGTTGTATGCAATAGTCAGTTTGAACCATCTCCCGATCCAGCCATGGAAAAAATCGCGGAAGAAGCTACCGAAAAGTAAGTGTGCATTATTATCTAATTTACTTTCCTTTCTATGTTTTAATTGACGACCCGAACCAAATTGTAATTGGTACCGACTGCATAGGATATAAGAAATGAATTAAAGTTGTATTTTTCAGGATGAAACATTTAAACTTTGTTTATTTTGGTTATTACAACATCTGTTAAAGCAATCACATACAGTGTAAATATTGTGTAAAGTAATTAATCACTTCTAATAACGACTAACCTTCATATTTTTGTGAAACAATGACTAACAATGTTAGTGTTATATCTCTATTAAATTAGAGATTTAGAAAAAGAACTTTATAACCTATTTGGTCTGTGTTCTTAACTACTTCTGGTAAAACATAATTATTTAGGGCTGTAGCTTAGTTGTTTAAAGGAATGTATCCACTTTCAATCTATTACCATTTCTGTCTCTATGACTGTATATGAGCTTCAATGACCTCTTAACGTAAGGTGGCCTGTATGCAGGCATGTGCATACTATAGGTGAAAAGGTAGGTAGAGCCTACCATTACGCTAGCCTCTGGCTTTTAGCCTCGCTGTACATAATTATTTTTCCATTTTTTTGTCAAAAAAATTAACTTCCTTCCTTCCTTCCTTTCAGCCCTTGGTAGTCCACTGCTGGACATGGGCTTCACCTAATTGACGCCACTCCATTGTTATTATAGGACATTAGACATACCTAGACTTGCTAGATCTTCAGTGCTTCAGTGCATGTAAACTGGATGCATCAGGCCATTTAAACTCCTAAATCACCCTGATAATGCCTATATTGTAATAAGTCCCCTTAAATTTTTGCACACTGATTTATTAAATGTGCAATAATTTCAGGTTTTTCTCACAAGAGATGGTAATACCTAGTCCAATGGAGTCTTCAAAGAAAATTAAACCCTTGCTTCCAACTTCTATTGATACTAGTATCCAGATAACAAGTATTATTGAAGAAAAATCCATCGTAACAAAAGAAGGTAAATAAATTGCATTTATTGTAATCTAAATTAATAGTATGGCTAGCTTGAAGTATGGTGGGTTTCAATAACTGATCTTTGGATTTGGATTGAGATTGGCAATATTTGATACTCTTTTTCAGATATTCTTTAATTGCTTCGAAATAATAGATGTTGCTTGACAACTAAACAGCAAGAGGGCTATCCTAATCTAAAGATTGATTATTTATTGAAATTGTATGACAAGTAAAATTAGAGAATATTCATGTCAAAGTATATTTTAGCTTGCTGTGTGTGCAAAAATGTTGATTACACTTATGTGCTTGTATTTTTAAAAGAAACTGCCTACTGTGCCTTCATAAATAAAATAAAAAACAAAATAAACCCTTTATTCAGTTACACAATTTTTGTCTACAACTAAACACCATTTGCATTATAAAACATATTTTTATATTGAAATAATATATGTGCTGTGCCTTCATAGATAGGATAAAATAGACAGCCACATGCAGAACACTATTGTTGTAATGCTCAATAGGACTATATTATGTACAATGTACATATACTACAAAAATTGTGTGTGCCTGGTGTTGTGTAAAAATGTTTGTCAACAATCGGTTGGGAAGAAGCTTGCCGGATATTTACCAGACACCTTAGTCCTCATTTGCAGCATTGCACCCACTTACAACCTCTAATAGAAAAGGGATGTTTCCACCATTTACAATTAATTCCAAAATGTAATTCTACTGGAAAAAACTATGATTTCATCATAATTCATGCCGTGTGTTTTCCACACGAAATGTATTAACGGGTAGTGTTGTTTATGACAGTTCATTAAAAGCATCTCAATTGACTTGAAGGACACAATCCTATTGCAGTGACCACTTAACTGCAAGTGGCCTACACACCCATTTTTTACTAATACACATAGGCACAACAAAAATCTAATAAACAAAATCCAACAATAAACTGCATATCATGTATTTATAGTCTGTGACAGCTTGAATAAATTTCATTATCATGTAGTTTTTTGAGTGAGGCAGTAGGTACGCCAGTCCTGTTTGAGATATAAGATTGTTTATTTCAAGGTTTCGGTTTTGGTTTCATCTGGGCTTCTGTGTTGGGTTAAGAAAGAAGTTAATAATATTATATTACACATGTAAATTAACATTTGGTGACCAGTTTCAGCTCAAACCGTTCTAACTCTACCACCAATTCTACCTCCAGAAGTAGAGAGCATCTTACAGCCTTTCTGCACTTACATTCAGGTATTCACTCATGTAACAAATAGTATTCATAGCATGCAGTAAACCTAAGACATTACTGACACATTAGACTAGTCATGTTAGAGCACCTTTAAATTAAGTACAATGTGTTGATATAGCAAGGATAGCCCATCAGTTATGAATTCTGATCAACCTCTGACTCAAGAGATCTGGAAACAAACCCAATGGCACACACTTAATGACTTTTTTAAGTTATGTGCATTTTACAAAATGTCACATGCTGTTAATGGTGAAGGAAAATATCATAAGCTGCATACCCAAGAGATTCTTCATAATGTTCTTGATGATATGTGAAATCCTACTGTGGATTAAGGCCTTCTCATTCTCATTGCCAGAGACCTGACCCTGCAATGGGTTGCTAATGTTATGGACACTCAAAAGCTTTCAGTGGGTTACAAATTGGTTGCAAAGTTGTAAATCTAAGGCATCAGACAGATTTGTTATTTGTGTATTATTTTAGTTATTAGTATATGTCTTTCTCTACTTACACTTCTTTATTTACAGGCTCAAATAATTCTTGGTTGCTTTAAATAAAATTTTGCTTGCATTCTCTTTTTTATAAGGACCAAGCAAATATCTAGACAGGTCGACAGGTAGGCTGTGTGGTAGGCAGGTAGTGATGGTAAGTGGTCACCATTGGCCTAATTGGGTAAATCCAAAGTTTAATTAAGAGCCAAACCAGCCCTGGCTTATTAATGCCCTTTTTGAGAAGCTCATTTGCTACTTGCATTTAGTGGAAATGTTATTATTTTTATATGTCATGAGAGATTCATCTTGTGAATGTCAAATTAAATTTCACTCAATTTAAAAATTAAGCCCATATCTTGTGGGACCCTTACATGTTTTTTAATGTTACATGTTTTATATTTCAGGATCAAAATCCATTATTAGATGAGTATGAGATCACAGCCAACGGCTCTCTGCGACGGAAGTTGTTCTTTGAAGAGCACAGTGACATGGAGCACTATGATTCAGAGCAGACTGATGAAGAAATACACATCGAACCGCGGCCGCCATCTAGATATGAATCCCACACTCCTGTTATTTTCAGTCCTGAGTCCTTGGTGAGTTTACTGCAGATAAAATTGTATACTTAATGATTAATAATGCTTTACACTACGGAACACTCAGATCTAAGATTCCGTCAGTTGTGAGTGCCATGGACACCTATAAGACTAGATAGACCCACACCAGAAACAGAAATCCTACACTGGAAATCAAATTGATAAGTCTTCAAGCAGTACACTGCTGCGTTTTCTACTGCACCTGAAAAAAATAAGACAATAGGCGTGTTTCCACTAAGAATAAATCGGCTGGCATAGGGTTTCTAATGATAAATCATGTTATGCAGTAACCAAATAAACACTTTTTTCATTAAAATAATTAAAGATTACCAATATTTATAGAAAATAAAATCTGCAAAACTGGCCATTTAATCATGTGACATTAAAATGATTGAACACAAATCAGAGAAGCGTGACGTCACACCTCGCGAAACATCATGACGTTGCTGTCATTTTCGTAATACAGTGAACAGCTTGTTTCGCGAGGCGTGACATCATTCAAGACGCCATGACAGTCTTGGCCTTTTTCGATGTCAATTTGGAGTTCATTTCTAAAAACGCAAAATTCTTAGCTAAAATGGCTTATTTTTCTTAAAATAATATATTGTTGGGTAAAATAGATACCAAGCTATATTTTTAAACCCATTTCCAAATTTTGTCAACTAGCCTATTAGGTAAAACACAAACAAGCTATCAACTACATATTTCAATTTTCCTCGAGCAATTCCATAGTAGGAAGTTGAAATGAAATTGGCATAAAAATATTGCTAGATAATTATTATAAAATTATAAATACTGCTTGTGTCACGATTTGAAGCTAGTATAAAGGAGGATTATTCCTCAGGATTTCCTCCTCTATAATCTGTTTTTCATTCATGCTCATCGTTAGTCTTCAAGCCAATTTTTTGAGTATTATCAACATTGGTTGTTCAAAATGGGGCTAAAAAGTTCTCCTTCCATACCGGCAATGCGGGATGTTTTGAAGGGGGAAGGAGACCACTTACAGGTTGCCTGTTTGCCTGTTTTCTTGCACTTTTTATTAAAAAGATTACATCCACAGAGTCGTGACCTCGTGACTAAGGGGATGAAGCGTACATTTGGTACGCCTCTGCGGAAGAGTGTGGCGGGTACCAGCAAGCCATGCTACAGGAACAAGATTCTCGACGTCGTGGACTGCGGCGAGCCTTGCTTCAGCCCCATAGAGTTCCGGACGCCGAAGCGAATGGACACGGGATCGGCCACATCATCGTCCCTCGCATCAGTTTCTATATCGCCCGTGGCTAAAACAGCATCCAGTGATGAGGAGGTGAGTATATATAAAGTTATTTTTGCTGGTGTTTCTATTAACTGTTTATTATTAAAAAAATATTGATTTAACTATAAATTTTAGAGATAATATGTTATCACCAATGTTTATGTATATGTAGATGTATATTTGTTCTAAAAGTTGCATTATTTGATTCAATCATTGGACATTTATTTTCTACACTTTTCGTGGTTTCATGGTAAATTATATCGTAATTGGAGTTTTAGTAGGGATCCCTGATTTTTAAAAGTAAAATATAGCGAAATTTTACTTAGTGATAACATAGCCTTCTATTGCAGAGTGAACTTTTAAGGTCCATCTAGTAGTTTTCAAGCCTATTCATAACAAATAAGCAAAGAGAAATGAAGTATTTTCTCTTTAATTTGCAGGTTTGTGTTAAAATATGTACAATATTATTCGTTAAAAATATGGGACCTGCTCATTCTATTCCTAAATTTTACCTTGGTTTGCAGTATACAGAGTGTGTAATTATTTCTCATTTCAGAAAAACAATTTTACTTCACCCGAATCAGAAGCCATGGCTACCTGCCTCGACTGTATCGAATCAGAACCAGAGAGCGCAAAGAAGGGATTTTGTCACTGTAAAATGACTCCAAATAAATGTCACCTGAAGAGAAGCACCTCTTTGAAAAGCTCGCCCCACAAGAACAGGCGGTGCTCGGCGCCGTTGTCGGAGAAACGGAGCCTCAGCATGTCCAGTCTGAACAGGAGCCGGTCAGTGCAGAAGCTGGATTTCAGTATGGATATGAGCATTGATGGATCAATTCACAGCAACACTAATGGTAAGTAATCGTTTCATTCCACATTACACATAACACATTAAAATGGTAACAGGTCAAAAGGCAGGGTTTTAAATTTTATTTCCTGGAAACACATTTTCCTAACTATGTCGTAATATACGAGAATTGCTGAAACTTGCATTCTGTTTTAAAATGGAAATGGCACCTAAATAATGCTGACCGGAAGGCAGTCCAGTTTAAGGGGAGGGGACCACTTACTTTTGCTATATTGCTATTTCTTTAATAAAATATAACCATAAACAATGTATATTCTTTAACTGTAATCTTTAACAGCTTAGACAGTTGAAAAGAGTCGCTTACGCCGCTTCATTTTATTGTTATTGTTTTCAGCCGATTCGGAAGGTAGCTCAGCACAGCACAAGGTTACAAGTTGGTCCATTGTAGAAGACACAAACATTCAACAATTGGTTAAAGTGCAATCTTTAAGAGAAATATCTCGTGAAATACAGTCTTCCACGGAAATTCATCATATACATTTACTAGACGATACCCCCATTAAAGGGAAACGTAAAATTGATATACTCTCCCACGAGATTAGCAAAATACGTGCCCCAGTGTTACTCAGCCCGGTGCACATGTCTTTAGACAGTAGCTTAGATAATTTCGAGAATCCTCTATGTATGGAAGATAAGAAAATAGATTTTAGCAAAGTTGATCTCAATTTTTTGACTGATTCTTCACCTCAGTATAATGTTAATTCTAAAAATACCAAAGTAAGTGATAGTACGTCGAGTTTCAAAAGGGTCGACAGTGGCTTTAATGAAAACACGTTTTATGCTAACGCTTCTAGCTACTACGAGAGTGCCATAAAACCGTCAGAATTGACGGTGACTAATTCTTCCAAATTTAATACTAGCAACAACAGTAAGAGCGCTTTAAAAGAAATATCTAATATCAATTGGATGAGAGTTGACAGTGGGTTCAAAGATGAAACTACAGGTGATAGCATGCAATTCTATCCCTCTGGTGAAAGTAGTGCAAGAAAGTATACCGGATTCCATTATTCTGAGGCAAAATTAGATGATAAGGAAAATGTGGCTTCAGACGATTTAGAAAGATTTTTACAGTCCGGAAATAAAAACGAAGGAATGTCTATGTCTGATATATTTACTGATGACATGGCTTTCAACTGCAATTTCTCTTCGACTCCATCTAAAAACAAGTCACGCAAGGTCAATCAATGACTGATGATAATAAGATATTATAGTTGTATTTTTTCCTCAGAATTATTGAGTGTATTTATAGGCTTATGAATTTTATAGAATTTTGATTATTTTGGGTACGTATTTTATTCCTGGTATGTATTGACATTGTTCCATTATTGTGGATTAATTTTTCGTTTATGTGGACATTGGTAGTGTTATGTGAAACGATTATGTTAAATATATTTTTGCATGAAATAATTGTTTTGAGATTGTGTGTTTACTTGACCAACGGTAATGTTAATAAAGTGTTAAGACTGAAAAACAGCTTTTTTGAATGACTTCAGCGTTTACGAAAACAATGAGATACTACAACTATGAAATAATAATGAGATCTTTGCCTATTACAGAATAACGGTTTTAAATATTATCGCTTTAAAAATCATTTGTAGGTGTAAATTTCTTTTTCTTTCCAAACACTTCTCAGTGTTGAATATAAAATCCTGGGTGCAAAATTGTTGTTTAAATAAAATCAGGTCATGCTTAATTAAAAGCGGCATTTTTAAAGGATTTTCTACATCTTTATATAACTAAAACTGATAAGGTGTTTTCAACAAGTATTATTCGGTATAATTAAACAGTTGATTTATCAAGGCACAGTGTAAAGTCCAAAACATTGTTTACATCAAGTTTTGTACTGAATGTCACCATATTTTGAATTATACGTACTCATTCTAAATATAGGTCTCCTATATATAATGAGTAGAAGCTTATATTTTGCCCTTCATGTACGTTATCAGAACCCCATGAGCGGGCAAGTACTATTTAATTTTAATTGGTTTGGTGTAGGTCGCGTAGTATTTTGACGATAGATCCTATTTTCGTATATTATCATTTTCTTAAATCTTTCGGCACCTTAACTTTGAGGATAATCTACTAATTGGAAAAAAATCTGAAAAAGTGAGAAACCGTTAAGAATGATGGAATTAACATGAAAGGATGAATGAATTAACAAATTCACTAGTTTGTTTATTAATCATTTAATACTTAAAACAAATTACCAGATAAGTACTCACTTGTATTTTTTTATAAAAAAAATAGGCAGCATATATTTAATTAAGTATCAACAGTATATTGCAAAGAGGCCTTTGACCTACAGTCATGAACTTTTAAATCTGACTTATTAATTTCCCTTAAAATTAACAAAAGTATAGGTACATCTGCCGCGTTTGGCTGCGGAAGTAGATAATAAGGAACGCAGATAATAACGTTGATTTAAAAAAAAATCCTATTTTAAACAGATTCAATTTGAGTGGCAGACAGTTAAGTTGTATGGAGTGAACACTTTGATATTCTTTGTTTTTAACTGAATTTTATTTGACATTTTTTTATTCCATCAAAAGATTTATTCATGGACGTGCCGGAGGGTACTCTTAAAAACACCGGGTGCACTATCGTGATATTAAATCATATCGGTCTTTGGTTTTCACAATCGAGCAGACCGTTTGTGCGTCAATCGTATTTAACAAATAACCGCGGATTGATAACGTCGTAACCCCTGTTATCGGTATCCCGGAACGTCTGCGAACTAGCAATGCGGATCTATTAAGTAATTAAATGTACCAACGGAGGTTGTGTTCATTGCATTTATGAGCCCGTATATAAACATCGGATACGAAACACATCGGTATTGTCAACTGGACAATTAGCAAGAACGGTTCTGTGTTCGTCGGGTCAATCGCTGAACGTATTACATTACGTGGAAACAGAGTCGATAAGGACGGTTCATTTGTGAGGAACACGTGCACTTAAATTGCGATTTTTTGTTCGCACTTCTGTATCTAAGGTGGTCGTGTTGATAATGTACAACAAAACGAGTGCGACGCTGATGCTGCAGACCATTATGGTCTTGATGGAAAAACAGAACACCACCGGTGTTACGAATTTTCCAAGCACATTTCCTGGTTAGTTTGATCGTTTGTTATTGAATACTTTAGAGATGACCTTTAAGAGATTTATACTAGATGACTTAAGAGATTGAGACCTTTGATGCATGCAACAGCAGTATACATATAAATGAAAGCATTATTTTTTAATCATTAACATTTTTTACGACATTTTTAACATTTAATTTATCTTTTAATAAGAGGATGCGGAGATCGAGCGATGTTACGGGGCGTATGGGTGCTTTTCGAAGGCCTATCCGTGGACTGAAAACCGGCCTGACAACTATTTCCCTGTATCTCCCGAAGCGCTAGGAGTGCGGTGAGTACTTGCATTTTGTTTACAAATTAGTTATTGAATTGAGTAATTTGTAACTAATTTTAATTGAGTCACCTGTGACTCCATTTCTTACAGCAAATTAGCAAGATAAACTGGTTTTTTGAAATTTGTTAATATACAAAATTACGAGTACATTGGCTGCAATGCTTTTTTGTGTCGCATGGCTTGGCTAAAAACTGCTTGGATCATTAATTGGATCGCAACAAAACAATATAACAATAATTCCGCAATTATTATGAGCAGAATAAATTGCCCTGGGAAAATTGTTGATTTCCAATACCTACCTATTGTTATTAACTAATTAACTCCGTTAACTTCATTATTATCATTAATTGAAAATATTTCCATTATATTTTTGCCTTTTTTCACTATAATGCACGTCAACTACGATAGGGTAGGCCTGGCTTTAAAATGCAATGTTGTTTTTCAATGTATAAGGTTTTGGAAAGAAAAATTCGCAAGTGGAGGTAAAATTTATATATGGCTAACTCACTTGTAATTATATTAATTTATATGATTAACTGCGCTCGGCTGGATGAAGTACAATGGTTTCAAACAATTAGTGTGAATTAATTTATGTTTTGGTTTAATTATAAAAAATCAGACAAACAACCTAAATCAGCTTATCAGACGAGGTCTTCAACTATTATAAGTATGAAGTTTGTGAAGAATCTATCTTGTTTGTTTGTTTGTTACTCTTTCATGCAAAAACGGCTGAACAGATGTGCATGAAATTTGGTATTCACGTAGCTTGTAACCTGGATATGAAAAGAAGATCCTATATGTTACTAGCTGACCCCGCAAACGTTGTTTTGCGATATAAGTTAGATTAAAAAATAGGGGTTGTTGATAGAAGGGTGAAAATTTTGGGTTGTATGTATTTTTTGATGCCACATTATTGAAATATAAAAATAAAAAAATTGTCCAAAAAATAAAATAAAAATGTTAGGTGTGAACAACCCTTATAACTTAGGGGTATGAAAAATAGACGTTAGCCGATTCTCAGACCTACTGAATATGCATATAAAATTTCATAAAAATCGGTCAAGCCGTTTAGGAGGAGTATGGTAACTAAAACTGACATGAGAATTTTATTATTATATAAGTATATAGGATCTTTTTATCCTTCTCTGGACCCGGTACTAAAATCGTAGGAAGAATCTAGTATCTTAAAATCTCATTTACCTCATGGAATACTGTTGCTCCTAGTTTTTGTTTTAAATGTGTTGTCTCTAACTAAATCTAACAGTGAAAGTAACATTGTAAGAATCCCTACAAGTTCGTTTTGTAAATAAGTATCTAACCTGTGTTCAATTTCAGTTCGGTAGTGTGGTTATAAAAACGTAGCATGAATGATAGACAGAAGGAGTTTGAAATAATGATGTTGTGTGTTGAACGTGGGAGTGGTTTACTGAGAAAATGCCAGTTACTGCTTAAAGATAAATTTGTTTATCCTCGTTGTCTACGTATTCTGTTTACTTGTATGATAGCGTGTACCTAATTGGGATGATTTCATCTCTGGATAGTAAATAAGGTTCTGATAAGCAAAGAGCATGCGAAATGTTCACGTGAACTACGATCTTAGATCTGAGAATTTTACATAACTACTACAACATATCACTCTACATATCACTTGTGAGTAGTTATCTACATAATATCTTTTTGGCCTTATTTATTCTAAGTTGTTTTATAAAAATAAAAGAAAGCATAAAACAATTAATATCATTAAGTAACATTTTAAGGATTTTAATGTTCTGTGTCTACCATTATAATTGATTTTTCAATGATCTCTCTGAAGTAGGTGTAGTTTTCTTTAGGTACATTTGACTTATCACAGGAAAAGCTGTTAAATAATCTCACGAAGCTTCTGTGAATCTCGTATCAACTTTATAACGGCTGCGTAAAAATCTTTAAGTGTCAAGAACTATAAATAAACTGCCCTAAGCAAATGCATTCCTTTCATCAGACAGTCTCAACATGTAGACCGATAACGAGTGGGGGCTCGTCCGTGACATCGATCAATCATCACCGAAGACAAAACAAATATTTACGTCTCATTATTGCATTCGTGACGTTTCTATTTAACATTGTGATAAACCCGTGTTATATTTCTGTTGCAATGTGTGCCTTATCAACAGTTCGTAGATATCAAAATAGGGTCCAATGACCTTTGAACTAAAGCAGAAGTAGGTGAGTGGGCGTGAGCACACATTGTTTTAAAAGTTTATAATGGCGATTACATATCTATTTGATGGTATCATAATACTTTGTTGATTTGATTATATTGATGGACCGTTTATGACGAGTAGATTGATGACGAGACTTTGTGCTTGATTATTTAAATTTTAACTCATATCGCAAGGAAATTTGACTTTTCCCTAAAAGCTTTGAATATTAATAACTGCTTGTGCATAACTATATTTTTTATTCATTTCATCAATTGCTGTTTCCCTTAATAAGATAAATTATTAAAATATGTTACTACATCCAAGAGTAGATATGTGGTTCCTTATATCTACTAACAATAAGTCGTTTTCCATCCGGCCTGAAATATACACCTACTTTCTTAGCTTCTTTTCCTTTTTCTGACCTGCTGTAGATAAAATTGATCAGTGAAATCGTCTAACTTGAACTCTCTAAAGGATACGGATATCTAAGTATCAGTTTAAAGAATAACGTCTAATTGTGACTAAAGAGCATTTATTTTAGTATAAACAATATATTATCTTGTTTACTTACAGATATGCAGTCTTCACTCGTCGCAATAGAAGGATACCAGTGATGTTACACGCAGATGACACTGACAGAATACGAAATGCAAATCTTGATTCCAAGGGACCGTTTTATTTCATATCCCATGGCTTCTTAGAAGGCGGCCATAAACTTTGGGTAACATTTAAGTACTTTACCATTTTTAATCTTTAACGTCTATTACTTAGTTAGTCCACTGAAATTCAAATGCTATTTTTCGGGAAAGCCCAACTATGTAGCTTTGAAACTATTGCATCGGGGTTTTTTAGAAAATGTGTGTGATTTGAACAATTTTACTATAAATATGAAGTATTTACAAACATTGATGGCAACAATAACAACAACTTAATTGAAAACTATGAAATTACATAGTACTATAATGTCTCTAAATAAGTTGAAATGTACTAACTTGCAAAATGTATCGCATAGGAAGCAATCTCTTCCAGGCGCCCTTAAAGCAGAAAACTTGAGTAAAGAAAAGAGCTGGATAGGTGTGATAACATACATTATTAAGTAAATAATATGTTAATAAGAAACTTTTTATTCAATATTAAAATTTGTGTCCCTTGTTACAATATGCTATGCCCATTTTCAGATCCAAAACATGGCAGAAGCGCTTCTCAATTTGGAGGGCAATTCGGCGGCGACCGTGGTCGTCATAGACTGGCGACGCGGCGCGCAGCCACCCTACGGACAGGCCGTGGCGAATATACGGCTTGTGGGCGCCATGACAGCATATCTCATTCATAATCTCCATGTAAGTGTTACAACGAAGTTTACAAGTTATGTTTTCATGGCATTTCATTACTTTTTCTGTTGTCAAGTCAATCTAACTGCAAATGTTGTTTTGTAATCCAATATACATATTTATATTACAAAGTTATTTATGTAGTTGGTGTATCTAGCAAACTGGACAGAAATAGCATTTTTTTCAGTTTTTCCTCGACTTATACACTAAACACTAATAAATTGTATTCTCTACACTACCGTGCCCCCAGATCTTCAAGGATTTAGGAAATATTTGTTTTGATTATGGCTCGATGGACTGATAATAAGCGACGGGGAGTGAAGGTGCTACGTTAGAAAGAGTAAAGATCACACTCCAACCAGATTGACAGATGAACTGAGGAAGGCAGTAACAAATTGTTGGGTTTCAAAGGGCCCAGAAACCGTTGTGTGTAAATTGTAATGGTCACCACCACTGGCTATCTCCACCCAAGGACATCTCCGACACTCAAAGGTGTCACTGACGCGCTGCCGGCTTGCTTCTTGAAGAACGCTGAGTCTAAATCTTGTATAGTTGCATCTGTTCCTGGAGAAACTTGGATACAAAATAGTTCATTTTATCAATAGCGAATGTTTAAATTTATAAAACAAAACGATCCAACATGAGCTTTAATACTAAAACTCTGTTCTTTCTTTGCAGGACATTCTAGGTCTGTCCAGTTTGAATAACTTCCACTACATTGGTCACTCCTTGGGAGCGCATTTGGGAGGTTACTGTGGCCACGAACTACAGAAGGTATACTTACTTATTAGGCTTTGTGATTTCATATACGGAAATCTTTTGGTTCTCCCTTAGTAAATAATAGTCATAGTGATTAGAATTGTGTAGTCAACCTTAATAAATTTTAACTTTTATGGTATAAATATTGGAGGTAATTTTAATTTTAATTGTTTTCAGAAATATAATTTAAAACTGGGAAGGATAACAGGATTGGATCCTGCAGCCCCGTATTTTAGTAACACTGTAACGTTGGTCCGCCTGGATCGTTCGGATGCCGAATATGTTGACATCATACACAGCAATGCTTTGCCATTGTATATGTCAGGTACTTACACAGTTTGGATTTATTAGTAATTGATTTAGGTACGTTTTATCATAACCCTTTTGAAAGTAACTGACGTATACGATACGATACGATTAGGTATGTATAGTAAAATTTTGAAGTCCTTCCCGCATCAGGCCAGTGTGGTCAGCTAAGGCCTATCCTAATTGTTAGAGCACTGGGTTACTAATGGTTAGCAAACAACCATTAAACATAAAGCTATTTGGTTGTTATTGTCAAATACCACGAATAATCTTCTTTTAGATAAATTTGATATTAATGGGTTCATTGCTTATTACCCATGAGAACTAAGAATGTCTCCTCTAACAAAGTATTGACCTACCGTACTGAAACACAAGACAGTACATGTGATTGGTTGGTTAAAAGGGTGACGGTAAGAGGCCTACCCATAAAATAAAAAATATTTACTAGGTAATTATGTTTACATAAAAAATAACAAAAATAAGGCCCTATGTTGTATTTACTTTTCTTTTTTATTCATTCATTTATTAGTACTGACTGAGAGCCATGTGATGTTTCAGGTTTCGGCATATCTGAACCGATCGGGCACGTGGATTTCTTCCCAAACGGCGGTGTCTCCCAGCCCGGCTGCAAGGACGACGGCTCGCACACAGACGGCGGCGGCGGGGACATGTACCAGCAGGTCGTGAGATACGTGAGCTGCAGCCACGAACGAAGCTACGAGTTCTTCACCGAAAGTGTCGCCCCCTCCTGTCCGTTTATCGCGATACAGTGTAACTCTCACTATGTAGGTACATTTATTTATTTAGTAATTTTACTCATGTTAATATATAATAGTAATTTGAAGCGAATTCATTACTGTCAAAGGATTGTTGTAGTGAATGATAGGGAAATTACAAATTAAGTAATTGAAAAATATTTCTTTCAAGCAAGTTCATGTACTTGACCAAGTATTTTCTTAATGTATATGAGTAGCAAATGGGCATGTGGTCCACCTGATGATAAGTGCTTAGGGCAGCCCACCAACCTCAAATAGAGAAGAAATCAATCTAAGGTTGTTTGTAAGTAAAATACTATGTAGTATGAAGACTAAGATGTTCAATTCAAGAAAGTATCTCCAGCAAACATACCTCCATAACTGAGACACAACACATGGAGAACATGCTGCTTTATGGCAGGTTGGCCCGAGGCTGGAGTTGTGATATCTCTCTGAGCTAACTACTGTGGCTTAACCACGTATAAAAATATATTTAGAAATAAATAAATAGATTCAATTATTTGTACTTATTTTCAGGCTTTCCTCGCAGGGAACTGCACAACATGTGATAACAAACATTTGTGTATACCAATGGGCTACCATTCCTATAGAGTATATAAGCAGTTGCAAGGCCATGTCGATACCAACTCAAACATTGCCTTATATTCAATGACAGGCAGCCATAAGCCTTATTGCAGTAAGTATACTATTTACTTTTAATTTTCTTGTTTGTAGAAATAAAATTAACACAGATTCACAACCAGGTATTTAACGCACAAAGGTGGCCTTGTCATATGTGTGTATATATAAACATTATTTTTTATGCGTAAACTACTTTGCTGACGTAGTTGCTCTCTTTTGTCACGCATAACGTTTAAGCGCACTAACACAAGCAAAATTAACCATCACACATAATAATTATGTATGGTGTAAATTGTGCCTCTAGACAGAAGCACTTAGTTCGTGTTTTAATAAAAAGCATTTTTCATGTGCAGCAGTGACCAATAACAACCACTTTGGCCTTTACAAAATTTCTAATACAATGTTTCTTTCTTTACATTCCAGGAGTGCATTATGAAGTTACTATGAAGGTCTCCAATTCGAATGAGAGCGTCAAACACGGTCCAGAGGTTGGGAGAGTATCAGTGACTCTGGTGGACAGATACAATAACAAGAGCGATCACAAGTTCCTGGATGACGAACCGTAGGTTATTTAAAATTTCTTCAGGCTTCATTCACCTTAAAATTTATTGGGTTTTCAATAAGTTTTAGGTGATACAAATAAATATGACTTTTCAAATGGGAACTTTAAATGAGCAAATGAATGTATTTTGGACAATTAATATCCTATTTATCAATAATGAGAAATTATTATTTTTGACCCGGACATGAAGAATGGAAATTATTGTTGATAGTCAGTCTAGATTAGAAACAAAATTACACACTAAACATCAACTTACATATTGTCAAGTATTTATTTATATTATGTATGTTAATAATTTATTTTTATTGTTTATGTAGGTAGTTAGTTACCTACACAGAACTGATTTATCTTATTGCCATTGTTTATATAATAACGATAAACTTATGCTAAACATTGATTTTTTCAGCCATCTAAGATTGAACTATGTCAGTCTTATGTGTTATCAATACTCCATATGATAATTTAATTATTAATACAATGTTATCAGGAGATGTAAACAAACATGTATTCAATTACAATTAACATAATATTGTGACGTTGGATTTGTCACCCAAGATGTCATCAGTTTTATAAAGAAATATATGATTTACCATAGGCTGCACACTTTCGTATCGTAATTTATTAGATAAAAGTATTGTGCATAATGAACTAATATTTTTAAGTCAGCCATTCATAAAATAAACAAATATGGAAGCTCAATTAAACTCGTTAAAACAATATTAATTTCTTGTAAAATTATAACAAAAACAAAATAATAAAACACACAAACCTACAATCTTTTTTGGGTTTTTACTTGTTTGATTCAATAATTATAATCATTATTAATTTTGTTACAGAAAATATTATAGGCCAGGAGACATCGAGAAAAAGATGCTGGCATTCAAAGACACAGGCTACCCTCCTCTTTCTGTGATTGTCGAGTGGAAATATGAGACTAAATTATTCAATCCAATGACCTGGCGGTTGCTGCGGTCCCCGAATATATACATCGAGTACATTAAGATCTCCTCTATTGAATATAATACTGAGTAAGAATTTTTGTTTTTAATTTTCTCGTTGATTAAGTCTATCAATTTCAGAAAAAAAATTTCTTAACATTTCTTTTTACATAATAATATTCACTGTATTTTTCTTTTCAGTATAACAGTGTGTCCAAAATTGAGAAAGCCTGTGGTGACGAATCTTCCCACAGTCATGCAGACAAAGTATTGCTCATTCAACAAATGATTTCATACATTGCTTTCAATGACTGCACTAAAAAAAGTATTGTTATAGTATTTCATATAAATTTAAGTTGTTAGGTTAGAATATTTCAGTAATGTAGCTATGTTAAAAACTACTAAACTTGTTTGATATTGTCTTCATTAAATATTATTTATTTTCATGGTATGTTTATTTTTAGGCCCTTTAATTTTATAAAATTACAAATAAAGTGAATTAAAATATCACTAAAGAAAAAACAAAAAGTTCGTTGCCGCGCACTTTTTGAATTTTGATTGTTAGTGTTCAGCGCCAAAGAAATCGAACGCAAAACTGTTAGTAACATAAAAATTTTCATAATTTTGCGAAAATATCTCAAATGTAAATCTAACTCTTTAGTTGTTTTATTATCAGATACTATTTAATTTCAATTTAGTTGTTACTCTATGTTTTATTAAATAATATTACAACAGAATATGAGGCCCCTTACATTTTCTCATAGAGGGTGATGAAAAGTAGATCACTCTGGACAAAATATATTTTTGGCTTGGGAGACGTACTTTGAATCCGTCAAAAAACGCCCTCACCGTCAAAATATTTTGTTCCCTTGTCATACAATCTATTATTATGTGGTGCTTACGGCTGTAAAGCACATTATAAGGAAACATGCGGAAACGCAAAAGTTTTCTTTTCATTGGTTCATCTGAAAACTGGCAGTGTGGCACGTTTCAAACCATGTTATGCGTTCTCCAAGACTGGAGAACGCATAACATGCCTAGACAGGCAAAAACATAAATTTTATAAAAAACATACAGACTGGAAGGTGTGTTTTTTTGTTTTCGCTTCGCTGGTCATAAAGGATTATAAAAAAATAAAATAATGAAACACTTATAGGTCATGGAGAATAGAGCTAATGCTCCGCATGTTATCTTTGGTTGAAAGATTGAATACTTCATTTATTTGTTATATAAGACAGAAAAATAACATCAAATTAAAATCTAATAAACTAAAATAATGAAAAAAAAACTAAAACTATGACAAATGAAAAACATCGCTGCGATGAGGAAGAGTGCCCAAGATACTGGCTGCATTGCCTCTCTGGACAGCTAAGCTAATGCGCTGTCCAAAGTAGGCTCCTGCCTTCGGGTCACCCAACGCTACGACCAGACGCGAAGACAGATCTTTATAGAAATGTCTTGCTTCTGGTCCCCACGGTCCCAATGTTTCCACTGCGAATGGCAAGAAGGTATATCCTTCTGCCAGACGAGCGTATTTCCTTCTTTTCAATGCCTCCGCAGATTCAGCCGCCGCACCTACGCGCATCGAGGTCGCCTGAACATGAGACGGTGCCAAGGTATCTACGCAAGTACCATCCCATACTAAGGACCTCCCCTGCTTCCAGGGAACAAGAGTCAAACCGTCAGGTCGCTTACCATCGTCACGTACAATTCCGTTCGGCTCAAGAATTGCCGGTACGTTGACGGTGACAAGCGCCCTCCGGATGACGTCGTTGATGCATGCATGACGCGACATCCTGCCGGCACTGCGTTGGCATGAAAGGCCGTGGTGACCAAACTGGTCTGCGTCAAAACCGCATATGCAGCGATGAGGCTCATTTGTCTTTAATCCCAGACGCAGACTAGTACATAGAGACAAAGTGACATTGTCTAACAATGTCCCTATGTTACTAGAGGGAAGTGCTTGCAGCCAGAAACCAGACTCACGTTCTGATACCGCTAAGAGACGAGCCCGCTCAGAAGTATTCCCAGAAGACAGTAAAAGAGAATTATACGTTAACTTACAGAGGGGCTCGTCCCATAATTTTTGAATATGTTTTTGTTTTTTTTTTTGGTTTATCTTTGAAACACATAATTATGGCAACATTATAATTGTTTATTGACCAATGTCAGAATAAAATAAAATTTGACAGTTTGACAATTTTGAGTTTTTGACTTTGACATTTCCATCATATACCTAGTTTTGTTTGACATGGGTGTGCTTTTGCTGATGTCTGATATTATGATTTCATAATTCAATTCACGTAATATTATCAGTTATATCACAGTTCCATAGCGTTCATATCGATCCCTTAAGGGTATATCGTTCTTTGCTACACAATGGGTGATACAAGAAAGAAGAAGAAGTTCTATTTCCGAAAGCGTAGAAACAAATACTTCTTGGAACCCGGCTTCCGAGGCTTTTTCTGCACGTGTAACTTCAGAGAGAAGGACTGTGTAAAGGAAATGTACAATTTGCTGAACGAGTACGCGGGCAAATTGTATCCTGAGGGCGGAGAGCAGCCGCCGATAACCAGCTTTAATTCTGACAAGTCTGAGTCCGAATCTGAAGACGAGACTGATATTGGAGACATATTGAAACGCGAATTGGAATCCATGAAGAAGGACTCACAGAAGTCGCTGAGGCACAAACGATTCCAGGTTGTCGAGACAGGTGCTTCGAATTGTATCTTTATAAAAACAAATCTGCCTAGTCCTGAAGAAATCACCACAGCTATTATCAAAGATTTATCCACTACGAAGGTGCAGAAGACGCGGCACGTCTTGCGCTTGCTGCCTATAATGGCAACCTGCAAGGCAAACCTCCCTGATATAATGGAATGTGCAGGGAAGCTTTTTGATAAGTACTTCCTGAAGGAGTCATCGACATTTGCTGTTATCTTCAACAAGAGATTCAACAGCAGCGTTTCACGAGATCTCATCATAAAGGAGCTGGCAGAACTCATTGTTTTGAAGAATGGCAACAACAAGGCAGATTTGAAAAGTCCTCGTCTATGCATTATTGTAGAAATAATCAAAGGCATTTGTTTATTAAGTGTTGTGGACAATTATTTTACCTATAAAAAATATAATTTGCATGAAATATGCAAGGAGGAGGTGTGTGATGACTCTGACGAGTCTAAAGCTAAGAAATTCAAAGCTGATTCAGTGTCTCCAGAGGCAGAATCAGTTCTTTATTCAGATAAAGACCAGTAAATTAACCAAACATTTATTCACTATTCTATTACTATTGTTATAAGACTTATTGTGTGTACTCTACAACTTTATGTAACTAAGACTTCTTCTAGCACCAAATTGTCTATACTATGAAGTTTTACATTTACTATTCCCTTTAATATACATGTGAAAACATTTTGTATTTTATTTTTACCTGAAATTATTATAAGAAATGATTGGGTAATGGTGATTTTTGTATACAATGGTCATAGGTCAAATTAAAATAATTGTAGATTTACATAGTATGCACACAATGTTGTTACGTAAAGTTACGTAAGGAGGCGATTGACGCGGGTAGGGCTTACGTAATGGAACCATTATGCAATCTGGGCGGACCTCGCGAAGGTACTTACAGAGATCATTCACGTTTCCTTTCACATAGGATTTGAAAACTATGCAGCTGTTGTTGTTTTAATCCTTAACTGAAATCATAGATGGCGCTGTTATCCATTTTTGTAAAACGCTTTAGAAGAGATTTTTAAAATCTCAAGCTTCGCCTGTATCTACCTAATAGAAATCAGATATATGTTGTATATACATATATAATATATGTAATTAAAACATTTCTAGTAACTACATTGAAAGTCTCAGATTAGTTGGCATCTCCTGGGAGTATCGAACAGCACTTATCTATTATTTATCTTATAATTATATGAAATTCTCATGTCACAGGTTTAGTTACCACACACCTCCAAAACGGCTTGACCGATTTTTATAAAATTTTATATGCATATTCAGTAGATCTGAGAATCGGGTAGTGTCTATTTTTCATACCCCTAAGTTATAAGGGTCCACACCTAACATTTTATTCTATTTTTTGGACAAATTATTTTATTTTTCAATAATGTGGCATCAAAAAATACATACCACCCTAAATTTTCACCCTTCTATCACCAACCCATATTTTTTAATAGCCGATTTTTAACGTTCGATAACTTATATGGCAAAACAACGTTTGCGGGGTCAGCTAGTCTTTCTTCACTATATATTATATATAATATTATAAAAATGAATCACTGAATGTGTTGCTAATCGTAAACATTGAGAGCAGCTGAACCGATTTCGCTTATTATTTCTTTAGAATACTCCTTGAAGTACTCTCTTACGGAGAGAACATCTGAAAATAATGTAAAGAAAATAATAAAAACTAATTTTCCCATAATAATTATAAACTGTTCTACCAGTCAAACATCATTTCAGATTGAATACTTCATATGGCAATGTCATGCATTTAGAAACGTCAAGATTTTTCTTTTTTGATGCCTCTTCTATTATGCAAACTATTGCAAACTGCAATGATATTATTTATAATGGCAAAACGAAGTGGCGCCCCTATGGATAGCCATAGCCGAATTAGTTGATATATAGTCGATAAATCTCACTGGCGATATCTGGGCGTTTTAATTCATTCCATAAAAGTTAGTCTAACTCGTATCTACCTATTTCCACCAATTCGTACATCTTTGTTTGAATCAATTAGTGATAAATTCCTTCTTAAGGCCATTATGGCTAGCATGTCTTAAATCAATATTCTAACAATAACAATAATACATTTACATAACACTTTAGAAGTATATAATATGTATATATACCTATAATACTCGTATGTAACCTTTTTACATTGAATTAATTTTGAAAATGCTATCTACCATTTTGTATGAAAACAGTAGGTACGATAGGGGCGTTAAAACAAAGTTAAATAATCAACAAAGGTTCCCTTTGACGCTTTGACCCTCACTGCCCCACCACCTCACAAACTGTATAAACTTTTAGATCCCTCTAAAAGTCTAAACTAAAGGATATCAGATGTATCTATAAATAAGTAATGCTTACCTAGATCCTACATGGGGACATCTCATTAATATTGGGCACAAAGGCTAGACAAAGCTAAACAGCACTTATCAGTGTCAAAATTATTTGTGGCGTATTATCTACGAGTATTTTGCTAACTACGATTAGGTACCTACACACTACGATGGACTACAATGACAAAATAGGTCAAGCAACACCTAGCAAGAAGTACACATTGTATTTAAATAAGTATCTATATAGGTACTTAACTTATATACCTAGTAAGTAGTAGGTACTATTTGTCTGTCCAATAAGTTAAACAATTTAAGTTTAATAATTGGTATTTATGTAGCTCAATGGTTTTTCTGTTTCTTATCTATTGCTTATTATTCTGAATCTGCCAAACTTGTCTTATCCGCATAAACTGGCTTAATTTCTGAATAACAATTAATTAACTACAAACTTGACTGCTCCTCAGGTGTTTCATAGTTTTGTTACCACAAAATGACATAGAGATTTAAAATTTAGGTACCTATAGGTATTGTATTCTGTAGTAACAGATTTAAACAGAGATCAGAGGCGGCTGATGCGCGGGGGAACAAAAGGAGCTAGCTAATCAACTAAGACCCCAGAGACCCGCACGGCCCTTGGTCAAGCCAGTCATCGGTGAAATAAAGAGCTTTCTATGGCTACGTAGAGCGCCGAATAGCAGATGATAATATAATTAATGCAGGTATCTACAGCCTCTACAGGGAATCCTGGTTAAGTGGGCCCAGGGTAAATGAGAAACCTCTTCTTAGGACATTTACAAGGAGGTTCCGGTACTTTTGCGTTATAATGCCCCTATTGTTGGAAAAATTAAGCTACAGAAGATATCTGCCATTTCATTTTTAGTAGGCCCTGAGACTGTACAATTATAATTATACCTAATATAATTGTTAAAATATATCCTATTTAATTTCGACCCCTCTCAATGACGCCTTTATTATATAAATGAGATGATAGTTCTAAAACTGGCAGTTTCGGAAAATGGACGAAGGTTAAAGCTATGTTAATGATAAAAAATACTAGATTGCCAATTTACTACGTTAGCAGCTAATTTTTGTATTTCTCGTCATAATCATTCAAAATCATACAATTATTGACTAAGTACCTATAGGTACCTACTTACTTTTATACTAATGTTTGTTATTCCCATTCGCTTCAGTCTGTTTTTATTTTAACATTCTGAAACAGCACTATTTAAATATTAGTTTACAAATTAGGAGGGTATATTCAAAGTATCGTTTTCAAAAATGCTTGATTCTTCAAGTGGCTAATTAAAAAAATCCAAGGGCGTCTAAGTTGGAAGAACGCCAAAAGCTTTTCGGATAACAATATGAGCTTCTAGGTGGAGGTGAGTACCTACTATTCGTTCGTATTGCAATGAATTTTGCTAAATAGGCTCACATTTTTTTATTTATGGTAAGAAAAACCCATACGAAAATACCCAATAAAGCAATGCATAACGATTAATAATTGCAGTTGATTGCTGGTGATCGACAGGGTTTGACTGCCTTAGTCATGAAGGTGTAGGCCGACTGCGACCATACACCGCTGAAAAGCTAAACACTAGAGGGCACTGAGAGATCGTCTCCTAATAGCCAATTAGCCATAGTGGATATGCAAATGAATTCAAATGACAAATGTCGGCTGCAGAAAGAATAGCAGAAAGGCCCTTTAGTATCGCTTAATCGTGTACCAATATAATATTCTTTCCTTGCGGATTCCACCTGTCGTGGTCTCGGAATGTCTTGTGAAATTCGTCCCTGTCTTGGAATTTGGCCCAGAGAGATATACATACTTATAAATATCCTTTGTATTAATCCAGATTAAACAGAGAGTCAGCGTAACAAAATTCATCCGTTAATTATGTTCAGCCGTTTTTGTGGGAAAGAACAATATCCATCTTTCCGTTGTAAGATAATCTAGAAAATTTCTATGGCTTTTCTAGATCATCTGTAGGTAATTGTGTAGTTCTATTCACTGATCAAGTGTATAACTACTGTAACTGTAGTCATACAGCAGTGTTATCAGTTAATGGTTTCCCAGGGCGATCGTTAGGGCCGCTATTCATTTTGTTTTTCCCTAGGCCCCTTACTCAGCGAGTTTTCTCGTTCACAGGTTTAATTTATCCCTTAACTGAAAAATTCGTCACCGCTCACGCCTGTCTATCAACAGTGAACAAAAGTAATTCCTGATATTTTTTCCGCAGGAAATCTGAGGCCACAATCTTAATCCCAAGAAATACCAATAACCAAGTAGGTATAAAATACAATTGCTGGTGCTGCACACACGTTTCCTGCTACCTTTTGTATAATAACAATACTAGGTACGTTCTTTAGCAGCTGATCTACTTTTGACTCGTCCTTGGCAATTAGACACTTTTCCACTCATCATTCAACATAGTTTTTTAAATTGAAAATCCAGGCTGTTCATAAAAATATCAGTACAATGAACTTAACAACTACATTATCATAATAAACATTTTATTACGTTACAAACATAGATAATATTAGGAACTGCTGTTATTATTTAGTTAGGGCTTGAATAGGTCTTTAACCTAAATGTTATGGATCTGTTAGACTTCGATTGAACCAATCGCCTCGAACGCTTTACTCTGCCTCTGATATTCATGTTCCTGTCATGTACGTCTCGTATTAACCCATTATGTTCAGTTTCCATGACCTGTTATAGCCTGATAGTGGAAATTCGACGCAATTGGATTGCCAATGTAATTATAGATTGGCGTTGCATTAAATATAAATACCTACTTATAGGTATGTGTGGTTTGTAGACTAATGTCTTTAGTCATTGTCGTACCATTCATGATGATCAGTAATTATGATTAGGTTGCTGTATCAATTCTGTGAAACGATCATCCGCAGACCATCGTTTAGTGCGAGTTCATGGATAATTTCTAGTAACGTAAAGTGTTATAGACCACTTACGTAGTTTTTTCATCTTTCGCAACTGTTTACTATCTATAACTAATTGATAAATGTCCCGATTGATAGATGTAAGTATCTACGTATCCTAATTGTTCCAATACAGTCAAAGTTAAACTAGTCGTATCTCCTATAAAATCATTTTTTATCAGAAAAGTATACATTATATCTAGGTAAGATAGTTTTGTTGTGTCCACAATGTCTGGTCGCATTAGGCTGCGTTGGTCTGAGCCCTGAGAATAACGAGCGCAACACGGATCCCGGTGATCCAGCGCAAGCCCGGGATTTGTAACACAGCGCCGCTTATTCAGCTTAGATTCTGAATGCAGTTTCAGTCCTTACCTACTTTTTCTGCGTTTAAGAGCATCGTCTTACTCTCGGGCTTACATTAATAAGGTACCGTCTGTGTTTCAATCTAGCGCGCCGAAATGCATCAGCGCGATGAAATTTTGTATGCTCGAGTAAGTCTTGAATTGCGTTTCAAGTTCTGTTTGATATCTCTATATCTCCACCCGCATCCATTTATTGCAGTGGTAGTTACGTTACACTAAACACGTTTATATTATTTTAAGCTAGATTTAAGTTTTGTTTTGAAGCTATAACTGCAATTATAACCTCTGCGTGTCTCAACCACACTTGAATATATATGTATAAATCTTCTTTTTATGGTAAATTTGCATTACATTACACCGAGTCTTATCTTTGGGGCTAAAACAATAAATTATGACTCAAATAAGATTCTTTATTAAATAGGAATAATTAAATTGTCATGTATGGTTATGTTCTGTAGGGCAATTTGCGCCTTGATATGGAGCTTCCCTACATTTTGCGGTTAACCAAAGAGGGAGGACCTCATCTCAGACCTCAGATCAAATCTCAGTCTCGACATATGTTCGTATGCTCTAGAATTGCACATAATAAAATATGTTTCAAATTTTATTATGATATAAACAGTTTCACATGTCCTCCACCTAATTATGTAAGTAACAAATAATTGCAAAGTAGATATACGTTTTTGTGACAGCTAAACAATAAAAGCGCCAGATTTTTTTGAATTTTAGATTGCAGTAAGAATACCAAGTTGGTAAGTAAGGGACTCGTAGTTGTCTATTCTATTTTATCTAATAAACGTGAAGGCTAATGTACGAGTATCTTTGGTGTTGTTGTAAAATAACACTCGCATTTAATATTGTTTACTGTATATTGAGTAGTCAAGTGGTCGTACAATTTAGCTCATAATTAGACTACAAAAGCTCATGCGAGTGTTTGCGAGGGAGGCCACTGAAACTGTAAGCGGGGTGTTCAACCCTCCTCTTAGGTTTTATTATAACCCATGCAACACACAATAGCTTAAGAGCTAATATATATTTTTCGAGAAGTGTTTGAGGCATCATATCGTGTTGAATTAATTTTTAATATTCGAACACCAAAAATGTTGACCTGGCTCGCTTTCGATGGAATAAGTTAAACTCAAAAAACAAAAAAGATGTTTGAGGCGTTTTGGGCTGAAAATAGTTCTTTTTATTTACAAAATTTTATTATTATTTTAGTCATCTTATTGTAAACATTTTGACGTACATACCTCAAACATTTTTTTACGATTTAAATAAATAAATAATTTATAAAACTCACTGTTCTGGCTTTATTTTTCTTCAATTGATTAAATTTAATGTTGTTAACAATTTCAAAACGCCTCAAACCCTTTTTTTCATTAAAATATCGTTCGTTCATCATTCAGAGCTTGGCTAAATAACTAAATTCCATTACCCGCTAGACAGGTATTTTTGGTGTTCGGATATTACAAGTACCTAACTAATCGATTCAATATAATTTTATGATGCCTCAAACACTTCTCGAAATATGATTGTCAGCTCTTGGGCTAAAACAAGCAGCTACCTATTTGAACAAGTTTCATCTCTAAGCTCTGTTTCGTACAGAGCCTTATGGCGTGACTAAGTAAAGTTAAAAATTATTCACTATTTTCAATGGCAGTTGTTGTTGACAGGTATACACATTTTTTACGATAAAAAGCACCATTTTTGCTGTTAAATTGCTAGTATCTCTATTTGTGTGTCACATAAAGATATTTTTATTCGAAGCCGCTGAGAAAATTTTCGCCTTTATTCCTGAGCTATTTTATGCATAAAACTTATACACCGATATTCAGAAATATTAAATGTAAGATTTATATAACTTACATATTTATTGAAGCTTTATAAACAGCTACATTTAAGCATTATAAGTAGTAGATAAGTATCAAATGCGCAAGCCAACCGTGCCGCGGCCATGAACACTATCGTCAAAATATTCGTATAGGAAACGTTATTACTATGTACAGTCATTAGTATGTCAGACTGTCTTGACATCTTCCCATACTAATGGCAGTCGATATGATCACCGACTATACGAAACCGTGTAAGTTCATGCTCGAGGCACTGATGTTCAGTGTTAAATGCATCCTATGGGGCACATGGCACATGGTTGCATCCAATAAAGCATCTCTGGCAATCCAACTATTCTGAATCAATGTTTGAGGCATTTGCATTAAAAACATTATTAATGATTTTAGGTGACTTGGTATATTCCATGGTTTTTTAAAAGATTTTTAAAAATATTGAATTTGAAAGCGTTACCAAGACCAGAGATATGAAAGCTGCTTTGAGTTGTACAACTACACTAGTATAGTAACCGTCATGAGTCGTGAGCACAGATTATCAGTGGTAGGGATATAGTATACTTTCGCCCAATGTACAGTAGCCGAAAAAGCGCGGTGGACCAATAGACGACGCACACTGACGAACAGACGACTGTCGAACCAATCGTGTGCACCGCAGCGCAGTCAATGTCAAACCGACCAATGAAAGTTCTGCTCACCACTCGTGACGGCAACTATACCAATAGGGTAGACTGTTGTATGTAAAACAATGATACTTATAATATACTGTATTTTTGCACTTTTATAAGATGTTAAGTCATCTTTTTAATACAAATACTGTTACATAGTGACGTATAAGTTATAATGCCTTATTAATGGCTGTGGTCTCATATCGCCCATAAACAGGAAACAGAGACTCGTTAAACTTTTAACCGAGCCCTAACTTCCGCTCTACGTAATCACAATAGATGGCTACGTAACGACCCCTTTATCTTGCCATCCTTTAACGAGTGGCTGCGTGTTGGTATACCGTATACGCGTATGTGTATACATTTATAGTTTAATCCAATATGCGATTGTTAAATCCGCGATTTTATCAATACCTACCCCGACCCTTCGGTTTTGCATTAAAAAGTTTTCAAAGAACGTTGTTGTTTCATGAAACGCGTTTCCAAAGTTTGTTGAAGTGTTCTGAATGATTAAATTTGGGCAGCTAATATGAGTGCGCATCTTACTATGTGCATAAGTTAAAAAAAAACTTTATTTCTATAAGAAGTATTATTTTTAATGTCGCCATGATTTTTCTACTTTTAATAAATATTAATCAATTATTAACTGGTCTGCCCTAACACAAATACTTTTTTGGGTTTTCTTTGAAGTGACTAGAATAAATATCTACTCCAAATTTCCATTAGAGCCTGTTTTGGAACTAACCTCCTTTCTATTACTGAGTTCTGTGAGTGGAAGTCTCTGCGAAGTTCATTAAGCGTGGCCGTGAATAGAACACTTTCCATGTAATGTTCCAATGGCGTGTTCATTAATTTAATTAGAATGCTCACAGCTGGAGTCTTAGTTAGGTACTGTAAGATTACCTATTATAAGTAATGAGTACACACGTAGAATTTGTAAATATGTATTTTCGATTTATTAGTCCTTTGTTAGATTTATTGCCCATATTTTTACTGAGTCCTTCTGACCAAATAATGGTGACTGACAGAACGCATTTTCGAAGGTTCTTCGAAAGACTAGTTGTCAATCAAAGTCCGTCAACGCAGTGGCGACTACTGGCGACATTTTACAAACGGCCACATCGCTGCCTAGGATTACCTACCACTTCAGTTAACTTTGAGAACTATAATATTGGCACACCCAACTCCTTAAAAAGGCGTGTTTCTTTGAGTTCATGCAGCATAATGTATGATACATATGTAGTTATACTGAAACATGATATGATAGTTTCATTTTTCCTTTCCGCTTTTGGCTACCACTACCACATGACATTTTTTTCCGTTTCCTTTTTCGGTTACCACACTGCTGGGTATGAGACTGTCAATAAAAATTGGGACCTAAAGTATCCTTCAATAATATAAGTATATTGCAAGCAACATACCGACCCCGAGCAGAATTCACATTATTAGGACGTGAAAAATAAAGCGACGCAAATATTAATAGTAGTAAAGGATTATGGATGGAACGAGTTGACGTGTTTGCAACTGGCGTGACATGACGCCGCGACAAATTGTCCTACGGTAATTGGCAGCGGATGACGTGATATAACACATTGCATCGCATTTAACAGTTCTCGTCTGCAAAATTGCAATGATAGTTACACAACACAAAGAGTACAGAAATAAAGTTTTACAGAGTTTACGCTTGACCAACATTCCCCGACTTTTAGAAGAGAAGAGATAGGTTATGTGCATTGTACATAACTAAGTAAATGTTACCAGCTTTAACGGCGTGGGAAATAATCGTGAGTAGATGTGGAGTCAATCAACCCGTAATAAGCCAGCGTGGAGGAAGGCTGGCGAAAGATATATATGTATATGTATTTAGCAGTGGTTCATTAATGGGAAGACAGACAGACAGAGAAGTCAAAGTACTCGAAAATAAAAAGGATTTTTGTTAAATATATGAAATTATTTTCACGCCTACACGTGGCAATCAGATAGGTAACTGCACCGAAAACTCTCATCACGGATTGTGTCGACATCCTGCCGCATTACCAAACGACATATTCATAAAACACCTCGCTCATAACTGCCTACGAAAGCGTTAAATCAAAATGGAAAATGGTTCGATTTAACGCCCCGTAGAGCGCGAATAGGGTACGCGCTACTTTTTCGAATATTGCCAGTAAGTAATGCATGCGGCAACATTGGAATATTGCAAATATCCATAAATAACCATACGGGCTGCTATTTTGTAATTCATTGTGGACTACAACTCAGTAAAATTGCCCCACTTTAGATCGAAAATTAATTAACTATTGCGAATGCTTATGGTATTCTTAATATTATGTATTTCCGTTTCGTTGTGATATGTTTTTGTATACGCAAAAATATTTTGTTGAATCCTTAATGTAATGAAGAGCGCACTATTTTAAAACAATCTTAAACTCTCCTTTGACAGGTCTATTCTATGTATTATCAACGATTTTTTAAGTGTTGTGTGTACAACTCTAAATGGTTTCTGCCGTATCATCTAAGGAAGACATAGAGAGAAAAATGCATGCCTAAGGCTACACAAACCCGCGAATGGCCAGCGTGGTAGACTAATCTTTACTCTGTGCTAAGACCTTAAATCCTTTTCTCCTTGTAAAGATACCCGGTCCTGCCTCCAGTTCCTCCACCACCTCCAGAGTTGTAAGCATAACGTAAAAAAATCAAAACAAGTGCTTCAAAATATTTCGATCCAAGTCACCAATTTAAGTTGGTACAAAGGACGTATCTTTAACAGTAAAATATCACCCAGATGGCACTTATTATTACAACACCCTGCCACTACTTGAACAAAGTATTTGAATAAAGAAGTTCCAACAGCTGCGACTGTTATCTTTGAAAGGACTCCTTGAAAAACTTTTCAGAGAATGCTCTTGGGAAAGTTCGACGTTCGTACATTTTGTAACCTAACGCAAATGTATACAGCACACTGAATTTGGATTTGTGCCTACACTGATAAGAGATTGATTAAAAATTTATAAAATTAAATATTAATATTTAAGGTATACTAATAATATGGAGCGAACGCCGAGCAGTCAAAGATGGTACGCCATACCACTCCTCATTCTTGAAACGTCTCGTACACAATAAATCATGTTTATGAGAAATGTAGGGATTCCAATAAAATTGGAAAATGTATTACGTTGTACAAATAGCAACTCATCCATGAGTTCTGTGTCTACAAAATAACGTGTACCACTGATTTGCAATAGCGAATGGAGTCAGCGCTCTGGTACGATAAACGCAATAACTGATCCGCGATCAATGCGACTGCACGCAGCATTGCCGCAAACAAAGCCTCGGTCTATTACTGACAGTACTAATTTCACGTTTGAGAACACCAACACAGAGAAATAAATACAATTTCAGGAGCCACAATACTTCGCCGACAATTTATTGCAGTAATATGTTACGTGCTTATATCATTTCGCACTTTCCGAATTGAAAGAGCTGAGTTCAGGGAGGTCTGGAATAAAGACTGGGAGACTTAGGGGATCTTGCTACGCTGGTGTTGTCACTGATATAACAGATTGCTCGGTCGCGGAGCCTTGATTTCCCACAAGATTGCTCGGTGAGGGCAAGCAAGCGGCCGCAGAGCACAATGTTTCTACTTCAGTTATTACGACTCTAATTTTGTATTTCGCTTCATCAATCTCGTAATGTACGCTTGAATATTTCACTGCTTGTACCTACGTCATTCTTGAGAAAAGTGGATGAACATTAGATGAAATGTTTCTCCTGTTCAAGTTAAATTTGTGTAATGCGATTTAATACATTGCGAGATAATTAGAAAATTTAGTAATATATTAACTGCTTTTGATTACAACCGTCACAGGGTTTTTTTTGTTACTTCTTGCTTTTAGTTTTTTTTACAAATAGAAAAAATCTAATTAAATAACGGACTATCTATGTGTAAGTGTAAATACCTATATGAATAAAATACAATATCTATAATGTAATAAGATTCCGATTCTTTAATACAGAAAAAAAGGATGATTAAAGGACAAAAAATGAAAAGAAACAGCATGTATTAGGTACCGATACCTATGTCATGTACAAAGCGTTATTAATATAATACCTTCGTATTAAACCTACTACTATTATAAATGTTGTGAGGATGGATGGAACTGGATTATAACCTGGATTAACATATGGGATACTTTTTATCCGTCTCTGGGTTAAATTCTTAGGTTTATTATTCTAAGGAAGCTAGTTAATTAATTCATCGGTAACGATGTCAGCTTACTTTTAAATATTGAAGCGAAAAGGAAAATAATTAGAAGGTATGAAATTTATTATAATGGGAACTTAATAAATATTAGAGACTGGACGAAGAGCCAGATACTCGTACCCTTATTTTGAGAAGCGTTTGAGATAATGCATGATAATCACTTCCCGAGGGACCGTTGACATTCTTTAATTTCCACTTCAACCAGATTAGCGATAGAACATGTCGTCTCAAAACAGAACTATTTTCAGTTTTGCTTGAAGATTTTAATCTCAGTTTAAACAAAAAGATTTTTATGACAACACTATATTAGCGTATCGTTTGCCAAACTACAACTTTATTTAAGTACTTAGATGTAAGTAACTAGCATCATAAAACATAACCACATAATAATAACAATATATACATATAATATATTATGAATAGCTTTCCACTTCTCAAACGGGTGTGTGGTGTAAATTATGATTTATGATTATGAATTATGAATGTGTAATTTCAGAAAAAAATCAGAATGAAATAGACAAAAAAACGACCTTTGTTAAATTCATTTATGACTATCTTGTCTTGTCAAAATTAGTGAATGTGTAAACTTAAAATATCCACATACGAGTAAGTTGGTAGATTTCAAATATTAGGTATTTATAGGTGGATGCAGTTTTGATAATGACTCACGAGTATATTTATAAATGAAATAAAAATAGTAGACTTCTCGTTTCGCAAACTGCGATAAATATCAGTGCATAACTGTACTATTTATCTTCGCAGCGACTAATTTATAAAATCTAGCAATTCTATAAAAGCAATAAGCATAAGCACTGAGGGTACTTCATCGGTCAGGTACCGAGTGGACCACGCACTCGTGGCTTATTCCCGTTGGAAATGGAATAACAATATTGTTATGAAATTGGAAAAATGTTACTATTTGATTTTTGCAACAAGTTCCTACCTAATGTCAATGTTAGTCGGAAATTAACGTCCGATTTTTCACAGACCTTACTAATTAACCTCTTTCAAAAATCACTTGCCAGATCAGATGTTATTTGGCAACAATATCTACTATGACAAAGGGTCAAAACTAAACTCTTTCTTAAAACAATTTCTTCGTAAGTAAGACATAGTAAGTAAGTAGACCAGTAAATGTATTATTCAGAAAACATCGATAATCACTTTAGTGAGATGAAAACGTGGGTCATAAAATTTAATGCGGATCTCGGGTGTAACGGCACTAGCGAGTCCAATTATTGCCTCTTTCTTGAACATTAAACGAACGAGAGATTGTAAAACTACCCGGGGACTCCTATGCCACTAAAGTGTTTAACAAGCGTACGAGTACATACAAATGTATGAGCATCGCTTGCTAAGTTGAGACAACAGTGTAAAGTTTGACAGTTGTAGAATAATGAGATAGTGCTGTACCTATGACAGTAGCTAATCTTCATCTTGATACTAATTTGTGTACCGACCAAACTTTCATTCGATACCAAATTTTACATATTACTAGTACGCACGTTTTTAGATCTAGTAATTTGCTTGTACAACTTTCTTATCTTTTTTTTATTTAATTATAAGATCAAACGATCTTATAAATTAAATAAAAAGTTCGTTTGTCAAAAATCTTTTTTCCTTTTTCGGTCGGTATAAAGTCGGTTAAAATAATAATAAAAATTTTTGTAATTCAAAATCTCAGATTGTAAAAATTCTACAAATATAGGATAAACATAATTATAAGATTTGGGGGGTTACTATAAACTCCTAAAACCATCATAAAGCAATGATGTTTTGTTTTAACATTGCTGTTCATGAAACATGACTGTTTCCGATGTTGCGTAGACCGTTTATACTACAAACTCCTAAAACCATCATTAAATTAAAATAAAACATCACGTTTTAAATTAAAACAAAACATCATTGCTTTATGATGGTTTTAGGCGTTTGTAGTATAGTACCCCCCTGAACCAAACCCCAAAGTCGCAAATCTAAGTAAAAATTTATACTCTACCACATCGCGCATGATATTGTTGTAAATAACATATATAGATCTATTACTTATATGTATTAGTATACATTTGCCCCGAAGTAAGGGTTACGGCATAATGACGAAGAACACTTAGCTCTCTTGCTCTGAACTCATTTGTATTTATGAAGTGTGATAGAATTTGGATGTTAAACTAAACTGAATGGAAATAGAAGTGTTTAGACATATTTTGTTTTTGTATTATGATCATGATAGCCGTATCAATCCAAATTATTATCTTCTTTTGCTTCAAAACATTCACGCTCAAACTATACATACATAATACGTATACAAGTAGATATGTGAAGAAAGGACTTTATCCGGTAAATATTTTTCTACATCTGCCACCCGTGTTTGGAATCACTCATGTTTATTCGTCTTCCTAAACCCCTTCATTCCTTTAAAATTAAAGTAGAATTACATTCTCTCACTTTGATGAGTTTTATGTAATTATCTTATCTCATTGGGAAATATCACGCTTGCACCTTTCATTTGGGTACCAAATTAAAATCGAGAGGTCCTGGTTCGAATTCCAGTGGCACGCACCAATAGTTTTTTAAAGTATTGTGGATTTTACAAATGTCACCAGTTCAAACTGTGAAGGAAAACACTGCTGTGAGAAATTTGCATACTCAGTTATGCATTTTGTTCGCCAAGTACGGTAAATTACTTCAAAACGATGATGATCTCCTGAGTTCTTCAAATATTATTGTTGTAAATTTTGTTTAATGTAGACTCTAACCGTGACAGTGACTCAATAATCCCTCGGGCAACCAGTAAGTAGTAGTAGCAATTGACCATATTTTACCATCAATATTTTTCTACTTGCAAAGCCCCGAACCTAGGTGGTGTTCTCATTATTAAAATGATATTATTTGTGGCCAACGATAAGGTTTTACTTTATTAAATAATATTTTCGTCGGCAGGGTATAAAATATGATATTCATGAGCACTTGTCCTTTATCACGTGAATTTCATGAAAGTATGTGAAAATTTAAATCAGATGCTACCTAATGGCAAATGAATATTCATTCCGATTTAAATTTATTCTGCAAGGAAAACTTTATGATACCCACATTGTACCCACAATGTTTCAATGGATATCTTTTGTGATAAAAGGTCATAGTGTCAAATCACGCGTTTTATATAGAAGATCAGGGGGGTTACTACAAACTCCTTTAACCATCATAAAGCAATGATGTTTTGTTTTAATTTAAAACATGATGTTTTATTTTTGTTGCTCATTAACCGCTGTAATTGTCAAATTTTTCTTCTCGTCAGAATGCACTACCTACTTTTTCATTTTTAAACGATCTCGCAAAGGATCTCCGAAGAACAAGTTTACTTGGCTGATTTATTTACTTAACGTACAGTGTAGACTGTAGAGTTGTAGAGTACAATCATAATCGTATCGCACTGACAGTATCGTCTTTTAGCATCTAATTCTGCCATCTTGCACTTTAAAAGCTTATTTCTGGTAAAATGAAATACATAATGTAGTACCATATGTTTTAACAGCACTCAACGGTTCAATCATATTTAGCTCGTTTATCAATTAGTATCAAACAATTCAACTTAAAACAACTTTTTGGGAATTGGGTTTCAACGGCGCAACTCATTTTACATATTATGTAATTACATTATTTGGACAAGATGAAGGGAAAATAATTAATATACTCATTAATATTGAAACAAAAACCAAAGATATATTGGAAAAGGTTGACTAAATAATTATATTATATTTCCTTTTTCTTTTGTACTCTTTTTATAATAATGTGACTACGTTGTATCTATTAATAAATAACTTGCTTATATAACGACTACCACATAATTTTTGAAACTAGCAAGACTGAAGTTACATTAGCTGGCGTGATTCCCCTCAAAATTTTGCGAGAGTATTTAATATTTGGATGTAATATTATTATTATTGTTATGTGTTATTATTATTATTAACAAGAATAGAAATGTGTAAACGTTCAATTTATGTAAACCCAAAGCTAATTATCTTGGTTCGCACTGTTTCGGAAGATAAGGAAATAAGTAAGTAAAAAGTAAATCCCCAAATCGCAAAAATATCTACATTTAATCCACAGGTAGTTTTCTTCTGGGGAACAAAGCTACGCGACCGCCCTCAAGAACAAGTGAAAATAAATATGAAAATTATATTCTTTTATGAATTTTATTTATACAGCTTGAGACATTATAAAAGGCATAAAGAAATAATTTCATTCTACAAAGCTCAACATGGGTTCTTAGTCTTACAAAGTATAAGAAGAATTTTGTATGAATTATGTAGTTTTATCTTCATGATTAAGATTCAGTTTGTTTAAATGCAAGCGGTTACTTAACATATTATATTCAAGGGTTTAAGGTGATGGAGAATATCGTCATAAGGTAATGGAGAACCTTAGTATCATGATTTTTAGTGATAAAAATTTAATTTAAAATAACGTTCTAAATTTTAAAAATAAATAGACACACTAACTTCATAGTTGCGATTTCAATTTACAATAATTTATTTATATTTTATTTTAAAAAGTTTCACTGTTACAAAATAATTGTGTCTTTTTTATTTTATTCAACTCTACTTTTAGAGAACATTAATCATCAAAAAAGGTAAAAACGTAAACTGAAATCTGATTGGCCATGCATTATAAACCACGTAATAGATAAAACCATATTATTATGGTGTACGAAACAAGACCGGAATATCAATTCACGAAGCCAAATACAATATAACTTCACGCACCTGCGACGTCTAATAGATATCAGCATAAACCAGAAATAAAATAGCGGCCAAAAGAATATTATGTAAAATGTACAGTTATTTTACTTTTATCTATACTATTCCTCTAACCTTAACATTGTAATTTGAGGTAGATACGAGATGCCTTATTACCGTTACCTTTATAATGTTCCGTGAATGTAGCATGTCGGTATCTACAGAGCGGTAAGACTAAAGAGATAGTGACCGGATACGTACTTACACGATATTTGCCGCGATGAATTCAATCTCTTTATACTTACATTCTAAAGGTGCTTTTAAAGCGCGCATAACGGGTTAGTGGCCTAGACAGCAAATATATGGTAGACCCGTGGAAGAACCCGCGCACCTTACTAATATTCGGGGGACCTAAAATGCTTATTATCTTCTTCTTTCTTTCTTATCTTAGCCTACCGTAAAGCAGCATGGCAATGTCGTGTGAGCAATGCAATGCAGGTAATGCAGGTATAGGGTGGTTAAGTTGAGTTTCTCACATTTACGCCTGGACGTGGGTGTTATTTTATTACAGTGACCACTTACATCTTAATTTAATAACAAGTGGCTTACAGCTTGATGCGCTATTAATTACATTTGTAGCTTTAATAAAAATATGTATACGAACAAAACAATTATCGTAACATCGAAAACATAATTAGGTACTTCAAAATAAACCACGTTTTCACCAATGTAATTGATGTCAGGCCCTGAATAAATTATAAGTAGTCATTATTGCAATTAAATGAAAATATTTCGTAGACGTGCGAATTTATTTGAAATGTTAATTTTTAACAGTAAGTAAATGTTAATTTTAAAGTAAAACTATAATTAATTTTTCAAGGAATGCTGATGCTTATTTAAAGAGGCTCTGTATCTATTTTCTTTATTAATAATGTGAAAGCATCGCAGCCCAAAAACAACAAAAAATAAAAATATATTAGATAATTTTGGTTGACAAAAAGAGAAGAAAAGGATGCCATTGTTTATTTATACATATTTTCTTTTTAGATTATGACTTGCTTTTTAAAGAAAAATATAAAATAATATCCTGATATTTTAGTGGTGTATTTCTGTGTCTGGTGGCTACAATTTGCTTTACGCCTCTATTTCGTTATGTCGCGTGGAAAGAGCCGACCCGAGCAAGCCTGAAGCTAACGTGCATTTTATTTTCACTGAAGTCCCGTTTTTAATAGGAGAAGTTGCGTAAAAGTACGATTGGCTTTCTATAGAAAAATATATAGGGCAGCGAGCTGACTCTCATTGAGCTATTAACGTGTACAGGTATTTCGTGTTGTTCGTCTCCAATATTTTCTCTGTAGAGTTTATAATCGTATTTTATGCACTGAATTAAGTTTTTGCTGTTTTTGCTACATTCAGTCTCTTGTAGGGACTAACCTGTGCGAAGTCATAGGTACTGTAACCAAAATACAGGTAGTATGGATATTACCTATATCGCAGAGAAATGACAAAAAAACATCTTTCTATCATTTCCCTGCGACACACACTCTGAAAATTGTATTCAAAATACGTATCAGTAACAATTTCTGTGTTACAATATAAAATATTAGTCTTTCCAAACAGTTTGGGAATTTACGAAAAAACACGGCTAACTTAATTTTCGATTTTAATTGCAAAGCTGGTGTTGAAATTCTTGACGCCGAAGCGTAGGCGTAGACAATATCCGGAGGCTGCGGGGTGTTTTCATTTGGACACGTCTGTGTGATCGGATAAAGAAGGGATTGGCTCTGGGTCTCGCCACTTGCTCAAAATTCTGCCTATCTGAAGCTCGAAGATAAATTTCGAAGACAAAGCCTCGCAGATTATTTATGCCGTATATTTTGAGCCGATGGAAAGGAGGAGTAAAGGAGATGAAATTTATAACAAACTTTTGTTTACAATTCACGTCAAATGTTTCTCAATTAGGTATACCTACTACGGAAGTATGCACAACAAATTATTACTACTCTACTCTAAGGGCAGGGTGATTCCAGCAGGGTCAACTAGCATTATATGTATTATGCAATTAAGTCTTACACGCTTAGTCGTTAAGAATGAGTATTCAATGAATACTAAATGCAAGTCTGAAAATAGATTTGAATAATGGATGCTTACTCCATAAGCACTTAAATAGGTTTTCGCAACGGCCATAATGTCTTAGCGGAACAGTATTGCTTTCCATAATTTCAGCAGAAGTATCAAGGGCCTCACAATAGAGTGATTATACGATAGAATCGTACTAGCTCCAAGCGGTTGCATAAAATGTATTCCTCTTGCGACCAACAAAGACAACCCCTTTATTCTTTTCCCCGTCAGCGGCGATGTAATTCTCGTCTTTTAACAAATGGAAGACATTATCACTACGCCTGGCTTTTGTGTAAATTCATGTAGAATAAAAGTTTGCAAAAAGTTAAAGCGCTTACGTAGTGGTCGCATTTCAAATATAACGGCTATTCAAAAAACGGGGCAATGCACGTGTCTGGGGACGTTTTATGACACTATGTTTACCGCAATAGAATACAGCAAAATGCACATGCTGCCATGGAAATATGGTTGCATTGTGTCTTTTTGTTTTTTATCCTTACATGAGAAATTATAATCTTAAACAAGAATTTTTTCGTCGTGAGTATACTCGTATTTGATCATGATTCTTCTTTTATATTTTCGATGGTAAGTATGGTAAGTAATCTCTGTGTCTCGTTATTTTTTAACGTAAAATAATTTTTTGGCCCACACATCACCAAAATGGAACTATCGAATTATACTTATTTGGTTTTTATTTCACAGAGGTGATTGCTTACTACTTAATACTACAAGTAAAATAAATTGGGTAGGATTAGTGTAGTTGACATTTTAACTGAATCAAATGGTTAAAAAATAATTTAAAAAAATTAAATCGACATCAAAAAGTATAAAATAAAATTTCTTATATACTTTAGCCACTATTGATTGAGGTTGGTGTCTTTAGTATCAAGAATTTTGTTTCTGCTCCAACTTCGAAAATAGTAGGCCAGGCCTAAACTTTGTAAGAAATTTTATTTTATACTTTTTTGATGTCGGTTTAATTTGTTTAAATTATTTTTATTTCGTAATTTTTAGTTTTAAGTCCATATCTCGAAAACTACTGGACCGATTTTGATGAAACTTTTACCATTGCCTAAGTTGAACAAAATACAAACAAACAAAAAAAACGGACGCGATCCGTCAATTAGTTTCGGAGATATGCGAGGACAAACATATCTACATAGATACATACAAACATATAACATACATATACATACATACCCATGAAATTTGGTATTCTTGTTCGGAAGCCGTAATAGACCAACATAATAATATGTGAAAATTGTGCTGTTCTGAGAATATTACATAAATACGTGTCGAATATAGCGGTGATAGCCCAGTGGCTTAGAATTCGACATCGAATCTAAAAGTTATGTGCGATTTATAAAATTAAATATCACCTGCTGTTACGGTGAAGTAAAACATCGTGAGGAAACCTGCATGCCTGAGAGTTCACAAAAAAAATTCTCAAAGGCATGTAAAGTCCACCAACCCGCAGTAGGCCAGCGTGGTCGACTAAGGCCTACATCCTTCTCATTGTGAGAGGAGACCCGACCCTGTAGTGGGTCATTAATGGGTACTGACATGACACGTGTCGAATTGATAACCTCCTTTTTTGAAGTCGGTAAAAAAACAAAATAAACTTTTCCACGTGAGGAAGAAGAAATTGATATACATTGATAATAATATAATTAAAATGGATTTAGATTACATTTACGTATGTAGATTTTGTGCTACAAGTATGTTACCTTTCACCGTTAAGGTTACCTATTGTATAATTTTTTTTTATAAAAATTATTGTTTTATAACAATGGGCGGACTTAATGCCTAGTGGCATTCTCTACCAGCCAACCCCTGTGAATAGCGAGAAACTTAGGTAGGCGTACAGGTTGGAAAAAAAGAGAGAGAAAAAAAGGTAAAACAACAAAAAGGGGAATATAAAAATAATATAAAATAAAACTTATTTATTAATAGTACATATAATTCAATATTCCTATTGTATAATCCAATACATTCATATACCTATTGTATAATTCAATGTTAACATATTATGTGCTTGGTCGTTACCTACTGTGAACATATTATTGTTGACTCAAAATATAAAAAGAGACCTAACTAGGTATCAGAAAACTTTGATTCCCGGAAGTTTCTATCTTAAGTTACAAATTCAGTTGATTTTATAATGCTCACTGACAAAGAGGTCAATGACCGCTTGGAACTGAGCGTAGACTGGAATTAGTCCTCCACTAAGGACGTGTCTTATCAGCGCGTCCCGCGTCGTGACGTCACGTCCGCCATTCGTTTCAGCAGGGCAGGAGCTCTTCAAATCGACTTTGTAGTTTGCAGTTCGATTGAAATCGCCTACATGAACTTTTACGGCTTAAATTAGCTTTAAATCCCTTTTTGAAACTAGTAATCGCACAATTGTTAGAATTCAACACCGATTTAAGAATTAATTCGTCACATCATAAGATGGAAAACAACAAAAACTAGGCTTCAGTACGAAGGGACGTCAATTACGTGTACCACATTAAAGAAATTAAACTATGCACGACAAAGGTATTATTCAATAATTATGTACTTCGGTATTTGTTTAAGTACACGATTTTCCACTTTATTTATATTTAGATTGGAATTTTCCAAAATTAATACATTAGATGAATTTTATTAGAAGTAGGTAGGTACTGTGTTTCTAATGAAATGGTTTACTGTTAATTTGGTCAATAGGTAGAACGCGGACAAATCGCGAATAAATATGATTATAGTACTAGCTGTAGCTAGTAGCTAGTTTCACTATATTTGTAATTAGTTGTTGTTTCCCCAAATAAAAATAAATAAAATTTATGACCACCGTTCAACGTAATATTCTAAATATATTTTTAATCAAAACTATCTATAGGTATATAAAATAAAATAAATAAATATAAATAATGTGGGACAACTCACACATGGCTTTCTGATCCCAAAGTAAGCTGCGAGCTTGTGTTATGGTAACCAGATAGCTGATAAACATACATATATATATATTTTTAAATACATACTTATACATAGATAATTTACACCCAGCATAGAACAAACACTTGTGCTCATCACACAAATATTTGTCTGTCCATATAATACGTATACATTGAATTATAGCATTTATAAAAGTTGTTAACAAAGTAGGCGGAGTTGCGAATTTTGTTAGCCTTGAATACAGACTTATTTATTACTCTCGCGAGACTTTCTCACCAACTACAGGAGCTAATGTAGGAGGAACTAATGATAATGTTTAAACCGACCTACCTTTAACCATTTCTACATAGGATGAGGTTCGCTTTGATTTATAGTTTTTAGGTAAAGCTTTATTTATCCACAGTGCCTTTATACAATGTTTGCATACAACAAAAATACCTGGCTGAAGTTATCTTCCAGAAGTAACATATAAGATAATAATGAGATTACCTAATTTTAGGTGATCTCATTATTATCTTGCGAGTTGTAGGTAGTGTGGAAAAGTAGGTACAATATTGATCTTGTGGCTTTATTAAAAATGTAATTTTATCATTTGTTTGTGCATACTAATGTATTTAAAAAATAATTTAATATACATTAATAACTACATAGTTAAATTTACTAGTTATTATTCCTCGTATACATTACCCGCAGAACCCAGTCAACCAATAATCATTACTAGTGGAGGTTAATTTGCGGAAACACATAAATTGGAACGCATCGTATTTTATTCATTGTAGGTTTACAGAATGGCAACACTGGTATAGTAATGAAAATGATTTGGAACAAAAACGCTGTTTATTCATTTAATTGTTTGACAAGTCCATTAATTAATTTTGAGTGCTATAAAATAACACAAACAATCAATTATGGCCAACCCGTTAAATCGATATCCTTTCAAAGGAAAATTTGGATAATCGAATTATTGGCTTTATCATTAAAACAAAAATAACTTTGTCCAATTTCGTATATTAACACAGAATACATAATAGTACACATAAAATGCAATATTTGGTCAATTGTAAATTTTAAATTAAATGGTAATTATGCAAAATAAAATATGTCTAGTAAAAGCGATTAGGAAACGGATCTACTCGTCACTATCACTATCTCATCTCACTTCTCACTACATACTCGTAGTAAAAACAAAGTCGCTTTCTCGGTCCCTATATCCCTATGTATGCTTAAATCTTTAAAACTACGCACGGACTTTGATGCGGTTTTTTTAAATAGAAAGTGGAGAAATACTGTTATTATTGAGTTTTCTAATGTGATGTCGTAAATAATTACATTTTTGCCGCTTACATTGCAAACGCAGGCTGAAACCTACGAGATTTATCACAATAATATATTAAGTATTATACACATTGAAAAGGTCTCCAGAAAACTCCGCGATGATATGTATGTATATGTATAACATTTTTTTGACATTTACTTTTTACGACAAATAATGGCTAATTTTCGAAGCTATTTTAACCAATACAGCATTAATCCTTATCCAATTAAATACCTACCTTAAATACATTGTTAAGTATGCCTCATGTATATGCAAGGTTCACCAATTTCCGGTGTAAAGAAGAATCAAAGAATTAAATGAAATCTTTAATCAGAGCCATATATTATGAATAATTCCATAATTTGTCCTCTTATTTCCGCATAGAATATCTAGGTACCTAATATCCCTATAAAAGCAATGAATCTTTTTTATTCAGGGGTACGAAATGCGCAGGTTAAGATTCGTTGAATGAAGCATTCTTAATGACCTTTGTGATGTCTCAAGCTGTATGAATAATTTATAAAAGAATATAATTTTCATATTCTTTCACTTGTACCATTGTGGTAGCAAGAGATTTTGTATTGTTATCTCAACTTTAACCGCGATATTTTATCATTTTCTAACAAAGCGTCTGAATAAGCTAGGGCCAATTTTTTTAAATACTAACCCTAAATTTGTCGCGTATTCTATATTGAATTATATTATTAAATAGAAATTGGTTGTCTGATTATATTTATTATTTAATTATTTTATGTGTTTAAAAAAGTGATCTAACGGAACAAAAACAATTAGCGAGAAAGCGCACGGCTTTTGTCATCGATATTTTCATGCAAAGCAAAATGTTGGGACTAAATTAATTAAAGTCGCCAATGCACTTGTCGGTTTAAACTACGTACGGTAAGAGAAAAGTACAGAAACTTTTATAAAAGTGGAAAATGAGAAAACAGCGTATGCGGAGGAAGTAAATAAAACGAATACGAAGCAGTAATGAGATAAACAAGATCGATGTTACTCAGATCTACTTAGAAAATGTCTTATAATTAAAGACTTGAGAATTTCCTCCGGGAAATGGAATGCCGTTTCACCCTTTCAGCAAATCTTCGCTTTGCATCCGAAGAGTTCAAAAGGAACTATTTCAAACTCTTCTATTTTTGCCAATTTCAATATTTAATTTTGAGAGATCTAGGAATCTTTCGATATTACACCTTTCTTATTTATAGTCAATTCTAGCTTTTGATCTGTTTTTGTCAAGAAAAGGAAAGAAGAACTCAATATTAATTTTACCATGAGAACCATTTAACGCTTACATTTAACGGTTTTGTAGAAGTGGACCTTTTATAAAATAGACCGAATTCTTACCGGCGGAGCTGTCACCGCTGCAATTTGATATAAGGTATATTATATAAGGTATTATTTTAATATGTTCAAAAATTTTGCTTTGTAGATAATACTATGGAATGAAGAAAAGGTATAGAATATTGGCGGCAAATAGAGCTGTATCCAACACGTCTCATAGACTAGCGCGGACATCTCCCCCGGGGGCATCTAACCTCGATTTGGATCTTACTGGAACTGTTGAAAGAGTTTATTCTAGCAGTTTCCGAAGTCACACTTGTGTAGAATATAAAAGAAGTAACAATAAAATAGAATTAAATAACCGAATAGCAGTAGCCCAGTAGCCATAAATTAAAATCCAACGGTACCAATTACTTTTATATGCGTTTTAATATAGTGAATGTCACCTGCTATAGTGGAAAAGTAGAAAAATCCGAAAGTTTAAGAGTTCTATAGTATTTTCAATTATATGTGTGTGCGTGTAGTTCACCAATCCGCAATTGACCAGTGGGCATATCTTTCCAATTCTGATTGTATTCCCGGTCCTACAGTGGATTACGAACGGAACAAAAAACACAAAAATACTCGTGTTTAATATTTTCATTGTATATCTTATTAATTTAATCAGTTTATCAATTTAAATATCCTTTTTATTGCCATACGTTCAACCGTTTAATCGTAAAATAACATGGCAAAAAATCCGCTATCCTTTTCGACCGTGACTGTAGGCAATTATTTTTATGGGCGGCCATTGTAAAACCAGCGTTAACTAAGAGAAAGGATAACCGTCGCATTCTGTTGGATACAGAGCAGATTTAATTAAGTCCAAAGGGCACTCGACTTTTTGCAATCTGTGCGGTCTGCCAATTAAAAAGTTGCTGAGACTCGCCCGGACGACAACGGGTGGAGGGCGCTCAAACTTACTCCAAACCTCGGCGAATCCAGCGCCACTTCTCCAACGATAAAACTGAAAAGTATACGGCACAGTTGTTGCTCCCTATTGGGTTCAGTTTTATACTAAAAATCAGGTGATGAAAATTATTTCCAAGAGATACCATACAAGATAGATCATGACAAGCATTCACTGGAAGTAAGTAATCAAAGAAATTAAAGAAAGACTGGAAAGGTATATAGATATCAATTTAAGGGTTCTTTTCCACCAGAGATGTGCTATGCTACGTTGCTATGCATGCGTTTGATATCCACCAATCATATTCATTGATGCACATAGCGTAGCACTGGTGCAAACGGATTCAACTAAGATATGTTTTTTTATATGGAAGGATGCGTGCTTTGGATGCGTGCTATGGATGTGTGCTATGGATGCCTGCTATGGGCCGTCGCGAGTGGTGTAGCTATGATCAGCTTATTGCTTAGACTACTATAGATACATCGAAAAGCTCGAGCTTCGCATCTTTCTCGCGCAGCTACTTTGCGGCAGCGCATCTTCATAGCGCATCTTCCTCGCACAGCTACATAGCTTAGTATTGGTGGAAACGGGCACATATTTTCGTAGCGTAGAGTTCATATCTTCGCAGCATAGCTGCATAGCACATTTCTGGTGGAAAGGCAACCTAAGGCCTAAGGCAAGTTAAAGTTAAATAAAAGCGATTGTATGAATTAAAAAAGATGGTTTTAGTCATCAATTATTCAACTGGAAATTGTCTAAAAACTGAAAATCAACGAAATTCCCCAAAGGAGCAAAGTGATACGAGCCTCACTGCGGGTGATATAAAAGGTACTTTATTCGCCACAAATCCTAACACCGCAAGATGTAGTATATAAAAGTAATAAGCACCAGGACTGGAATCAATGTTTAGCCGGAGTGGTGCTCAGAGCGAGGATTTATTTCACTGCCGCCTTAGGACGCGTAATCGGGAGGCGCTAATTTATGTCCGCCATTACGGAAGGGATGAGCCGGTTAATTTTATCCGCACGTGAGTATCTTTGTTTTGCCGAAAGATGTTTATATGTTAACATGGAGTGTTAGATTGTCTAAAATGGAACACCACAAATTAGGGGCAAAGGTATAGGGTCCTTTTCATTTTGGAGGGAGCTGCTATATTGCGTGTATGTGTGATGTGTCTTAAACATCTTTTTTTTATTTAAAAATATGTTGTAAGTAACTAACTTTTACTTTTCTCTGGTGTAGTATTACTTCTTTTAATAATGTTTACAGGTACATATACAGGTACATCTTTGAATATTACTGGATAAATTTCGATTAAACATGCACGATCTACTCGTATTAAGGTTTTGAGCGTGAAATTTGTCATTTTCTTCATATTTTCACTCAACAATTTAACCTCAATTAGGTCATTGACCTTTGTAGTAAAGTAAAGCAAATGATGCCTATAACACATGCAAATAACAGAGACGTTTTTTTAATTTTCTCGAATATGATCTCATGCCTTATGGGCACGGCTCTCGACTCGACGAATTTTTATTGGAATGCAAATTATGATTAATACCATCTATAAATCCATCCAATAAATCAAACAAGTATTTTTATTTCAATATATTTGTTTGATTTCGGTGTATATTTTCCCGAGTAAAGCTCAGTCACCCGGGTACTTTGTAATAACTATATAATTTTAACACAACTTTTAAACACCACACCTATTTACAACATCTTTTACTTTATTAAATTTATATTTCAGTGGAATGTGATGTTGACCATCTAGAAAAACTTATAATGTAGAACAGACAGACGACAAAATTTAACACATCGGTACGCGTAGATATAACAAGTTTCCAAATAATAGGCAAATAATATTGCGCTATAAATGATAATGAGGAACACTCTGATTCCATTGCTGTCTTGTTCAGAACGATCAGCCGTCCAATAAAATTTATTGGATTATTGTTTAGCGCCAATATTTGGCACTCTCCCCAAGTATAAATTAATAGATTTTATTGGAGTATAATAGTATAATTCAATGGAATATACTTGGGACGGCATTGCATGAATCTATTGTATTTCTTTGTTACCTATTGATTTTTTTGTTATTTTGCTCGGAGTACTTTACGGAGTTTCAGGACTACTTTTTATCGCAAATAGTCGATGGCTTGACATACCTACGGAATATGTACGAAAACGCGCATGTATTCCGCCTTTAGCGGTCTCACGAGATCATTATGCCTATTGAACGTAAATGAATGAATTTCAGGCTATCAATCGCTATCAATTTTCGCTGATGACCGTCGACGACCATCGCAGTGGAAAATTCTTATAGCGCTTTGTGTCACGACCAAACTACAAAGCTTTTATTCATTATCAGGTACAATTTGTGCAATCTTAATGATCGTCATACATATTGCATTATAATAATACATTCATTCATCCGCTTTGATCGCCTCTCAAGCAAAACGTAGACTCGGTGAAAAAAGCGGGCGGTAGAAAACTCGTAGCACTCTTTTAAATCCCTCAGTCCGTCCGATATTATTTAATGTTTGTAAGCCTCACTAACTATTTAGTTGTATCGGAAGTCAAAAACGGCAAAAGATATTAAGAGACTAAGCACAAATATCTAATATTATTTGAAGCGACAACCATTGTCCTTCTGAAAAGCAACGCACTCACATACAATCTCAGATAAATTTTTGAAGTGAAAACTTCTTTCTTTAGCGGCGCAGAGCACTTTTTGGTATGGGTAAAAATTGTTAAACTAGCGACAGGACACGTGACCCTGATCGTAAGTGAAAATGCGTAAGATGGTAACTTTGGAAACTGTCAAAAGGAAACATTCATAAGCAAAGTGCGTCTAATTAGATGGTAACTATGAAAACTGTCAAAAGGAAACATTCATAATAAGTGTATAATAATAATAAGTGTATTTTGTTATAGAAAATAGCAAAATACATAATATAAAATTCAATATAAAATCACAATATAAAATTATTGTTATTTTGGATACGATATTGCGATTATTAGCTTTAAATGTCGTTTCTTTTCTCAAATTGTGTTTTAATTGAACTTAAAATCACCGAGAAAACACATCTTATAAGTTTTCACTTCTGCCGGCACTCCCGGAGTGCAACCTGTTTTTTTTATCCTAGGCGTGCAGTGACCCCTTAAAACATAAGGTGATCTACAACCTGCAATCCCGTTTGCTACACGGAATAAAAAACAATGTAGATTTAATAATCGTTCCTGCACCTGCATACAACAGAAATGGGTTCAGTCGATAATAGAACTGCGAAATTGCACAGGTGTTCTCATTCCGAGTGCATTGTAGGTACCAATTTATTGTTCATACTCATAAGAACTTCGTGATAAAGATAGAAAGTATTGTGTGGAAAGAAATTTTATATCATTAGCGTTTCTAAGATCAAAAACCTCTTCAAATTTTTATTTATGTTTGTTTCAGAATCTATAAAATTCTATTTGAATTGTTAAATCGGACAAACTCTTCAAAATATATTAAATAAGATCATTGCCATATGTTCGCAATGGGGAGATGAAAGATGTTTTTACACTTACAGCTCTATATTTTCTGCCAAAAGTATTAAATTTTTAAAGGGTTCGTAAATGTTATACATATTATGATATTCGAAAAGAAAAGTTGTTTATACTAGAATCTCGTAAGTTTCCGTAGCTTGCGCCCTAGGGAAAAAACATTTAATAAATACGTGTCAACAACGTCGTGATAGATAGTCAGACGGTAAAAGCTGACTGAGCGCATATTATAATAGCGCCCTGAGGGTATAAAATTAAATGATGTTGATGTTAATAAAAGTTATTTAGTATGGAGACGCGTCGACTTGGAATTTTTATTGCGTAAGCTTTCCATCCCAGGATTAATGGATGAAAATACTCGTATATTATCGTCATGACTTTAAGTAAAGGCTATTCACATGACGTATTTAACGAGCTGACAACGCTCGTGAATGCGACTAAAGCGCACAGGAATCGCGATGCAAGTCGTGTGTACTTTCTACAGGTTTATTAAATATCGCTGCCACCGTGCATTGTACATTGTACGAAAGCAATAGAAGCTGACGTTAATCTGCTCTTAAGATAAAAATCTGCGATTTTAATGACATTTAGCATAGCGCGTAATGCGCGTATGCTTCGGTTCAAATAAAAAAATAGGATAGTCTTAATCTGGATCAAATGTCTAAATCTACACGAAAAGAACTATTTAAGTATAAAACACGCATTGCGAATAACAAAAATATTTATGATACATTTTTTGCGTATCGATGGACGGCCTTAGTGTTACATAGCTAATTAAAAATATTTGATGTAATTTATAAATTCAATGAATACAGCACATATGTAACTTAGATGTAACATTACATGTGAGAATGTAAAATTGTAGATACGCAGATACATACACTCATGAAATTTGGTATGTTACTTGTTTGGAAGCCGTAAAAGAACAACATATTATTACATATATGTAATTACTATTTCACACATACGAGTACGTGTCGAATTGATAACCACCGTTTTTGAAGTCGGTAAAAAGAAATTTATTTATTATTTTATTTAACACATGAAGATTTGATTGATTGACTAGCAGAAGATTAGTGAGGAGTTCATTGTTAACAATACGCAAAGTCGGCGTTCAGATATTCCTCCTTGTGTATACTTCCTTACCAGCAAAAGCGGGTGCACTGAATAAAGCAGAGCTGCTCGTACGTTACACACTATTGTTTATTTTCTGGTTACGTAACGAAACTGACGGCTATATTGGAACTTGAAGCAAGAGAAAGGCTTCATAAAATTACATAAATATGGTATCCACAGATCAAGGCCTAAATAAAGTTAGAAAATATAGTCAACGTCAAGAAAATCAATATCACTACTAGTAGAGAGCTACCTAAATCAATATCACGTGGGCACTTTAGAAGAATTATTTTTACTATGAGTGTTTGCTTTTATATTCTGATTCTGTAAATATATTTTGTATTATAATAATATTATATAAAAAGATAGATTTATTTAATGGTTAAGCTTATTTAAGTTGTTTTTTTCTAGTTCGATTTTAATAATTTTTTTATTTTATTTTAATAAAAATTACATACTTACATAACTTGGATTTAAACTTATCACTAGGTAAACTAATTTTTTATTTAGAGTTTAAATGCTGAATTTTAATTTTGTTATATTAAATTAAATTTAATATCTTAAATGTAAAAATGTTAATTTCAATAATAGGACCAAAAGTGATGGTAAATGGTAGATCAGATACTAAGTGGTTACTACAGCCCATGGATCTATCAAATCCAATCTCAAAAAGGACTAAAGCATTATCTGAGGAAGCAAGTGCCAATTTTGTATGGTAACGAAAACTTAATTTCCGCCGCAATTTAGTACAGCTATTTGAAAATACAAAAGTGGTGAGTATATCCTCTAGTTTTTAAGGACAAAATTTTATATTGTTTTAAACAATTAATGCAAAATCAATGAATGTTATTACCGATTACAGTTTCGGTAACAATATTAAGCTCTGTTATATCTAGTTCTGTATATCTACATTTCGTTCTGTATATCTACATTTCGATAGGATTAGCTCGTATTCGTACCCGAGACGTTAAGACGGCACCAAAAATTTACATTTCGTTACGCCTTGGGATTACTTCTGAGCCTGAGCCACTTGAAAAAGTGTCCCTTTTTCAGTCACGCTTAAGCATTTGCCATATATATATTTTATCTGCGTATAAAAATCTTCATATTGGCAAAATTCTCTCTCTTTAAAAACAGTAACAATCGCAGATTAAAAATGAACCAAATTTTTAATTTCAAGCCGGACTCTTGTCAAACATGCAACCGAACTTGGCTTGTCTTGTCATCTGATATGCTTCAGAGTTTGAAGAAGAAAGTTCTTTCCTTGTACCTCCTAGATAGGATATATTATAATTGCTTTTAACATAATAATGAACTAATCCACATTAAACCTAATCGATCGTTTATTCATCGGCTACTGCTTTGGGTAAGGAATTACTATCTACCTATATTTAATCATGAAAATGTATGTACTTATTATTGTGATTTCATTGGACCAAAACAGCAACGGATTATTGAGTTACAGTATTTACGAAATATATAATAGGTACACGACTGCACAATAACAATAAGTAAGCTACCATTACGAAATTGTAAATGTTCTGTCAGTTAATAAAATTATTACATATGTATACTTTAATCGACATCACCTTAAATGGTTAAAAAACATTAAATAAAGGATTAAAAATAAACGATTCGATATTTAACTTACATTAATGTTGATAAACACCTACCTCTGCAATATTCCACAATAACCATATTTGCATATTATTATGCATAAACTTACTGTACACATAATATTTTCGTGTAAATGCTTAATAACTTTGTATTAAAATGTGAACTTTGGTTACATTTATACAGCGTTCGGCGTATATAAAAGATTAAAGTTTTCTCCCTGAGCATTTCAGAAGTCCTTTCAAAGATAACAGCCGCAGCTGTACGAACTTCTCCATTCAAATACTTATGTTCGAGTAGTTGCAGGGTGCTTTTATAATGACTATTGAAAAACTCTCGCAATATGGACGCGGTTCCAGCGCTTCCACGTTTATCGCAGCATTCACATCACATCTGACGATGTTATTATATGAATATTTTATTGTAACGGTCCATTGGTCGCGCTCGAGCATTTGATATTCACAGTGGATACGGAAGGTTTGCTTATTAATTGGATTGTCGTGCCACGTCGCCGCTCCACGACTGAAATCGGTCGATGTGAATTGCTCTTAATTCGCTGCCAGGCCTTCGATAAATTGTACCGGCCTTTTGCTTTCCACTACGCTCGATACGGGGGCTGAATAACAAACAAAATATCAAGCAACCGATTAAAATACTGACTAGTCCGGACAAGAGGCCCGGATTTTTGGTGTGACCTCTAAATTGTTTATTTAGGAGTTTAGGAGACCGGCATAAATAGGTACAGTGCTCCCATAATTTTATTCGGGTATCGTGATTATCACGCCAGATGAATATTAATAAGGAGCAAACTTGATGGTAGACGAAGTTCAAATCTATTTCGTTTTCAAGATATAAAGGTAAAGATTTAATATTACCTACACCAGGCCCTGATTAGAATTAGAACTTTTATATTTAATAGATGATTAATTTTTATATTTAATAGACCTACACTTTTTCAACATTCACTTTTGACATTTTTTCAAATCTTTTTACTTAAATACCTAACCTTAGTTTAATAGTAACGGGTCAAAGCACATGGTTGGTATGAAGACTAGTTATGAGCACTTTAATGCATAAATAAGTTTTTTATATTATCCGTTATTGTGATTTATCCTTGATTCTTTACAAATATAATACGTCATTATTATTTATTAGACCTTTTATAATATACATAAGTACTTACTACATCATCAAGCGAAGTGTTAAGAATCTAACCTCAAAAAGCAGATTATGTGACGTCGAATAAAGTTAAATCTAGGTTACCTACCACAAATTTGCTTAAGGTCGTCGAACTCTTCTTAACTATGCAAAAAGTTGCCCTCCTGGTATCCTTATTACGGACTTAGTTTAACGTTTAATGATTCTAAGCCCAAACGATAACGAGGGTTATTGATAACAAAATGTAATTCGCGAGCGTGTGGCTTGAAAGTTTATAGTCGGCTTAAGCATCCCGTAGACTAGACGACTATTATACGACTCGTAGCAGTAGGTATCATAACTTTCTTTTAAAATTGTTGAACAAAAAACAAAAAAAATCTAATCTAAAATCATTTTTGATTCATCTTTTGTGATACCTAATGCGTTATGAATTTACCGACAATCAATCGGCAAATACGTAAGCAATTTCTTCATCTAACATTTATGAAAAAGACTCGGAATAGTAGCTGGCAGCTTCGGTCTTTTAAAATTTGACCCCAATTTCAATCTTTTAAGGAGAAGAGTTTTGCAAAATTCGTTTTTAGCTGACGTGTGACGTCAAATCTGGCCACCCTGCCAAATGATGATCTAGTCAAGATAAGGAAAAGTTACGAGTAGATTTATATCTTTAAGATTCGGCCTTAATTATTAAATTTTTAATTCGACACAACATCGTTTATACGATGGACAAACTATAACAACAGAAATTATCTGTGCAAGGTCAATTTTATATAAATAAAAAAATTTGATTAAGGGAACAAATGCTAAAAGCTTGAAAATTTCGAAGTTTACAAGTTTTATAAACTAACTCTACGTCATGAATGAAATCAAAATTTTTGAAATCGTCAATGTAAGTTAAATGTCGAATCGTGCCTTTATATCTATTTAATGTTTTTTAACCATTTCAGGTGATGTCAATTAAAGTATAAATATTATTATGTAATAATTAACTGACAGAACATTGACAATTTCGTAATGGTAGCTTACTTATTGTTATTGTGCAGTCGTGTACATATTGTAACTCAATAATTCGTTGGTGTTACTGAATAAAATTATGAAATAGGAAACCGGTTGAGAAACAAATATAAGAGATAAATCCGAATTAAAGGCAGCCATAATCTACCTGAACTTCCAAGAAGGGCACGTAATGATATTCTATGTAAGTACCTATTTTATAAACCTATGAAGATAGATCAATCATTACATCACTTCGGTTGGCGGCGGATATCGACGAGAGATGAATCGAAGAAGCGTTTATCCGCTGATAAATCGTTTAGTCTACGGGAGACTTTATAGAACCACCAAGCGAGCCAATAACATCGAAGGGTTGGTCGATGGTATAAAGTTTTAATTAAACAGCGACATCTGCCGGCTTCGTTACTGTCGCGACGATTATTGTTTTGAACACACATTACACATCGGCAAACCAATAGATATAAGGGACGTAACAGATAAGGCGTATTTTTGGTGCGTTTAAGTTACTTAAACCGATCAATACTTACCTACTGCATTTCATAACAAACAAAAACATTTCAATATTCTTCTACATCTAGTTTGTTTCAGAAAGGTTTATACTTATGATTTTTTGCTGCTAACATTAGTTGTATAATTGTAGGTGTTGTGTGTTATGTTATGTCTGTATGATGTATACCTTACCTATGCTACCCTTGTCTGCACCTTTTTTAATACTTTAAATTCATTTCCAAATATATTTTCATGAAACTGAACCGTAACTGCATTGAGTGTGATTAATAACAGTAGTCCACCAACCCGCAGTAGGCCAGCGTGGTGAACTAAGGCCTACATCCCTTTCATTGTGAGAGGAGACCCGACCCAGTAGGGAGTCATTAAGTGGGTCAGTAGGACAGAGATTTCATATCTCTCCCAAGTTGCCTTGCACTTTGGTATATTACTTAACATGCAGCATAGACACAGGAGACAACATATTGTGACCAAGGAACTTCTAATAATATAAATAACTAAAGCAGAATTATTGTCTACTATTGAGGAAAGATTGATTTAAAGGGTATTAAAATATTGTAATATATTTCTTGTGTAGTGTTTTCTTTCCCTTCATGGAAAATTAGGAAACAGTCTAGTTAAGTCTGGAACAGTCTATGATCGCCTTACCTATGGAGAAAGAAACAAACACACTTTCACATTTATGACATTAGTATGGATATTATAATGATATAATTATATGTATATAAATTCGTTTTAGTATCTATTCAAAACTGTATTTGCACAATATAATATTCCATTGTGGTTCGAGCCCGGTGTAATGTGGCACTAATAACTAAATCGCAACGAAGCCTTATAGCTCATCAGGCTCAATATGTATTCAATATCCACTCTCTAATGATCGTGAATATATAAAGGGAATCGTTTCACGGCCTACGGGTACCAGAAATAATTGCTGTAGGTAGGTACGATATCTTTGTTCTTACAAATAATATAAACGCGTAAGGTTGTGTGGATGGAGGTTTGTTACTCTTTCCAGCAAGAAAACCACAAAGGATTTGGATTAAATATATACACACTACAGCTATAATAAAACCTGGATTATCATATTGCAAAGGTAATTTTTATTTCTCTACACTGGTTCCTAGGCCACACTCGTTCTTGGGGAAGTCTTTAACGGTAAAGTAAACCATAATCAGGTAACCTGCATCCAACTCATTGTAAGAGGACGTTAAAGACGTTATGTTTTAGTACTTAGTATTTTTTGCTGGCGGAGATTAAATATAAATAAATCCTGACGGAACTTGTGCGTTTCAACCAGCAACGCAAAAAAGCCTGCCAATCCTACTATGAATTAATAATAATTCTTACTCTACTTATTTTCATCGAAAAAGTTTGCGGAGCATGGTGCTTTCGTAATCCTTAAGAGTTAAAACACCTCGGAGGAAATCCAACATACCTACTCACATTTTGACAAATGTTTTAAAAAGCTGAACATTCGAAATATACTTGTAGAACTTGGGACTTTGATGTCCATCACCAATGTAAATTCCATATCTATTAGGTACAGAGATTTTGTTACATTTTGAAGAAATAGGTAGGCATATGTATTTGCCAACTAATATCAATTACGGTAAAGATTGAGGAACTTAATTATGGGAATACATAAGCATAAAAAATGGAGGCAAAAGGTTTTTTAAAATAAGAACTAAAGAACACCCTCAGGTGTTTCAAACCCACGTAAATTAAATCACGAGGAAAAGCGCATAAGTGATATAATATTTTAGAAAACTTCAAATAGCTAGGTAACTGTTAGCACGTGAGGTTCGGTCGTTACTTACTCTCAGGTCGCGCCCGGGTTCGAACCCGTCTCGCACTGTGAGTAATGGCTGCGGCGCTACAATACGTTTCACATAACTGCTCGTCGTAATACAAACCGGCCATTCCTAAATGCCTTCTAATTTACACTTTATTGCCATTGTGGGGTAACGTATTGTGTGGGATTTGGCAGAAATGAACATTTTGTTATCATCTTATCCTATCGTATTTGTTCAAAAACTTATTAATGACATGTCATTGTCATGAACAGGCGTTTTCATGTGTATCTATAGATGGGTGTTACGGAGGGCTTGGTACAATGATATCTTAACATTATTATTTAAAGAAAACACATCAATAATGTCTTTTATTCTACGCGGGATTCAACGAGAGAAAGAAACAACATAATAATATATTGTTATGTATTTACTGATGCATTTCTTCATAAATCATTACGATTTGAATAGATGTGGGTGTATAGTTATTAAAACATTTAATAAATAGGTAACGTTATAAAAGTATAATCTTTGTCTTTCCAAACAAAATATACAAACACATATCTAGTATTAAAACAACGTACTTACATACTTACATTTAGGTATAGGTATATTGACATAAAAGTTGAGATATTTTACTAACATTTAAATACGCAACGAAAATGTAAGGTGAATGCTAAAACGGGCACAAAACCGGCAAATTAACTCGTGCTAAAGAAAAGAAAACGTGTAAATAAAAAAGATCTTCCAAGGAAAAGTTTTTCGTACATCATTCCACCTTCGCCGAGGAAAAGAAAAGGAAAATTGTAGAGAATTTTGCCTTTTAGGGTGCTCGGCCAAAGAACAATTAGTTAAAATAAGTAACGGAAGGCTAACGGCGGTTGTTCCCTTCATTTGACCGTTCTCGCTTCTGTCCTATTTACATTAAAATGTTAGTGAATTAAATCAATTCGAATAAAAGCTAATAAGAGTATTATGTACGTCATCAAAAGAAAGACCCTTGAACAAAAGGCCCGACAAATGAACTCAATCCTTGTCAAGCTACCGTGTAACAGCCAAGGGAAAGTTTCAGCGTATCATTTCACTTCCTTTAAGGAAGGAAAGTAAAATGGCTGTGAATTTCACCAGGATGTCCGAGCTAAGATAAACGCCAAGTCAAAGACGTAATTACGGGATATTTTCTTATTCATTAGGTACCTAATTTCTTTCTACTTATCTACCAATATTAGTTGCTTGACTAATATTTATTTTAGCGAAGTATGACAACGTTTTTCTCTTGATCTTAAATACCTTAGCACTTTATGCTTCGATAGATGCTCCATAACTATCTATAATGTAGCATTTTGACGCTTGTTATACTTACTCCATAACAAATATGTCAATTTGCTTCACAATACCATCAACATAGCAATTGTTAAGTAAATCATTTAGCCTCTTTATATACAGAGTATTATTAAAAAAATTATAACAATTTGATGGAAGTTTTGTAGTAGATATAAAAAGTACTGTTCAATCACTATATTATACTAAAAATATAAGTGAAAGTAATAACTTATTAACATCACAGCATTACGAGGCGCATACAAATCGAACATAATGAACTACGGTACCTAACTAAAATAAATTATTAAACATCATAAAAATAAAAATAAATCTGATTGTATGTGAATAATGACGGAGGGTCTCCCTCTTTCCTGCGCTCCCCGCTTCTAAGTGACTTAATTTTGTCGTTTTCACTTTCTTCCCTACAGTATAATTTAAGTGAAGTTATAATTGATAAAGATTTTAATTTAATCCTTGAGCTACAATTAAGTACTAATTTAAAAAGAAACTAAAAATTAATAAAAAAGAGTATATTTCGGTTTTGGAATTCATAATTATACGAAGTTAAAATGTTTATTGAATACTAACCCTAATTTTAATTCTGATTATCATTTTTTTTATATTGCTTAAGTTTCCGTACCTGAAAAAGTGAATATATATTGATCTACTTACATTGTTTATACCAATCCTATTCGTGCAAATTAAAGATAATTATGGAGTCTAACTTTGAAAGAGGTCTATTTATAGACTATATTCATGATGTTCCGTATTAACTTAGCAGTTCTTTAAAAGTTTTGGTACAGCTTAATTAGACTCTATATAAGTTAATATGTAGTAGGTAACATGATCATGAAGATAAAAGTTATAGGTAAGGGTTATAACTAATACGAGTAAGTCTGCGTTGTATCGTTTCCGGTATCCTCCTTAAATCTATGTAATATTGTAGGTACTTAAATTTATATTACAGTATTACTGAACAATGTATTGTGTTTGCTCTAATGGCGGCATTTCACTTGGATGCTTGATTTGCGTATTCGACGTATTTGGTAAACGAAAGCCATGTGTGGATGCTTTATACGACAAGCTTGTCAGTTTTTTTACGCAACAATGACATTGCCTTTCACTGAAAAAGGTATGTGTACCTATTTGTTATTTGGCTGTGTGGTCATAATTTTATTGTGGACGTTACATTTGTCAATATGTACATACATAGAGAGGCATTCGCTAAACATTATGCAAATATTTGAATACAAATTCACAAACAACAAATGCCCAAGAGAAGTGTGGTTTTAATTGATTTTAATCTTGTGCGAATATAAAACCAGAAGGTGCGAGACCTAAAATTATTTTAGCGAGTAATTTTAAAGTGGAGGTAGACGATGATAACAAATAAAGCCAAATGCGTCAGGTGAAGCTTACAGTAAACTTTACTGCGGGGCAGGATGCACGGAATATTTACGACTTCCGCCTCCGGACTCTCCTCGTTCTAAAGTAAAACGATGGTAGCCAATACAAATTTCGACCTCAAAAGACAAATTTGGGTTTTTTGTTCAATTTCAGAACTTCCTAAACGTTTCCGTAGTCCAACGGAACAGTTTTATTCAGCAAAAATAAAGGAAGAATTTTCTTATTTCGGTGATAATTTACTGAGAGTAAAAAAATAAACATTGGTTGTATTTTTGGGGGAATATGAAATAATAATACCAAATTAAAAAACTGGTTTCCATTGTCTCCCTTAGGTCTCTCTATGTGCTGTGTGCTGTCTGCTTACAATCTTGTGCTTTGCTTACAAGCTTATCTTATTATTAAGACTTATTATCTTGTATGCTTTAGATATTGTTTGTTTGCATCTCTTAGCAGTTTTCATTCTCTAAAAAAATATTTTTATTGGTACATCTTATTAGTAATTTAAATGTTAGTTAAGTTGTTTCGAATCTCCCATCTTCTAAATTTCAATGGACGAAGTCACGTGTAAAAGCTTTTGGTATAAAATATCAAAGCTAACACAGAGAAATCGTTTTTGTGTTAAAATATTCAAAATTCCTAACTTTGTGTTTGTTAAGTAATCTTCTGAATACCAGAGTGTACATTTAATCCCAGTCTTTAGTAGCAAAGGGAGGAAGCGTAGCGCGCCTGTTATTTAAGTATTGTTTATATAACCGCACACACTGGGTGGTTTTACTCGTTCCACAATGGCCTTAACTATTACACCACAACACAGAAACCAGGCTAATTAAATCCGTGTAAAGTTTATACTACCTGCGATTGTATGCCTCTCTTAACACATGCAGATTAGTAAAGTTGATTGGCATCAGCCTGTAATGTTACAAATGAGACTTTTGTAATAACTATTTGCATTGATTTTAATAATTAAGAGTCAACAAAACTTAATTGCCAATGTTATACCAATTACTCTACATGTATGTACCTAATCTGCCTGAGTGAGACAGTGCAGTAACCCATCAGTGACCCACTGCAGGGTCGGGTCTCCTCTCACAATGAGAAGGGTTAGCCTTAGACCTTAATCTACCGCGCTGGGCTAGTGCGGGTAGAAACATTTAGGTTTTCTCACGTTTTCTTTCACCGTGAAAGCAGGTGGTAGGTTTTTTACATTGCTAGTAGTTTTATACATTGCTATACATAGAAGGTTTTACAAAGGTTATAAATGAATAAAAAACGCTGACACTAAATATTGTGGATACAAATCGTGGATACAAAAAATTCTGACTTATTCTCAAGGCTACTACTGGCTAGAAATGTTATTTCGGAATGGCAGGACTAAAGTCAATATTGGCACAGCTGTGTTCTATAACATTACAATTATCGAGTAACACGTACTTACATAAGCAGTGTGGACGGTTAACCTAAATCAATATAGGTATCTTATATCTATCTACTAGTACAAAGAAACCCAGATAATATTGCTATTTCTAGGTTCAGTACTAATTACACCAATCTATTGTGCGAAACTATTCTGAGTTAATGACAATCGACAACAGGTTTTTGTATTAAAATATTTGTAGATAAAATATTGTTATAACATTTAAAAAAGTACATATTATTAATAGAATTGGTATTATGAACCAACAAAGGCCAGATATAATCGATTGTTACAACACAGATTTATTGAAAAATCTACAATCCTGTAGATTTTTCTGTAATTCAGAACTCTAACATAATGAAAACTCATCCAGCCAAACATACTCGTACCTACCGCAGCCACTGAAAATGAGGACCGTAATATCGGTGCAGCCAGACTCGATAACATTTACAGTCGGCGAAACAGTAAATGCTCGATAAGATATGCTAATTACAACCACATAATTTTATACTACTGCTTCTGTATTTATGCTTTATTTTTGCCTATAACTTTAAATGTTATCTGCTGTAACGAGAAGAAAACACCGTTAGGATAATGTTCCATAATGTTCTTAAAAGAAAGGAAAGTATAGGAATATGGCCAGCGTGGTGGACAGCCAGTTCCTCCTGTATCATTCTGAGAGGAGATGCGTGCGCTCTTACTGAAGGGAGAATGTAAGTTTAAGTACTAGCTTAAGAAGATTCACAGTCAAACATTAATGAAAGAATATGCAATATAAAGAAACTTTACGTATTTATAAAAGCATTGGTTTTACGAGTAGATAAATGAGGGAGATAATAATAATGAACCCGTACCCTAGGGCCATTTCATTTAGGTTCTCGTAAGAGGCGCCACACCTGTGATCGGCTGTAATAGGCCCCACAGAAATAATAGCCCCCCATTTGTTTGGTCCTCTTGTGTGTGTTCCAATGAAGATAATTTTGTTATCTCTGTAAGTTGGATTTAAAAACGACGCTCAAACTTATTTTAAGACTTTGTTGTCCAGTACTTACTAGTCTACTAGATCTGTATAGGTACCACGATATAATAGTTGTTCCTAGACATACCTAATAGTTAAACATTGGGTATGAATCACGTGTGACTCACGGGACAGCGAAGTGTAAGATAATTTTGATTGAGGAATAAGAATTCGTGGCATTGATCCTTTGATTACTTTTGATTTCATACTTACATCATACATTTTGATCATCAATTTTTTTAGGTGTAGGGCATCAATTTATGGGATGCATTAGTCTTCAGTACCTTCTACAAGCGAAATTGAAAAGCCGTCAGTAGTTTAAAAAGCTTTATGTTAAACTAGAAATGCTTATCTCAAGCAAACTCATTATTCCTTCAATTACTTATCGTAGTATAATCCTGCTTGACGTTACAGTACATTTATGTTTAAAATTCTTTGTAATTTCCATAAAATTCCTTACATTGTTTGATCAAAAGATCATTTTTATTAAATTGGGGAGGAAGACGTAAGATTAACATGAATTATTAATGTTACTATGTTTGGTTAGCAAACCGTCTCAACACTCTCAACGTATTGTACCCGAGTAAAAGAGGAATAATATGACGTGTTGAATTCCATTATAATACTTATTTTTAATATAGTGCTTGAGTCTAAGATTATTATAATTTTACCTTGTCACTTTATTTGACTGTTCTAATTTTTAGAATTATGCATACCAAAGAAAACTTATTTTAATATCTACTTATCGTAACTACTTATTTACTATACGCTAAAATTATGTTCTTCGTTGTGAGCACTTTGATCCAATTAATGATACTAACAAACTATATGCATAACATTGATAGATTCTTGCAAAATTATTTCTTACCTTTGTGTAAGTGTGACGTCCAGTGCTGTATTTTAAAAGCTTTAATTTAACTAGCAATTAAATAAAATCTTTTAAAATAATTTTATGCACTCCCATGATATGGGTATCAAATGAAAGAACTGGGTGGGGACTATACAAACATAATAAAAGCTTTTATAAAAATGTTTAAAATATATATGAAAAATATTTTTATTTTTATCTTGTAAGATGTAATGGTAGAGATCGTAATACAAAATATTTTAAGTCTCCAACGAGGCGCTCTTAGGATCCATATTCATGAGGCGGAGCTAATATGCACTGAGAATATTGCAGGCATTTTAAACCACTTTATTGTTTTTGTATGAGCGATATTCAAAAGAGTTACTTTGCTGTCCATTAATTAATTCTTTGTTATAAATTTTTCATATTTAACACGTTTATTGACTTGTTATGTAGGTTAATATTGATTTTGTACCTAAATTATACGTACGGTGTGTGCGTATGATGTATCTACATATATTTAGATGCATATTATTTTTTGTGCTCAGTGGTGCTAACCAAATTCTATCCACTAAACCTTACGAATCCTCGTGTTGATTCTAACATTCGTTACTTCAAAAGTTTTGAAAATCCACCATGAAATAAACATAACGCGCGTACAAACGCATGCACAATATGAGCAGAAATTCACCATTAAAATCAAAGAAATCCATTTCCAATTCCATCAAACTGCTATATCTCGGCAAACCGAGCGATTTGCAATAAATATTGGCAGAGTGTTAGCAAACAGGCGGCCTGTAGGTACTACGAGTATCTGCGAATTGTAAATAGCAAAGCGCAATATTTTGATGTATGCAAACTCATGTAACTATAGATCGGATGATCTGCAAGTCACTTAATGCATTTTTAAAATATCTGACAAACTGTTTTGATTTATAGCACTTTTGGGTGAATCAGTTAATACTATTCTATCAGTTTCTTTTATTGTATAGAAATGGTTAACGAGCGGGCACGCCACCTGATGGCACTGTTACTCTAATAAAACTTTTGCGATGGAAGGAAGATCTCTCGTAAGAGACGCAAGAGCAATTAGTGCAATAGTGCTCCATTAGGTACAGAACCTCAGTACGTACTAAATGTACAATTTCAGTATAAGTACATATAGTAATAAATTCATGATAGAGGCATGGTGGCATCAATTACGAGAATTTAAAAATGACCAATATAATTATTATGTCGAATCGCCATAAATTCGTCAAATGATTATAGTATCATTAATAATAATTAATAATATTATTAATTAGTATTATTAATTCGTGCACAGGTTTCAGCTTAGTTGAGAATCAGTAACTCCGCTGAAAAATTAATGAATTTGACCCAAATTGTGTCAAAGTCAAAGCGGTAACTACAACTTGTACTATTATGTAGTCTGTGTAACTACATAGAAATACCTTGTTGCACCGCCACTCGCTTGAGAGTTCATTATTGCGCCACTGATGCTGTAATCTAAATGAATCATAAATGGTCAATTCCTAGAAATTCCTTTACGTATAATCGGAACCACCTAGGGGATAATTTTTGAGAACCATAAACTTTTGCAGAATATAGACTAAGTAGGTTTTATATTGATGTTGCTGTCCCCCCAAACGTTGTTTTGCCAAATAAGTTATCGAGCGGGATGTAAGATTATTATTAAATTACTAAAATGACTATTAAAATAGGAGTTAGGGATAAAGGGTGAAAATTTAGGGTGGTATGTATTTTTAATGCCACATTATTAAAAAATAAAAATAAAAAAAGTGTCCAAAAAATAAAATAAAAATGTTAGGGGTGGACAACCCTTATCACTTAGGGGTATGAAAAATAGATAATAACCGATTCTCAGACCTACTGAACATGCGTAATATAAAATTTCATAAAAATCGGCGTAAAGGATCGTATCGGAACAAAGGGAACACCGAAAATAAAACACGTCGTACCTACTTGCGAAAAGTTGAGACACAGACTCGCCTAACCTCGTATTTTCCGTTTATTTAAAAATTCCTTTTTTTACGCAAATTGTTGCCAGCATTATGAAAATAATTTAAGTGACACAAACAATTTAAATTTAAAATATTAATAACAAAAACATTGGTAAGGCCCTGTGTGCGTAGGGAAAGCGTGTGTTGCCTACAATCGGTCAAGCCGTTTCGGAGGAGTATGGTAACTAACATTGTGTGTGTATAACCGTCAGACAAAAGGTTTCTTTCACAAAAAAAATATAATTTGCAGTAATATCCAGCAGAGCGAAAGCTAAAAATGTTCATTACGAACAAGTACTCTACTGAAACCGCCATGCGCCAAACGAACGCTGAACCGTGACTTAGTAAACATCAAATACAGCAATACAAGCTCGTTACCCGCTACTGGAATTTTTTGAAAACTTACCTAAAATATAACTTTAAATGTCGCAAAACCACCAACAGTTACTATTAGGTATAGCGTATTTTCTTCTAATTTTACTGATTTATTCCAAATTCACAGAATCGTACTTAAACAACTTATCATTATTTTGAATGTTTACAATAGCGAAAAGCGAGTATACAATAATTAATTTAATCAACTTAATTAATAATTCCAAACTTTAGTGTTGTATATACCAATGTAATGTCAACGTGATGCCACAATTTTTATGATTTGATTAAACAATTATCTTTTGTAATCAAATTTGTCCATATGTAAGACTTACCTAAGTAATAAATTAATACGAAATAAACTAATTTGACGACCTCAGTGGCGCATTGGTTAAGACACCGGATCGCTGCACGGAGGGTCCTGGGTTCGATTCCCAGTGGAGCAGAAATTTGAATGATGAGTTTAAATTTCTGTTTCTGATCTGGGTGTGTGTGTTGTCCTTGTCTTGTGTGTGTCCATGGCACCCACGACACAGGGAATCCTAGTGTGGGGCTATGAGTGTAAAAAAAATTAAAGCACTCTTTATTTTAATCTAGGTCCTTCTAAATTATTTCTGATATTACTTACGCATCTATTTTTCCGGAGGTATTAAATATCTGTGACAAGAGGACTTCTCTCACAATGTTATTAACACGAGCCTGGAATACTTGTACACAGTAGCAGTCCTTACATAGTGAGGAAATTTGTAACGACTTCGTCGAATAAAACTCCCGTCGCCACTCGTACAATGTCAAGAACCGCGGTCATTTACAACATTGTTCAGATAACGAGGGTTGACATAGCTGTCACTCGTTACTACTAACTCGTTTCAGTTTCTTGTTACAATGTACCAGCCAAAGATTTTTAATATGCCTAGATGGAGAGTCAGGATATCAAAAATGAGATACTTAAATTAAGCATGTTTTTATTTTTAAGTCGCTTTAATTTTGGCAAGTCACTTTTAAGTGATGCAAAACTTGGACCAACGGTCGGTATCCCAAGTGTTAGGGTAATTTTCTTTCTATATTGTCACTTTTTATTTAAAAATCGAGCCCACCTTTAATTTTTCTCTAGTATAATATCACTCTGTCAGTAGAATCACTCTGTCACTCTGTCAGTCTTTGGTAGTAGCAATAACAGTGTGGAAAATTATAATACACGATGTTAGTATGATTGATGATTTAAAAAAATCTTTAACACAAAAAACTTCATCGATGTTTGCAAAGCCCTGGTTATTTATACTGAAAAATATAATTTACGTATGCTCTTCTGCTTATACACTCTTAGAGTAGTTTGAGTAATACACTCAAAATTATTTTTGACTGATTTATGGTCTTTTTATTAGCTTAACTCATGTGTCTTACAAGTATTTCAGTTTGACGAATTTTAGTAAAGTTCAATGAAATAGCTTGATTTTCTCATCTTCACAAAAATTCATGCAGATTGGTGTTTTATCGACAATACTAAAATTGATTCACTTGGCAGTAACTTTAAAATTTGATAGTCGACTGTACAGAGAGGTCGCATGGCGCTTCAATAATGTCGATGGGTTGGACGATGGCTCAAAGTTTTAATTAAATAGCGACATCTGCCGGGCTCGTTACTGTCGCGACAATTATTGTTCAGGCCACACACACCAAAGAGATTGGATATAAATATGTAGAGAGAACGACAAAATATGAAGTATACCGCCCAAAAACTGCTCCAGCTGACTGCCAGTATAGCCGATATACTGGTTCACGTAAACAATTTTGTATGTTTATCAGCTGTCTGGTTACCAAAGTACAGGCTAAACGCCTAACATGGGGACTCGAATGTATGTATTTATTTATTTAATTTACGGTACTAGTTTTTAAATAAAATATTTCCGACTGCTCTCTTGTGCTTGACGTCAAACGTGAACTATAATACCAATCAACTTTTGTCAGTTCATACTTTAATGCTCCCTCTATGACCATATACTATACTATCCCTTTGATATACACATAGGCACACACACACAAAAACTCATTGGGGAAGCAATAGCTCTCCGTTATTGCTTTCACTGTAGATTCTGTGTTTGTAGGTTTATAGCTTCAGTGATCTATGTACCTAACTGCTCAAACAATGATCACAGTCATGTCCTATGATTGATTCAAGTTTGGAAAAAATGCCATGTATTCATAGATATTTCAGCGAGTCCGCAGTGAAATAAATCTCTCGATTTAATTTAGGACAAAATATTAAGTAAAGGACAAATAAATTCATGTTGTTGCATATCAGTTATTTAAGTTGTAAAAAGAATACTTTTTTATTTATTTTTAAGGAAATTAAAAGAACACAATATTTTTTGTTGAAAAAAGCCTGTGATACAAATTTTTAAAATTATGACTGACGATTTTTTAAATAATAATTTATTTATTATTGATGTTAAAATTTGATTTATTGATTGCTGAAAATGAAAAGACAGTCTTTAAAATAGACTTCGTTATACACAATTTAAAGCCCATTTTTGGTCACATACCTTACGTGTATTTTTTTCGTTCACCACATGAACTAGCGGTATAAAATTTTAACTGCTACGGTCCGTTCTACAGCACTGGGAATAAAAGTTATTGGTTTGAAATCAGTCGTAAAAGTTCCTTTTTCTTTTCAAACAAAGCTCGATGCTACCGGATATTATTTTGAAATCAGAATAAAATACTTTATTCAGTCTTTGCTTTTTATTTAATTAAGATAAAAGGATGGCTTTTTATTTATTTATAATAATAGGTATACTAACGAATAAATAAATTAGATGGAATGAGAGTGTAAAACATTAGTCGAGTTGAACATATAAATAGATATGTCATTTAATTCATTTTCTTTGTCCTGTTATTTCTCTATAACTTCTTTACTAGTATTAAAAGCCAATTCGATAATATGTAGGATAATATGTATCCATAAGATACTCATTCTCCAACGGCTCATTTAATGACTGACCGCTGGTATCGTGCCAATACCGAGCACGAATAAACCGGAAAAGTTCCGCCAGCACATACGGTTCGTAGACGCAGTAACTGGTGCAATCCTTTGAAAATTTTTCGCATTCAATACCGGTGTAGGTGACTCCATACATGGGCATTTCTTACTCGCTCACAGCGGGCAGGGAGTCGCAACAATTTTCCGGAACATTTCCGGTACGGCTAACGAACGGAAACGAGAGGCGCGCCCAATTGCCGGATAAATGCACCTCGATTACTACACTGTGGCTACATTTTTCCTCCTAATTTTGTATTGGCTTTAGTTGTGAAAACCTTTGGGTATGCTTATTTTTCTGTATTGAACTTGTAGATTTTGTAGAATACGATGCTCATTTCTTTGATGTGCTACGATATTTTCATGTAGTGTGCCATTATTTCTGAGGAATTTTATGCTCTACGTTCTGATAATAATCAGAATTAGATCTAAAAATAATTTAAAAGATAGGTTGGAATTATTCACATATAATTTAATAAATTATATCTGGGTACCTATTATGAAGTAATTTTTCTTTTTAACTATATATGTAGTTTTCTTAATTTCAACCCTTACGCACAGTGTGTATCCAATCTAACATCAAATCAAAATTGAAGTTTAAGTATTCCGCGAAAGATACATATCCCATTATAAGAGCTGACTATGAAAAATTCTCAAGGAATGTGAGAGCATTAGGTCAGGTCGTTACTCGCCGAGTCGGGGTTCGAGCCCGCCTCAGTGAGTAATGGATGCGGTACGCTAAAATATGCCCCACGTAACTGCGACCTAATACGAGTATGTAATGGTTGTTTGTAAATGCATCATTATATCATGAACTTACATACATACATAGGTGTAGTCGGTCTTATCCTACATTAAATGCCCCTCCATATTTTTATGGTTTCAACGTGTCAAAGTAAACATTTGTTGAAATGATTTAGTAGTTTGCATGTGGTGATTTTTACGTGGACGTATGCTGACACGCGATCTTGCCAATCAACTAATTGAGCGATTAGTCATGCGTCATCATTGCTCTATCCTGCGTTTACGTCAATTATGCACTAATTGGCCAACAGATCCACATTTTTAAATTGTCCAATTTAACAAGTACCAATCAAGACGATCAATGAGTGCATATAAGATTTAAGAATTTACTTTGCATGTGAATAGAATGAACCTGGAGGGGGCGTTCAGTTTAAGAGTGTATTCACGTTGTCTAACTAACAACCTGTTTCTCCTTTATTTTGCAGTCGTTTATTTTTAAACGTTTATAAAACAACTCAGAAATACCTATCTTTTTTTAAAACCGAAATATTGAATGTAATATATTACCTACCATTTTTATTTTTGGTAAAATTGAACTGCACTTGCCTATAACACTCCACAGTGTCGCTAGGAACGTGCGGCGCGGCTCGTTTAGATACCCCACAGGCACCGGCACGGGCTGGTTCCACATTATTTTCAAAATGATACTGCCTCCGAAATTGTGTGCACTTTCACTTTAGCCTGTCCCTTGTCTCGTGACTTTATATATAATATTATAGTCCTGCGATACTGCAGTTTTACTTGTATATCTCTTATTCCAGTTCACGAATCGTGTTACCGAAGTCGAAAAGCGAAGATATCAGCGACGCCATAATAATGCTATCCATCAGGGCTTACTGCAAATCGGCGCGTGTACGTGTTAGTGAGCGTAATAGGCTTTTGCGCTCACTAACGCAAATCTTTGTTCACAACACAAGTTGGCAAATTTTTCTTCGGTAGAAACCCAGTTTAACACACCACAGTACTGCTGAATTTGCGGTGAAGGAAGTGTGGCGCGGCTCGTTTAGATAAACCCCCTATTGGCACGGGGCGTTTGCACGCCTTCCACATTTATTTTCAAAGTGATACTGGCTACAAAATTGCCACTGTGACCCCGGCCTTGTCTTTTGCCTTCATAATTATAAACCTTCGATGATCCAATTTAACTCGTCTATTTCTTCTTCCAACTCACAGACCTTGTCGGTCTTCAGTTCCCAGTATTGTATATCTTCAGGTGTAGAAGTTGTCGTTTCAAGCAGTTCAATCTTTGCTCAAGATTCTTTGCGTCACAAAGAGTCAGGAATAACGGAGCTGAAGAGATCTAAGAGGGTGGCTGTGTGTTGTGACATCAACGGTTGTTGCTATAGTCGCCGAGCTTTACAAGTGCATCATGATGATCGCAGTTGGTTTTTACTTCTAAGTTACACTGCCTTTGCTAAAGTAACCACAGTACCGCTAGGAACGTGCGGCGACGGAAGTGTGGCGCGGCTCGTTTAGATAAACCCCACACCGGCACGGGGCGGTTTACGCCTTCCAAACTCATTTTAAAAATGATATGGCTACGATATTACCTGCACTTCCACCAGAACACCTAATATTTGCAAATGATCTAAACAAAGTCACGGTTACGAATTAATTAAAACCGTGTTTACTTCGCTCGTAAGTGCTAATTGTCGTATTCACTAAAAGTGGGTCGCGCGCTAAATGAACGTAGTTCACTACTGTGTTTGTGACGCTGTGGTTGTTACATTTAAAAATTATTTATTCGTAGCTGAAGAATTGTAGTTTGGGTTGTTGGATGGATTGTCCTCGTTTTTTTGTGGGTTCCACATGATTGATCTTATGATAACCACCTAATTGTATGTATATTAAAGTTTGTAGATTAAAATTATCTTCGAAAATAATATTGATAAGATTGATTTCAAAATATACAACAATCTCTCGATCCGGATATATTTTATTTACCCTGTTTGTCTCTTTCACAGAAATTTGCTTTTGGCCTTGTTCTAATTAGCTGTACCAAACCAACACAACCTATCGACTAACCAAATTCAAGCATGGGTTTTGAAAGGAGCTGTCCTAACTAGCAATACGCACTGCAATTCAACAAATGTACGTAATTTAACGTCCGCGTACGACCAATCTTAAATTTTAAGTATCAGTAACAATATTTTACAATTTATAATAATTTTGTGAAGAAACTGCTATGCCTATGGAAAATGCGAAAATGAGATTTAACCACCATACCTAAATAAAGAGAAAAAATGCAAAGATCTTTTGGAAGACATGACAAATCTGTCCGCCATTGCTAAAGACACAATCAGAATACTTAACTAAAGTCTTTTTTACTAATATGTATGTACATTTGTAAAGGTAGGTGTGGGTATTCGAATTCCGGGAAGCGGAGTGCTCTTGTACTTACGTGGAGATAGTACGAGTACATAAACTTTAATAGATCTGAAACCCACTTTGGCTGATAATATTCACGGTTTGTGTGAATGTTCTTTTTTGAACAAAGCGTTCTTGGATTAAGCAAATTAGCATTGCCGGTTTATTCTTACTATCAACACTAAATCCAGCTTAAATAGAATACCTTCACATACTAAAATAAACTTTATTGTTGTTTATAATAATAATATAATTTATTAAAGAGTAAGTATGATATTTTAATCAAATTTTCATATTATAATTTTCATAATAAGAAACAAAAAAGTCAAAATAATAAATAATTCACTTACTTATATTACTTAAGTGTTTTCGTAGTTTATCTACATTACCGTTACAATCTTTTAGGTATTCAGCTTTATAAAACCTTGACATAGCTGTCATCTACAGAAGAACAATTCAAGAGACAATGAGGACCCGTAAATATAATAGAGATAATATTATAACATAGAAAGATAGTAATATAGAAAGGATATTTTTAAATACGTAGGTACGTAATTCCCGATCCGGAAAGGTAAATGCTCGAATTCGTGGAGATAGGAACTGCATTGGCGTTCAAACTATTTGAACCCACTTTCGTTTAATATAACCACGCGCACGCTTTGTGTGAATTTTCGTGGATTCAACAAAGCGGGTCAATGTAGCAATGATTTTACCTTTTGCGCTGGCTTTAACTGAGCAAACGACTAATTCTACTACTATTATAAATGCAAAGGTTTGTGAAGATACTGTTACTATTTTACGCAAAAACTGCCGCATGGATTTGGACGAAAATTGGTATACAAGTAGTTTTAATAACCCTTATTTATATATAGGATATTTATTATGCTTCTGTGGCCCAAGCGGACGAAGTCGCGGGCAAAGTCTAGTATTTTAAAATAAAATGCGTTATGTTCCATATACTTAATTTTAGATTTTTTTACAGTATTATCGTTGTATTTGACTAAGTAGATAATAATATTTTAAGAACAAAGCTCTCATTCTAGTTGTTTAAATAATAAACACTAATGCCAATGCAGCGAAAGCTTGAGTAATTAGAGACAGAAGAGCCATACCTACCATTGAAGTGTCCGGAAGAGGTTGAACACCTGCGATCTTCCTCAAAATTCTTCTTCGCGGTGTGATAGATTGCTGTAGAGTTTAACCCTAGAACCGTACCCATTTAAGAATTTCATTAGCAGTAGCCTGGGGTACAGGCATACCTACCCCAAACAATAAAAACATATTTTTAAAAGATCGTAGGATCCTTGGACCTTGTTTAAAAAGACCTTCCAGATTTTAAATTTTCAATAGGTGCCGCAGCTAACGATCGCCTTTTTCCTAGAATATCCCCCCCTCCCAATCTTTATACGAGTATATAGGGACTGGTGTACCCTGGGGTGCTGGTGTACCCCCACAATTATGTGTTATTAAAACCAATGTTTTAATTGTATCATTAAAACAAATATAGTTAAATAAAATCGTCACATAATAAAAAGAAAAAATGATTGTTATTTGTTTCGAAATTTGTATCCATCTTTAAGAAATTCAGAACTTTTAAAACTTGACTAAAAGGGTGTTTTATTTCTAAGACCGGACGTGAAAATTGAAAATGAAGGCAAATTCATGTTTCACAAAATTATTGGTTTGCTATGAACGAAACGAGACGAAAGTAGTTAAAGTTTCAAATGAGCGAAGAAATATTATAATTAATAAATTAATTAAGCTCCGAAGATTATTTAATTTTGTATGGGTTCAAATACATTTAACCATTAGCGTTGTCGGAAAAAAACTCTTTAAAATTAATGTAGCTGTATATACATTGCTACTACATGCTTAAATGCAAATTGTTTTATAAATCTTTTGAACATTTATTCAAAGTTATTAGTTAAGAAAGTAACAACTTAAAATCAGATCAAATGAAATGTAGGAGCTTTCAAACATTACAGTAGGTACGCAAATTGTACCTTGTACTACCTGCTTTATAATCGCAAGGCGTCATTGACTGGCTAATCACACAAGATATGGATGAGGGAATAATCATAATGATCCTCCATAGTGACTTGTTTCTTCAATTAGTACACTCTATACGAGGATATGATAATACGTAGTGATGGGAACTGTATACGGGGTTGTAGGTGTAGCATGCCTGTTTTAGTTCCATGAACTCTTTCAGGAAAACTCAGTACCTTAAAAAAGTAGGTATTGTTAAGGTCAGCGTAAATTACCTAATTAATTCTATATAAGAGTGTATTCTAAAGCGGTGATAGCCCAGTAAGCGTCATAGCCCAGTGGCTTAGAATTCGACCTCGAATCGAGGGGTCCGGGTTCGACCGGGTCCCAGTGGCACGCACCAATGACTTTGTAAAAAAAAAGTTATGTGCGCTTTACAAAATTAAATATCACCTGTTGTTACGGTGAAGGAAAACATTGTGAGGAAACCTGCATGCCTTAGTTCACAAAAAAAATGTTCTCAAAGGTATGTGAAGTCCACCAACCCGAATGAGGCCAGCGTGGTGGAAGGCCTACATCTCTCTCATTGTGAGAGGAGACTCGACCCTGTAGTGGGTCATTAATGGGTTACTAACAAAAGTGTATTCAATAATATACAGTCAGGTATAGATATCACTAATGAAGTATGGTTGCTGATATGCCTATAAATTGCTTTGAAATAATAAATATTGCCTGATAACCGGCGGTATGTTATTGAAACTGGTCATAAATGACATGTGGAATTAGTACATATGGTAGGAGTTAAAGTATCTTAATTCTCCTGATTGTTCGAAACAAACAACTACAAAACCATATTAGCATATATTTATTTTATTAATTTTGTTGTTTGTTTCTTTGTGTTTCTTTTATTTTATTCTATTTTATTGTGTTAACTTGCCACGGCGGGGTCGATGCATATGCGCATATTTACATTAAAAATTAAATATCTACTTTTTACACATTACTATATACCTAATTACGAGTGTCTTTTAACAGTAGCTATGCCAGCGAAAATGATGGAAAGAATTCGACTTTCCATAAATAAACTTTGTGTGATTCGTGCGAATAGATGAGAGTGTTGTATTCGCCCTTAATTTTAAAATTCGCCCATAAAGTTCTTGTCTGAGTGTGTGTGCTCCCGTCTTGTATACATACGTGTAGCTACAAACTCATAAAATGAAGTTTAATGGGTATTAATAAAATTTATCTACTAGCAGAATAGGTATACGAACTAAGCCAAATGTGCAAGATAAATTTATTTATTATCATAAGCGGAAGAAAGCATGGAGAGATGTGATGAAATTATATTATAATATATTATCAACTTTTATGCTACGAGTTTATTATGTGAAATTTTCAACTCACAATTTTTTTTACTTTATAATAAAAGTAAGTAATGTAATTATAATAGGTAAAGAGCCCAAATGGCAAATATTTCGTGCTGAAATTTTTAACAACTCAGTTGAAATGCAGGAAGCTTTTTGAAAAAATTAAATATCCTGGGAACCGAAAGTAGGAAAAATAAACCTTGTAGGTATCATTTTTAAATTGCATTGCAATAATAAAAAATCTCTGAAAGATACGAGTAAGGTTTCGCTCATATAAACTTTAAATAATTTAGCGGTAAAACCTAAGGTAGGCTTAAGAATTCAGCCTCTCACTCGAAGGGCTCAGGTTTGAATCCCAGTGACACGCAACAATAACTTTATTTAAAAAAAAGTATGTGGGCTGTATAAAAGTGAATACAACTTACTGTAACAGTAGAGGAAAACTTTAGGAGGAAACGTGCACGCCCATATGTTCACAAAAAATGTTCTCAGAGGCATGTGAGGTCCAGACCAGCACACTACCTTCTCATTGTCTCACAATGAGACGGATGTAGGACTCGGGAGACCCAACCCTGCAGTGAGCCATTAATGAGTCACAGACAAAGTTTGATTTACTGATAAGGACGACAAATGAAGCGAATTTTACGAGAAATGAAAATATACGCTCATATTTCAAAAATAAATCTTGTTTCTAAGAAATAAATAAAGCTCTGCAAATTCAAAATAAAAATCAGTTACTTAGACACTTAGTAAGAATAAATTTTCCTTACATAATAGAAGAAGATAGGGAAAAACCCCCCTCTAATCACAGTAACCTTTATTGTTGCGGTTTTAATGTATAGGTATCTAATAATATAATAAAATGTTTGTTTAAAAAGCTACGTACATGTACAATACACATTTCTATCTAGAATATTTATAAATTTTAACTGGTGTCACAGCAAGCTTTTTTCTCCGTCATAGAATCCGGTGTCGTATCATAGGCGAAACAGGAACCTAGGTATACCATAGGACTATAGGACCTATAGTACATTATTTATTATTACGTCACCTGAAGCAAAATCAAATCAACCCTATTAATGGTAGCTAAAATTACAACAGAATGTCTATGTAGGCAGGTAGGCTAGCGATTTTCCATCAACAACAGATGTAATTAAAACCTGTCAGTTTAGAGATTGCCAATAGTTTCACTTACCGTCTATCATCGCTGAGTAATGATTGCTTCTAGGAATAAATTCTCATTTACTCTAGTTATTGTAGTACATAGATTGAACTATTGGAGCTCCGCCTACCTTCGATTAGGTGTGGTTTAATGCGGAGTCCTATTTACCTCAGATGCACTTCTTATTTGTTACACATACTGTTTCTATGTAGGTACAAAGATATGCAAACAAATGATTGTAAGCAATTATACCTATTTATTCATTAAAATATTAATCAATTACTTTTAAAACATATTAAGAGGATAATAAGTATAATTTTAATTACTGAGTAACCACGAAATACAATTAAGGGAATTCGCCTTCTCTGAATATTCTTTGTTTCCGGTGCTCGTTGATGGATGGAACGCCACGAAAGTAATTAAACTTCGCAATGAGTAAGGGAATATTTTAATTTAATAATGAATCAATTAAAATCGCTGTACATAACTACTAACAATGAGAATTAAATTTGTACATGGTAGTTTTTTACAACGATGATCTCACAAACTCTTAACATATCTACAGTCTCTACTACAGTTTACTCTTGTCTTATTGGTAAACACTCTTGACACTACTTTTTATTTAACTAAGTTAATAATTGTTTTAATAATTAAATCATACTTACTTGAAATTTGGTTAAGCATTAAATGATAATTTGTTTTTAAATATTTATGATTTTGTTTCAGCGTTATTTTATAATCGCAAGTTAAAAGAAAAAGACACGCTAAGATTGTCTACCAAAAAGGACAAGCGTGAAAAAAAATATAGGTACTTGTATCTATCCCTGTGTAAACTATCGCTCCCCTTACATTCTAGCGAAACTGGGCATGCAATTCATATTAAACAACCAGAATAACCTTTAAATCAACTGTTTATTTTTTAACATTATAAAACAAAACGTACGCCCAAAATAGCCACTACTTACATTGAGTAAAATGCGAGAAAATAAATTCCATAATACATTAATCTTACAGAGAAATATCTACGTTTACTCCACTGATTTATTTGCTTTCTAATAAATGTTTCAACTGAAGAAAATTTCGCCTCGGAGTTGTTGTAACTTCGTAACAATAACATGATTATCATTTCAAACTTTGTAATTAATAATTTGTTAATCTTCTTGATGTCTTTTAGGGGTCTGAAATAAATGAAAATTAGCTTTAGGTACCCCATAAAATAAAAATGGGCTTTAACTTGATTACCTAATCTCTTTCTATTTTACGAGCACAAGTTACCTACTGTTAAGGATTTGATCTTCAATTCAATTTTTTATCATCGATTTCATTCAAAAAAAATATTTTAATTTTATTTTAATATGTAATGTACAAATGTCCACAATATACCTTAAAACTTTGTGGTTGACATCGTCTGCAACCTATTAATGAACCACTGCAGGGTTGGATCTTCTCTGAATGAGAAAAAGAATGTCAAAAAACAATTTGCTTGTTGAGGCACAGAAACTCCCCGAAGGTTTGCCATTAGCGGTCAACCATTTAATTTTCGACGGGCTTGAACGCTGATGAAGCAGCATATTAATGTTCTATTCGACGGAGTTTCAAATTTTAATATATTTAGGCCATCAAAAACATACGTTTAACCTCCTTCCTGTGAGCTACAGGAGGTTGGACGTATTCGGGTGCGTTATAATCGCTTCAAATGAAATATTTCCGGAGACTAAATCTGGCAATAACTTGGAAAAGAAGATAAAAAGCGGTGTCAAATACTGAACTGGATCATCTATGGTATTTGCGTTATCAACGCAATTATTCTGTCCGATCCTATTAAGAAATAATTTAGTGTTTCACTTGTAAACCTAAAAAAAACATTAAAGTAATAGATTAGTTTATGTTGCAAGATGTTTTTACATTGACTAAATGCATAACACATTGGTAACAAATTAAAAAAGATCGCGTGAAACCGTTTGTATCGGTACAAATTTATGGATTATTCACATTTCAAAGGTTAGGTTCGCAAAGTACTGTTCAAGTCAAGAATAATCATAAATTGCTGAACTTAACTCGCCATTGATATGAGAATATTTTATGTGGAATTCGAGGGCATGCAAATAACCTGGCTACGATTTCTCGCACCGTTGTCGAAGTTATAGGAAAAATGAGATGTGTGCCGAAATTTCACCGAGCGTCTTCGCACCGCATTCGTTTCGAATCTTTGTAATATTACAAACTTTGTCCTCACACAAAGTATTTCTGGGTTTTGGATCGAGTCCTTAGTACATAGTACACTATTAGTACAGTTATTTGGAACTTTGATTCATATTTTCGTATTTTTTTATTTGAGATTTGCTCAGAAACTCATGGACCTACATACCTTCTAACTGCAACGAGGGGACGATGTTCAAAATAAGGTATTGTTACTAAGAATTCTTTTTTTACATACCATAACCGTTGGAAATAGTTTTTTACATCCACCTGAATTACTGGATCTATATTAAAGTCTTTAAATCCGAATTTAAATTACATTTAAGGCAAGACTAAATTTTGTTCAATACTAAACTTTGGAATTACTCTGAACGGCATGCGGCTGCGACGCGAGTTGCTGCCTTGTCACCGCAGTTGTTATCTGAGACATGCCAGCTTTCTTGTTGCGAACCAACTTTGACTGGTCTAAGGCACTATCTTTATAGTTTATTCAGATATAGTTATTTGTTATCATCAGTCTGCGTCACTCCAATATTAGAGATAAGTCTCTCTCCACTGCTAAACCAGCTCTGAAGACATTCTATTCTGCACAAGTCTTCAGTAAGTAAGTGATAAGTTCACTCATTAATTCAATATATTGTGAGCGGTCAGCGTTGCTTCTCCTTGTAGTGGCTTCCAATATTAAATGTAACAGCTTCAGTGGCTTTGTGGCTCAAAAAATTACCACACATAACGCAGTAGCCTTTTGAGACGACGCCAGGTGAGTACTCATCAAACTTGCTGCTAGCTCTAGCTAATGGAACTGCCTATACCTAATATCCATACTAATGTAGCGATTGAATAAATTATATACAGTGTCCATACTTAGATATGTAACTATTGAATAACTGATAACGCTTCAGCTCATCCCTTGATGTATGACGAGTGCGCGGCCACCGCTCTCACCTTGCCAACGACGAACAGTTTGAGACGTCGTCGGCAGGTGGGTACTTGCCGAACTTACTGCTAGTGCTTGTCCAGATACCTACCATCCGTTTACAGACCTGTCCATACTTAAATTGCGACTAACGAAACTATTACACTTCAATCAGAACTTCTGTATTATGTATACCTACGATAGGGATGTGACATGTATATACAAGATCAATTGCAAATTGATAAATCGCAATTAAAACCGACATTCTACAGAGAAGCCCGTGTTTGCTATTAGGGAAAATATCCCAAAAACAAGATCTTTGAAATTTATTACTTGTATAATATTCTACACTAGTGTTATCATTGAAACTTCCTTTTCTATTGATTTTAAAAATAGTTAGGTATATCGACTATTATTAAAGTCAATAAAAAATTGTCGCTTTTGTTACAAAAATAGCAAATGTTTTGTTAAATTTTATAGGCTGTTGTTTAAAGTAAAAAGGTGATCATGGTTGATTCTATAGTAGTATGGTAAACTCAATTTATTGTTTTCTATTTGTTAGTAATATTAATACAACATCTTATTCGTGACGTTGAATTTTATAAACTTCCCACCCACAAGGTAAGGTTAGTCATAGTGCGAGACTTCATTTTGTTTTGCTACTCCCGTCAGTCCACATCAGTGGTTTGGTTTTAGTCGCGTCGGTCGTGTATTATGGCTGTTATACCACAAGTCACGAAATTTGGAAGATTTTTGAAATAAGATCGGATATTTTCTTTTCATAAACCTTATGTTATTAGCTACTTGGGTGATTTTAGAGGGTAGTCCGCGCTTTCCTACATCGTCCGATTTTTCCCATTATTTTTTTAAATGTATGTCCGTACTTTAAACTCGCATAACTCAGCAGTCGTTGAGTCTGTGCAAACAAAAAAATATTTTTCTTATAGCTTGTTTATTGATTATCAGTTTTTACTTTATTTTATTACGCTGGCTGGTATAGATTATGAGAAAAAAAATTGCTAACATTTTACGAATGCAGCTAAAAACCATCTGATATTACCCCTCACTCACTATACTCGTACAACTTCTTCAGTGATGTTTTAGCGCCAGTGGTTCTGGGAATTCTGTACAAACGCATCAGTGCCAGTAATAACAAGAAAGATAAGAGAACAAGGAGATTTCTGAAAGTCACGTCGTTTATGACTCCCGCAAATAGTGGAAAACGGAATGATGTGTTTTGTACAATATGCTTTGTTTAATTTAGAACTTGGAATGATGATACGAGTAAACATGAATATAAATCGGTAATGTATGAAGAATATGGAATTGTTGGTGTTGATGTGAATAATTCTAATGTCATCCAATGCTTATTATTATCTCATTCCATTCCAATCTATATTAATGATTAAATTCTACGCCATTTCATTTGGTGTAACTAAAGTGTATTGAAAATTGTTGTAAAAAAGTAATAATAGATACTTAGCAAAGATAAACGTGAAAGTTGAAAAGTTTATGAAGTTACGTTTTAAACGTACAAATAAAAATAAATGATCTTCAAATTACAAGAATAAGTAGATTCGTGAATAAATTTTTTCAGCGGCCTACTTACAAAAGTATGTAAAATCAATTTATATTGAGGTCGTCGATTCGCTCTCCGTATGTTGTAATATCTTGCCGTCCCATTCGCAGGTAAATCGGATCTCGCTAAATACACCACACACATGTCTAAACAAATATAAAACCATATTTTGGACCAATATAGGATTGTTTTATCTATATTGGAATTTTAGGACAAAATATTGTTCATAGTATTCATTATATTTAAGTTTCTCAGGCAATACTTAAAAGAAGGACCATTAACAGGCCTATTGGTCTAGAGGTTAGCGACCCTAACTACTACGCCGGAGGTCGTGGGTTCGATTCCCACCCAGGACATATATTTGTCTGATGAGCACAAGTGTATGTTCTGTGTCCATGTGTAAATTATTTATATAAGTATGTATTTAAAAATATATTATTATGTAGGTTTATCAGCTATCTGGTTACCGTTTAATACTCGAAGGGTTACCATAATACAAGCTCACAGCTTACTTTGGGATCAGAAAGCCATCTGTGACTTGTCTCACAATATTTATTTATTTATTAAATATTATTAGGTCCTAAACAGCCAGTCACTGTCGTCATCAGCCATAAAGCAACATTTTCTTTATGAATGTCTTATGTTCCAAACAATGAATTTCTTATTTAAGTTTATAATCTTCGCATATATCTGAGTTTTCATCATCAAACATACTATTACATAAAAATATTTAAATTGAAATCTATTTTAAAATTTAAAATGCCTAACCTATTCTAGGTTTAGTTTAGTAACCTACTTAGGCTAGAGCCTGAAGTCAATTTCCATTTACTTTTTTATTTCATAAAGTAATATCAGACGCAAATAAAGAGACAATAGAATAAGATTGTAGTCCTTTAAACTTAGCAAGTTGTTACGATCACCTGTTCTACTTCCCAGACGCCGCAAGCGCAAACAATCGTTATAAGCATAGGTACTCGCAACTCCCACGAACAAGCATTATTAACTCGAGACTAAGTAGAATTTAAGACAGAAAATATCGACTGAAATATAAATTTTTAAATTCCACAATCGAAAGAATTGTTAGCTAGAAATTATCTTGGCAAACTTTGTAGTTAACAACAAGGTTCGACAATCATAAAACGTACAAATAAAGTCATTGAGTAGCGTTGTCCTTAGAAAGTTTTAAGGGTGTTAAAGGTTAAAATTATGATGTGTAACTGATGGCAATTTGAATACCTACTCTTATTGACTAATAACTAATAATTAAATAATAAAAATAGATACTTTGTATCGTGAAGGTCATATCAGTCACCTTATTATGTCCTAATTCAAGTCTTGCATAATTTTCAAACCTATGAGTATAATTAGTAGGTGCTTGATACCTAATACCTATATTGTTTTGTTCTTTTGACTACACCACTGTGCTTACTTTAACGCCCCAATATACTATGCACTCGAGCTTGGTAGTAAACCGCCCTGAGGGCTTTGACATCCATCTTCGTTAAATCAATCTTACAAAGTAACATCGTCTTGTGTACTCGTCATAGTAATAGCAAGCTATATTCTAGGTCATGCTTGAGCACCAAAGACATTTTTAGGCATTGAAATTGTACATATAATTAACTACATGAAAATGCACTATTAAATTCTTTTTCTCTGGATCCACGTGAAATCTTCAAAGAATTTAAGTAGGACTGTCCTTGTATGTGTTTTAAGTTTATAATAATCGTATTAATGCTTTTTTATGAGTATTTTTATCATGGCTATAAATTTTCTCTCGTAAATACCCACGGAACAGAGCAGCCTAGATTTGAACTGTATGAAAAACGTTTTATCATTATTTTCATGTATTTAATAATGCCATTTCTATGTTGTCTGTGGTCTATAGATAATACCTACATTCCCACTTAGCGACTATATATCAACATATGGATGCAGCACATCAAGAGACGAATGGTCCTCAGTATCTAGGTATCTACTAGGTAGGTGCTCTAGCTTCGCTTTGACGCTATCTTCATTATATCGAGACGTTGCTTGCCGTCTCTATCTAACTAGTCATCACTGGCAAGTCTGCAATTTAGTAGAAGAATAGATTTAGTATAACTATTTGAAAACCTTTCTTCCCCATCGGATGTGACCAGCCCATTGCTAGTTTATATTAGTCAGGAAAACCATGACGAAGAAATAATAGAGTTATTAAGGTTTGATAAATAATAGCGGACTGGGGAAGTCTAGACGCAATTTGAACTCTGCAATCATTATAATCTGTGTAAAATATACCTACTGAAAAATATAAACCTCCTCACACTATTTACACGACGGGACCGCTCTTTTTTAGTTTTTAAACAACTTTAAACAGAATTCTCTCTATTCCAAACTGAGCTAAGTGTCTCTCGGGACCCTGTGTCCTGCTTCACAGTGCGATTGTCCTTTCGGAAGATTCGTAGTGTCTACGACAGTAGTTTAATTTTTCTTGTAAAAAGTTAGCTTTACGGGATTTTAACTACTCGTATCAAATAAAATATAACAATACAATAACTCTTTTGTACACAAACACAGAAAAGTTAACATAATAAACAACAAAAGATTATTGTATCTAATGTGTTCTGTGAAGTTTATCTTTTTTTGTTAAATGTAAATAATTTTGTCGTAATTTATATCCAAAATTTAAACATTAAAGGTATAAGGACTAAAAAATTGTTTTAATATTTTATTCGATAAGAATTTGGATTTTTCTGAATTATAATATGTAGAAATCTATTTCAAATTGTATTATGCGTGTTATATCCTACTTGTTTATGTAATGGTAATTCAATTAACTCTTAATGTGATTAAAAGGAAATGCCTAATTTATGTAGGTTGAATATGCAAGCTCTAGTACCTATATAAAGTAACATCTAAATGAAGTAATTCAAAGAACGCAAAGCGCAAAGAAGTAAGTGGAAGTGTTTGGGTACCCGATTGTTCCTTAAACAGACTCGCTCCTAATCCAAGCTTTGAGCAAATTCATTTGCCGAACAAACTACTCTGTTTTCCTCAAACTTTGCTTTAGACCACTTCTATATTTATACCTAAGTACTTAGCTCTATATATATACCTACAAGATATTCTAATACTTTTTATACGGAAGCTTATCGGTATCTTCTTGTATCGTATCTAAATATTATTCATATTTGTATACTTAAATTTATGTTTAAATAGAGTATGTAAATATGCAAGCTTCTAAGCCCCTGCCACTCGGAGCCCCGGAATATAAAAAAGACCTCTGTATAATGTAGATACAGAAAATAATATAACATATAAACCACTCAATTTACCGAATGGCAATAATAATAATCAGTATTATTTAATTAATGTTAATGAATATACTACTATTATCATTGCCTTTTGAAATAATTATGTTATCATTTTTAGCTGTGTAGTGTTCCAATAATAAGAAATAGAATCCAAAATTATACCTAAAAAATAACTTAGGTGATGAATACTTGTAAAAAGAGCTCGAGTGCAAAAATGTTTGTATAGCTAATTGTTTCTTAAGCGAAGCACCGCTCTCCCCTAAGCCTTGAATAAATTCATTCGTTGAACAAACTACTTCATTTTTTTTATCACAGCAAATTGTTGGTTTTAGGTGTTTTATTATTGGAAACGAGTGACAGATACTGCTACTTGTAAGTCACTAATTAAGGTACTCAGTTCTAATAGTCTAGACAAAACTGAGTACGATAATTAGGTCTAAAAAAGTATTTGTGGAAAACACGAAGCCCTCCGATTTTAGACCGACAAATTTTGTGTTGTTGAACAAAAAATGTTAAAAACATCAAGTAGAGGTAGTAGCTGCGTGGGGTGAAACCGTAAGTTGTGAATAAGAGCGAGCTAGATTTCGTACTTTTAAGTTATCTAATAAGTAGTTAAGTAGCTATCGCTAAGCCTCGTCAGATGCACTTAAAACATCTGAATCGCGTTGGCCATATTAGAACACCTTGTTTGAATTCCAAGCCTTTTGTAGCGTCATTTTTCAAGGTCGAAAAGCTCTTGCGACCTTTTGGGTTGTCATTTTTAACGAACGAACGACAATAGGTATTTTGTGCTTCAATATTCATAAAATATTCCATAGATGATATCGAAGAGAACGTTAAAACTTCCTGGTATGGTAAACGTACCTACTTGAGGTTTGACCGCTGAAATGCCAGGGACAGCCTCTATCGACAATTTCTGCGTTACATAAAGCGTCCAGCATTGTCTTCAGAAACTATTTCATATATTTTTAAAACACATAATTATAAGTATGATACAAGCGACCTCTGATATAATTATTTAAGGCGAAGTCCACCAACCCGCAGTAGGCCAGCGTGGTGGACTAAGGCCTACATCCCTCTCATTGTGAGGGGAGACCCGACTCTGTAGTGGGTCATTAATGGGTTACTTACAAAGTTACAAGTCTAAATTAATGGTAGAGTTGATAGCAATGATATTAAATCTTTTAGTAGTGTTGTAGTAACTAGTATCCCACCAAAAACATAAATGTAAAAAAGGAGAGCCAAGTTCAATTCAAAAATTATGCTTGGCTGTTGGCTTCGCCGCAAAAAGAATGGAGATCTAAATGAGTGCCAAGTTCTATGCAAAATCCAAATATGTATTCAAAGGAACAAAATAACATTATGAACAAGTATTAAACTCTATTTCTTTGATTTATTGGATAACTATAACAATTGCTGTTATTTAAAAAATGTTAGATCTTAAAGTAGGTTAGATTTGACTTAGCCAGTTTTCATTACATCAGTCATTTTATAAAGTTATTCAACATAATTATATATATTTTTTAATTCTGATAAAACTGGCCTAGACTAGACAACTTGTGTCGAATGTTTTGAAAGTGCCAATAAGGCCTCTGGTGAAAATTAACGACTAATCGAAGTACTTATCAAAGCAGCATGCAAGAAAGCAGAAGCGCGTTTTTTTCAGTAGCCGACATTACCTTACTATTTTAGTGAAATTGAGAATCGAAATGGTATTTTATTTAAAAAAATACAAAAATAAAATCTAATTATGATAATTATAGCGTAGTTCTGTGGTGTAATTTTCGTTTCAACGAATAGCTGCGGAGGTGCGTCTCTGGAGACACGCTTTTGTACTGAACCCTCGTTAGCGACTTCGCTTCAAAGCGACAGCGGCACTAGTTGCAGGTATGTTCAGAGATATCTCTATAGAGCCTTATCTTATAATTTATCCACAGATATGGGTTAAGCTTCTTTTTCTATGGGTTAACCCTTAAAGATTAGTTTTATTTATAAGTTGGTCACTAAATAATAAATTAGCTAACAAATTTTTTCTCTTGAAAAGACTCAGTCTGTTCAATATTATCTAATTTTATCGCCTATTATATATTATATATGTTACATAAAAAACAGCAAAATATTTCTATTGAATGAGAAACCCGTAAAATAATAGTGATTTTATATGTCATAATTCTGCGAATAATATGGTCAATGCAAAAAATTAACACAATGAAATCTGATTTTAAGAGACCTCCATTAAAATATATTTTGGAATGTGTGACTCATACGAGAACGATTTGTCGGAGACTCTCCTAATAATTCTTGAACGGTTTGAATAGTAATTGGATGGGAAATGTTCGTACGCTTTACACAAAGGAACAAACCTACTTATGTAATGGCGAGCACAAAGACAGTCCCTCGATGGAGTCGCATTCCGTGCGTACCTTAACTTCCCGATCTTATTGAAAATTTTATTAGCCCGAGTTTTGACGACTCAGGTCGTCCACTTGCAGACTGGATAATGAAATTACTTGCCTCATTAAAACATCCGAAGTTTTCTTGCCAGAAATACTCGGATTTGGATTGGAATTCTAAATAACAAAGTTCATTTATTAATGTTTAATAAAGCAATGGCTTTATTTCGAAATAAATTAGGATTAAACATATTTAGTGGAATTTATTGGATTATATCATTAACATTATTGTGTTCCGTTCAATAATTATAATGGAAGTATAACTGCGCTTTTGTGATATGAGTTTATAATAGCGTTTAATTTACAATTATCCAATTAACATATATCCAAAAAAGCAATAATTAAACTGTAGCTTATAATATGTATAGAACATAAATAAAAAATATATATTAATTTGTAGATTACCTAATTAACATGAACACGCTTTGGATAAAGGGTGAATAGGGATTGTAAAGACCTTGGCCGTAATCAATTTTTGAATGATAGAGATCACTAATAATATTTTCATAAGCATGTGTTTCGAATTTCCATTAAATATTTTTATAGACATTGTAAAAATATTCGTGAATATCGTTAAAATTTTAATGGATAACGCTCCCGTCACGTATGTTATTCCGAATAGCCGGACTATTTTCATACGTATCCGAGAGGAGGTCTACAATCATAAGCTCCCGTTGCAGTAAATTTCTTCCGCCAGCAATCGCACTTCCAAATAAAATACCTGAGGTGAGCAGTATAGCCGTATGCCTAAATTAAAAACCTTTAAGATAGTTTCATTTCGTAGGTTGGACACTAAGTAAATTCGCCTGTAGGTACGTTCCAGGCCTTATTCTGTTGTGGAGAAATACATGCAATGGATCATTCAAGGGTTGTTAGCCAGGCCTGAATAATCGCCTTGGATTACGAAACGATTTCCTGAGAGCATCTTAGTTCATCACTCGCGTGTCCCCGAGCGTTATAAGTGGTACGAGTGTATATTATATCCGAGGCAATTAAGTACAGGAGGCCTGCTCCACTTGGCTGTGTTCTGTATAGAGATGTGTACAAAATTAAGTTGATTAGTTTCTGGTATCTGTGTAACTTACCAATTAGTATTTCAGAAAGGCTTCGAGTTGTTACTACTTTTGCATTGTGTAGTTACTTGGAGTTAACGTTTAAATACACAGCAGAGGGGTTATATTCCACTTTCTCGGAAGTGAATCTATGATAGTGTTCTCAAGGGAGTCTAAAATATGTTTGTGTAATTAATACTGCATGTACCGTGTTAGGTTTAAATTTTTGTATGTTTTAAGACGAAACAATAGCCTATTGCTGAAAAAGGTTTTTGTTCTATAAAACGATGATGATACACACAGACACACAAAAACATAGTATCAGCTGAAGTAACATATACTTTACTTTTTATATCTCTCTGGTACGTATCTTAAGATCACGCTGACGACGTGAGACGTATTTATATTTTCTGTGGCTTTGCTATGAATGATCATACTCTACCCACGGCTCTTTTGCATATAGGTAAGCCTATTTATAGTTGTGTTTTGTTAGAATTATTTATAGGTACGATAGATCGGGGCACTTACGCAGATCTACTCGTGCTTCATAACTGGTAAATCAGGTTAAGTGATCTTCAGATCATCTGGGCTGATATAATCAGTAGCTTGCCTATTGCATATCTAAAGCATTCCGATTTCAATTTTTTATTACCGACTTCAATAAAGAGGTTATCAATTGGACACGTATGTATACGTATAATTCTCAGAACTGCACAATTTTTACATAATATGTTGGTCTATTACGGCTTCCAAACAAGAATACCAAATTTCATGGGTGTATGTATGTATGTATGTTTGAATGCTGATATGTAAATATGAATGTTTCTCCTAGCATATCTCCGAAACTAATTAACGGATCGTGTTCGTTCTTTTTTTGTTTGTTTGTATTTTATTCAACTAATTGAATGGTAAAAGTTTCATCAAAATCAGTCCAGTAGTTTTCGACTTAAAACTAAAAATTACGAAATAAAAATAATTTAAAAAAATTAAACCGACATCAAATAAGTATAAAATAAAATTTCTAACATAGTTTAGGCCTACTATTTTTGAGATATTTTTGAGTCAATTAAAAAATTTGAGTGTAGGTGCCACCAACAATGTTAATGCAATTTGGCATTCATTAACGTAATCTGCCTTATCTAATTATCGCTCGACGTTAGGCGCAAACTAATTTGGCCAAAAGCGACCAAATCACGATTGCCACTCTCAGTAACACTTGCTCCGTTGGAGTGAAATGAACAAACACAGTGGCGTATTCTGTATGTCCCTAACTCGCATTAAATTTGCATACTTACTTACCGTTTCGCTACACACCAAACGGTAATTTATTTTGGAGTTTGTAAACATTTAAATGGGCCCGATTTCGGTAGGCTGGATAATTTTTAAAAGATAAAATCGTAAAAAACTTTCACATTTCCGTTAGAATTAACCAAGGTGCACTCCCTGTGTGGGTTCACATAACAATATGTGAATTATTTCAGGAGCCTACTTTGGACAGCGCATTAGCTTAGCTGTCCAGAGAGGCAATGCAGCCAGTATCTTGGGCACTCTTCCTCATCGCAGCGATGTTTTTCATTTGTCATAGTTTTAGTTTTTTTTTCATTATTTTAGTTTATTAGATTTTAATTTGATGTTATTTTTCTGTCTTATACTAAAACTTAATTTTATATTTCAGTGACATATTAATTATAATATAAATTTTTTTTTTAGTTTTTAAAGTGTAAAATATGAATTAACAAACTTGAAGGAGATTAAAATTCCATGCCCTAACATTGCAAAATAACACCGGAAACTTGAATGTCACCAAACAATGTGGGTGTAATTAAACGTGAATAATCAAGCAACCTGAGAGTATGCAATGCATACTCACTTGATAAAATGCGCTTATAATAATACAAACGATACATCTTCCACAGCCGTGTGCCTGAATGAGCCCCCGGGAACGCTGCTTGCCGCCGCACCTGCTTCCCCATTGTTTAATTAACGACTTGTTGAATTTTTAATGCAATTTCTATTTGCATTATGCTGCACTTGTGGACCGTTCGGATTTGCATACAGTGAAATTCTGTTTGGTGTTTGTGAATAAAGCTTAAGGATACCTATATTTGAAGTTTCTTTTAATTTGTACTGTAACTGGTTTCCAGAATATATTCAGTGAGACACAAAATTTATTGGAATACATGCGTTAACAAATAAAATGAATTAACTCCCGTGGATAAAATTTTGTGTCCAAATTATAAAAGGTTTTGCTCTCACTCATTACTCGATAATGTTACTCGATTACTTTTGTTCGTACCTACTGATCGCTCACCTGTGAAGAACCTGCGTATCGTTTTATTCGATATTTCATACTACACCGGGCAAAATATGAACGCCGAGGCCCAAAATACAACACAGAAACGCAATTTTACACAGAGGAAATTCTCAATATCCGCGCCTATAGCCAACGTTAAAGCGGCCGGCCTATGTTTACGAGTTTTGTTTTTACCCCTAAATTTTCCTATCGAATGACTAGTTTTTAAAGGGTCAACGCAGTTCTGACGAAGCCGCCGTAATAAATAAATCATATTTCACCAAACTGTTACTTTTTAAAGAGCCTTATTTCTAAGTTTTCCAAGAATTTCTTTGTAGAAAGGTTAGCTAGGTAAAAATATTATATTTTGTTTTCAGTATGTGCACAGCTATCTATAAGACTATGTAGTTGATAAGACTGTCGACTTGTTTCGACAGAGCATCCATATGAGCTTATGCAATAGATGCATAGGACTAGTAAGTAGTAAGAGTGTCTTTGTAGTTCGCCTGAGAAAGCACCCAACATCGTGCTCATAACATAACCGTTCCTGAATAAGTAACTTGCCTCGGAAAGGAAGACATTTGAGTCCACTATCGCAGTTCGCAAGGATAGCAACACATGTGCTTTGATCAAATTTTAGAAAGGATTTTTATACTATTTCATATGGTGTGTGAATGAATGTTCATGGTTAAAATAATCACTGAACATCAGCAGAAGGCCAAAGGCGGTAGGTAAAAAACGGTTGGATATTTTCAGCCAAGTGTTTTATCATGTACCTACAAGGAGCAATATAAAAAATAATATTTATGTTCAGGTACACAATACGTATTTTTATATTAAGTATGTCAGTATCAGCAATCTCAGCACTAATATTTTTTTATTTATATTTATATATTCACAACACAAGGACTACAACAACAAAACGGAGCAAAGGTAGATAATTTCGTCCATCCAAAGTACACCATCTTTCTTTGAAACTTTTGCTTCAGACAGTATATTAGTCAGTAGCACAACTACTCAATTAGACGAAGTCAAATATTTTCTCGCTTAGCTAAGTAAATCGTTCGACACGCGTAATTTCTGCCGCTTGTTGAATATTGAACGGTTCCTAAGAGCATCTTCAGTTATATTCTGAGCCCGCGCGCGTTTATTAGCTTTGGCACAAATATCTATTATTTCCGTGGCAATTCTGGTCAGGGAGCGACTGTATCTATAAGTGAATGTTAGTTTGAAGAAAAGATCAGGGTGCGGAGAATTGACTTTGATGAATGATAATTATAATTCCGATATAGTTAGCCTATCGATAATAATTGCCGTTTTATGCCGTTATTGCCGAATTAAGAATATGAAGGTTATCTGACTAAGGTAGTCATATTGTATAAAAAGACAAGATTATGTCTATCATAGTTATTTTTACTCCGTATCAAAATATTATGACGAGCACTGTACCTGTACTGTACCTTATGCTCATAATTAAAGACGACGTAAAACCGTTTATGTAATTGCGTAGTACAAGACAAATTCTAAAATGTTGGAATTAATTAACATAAAAGCCCGTGTTCTCTAAGATGGAAATATTTGCCCCAAAATTCTCTTGTCAAATGGCATGATGAAGGGACAACGGCGTTCTAACGAGGCTGGCACTGCAACAATTGCTTTGTAACGACGCTTTGAACCCGGGCACAAACTATAAACCCAGTCAATTTCGACGGAAAACGGTGTCAGTGCCCCATAGGAAATCAATTAACTGATGAGTAGTGGCCGTACAATGATGTACTAAAAATGCTATATCATAAACAGGCGAATACATTTCCATATATTGACGATGTATTGATAATGTCGGGCACGAAACAGGTACCTACTCGCATAATGTAGCCCGCATTACACAAGGGTACGTGTAAGTCATCTCAGCTCCATTAGGGAAAATCGTTTTGCCTATACATGCATACCTACATACTGTACGTTATGCGCACTTTCATCAGAAGGAATTGGCAAAAACCCGTATGATTAGATTTTTTATGCTTAATATTGCGGAGTTCATTTTATGTTCGCTGCTTCGAATATATCGGTTATCGATACAAGAATACCTAAAACCCACACGACGTAATGAAAAACATTTAAGGCTGAAAAAAACAATCGGTCTGATTTTAACTCAGCAAAATTGTATTATTGAAATTATTGAAAAAGTTGAAAATTAATTTCCGCATGTTTTCAAATGGTCTAGAAAATAAGTCCTTAATTATTATGACATTATACGTGTTTATACAAACACAGTTAGGTAATAATAATACACACCTATAGGTATTATTATCTACAATTTATTGCTCGCCATGGGTTGACTGACGGAGGAAATAGACATTAAGTACGCATTTTGTAAACAATTAAATCACAATAAATGGTAGGTAAGCAAATAAACATAATACGAGTACCTATATCGACGTAATATTTTTAATAAACACGTTCAGAAGAATTTGCAGATGAATCAGTACTGTGTTTTAATAAAAACGTCAGCCTGTAGCCTTAGGATAGATGTAGGTACCTACGAGTAGTTCAGGTTCCTCGTAAAACGTAGAGAAACTAACAATTCATGCGACGCAAACGAAACGAGCTCCGTTGCCACCTGCTGCCCGCTGGCGGTCTAATTAACGACTTGTTGAATCTTTAATGCTAATTCTTTCAGCATTCTTTTATAAAAGGAAATATCCACATTCTTTGCTTTCTTCTTTTCAGTCTTTCATAGTCCACTACCGGACATGACCCTACCTCCGTTTAAAAATGGAATCCAAAATAGGTATTATAATAGACAAGACGTGCCCTCCTGTTTGCCTATATCAACGTAATAGGTAACCGGTTTTTTTTTTAATAATTAATGAAGTTTTACAAAAAGTCGCTCGCAATTTTTTCGTTTTAGAAGCTCTGCTCTTCGCCGGTTACCGTTACCGGTACCGTTGTCTGTTTTAAGACATGTTGAACTTGCAATGCAATTTTAAAAAAGATTATTTTGATTTTCCACATACCTTTAGACACATATTCACTTTAATGCTAAGTGAATATACAATCACTTCTTCGTTCACAATTAAAGTAAACGAGAAAAAGATCATACTGTGCACTACTACCTTATGTTCAGCTCTACTGTCTACCTGCTTACCGTCATTAGCAATTTGATGAATCTTTAATGAAATCTTAATAAGCACTATCCCTACTTTGTATTTTATTTGACTTACTTATTATAATAAAGTGGATGAAAGACATCATCTTCTCTTCTTGGTTAATCAGTAAGGTACCTGTACAGTCAATTATAATAAGTGGGTCATAAGGACCTTTCATATTATTTGTGAAATCTGAATTTGCCTTCTTTACTGCGGGTTGCTATGGGTTTATTGGTCTTATGGTAGGCAACTAAATATTTACAAAGAGAAAAATACCATTGCATACCTACCATTACTAATTTGGTTTCAGCGTAGTTATAATACTTATTTAATTTCGAATGCTCGAAAAAAATATGCTGTCTTAGCTCAGTATGAATATTTATTCTGTGATCTTGGCTCACCTAGTTTCTACTAGTTTAATTAACAACCTGTTGAATGTTTAAGTCAATTTCTATGTGCGTTCCACTGTACCGCACAAACGCAGTGCTTGTGGCTCGTTGGCACATTCATTATGCCGTTCTATTTGCTCAACGAGTGAAGCGCTAAAGTAATTCTGCGGCAGTAAATACAAAGCGGTCGCCTCAACTTCCTCGCTTTTCACCTCAAATGAATAGGTTCTGTCCTATGCTGATCTCTTCACAGCCAGCTTGCACACTAGGAAGCTTCTTTTAAGAAGGTTTTTGCAAGCGAGTCTAATTTTTAGCTTTTACATTGATCGATCTTTTAAACTGGGTTTTATCAATTTTCCCCGATAAAAAAGCTTTAAAAACGAATATATAAAAATCGAGAAAATAATGGATAAATATTTACTTAACAGCAAAGTCTGTAAAATAAGTACGATATTATTATGACAATATCTATAGAAGACGTTAAAGGCACCGTTTCTACATTGTGGCATTTGCCTGTTCACTACCCTGTCCTTGAATAGCGTGATTTGGGAGTGTTTATGGGACAACGGGGCTCTAACGAGGCCGGTGCAGTCCCTTTGTGATGAGTCCGTTTGAACCTGCCACTAACTATAAACTCAGTCAATTGACGGGAAAATGATCTTGGACCGTGCTAAAGAAAATCAATACAAAATCGAAACAAAAGATTCGATTTTTATTAAACATCAGTTATAACCTTACCAAATAAATGAATGAGTTGATTATTACGGAAAATAACCTAATGGAATTTTATAAACTAGCTCTAACCTTTAAAGATATAGAAAAAGGGATCTCATTCTTTTAATTTATAAAAGAGTGGTAAATAAAATTAATGATTGAATACAATATTATTATTGCAGTGGATCATTCTGAAAATCATCAATTGAACAGAATAATTTGCTAAGATTTCAAAGGGTTTAATTAAAATTAGTTTAATATTTTCATACTAAAATTTATTGACGATTGAATCCATAAATTTGGGAGTATTGATTACCTACATTGTCCTACATAAAATGTTGAGCAGGCGTATAAAGTAACATTACAGAAGGCTCGTCGTGTAAGTCATCCCCGCTCCATTAAGAAAAATCGGTGGGGGTTTATACCTCACACTGATCCGAAAGAATTGATAAAATCCCTCATGATTTGAATTTTTTATGTCTAATCCCGGCGGATTTGTTCAGAGTTCTTTATTATATTGGATGTTCATTCCTATACTCAGTCATATTACTATACCTAATAGTACTCGTAAATATCGTTAAGATCTTCTAGAGTTTCTAATATCGGGGATACAGAGCAACGAGACCCATTTATTACCTTATACCGTATTATCGTGTTTCATAATTTTTATTAAGATATTTATAATTTCTGGGTAAGACGCAGAATAATCCTAATTTCCTAAAATTGCTGTTTATTCCGTTTAAATTTTATCTCCTCTTTTCTCTGCAATGCTAAAGCAGAAATAGTAGCATTATATCCATTTTCTCACTATTTACAAAATAATGGGACAGCGATATTACGACGTAAATTGCAACGGCGAAGCGATGCAGCTGTGGAAATTTGATACGAATTTTTCAAAGAAATCCTTTCGTAACTCATACTCGTAGATGCCAATATTTTATCCCTTGGTATCATTGAAAAATAATAATTAGTACTATAAATTAGACATTCCATTTAACATCTTCTAAAGAAAACATTTTTTATCTTATTTTAATTACAAAAGGTTATAAATATCTAATAATTAAAACCACAAAGGTTTTTTCTTGTGTTGAAAATTATCACGCGTACGTTTCTGTAACTTACAAGTATGTTTGTTACTCAAGTTACAGGGATACACAATGAACAATCCAATTATGAGTATGAAACGTATCCACCCCTACAAACTTGCATTGAATTTGATTATTTTAACTTGAAAAAAATAAAACTCAACTAGTTCCAATGTTTTAATTAAAAACAGGGTTTGTTGATTTGTAATATTAATAACGTGGTTGAGAGCTATCGTAGTTTCACGACGGATAATTGAAGTGCATAAGTGGCACACGAGCCTGGAGATAGCAATTTTATAGGAGATAGCAGGAGTTCGTTATTAAACATAATGTGCAATGGGTGTACAATAGGGATGTATGTACTACATACTTAGTATTACCAATTATAATTTTAAATTATGGTCGTTAAAATAGACAATCAGATTAGGTTCAATGTATAAAATGGCAAAACATAAGGTTTTGCATTACATTGTTTTATGTTTCCTTATTTAAATGAAACTATACTTTTGTTTCTCTGTTTTCTGAATCAAGAGTTATAGACCTATTGTATTTTATGTTTCAACTTTCAAAAGTCAATTTACAAAGAATCGTTCACGGCTTTCTTATAGAAAGAAAAAGCTAAATGCTGGAACAATGTTCAAACGTCCTACGTTAAAACGGCCTCTATTTTTCCTTCAAAAAAGAATTGTTTATGCAATCTTCCTGCTACATATAATGGGATAAATTCTTTCTACCATTTTAAAAGCCGAGGGAATGAAACACTTGAAATAGTGCGCAGGTTTCTAAGCGGTGCACATTCTGCACATTCTTTTCTCAGAATTTTCCGGTTAAAGTTTGGTAAATCTTTAAATGAAGTACTTTCACAAGGTTTGTAGAACTTTTCGGTTTAGGACAGTTACTGTAAATTTTAAACATAATATAAAATACGATGGACCGTTTGATAAATTTTTGATTCTTCAAACAAATAATTATAAGGGGATACTTTTGTTATACCTCGATTCAAACTGATACTACTATTTAATTTATTAATTTTATAACTTGTAAAGTTTCCTGTTGATTACATTAAATTAATACTTAGATATTGTCGAAATGTATGTAGTGTACATAGTTTTTAAAATATTTTTAACAGAAATAAAACATTGTCAATTAACCACTTCAGCGGGCTCTCAGCGTTTAATGAACATGATTCTTGCACGTGTTGAACCTACTTCTGTTTTCGAAAACAGGTAAACACAGAATATAAGGGTTTCCTTCCCTTGAGGTCAAAAGATGTTGAGTTTACACGTAGATTGTACCTCCATATATTACTCACGTCTGCGAGTATCGTAAAAGAGAAAGGATAAACCGTATCGGTGTTCCCAGAACAAGGTGCTTTTTACAAAAACCCACTGCTCGTCTCCATTATCCGAAGTGAAGAATCGTGAAAAATTGGGTCGTGCCTTGCTATTAAATTCTACCTTTCTTGCTTTTCAAATCATTGCATACCACTCTTAAAAGTCGTAAAACAAATAATACGGCCAGGACAAATAGAAATTATCTTTATTTTACGTTTTCATTTTTCATTAAAGTAACAGTTACGTACATACTTGGTAGAATCTGTGAAGCTAACGTCACTATTCTTGTCTATAGTTTTAAAACTATTTATATACAGGTATAAAATTCACTACTATAAATCACTCACTGATAAAATTTGTGTACCTGCACCGTTCAATTTATTTTTATACGTAACGGCCACATGTATAGCAAAGTATAAACGTTTGGTTAAAATATTTCAATCACCGCAAATAGGTATGTGTATTGAATTCCAGTCGCTATTGCTCAAAGAAGGTAACGAAAAATAAATACTTTGCTACAGATGTGGGTACAATCAATATTCTGCAAATGTAACACTGATTCGAGATTGAAAACATTTTTGTCGTGGCTTTTCGTCATCATCGGATCGACCTGAAACAAAACGAAAATATTGTTATTAATAATGGTAAATAGTACCAATAGTAACAATTCTAAATGGCTAAACTTAAAACCTTGCGTGAACCTAATAATAAACATGTTATTATGTATAATATGTTACAGTTAAAACCAGTTTTAGATGGAACGCGTTTTCCCTAGTTAGAACTAGGTTTTTCTAGATGCCTTTGTTAAAACTAGAATTAACTAATGCTCAAAATTGAATGTCAGTTGAAACTAGTTCTTACTAGACAAAACGAGTTTAAACTGGTCTCTAAGTTTATCGTTGAAGGGATTTCTGTGTTAAATTTAGACTTATGTCACTGACCCTCGCTCTGCTCGGGAAAAAAAATAATCTAACTTAACCCATTGAAGGCATTCTATGGTATAGAATTAGAAGTATAATATTAACTTGACGCAACAATAGACTTTTTTGCCTATAAATATTTGCCTATAAATAAAGTAATAACAGTTTTCTTACCAAATTTTATATACAATACAGTTTAGCAATGTTGTTGCCCCAAAATACGACGTCATGCGGCGGCATCCTGAAACAAGAAACTGTATAAATTTTTTCGAACTTTCAAACCTATATCTACGTTTAATTCTTTTATATGGCATATCTTTAGATCTTGGTCACATCATATACTATAGTTGTAAATCGGGTAAAGTCAGACCAGAGGTTTTTCACACCTCGCCATATTGTGGAAAACTAGACATGTTCCTCTAATTTAAATATAATAATATGGAGATATGGTTGTCGGAGATGTTTTATTGGGTCGGTCATACTCATAATAAGAAGCCCACATACAACAGGAGTTTTTGCGCACCTCGCCATGCGCTCAATACATGAACCAATTTCTTTTACTGGCAATAGTGCAAATGACGACCATGCGTGTCATGTTTATGAACCAATGAATATGCAGAAACTTGACGTTCACGACGTTATACTCGTAGAAGGCAGATATTTATGTGGCCATTCAAAGATGGACTGGCGCCGCCATTGAGGTGGAGGTAGCTATACCACAAAATAAAACAATTTTGTGGTATAGCTACGAGTATACTTAACTAAAAAATTGGCTTCACAAAATATTTAAGGTTTGTTATTTTTATGACATGTTTTTGTGTTTTTAATTCCATTTTCTATGATTTTTTTTCTCTCATTGCTCACCCATTCCTGAGAGACTCCCACTCCAGTAGAGCTTTTGGCATTAAGTACCTTTGTACCTATAAATTTGCATAAAGATTCAGAATAATAAATAAATAAATAAAGTCACCAGAGTTGGAGTCGCGGCTGCCCATGACAGGCGCAATCTGCGGTCGTTCCTCATCAAGCAACAGCTCCCCACTGTCCGACCACACCGACAGGATCCGCGCCACGCACGTCACGTTCAGCCGACCCTGGTAAACGACGAATTCGGAAAACATTTTCACTAGAGCCAAACGAAAAAGCCGAAAAATAGTGCATGGAAATTGGTTTTGCCCCCGGACGATAGAGTATCAACCGCTTTTATTCGAGTCCATACGAATAGAATTATTGAGTGGAGTTTTTTTTTAAAAGTCGAGCAAGCAAACAGACCGACGGTACACCTGATGGTAAGTGGTCACCGTCGCCTACTGAGTAGAAGTATTTGACAAACACAAATATTGACGCCAAATCTTTAAAATACTTATACATGAATTTTTTTTATAAAAATTTAAACCTACTTCTCGTTCAAGACTGAATATTACAATTAAAATAAGGTGTTTATTAATATTAATTCCTGAAACAGAATAAAATGAAAAAAATATAAGTATCTGTGCTGCGCATTTATTTCAATGTAAGTATCAATGAATCTTATAAACTCTGAATTATGTTCAGCGCCATTTCACTATAAAAACCTATCGCTTTAAGGACTTTTGAGATGGAAAACTAAAAAATCCTCGTTAACCTTCTTTCGTCGCTATATCTTTCAAATGAGATCATAGAGCAGTCCATATCAATGTGCTCTTTAAAAAAGACGTTATAGAAGACTACCTACGTAAATCAGTTACGGAGTTCCACTATCTATTTTCTGTCTCCGGCACCAGACCAGCTTGATGGTACCTACCTACTACGTTACATGATGCTAAAGTATGGCGTGTTAAAATGATACTCGTCTGTTATCTTCGGCAACCAAATGATCACAACTGAAACGCAAGACACGAGACTATGTTACTTCACGGCGGGCTATGAGGGTGGAGGAAAGATTTTCCGAGCGAGCTAGATAATATCGATAATTCCCCCTTACACCCACTAAAGGTATCAACTCTACAGTGTCACCGCTTTCTAGGTCAAGCGTTTCGGAAATTAGATAGACAAGTACGTGTGACAGACACCGCTCTAATTCCCACCGTGTTTTTAATTAGGGGCGGCCTAAAAATTACCAATTGAATTTAGGAAAGAGTAATAACTTAATTTATAGCCCTGATTCAGTAATACGGTAATAACAGGGACTTTCGTCGACCGAATAAATCCCGTTGAATTTAGATACTCGGGCCTTTTATTAAACGGACAATAGAAGCACAAAGGTTGGCCCATCTTCTTCTAATTGCTTGGCGGTTTTAATTAACTTACAATAGTTTGTCTTCTTGATACGTTGTACAAATTTGAACAATAGAATACCATCATAATCATTACGAAACTATGCTATATTCCGTTTTGTTTTTGATCATTTTCGAAACGAAAATGAAAATACCTGATTTTGTAATTGTGTTTAGCTCAAGCAGAGGATTTTGTTTTACATTTTCCTTGTACCAATTATAATAACGTGACTCAAAATATATCTTAAACTAGACGTAACAGTCAAAGTTGAAATACATTTGAAATGTGGCTGATACATGAGCCACTCATCTTGAGAACTACCAACCTTACGGAAATGTGACGACTGAACTCGTATAACGAGCTGGCTGAAGGACGATGATTTATTGGATTTCTCTTCCTCAGAACTAATGTTCAATTTGCCCGTCGGCTGCTCGAGTCTCGGAACGAACTGTGTCGTGCTTTCCTCGTTTTTGTTTTTCCGATTGCTCTGAACATCCGGGACCTCCAGCGCATCGATATTGCCCGGAATGTCTATTACATTGTCCGTCACTGCCTCCTCGAAGCCTGAGATTGCATCCCACGGACTAAATATTATTCTATTAGCGTCTTCGAGCGACGCATCGCTTATCACAGGTTTTCTTAAGGAGTATGTGTCCGTCAAGGGGATGTCGAGGCCTTTTACCTGTGTAAGATAATAACTTAAATTATTTAGAACTTGGTTTGCTTATTATAATTATTTTATTAAAGTAAGCTACTTATTTTTTCATCAATTTAGATTACAATTAAAGCATAGAGTAAAAATCATATTGTAAAGCTACTTCTTCAAAATGAAAAGAATACGTTAAGGTATCACTTGTTTTTAATGTCCTCGTAGTTTATTTTCTAAAAACCATCTCGATTTACCTACTAATTCTCAAAGCTGTTGGCAATTTTAGTAGATAGATTTTAGGAGTAAGAAATTTAAGTATAGCAGGATTTGTTGAATGGAGAAAAATGGAAAACATCTTTTTACCATACCTCGTATCCGTTGAGAAGCCACGTGAGGTTGGCTGGTGGATCTGACGGTGGCGATGTGCAGTTAGCCCTCAGCATATCACCAGCAGAATACCAGCTCTTTTGCGAATGCACCTTCGGCTTGGAATCCGGTAGTTCTGCGTGATAAAAATTAAAAAAATAAGTAGAGGTCTAAAGTAGATAAGTTAGGAAGCGTAATTTGGTAAACATAATGATGTTTGACGTTGTTTATCACTGTTGTAGGTTCATGTTCTTGTTTTAAATAAAAAGTAGTAAATGTGTGCACGCTGAAATCGATGTTAAGGACTTGTAAAAAATTCTGACAATCCGTTCGACCTTAAAAAGGTTAAAGAACAAAATAAGAACATTCATTTTATATATACTACTGAGAAAATTGTAAACATTTTCTTTTTATATCCAAAAATAAACTGTCTTGGTCATAGCGCTACAATTTATTGCCAAAGTTTCCAATTCAATTAAGCGGATGTGCCTCGTTTGGAGATGTAAATCAAAGCTGTAAACAGTTTTAAGATAAATAAAAGAAAAACTCCGAACATAATTAATCGCTCCGGCTGAGCAGATCGCGACAGGAAATTATACGTAAAAAATTAAGAATTAAGGATAATTTGATGCGACTTGCTTTGTAGCTCAAAGTCAAAGACTCAATTACTTATGTTAAATAAATAATTGAGTGGGCACATTGAAGCCTTGAACTTCAAAAGACTGTAGAAAGAACAAAAACAAAAACATGCTATTTTTCCAACCAAAAATAAACCTCTTCGGTATTTCGCTACAATTTATTGCCAAAGTTTCCAATTCAATTAAGCGGATGTGACCCGTTTGCGACTGTAAAGCAAAGCTGTAAACAGTGTTACATGGAGGGAAATAAGAGAAAAATTCTAAACGCAATAAATCACCCCGGCCGGCCAGCACGCGGCAGCGGCAACGTTGCATATTCATCTTTCATACTCAATCCATTTTGGCGCGAAATTTTGGGGCGCTGAAACATCGAAAGGACAGTGCAACTATAAGGGTAGATGCTAGTAATGCTCCCAATTCAAAGTGAATTTAATTGTGATTGCCCATATTAATGAACTGTTAATGTCGTAGATTTTGAAAATAATATTTAACACATTCACTTTCCATGTATTCCATATGTATATTCCATACGTATAGGACAGTCAAATTATTAAGACATCATAGCAGACCACCTCTGACTACATATATTATTATATTTATTGGTTTGCAATGTAGGTCTTAAATTTGACGATAACAAGTAAAAATTTCTCTGTACCTAAACGTTACAATGGAACTATGTTTTAAAATTAATTATTAAGATCTTCCCGATTGTGGTAATCGTACATCGTCTTATTTAAATTTAAATCTAGTAGCTAAATAAAATACTACATTTTATCATAGATTGGATTCGGATGTAGTCCGTTCGCTCTGAAACAAATAGCACCACGAGTACCACGACCTCTTCGGATCCAAATTTCGAGTACCTATGGATGCAGCGAGAATCGCTTTAAACTGAATGCTTTGTTTGCCAGCAACACCGCCTATGGATGTGGACACATCGACACAAAAAAATGTGGGTTTTCGCACGGAAATACGCTTTAATTCCCACCGTGGTAGGTATTAGTATTGTAATACAAATAACTTAACATTTATGTTGATGGATTTGATTCGTTTTAGAATTATTTTGTAATCCTGCATGATTACCGTGTTGCTGCACAGTTGCATACTCTACATGTAAAATTATTTTTAAATGCTATTAACGGGCTGTAAAATAACAAGGTACGAGTATTAAGATGTGTTGCAAAACTCATTTTCACAAAGAAAATCCTTATAAGATTTTAATTCCAAAGTTGGTATTTCAAAGTTTGTGTGTGTTTCGCGCGTTGTACAAACCCAAATTCATGCACTGATAAATTACGATAAATAAATATGATAAATTATACAAAAAAAAAATTGTTTACATATTTCCAAAAAAAATTGATCACAGTTACAAAAATCGAAAATTAGTCAACAGAAGTGCCAAAAAATAAATTTTTAGAGCACACAAAAGTAAAGTTTGAAGTAGTCTCCACGACCCCGGTAACCGGCTCCATGTGCTCACTCACTATAGTCTGGAGACCGAAAACGCGAGACGCAGTTCAGAGCGAAGTTTTAAGTGTTTACATTCCTGTTCCGTCGCTTTTTGCCAATTTCACTTGATGGGTAACAGGCTAGCACCTCGCTTAATTTACCCGTTTTATGTTTATGTAATAAATCACGATTTGGCAAAATGGTTCCAATGTTATGGGTGACGTTGTTCCTAAGGTATTTTCTAATCATTATTTTTTAAAATCCTTTTTTCTATCTACAACTAGGTACCTAAAAGTTACCTACTCTCGTTTCTCATTTTTAACTTAATTTATTCGCATGGTCTAATTTGGTTTAGCATGTTTTTGTTACCGTTATTGTCAAAATATATTATATCGCTACACATAGTAAGTAAATCAGTAGCTAAAAGTCGTCGTTTTATAGACTCAGTCTGAAAGTAAATGTACGTTTAAAGTTAAAAAAATCCCAGGAAAAGCAAGACCCGACGAAAGACATTGACCACGGTTGAAGTGGCCTGATGAAAATAGAGAAGATTCATTAGTTTATAATTTGGTTTTATTATTTCGAATTTATACAGTACAGCTGTTAAGTCAACCGGAAACTCATAGTACAGGTTCTTGTCAACATACGCGTTTGCAAACCAAATTAATCCAAAATAACCGTAAATTAACGAGATAAACCTTAATTAAACATCCCCAGTGTTATTCCCGTATTTATTGGCGAACAATAGTTCTGATTTACGATTTAGGATTGTACGGAGGTTGGCCGGGATATTTATGCTTTTAGTTACCTATGCTTACCTGCCGAATCATTAACTGGATAAGGCGAGATGTACACGTGGAAGAATATACATATGTATAATATGAAAGTTATAATGAAATAACTCTTTATATTGAGGTATTTTAAAGAATTCTCTCTAGTATTGAGAGTTTTATACCAATTGTTAGTTTTATTTAAAAGGCTTCAGTTCACTGAGTTAGGTAATTATTCAGAACAAACTACGTGAAATATAACAATAGTAGCAATTAGGCAACAGTAAACAGAGCACAAATATCTAACTGCCGAATACGGTAGCATATTAAAAACCTTTTTATAACATGAAAGACTGATAGTCTAGGTAAGTACTAGCCGAATCTAAATGGTTAAATTAAATAGTGCTTCGGGTCTTAAGAAAATATTGACAATAATGAAAACAGAAAGCAAAAAAATAAATAATACAGGGTAGATTGAACGATCTATCGTATTGGTACAGCAACTAAACCTATTCATCATTCAACAAAAAAATGTTTCAGGACTTTAACTTTTTCAAACCACAAACACAGAAAAAGTTTTGTACGAACCCGTCATGTTCAATTTGAGTTTGTTTGTGTAATTGTGTAAATCAGTTTTATTGAAGCACTTCATCAATTTCATAGCAACTCACAGTTCGACTGGGCAAACAGCAAACAGCACGGAAACTATCGATGTAGACAGGACCCAGATGTAAATTTAATTTCCTGTTGCCGTAATCAGACAGCTAACCTAATAGCAGCCTTAACTCGCTAACAAATTTAGTTTATCTAGCACAATATTGCCAACACAAGTTTAAATTGCGTTTAGGTACGTCATAAGCCCGCAGCGACTGAATCAAATATTCCACATAAATCTCGTTTATTTTCATGAAAGATAGCCGTTTCCATTCAGTGCCATTATTTTTGAAATGTTTCATAGTTCTTTATTTGTCTTTTATGTTCAACGTGCATTGTTATTGCAATCTAAAGACCAACTTCAACCAGGTACTATCTAATTGGACAACAGACAAAAGTTTAATCTACGTGAATTCCTTCTACGCAAGTATAGTTATTTTTAACTAAAAATTGTGTTGTAATATAATTAAACAGTAAATGTATGTGCATTATTCAATTCAGTTAATGTGATTTTCAAAAATGAAATTAGCGCTAGGCACGACATAACGCAAGGACGCATATGCTCAGTAATACTCACATTTTAGATGTCGTCTAAAACATAGCGCCGCCTTCTTACTGTGTTTGGTAACTAGCTCATTTTAATTATCGCATTCAATTTGAACTCCTTAATGCCACCGTCTATGTTTCATTGTACCTTTAAAGTCTTACCTTGCCTTAGTTTCCATGAAAAGTACTGTAGTCTACATCGGTCTTTACTAGATATTACATTAAATTAGTTGAAGAGTAAACCAGCCTTTTTAGTACAGTTGACGAATGGATACGCACGGACATAAAGACCTTTCATCATCAACGGGGAGGGTCCCTAAGATACCTACCTACGACCCGCATGAAGGCGCTCTTGTAGACCGTGTGGAAGAACGGTGCGTCGGCCGACACCTCGCAGCGGTAGCGCCCGCTGAGACCGCGGCCCGCGCCTCGGAGCACCACCTGCTGGGCGCCCGATCTCGATACCTGCCCACAAAACCTCCACTTTAACCATGTGATATATTTGACTGCTAGCGTACGACAATGATAAAATTATTTGTTTATTTATAATATTGCAGATAAATAGATACTAAACCAAATGTGTTTTACAATGTCTGTACGACTGTCTTTTGACATACAGCAGTTAAACAATACTTAAAAATACAAAACATAGACGTCTTCATGAAGCAGCATGTTTTTAACCGACTTCAAAAAAAGTTTTGTTTTATATTTGTTACCGCCGCATTCCGTCATTAGTTAACCATTTTCTGTTTGGTTTGGAAGGTGGTACTTTGAAGTTAGTCCCATATTAAGTTGGTGATGATCTCATGAAGAGTTTCGGAGATATAGAGGGGAACTCCTCAACGGATAAGAGTTAAGGAACTGGATCAAAGAAATATTATTGTTGGTCACATTACCTTGTCCGTAAGGTTACCATTAAGAAGCCAGTTGCCACAACATATGATGAAGCATTAAAATTAAGATGCCAGAGTCAGATAATAGAGTGGAATTGAAACTATCTGCCGTACTCAGAGACGTTCATTAACGTTAATGGTTCATTATGTAAATAACGATGACACTTATGTCAATACGAATAAAGACGATTTTATTTGTTTGATAATGAACATTAAGTTAAATGACGTCTCTGAGTGCGGCCGTATGACAACTCAAGAGCACGAAATAAATAAATTTTTAACAAAAATGTGAATGTATTATTGAAGTCTGTAAAGTTATTTCTTACTTTTTAATTTGAAGTTGGTTCACATTTTTGTTAAAAGTTATCACGTTATGTAGGTATTTTGATTGTTAAGTGTGATTTCTGGAGAAAATTTAATTATCTTAGAACCTGATTCCGAACGAGTAGCAAATTATAACCTCGGTTAAAATTTGAGACTATTTAAGGCTGGACGTAGTTGTCCATAGACAGTGACCACCTAACTAATAAATAGATATTTGTTTGAGCAATTTTAGGTAATAGCCAAACAATTTTTTGGGTATCAGCGTTTCGCCAACAGCGCGAAATAATATTGTATGAGTTGAATGAAATATATAATTTTACAAAATATTAAAAACATTTACATTACGTATAAGGTATTACTTATTAATGATTCACAAAATTGCTTAAGTGTAGTAAGTGAATATTGCTTGATTTAATTTAAAATTGAAATTTGAAACCGCAGATTTCTAAGTCATTTCAAAACAACACCAAAAGATATATTCGCACCAAACCCTGCAAAATTAAAGGACACATCGCTCATTCAAGGTACTGCTATGAATTTTAAAAAAAGTTCGCGCGTATCACCTGCAATAAAAACATTTTATTCAGCGCTTCGTGTGGTGGTGAAGGTTTGAAAAATCGCCATCACGAATAGCTCGTTCCACATTTCATGCCAAATGTAACAAAAATATGAAAATACGACATGCAATCAAATTATATCGTATCGTAAAATTTATATATCGTTTTGCACGTCACATTTTATTATTTTCGCCGAGCTTCGCTGAATTTAATCTATAAATTTTGAACTGTAGTTATTACATTCTCTGTTGCTACCTGTATTAAATTCAAAACGCATCAATAACGTAAATATTGGCAGATATTTAAATCAAGTTATTGATCAAATTTACAAAATGAAATGTTCTAGGTAGAATTAATTACCTACCGTTTAAACGAAGTACTTAGGTATAAAAAGTAGATGTATAAAGACTGTACTTAATTATTTTTAATCACAACAAATATACATACATATTAATTGAAGAGCGTGATGCACGAAAAAAAGCTTTAAAAATCTAAAACAAAGCAAGTCCTTTAATTAAAGAAGTAGAACAAAACATTCACGATATTATAAAAAAGCAAAAATGAATTATTGCGCCACGGGAGCGATTTCATAACAACGTGAAAACTTTGTACATTAGGGATATCATTTTGTTAATTAAAGAGGACTTTAGTGTGTTCATGTGTGCTAGTTTCAGTTGCCGTTGTTGAGCAGGAGTTAACGAGTATGAAATCGCGTTTACAGCGAGCGCGCACTTCAACGTCCGCAGCTGGTAGCTAGTCAAATTGAGCTAAAAGCTTCGATCCATCTTACGAAAAGTCAGTCCACTTTGAGAAACCCCCGAACTAAATCATACCGGGTCCGCTCGCGAGCGTCGTCTGACCCGATTTTCAAGCGCAACGCTCGAGACCGTTTGACTTACGCTTGTTCCCATCTCGATGTAAACTTCGACTATTCGTTATTCTATGAAACGGTTTTTAATGTATTATTTTGGCACAATGTTATAGCCCGCTGGTGGCGTCGTGCCAGCATCTAAAGGTTTAACGTGCCGCCGCTCGACGACTTTCTTAAGTGATTTTTTGTAGCGCATTCGGCAAAAGGACTTTAACGAACTAGCAAGATTTCGCAAAACTATTGACCCATATGTAATCACTGTTATGACTTTGTTTATCGTAGCGGCGGTGTAAGCACCGTTTTGTGGAAATAATGCTATTCTCCGTAGTAGAAAGAATTAAACGTAGCTTTGAACCTTTAGCTACAGTGTATTTTGACCTGATTCTAGTGTAGTGTAAAGTGTATTAACTGCCTTTATCTCGAAAATTCGATTAATATTCAATCCGTACTTTAAACGTAAGTTGAATCTACTGAAAATTTGAAAATGTTACATTGAGTAGATTCTAAATTTTACTTCGGGCCCTATAATAAATCTCGTCGATACATACGTATGAGTATTTATAAATGAACAGGTATAAAAATGTTTCCTCGCAGATAGATATAAAAACCTTTTCAGAGTCGTAGGTGGTAGAAAATGGCCCACTGAGTACCTCAGTGAGGTAACGTAATAATCCTTCTTCACACTTACATCAACACTGATCCCAGTCTGTGAGAAGACCCTGGTGTTAGGCAGTTCCTTTGGCACGAAGCGGAAGAATTCCTGCGCGCCATGGTACCATTTGACGGTGTACAAGGCTTCGCCGGTATCTAAGGACCAACGACAGCCCAGCGTTGCGCTCGAGCCCACGCCCACCGCCTCGGGCACCGATAGCTGGATATCTCGAAGCCCGAATACACCTGTTCCAAAAAAAATTATGATTTTGAAAAACATTTAAAACTCTACAATAAACGTATCTATACGAACAATTAGAATTTAGAACTCCTTATTTTGTACCGGTTATATTTATGAGTAAAATTGGGTTTCTATGTTCATAGGTACTAAAACAATATTTTTACAATTGTCTGTACCTAATCACAATCAAAAGCTAGGAAATGGAAAATTGAAAAAAAAGTAAAAGTAAGTAATATTTATTTAATAATAAAATAAAAGATGGATTTTCATTTCTTTTAAATGATAAAATCGTTGTATTTCAGCTACGATAAATCCTATGAGCTCTGTGTAGCTCTAAATAGCTCTGTGTCGGAACACCCTACACATCAGGGGTAGCAAAGCAACCACAAACTTCTTCTTCAAAAATAGAACATTCTTTGAACGATATCGTTTCATTCTATCCTTTATTATTTGTCAGTAATTCAATCAAATTAAATAATACTTACATATAGAACCTGTATATTTCGTTTGCGACGTATCGACGGTGTGTAGATTTATAGGTAGGTAGAGCAATCTCAATCTGCTATCAAATTCATGCAAATTCTGTTTAAACACTGCGAGAACACGAATTATCCGTCCGCAAAATTGGCACACGAATCGACTCGTATGAAGACTATTAACCTCTACCTACCCCCTAACGTAACTGCTTAACTAGTTTTTATTTGATTGTGCACGTATTTAAAATCTTATCTCTGAAAATGTGCAATACTATTATAGTTTTATTCCGATAGTTACTATTGTGACTGTTAACTCTGACACGTGAAAATCATGCCAAATAGTGGGTATGATTTTGGCACGTAATATTCTCTTTGTTTCTAGATTCACGTTGGCAAATACGGTTACTTCTTAATAAGGAATCAAATTCTCGATTGTTAAAAGTCTCTCTCTTAATTTTGACTTTGGTGATATATGTATATGGTGGTATTATAGTACTTACAAGATTTTTTTATCAGGATCGGGAAATATAGGTACATTGGCTCCATTATCTAATGCTTCAATGTTTTCACAAAGGATGTGATATAAGAAATTTTAAAAGCCAATTTTCTCCACCTTGAGTTTTTGTGGTGACATCTAAGTGGTGCTGTAGTTTTTGAACCTTTTCAATTTAAACAAATAACCAAATATTTCCTCTATTAGTAAGTTAAATTAGGTACTAAAAGAGGAAATATAATCTAATGTAAATCAGCAAGTTACACGGAAAGCACAAACATATAATTATGTATATTGACAGTCGCACACAGAAAAAATACTATAAAGAACAGAGTAATAATAGTCGTTATGCTGAGACGTAACAAAGTAAAGAACGAACAGAAAACGTATAAATATAACTTTCCGTGGGTAAAAAGGCCACTCAAGTAAGGGAAAAGAAAATATCGTAACTCGGAATTAACATAAGTTGGGTTCACGTACACATCCACGGGTTTATGTTATAAATGCTATACGATGCCATCAAACTTTTTTATTCTTTGTCGAAATCGCTCGTGAATAATTCATTTGTCAGTATTATCGACTTTGGGTCAATCGAATCATTTGTTTTGTCAGATTTCCTTTCTTTCTTTTAGCTTGATTGAGTTCATCCATCTGTATAATCTTATTTTTTTTTAAATATATGGAGTATTAAAAGAAGTGATTAATAGATTAGGATCGTTAGGTCTTTCATTAATCAATATTTTTCTTAAAATCCTTTACCTTGTTGTTTACTTCATAAACAACCATACCATAATAGAGATACGAACATATTCACTGTGTATATTAGAACAAGAACAAGGATAAGGCCTATTCAAATTATTCGGACTTTTTCGAACAAAGTTAAAGTGGATGGTTACCGTTTCACTTACCAAAATTTGTCGACGTAAGTAGGTAATGAAATCAGCCCTAGCTGTAGTGGTCGGAATACATAAATCAAGTGAACGGTACGTGATCGAATTCAAGATCAAGCCAATACACAATTCCCTTCAACAAGAACTCATTACAATGTAACCAAATTCAATTTACGGTTCCAGCCACATCATAATATTTCATCCCGTGCGCGAGTTTAATACCCACATACATGTACCTTTATGTTATTATTCGGATTTATTTCATCATGACCTTTTACATATTTATAAGGAATGTGTATTAGGGCGACTTTTTTCGGAACGCATAATTGAAAAAGATGCCTCGAATGTGATCTGTAGTAGGTATCGTACCTACCTAAATATTTTGTAACACATCCCAACGTCCACGGAAACAATGAAATAATACTGAATTGATCTTTTTCTATATACTTACCTATAATCAAATTATCCTAATAGTCAACAATTAAACTTTCCTGTATGGTTTGGAATGTAGGTAAACCATAGAGGAAAGTTTCATCTGCATATAACCTATGTAAACTCAAGATAGCTTCAACGTAAGAACGTAGAAAAGGTTATGAGTCTAAATTTTTATTTATGAGAAATATCTCTTTAGTTACGAGTACGTTATAATAATCAAAGTTAATTCACTCAAAATCACACACCTGTCACCAACAAGCCAGAACAAAAGGAGACATCTTTAAGATCCATTTTCAAAGATCATACTAAGATTCCCTATTTCATATAGGAAATATGAAAGAAGAGACTCCTAGATTATCATACCGCAGTGAAAAATATTGAAAGAACTTATGGCATGATCTAAAAGTACGTTACTTGCGATAAGGCTCTTCTCTTCATATTACTCGTTTGCCACCTGAACTTCGCAACAAGTTCGAACGTCAGATAAGTCGCAAACTTCGTTCATACTGGGAAGAGCAAGTTTTCACCAGGTTTAACGACCATTTACAGCGATGTAACAGAAAAGGATAGTGTTCCTTTGGTTCTCGGAAGATATAGTTTGTGTACATTATTTATAGCTAAGAGTCTGCAACCTATCAAGTTGCAAAGTTGGGTCTCTTCACAAAGAGCCCAAATAGAGACGTTAGTCTACCACGCTAGCCAATTGCTGGTTGATGAACTTTGCTGGCCTTTGAGAATATTATAGAGAACTCTCAATCTCTTTCCTCACAATATTTTTCTTCAATATTAAAGCAGGTGACACCTAATTTAGTAAACGTGCATATATTAAAAATCTTAAGGTAAAAATAAAAGTAGAGACACGTTAATTTTATAAGCCCTAATGCGTACCTACAGCATGGATTGTGACGTTTATTATTGATAGAAAAATTGGAAATGATATCTACTACAGTTTCAAAGGACACATCAAAATTATAGAAAAGTCCGCTGTAGCCATTGTTTGAAGATCAGATTTTAAACAAGATAGGTATAGGTAACTTTTCAAGTTGAAAAAGTTTACTCTTCTCCAAGTCAAACATAAGAACTTCCCTCCTCTACTGTTAATTATGAGACTTAAATAACCCCACACTCTCCTACCCCTTCGAGTTATTCAAAGTTCTGCGTACTTTACAATGGCAAAGATTTCAGATGCGCTCAAACGCAGTTGTTAGCGCGAAATACGAAAGAACGGATCGCATAGTGCCGCTAACGTCACCTGATTAACAGCCACATCCCATTTCGCGCTAACGCCACAAAGTTCTTTGTAAATTCGCTGATTACCGCGCCTACCTCTCACTTTCCTCATTAAACAGGGTTAGCTGGTGCAGAATGTCATTAGGCATCAAGTGCACCCAATAGACCCCTTTAAATTTAACGTTTGGTGCATTAGTGACGATTAATGTATTGATATGTTTTGTGTATTGAGTAAAGAACAATAAACACTAATAAAACAAATTCACAGGGCCTAGGCTATTCATATAGTAGAATTGGCAATTTAAAGAAAATATCCTATTAATATTAAAAATATTACTTAATTGAAAATTAAGAAATAAAATATCTATCTTATAAATTATAAAATATCGTATAAATTATAGGATAATCATAAGTTTTATAAGGCAATAAAACGTATTATCCTACTTATAGGTATAACCTCCTTGGTAAGGTTACTATTGAGCTACTTTTTGGTCAGGTCGTCTGGTCGCTAATATCTACGTCTGTGTACTAATTTACACCTAGGTACTAATTTACTTCGTCAAAACGCCGCCGCCATAAGACCACTGCCCTCACATACTCTTATGAACGGCATAAATAGTGACCTAAATACGTAGTCCAATACCATGCAACGATACTGACTAATTTGCCGCTTTAACCAATTTTGTGTCAAGTCAACTTCATTAAAATTTCTATTGGGGTGTTCAACAATTAATTACTGACCCAATAACAGATTCATTGTTTATGTGAGTATGCGTATCGGATTATAAAGTTAATGTGTTCTAAATGCGTGCAGTTAATTATAGATGCATAATAAATGAATAAGTAACGCATATAAAGTCGTTGATGGAATTGAAAATCTGAATGCGTGATGGCATCTCTTCTTGCAACTAGGCAAACTTCTTGCAGCTGGCAAACTTCTTGGTATTGGGCGTACTTCTTGCTACTAAGGGAACTACTTGCAATTAGGCGAACTTCTTGTTACTTGACGTACTTTATGCGAGTTTTTTTTTATCTCAAGCAAGTAAATACCACTGTCACATAGAAGCAAGAGGAACCATTGCCAATGACACACAAAAAAAACAAAAAAAATAAGCTACTACGTTATTCCACGGGAGTAATACCTTCACTCATAGTATTCTTAAGTACATTAACAGTATAACAGTACTAACCCAAATTCTTATCGATTTATCGATGGACTGAAGAGATCATTTAAGGTCAAGGCGATGGCCTTCCGCTTTTCCTCTTCCTATTTTCCGCTTTCACAAAATTACAAAACAGGGCAAACACTACGAGGATTCCGAAGTCATCTACGATCTACCGAGACTTGAGTAATTGAATTTATTTAGAAGCGGATAAAAGAACACAAAGAAGCCTTTATCTTTACTTACTAAGACTTGAGTAAAATGAAGGTAATGATATAAATGTATCTCCCAAACGGTTTATTGTTTGGAGAAATCATTAGCCTATACCAAATTAAATACCTATATGAATTGATTGAGTTATCTTTTTCCTGTTCGTAAGCAATTACTTTATTCTATATTCTCTATTTCTCTATTGCCTTTGAATATAGGGAAACGATATAAACTTCGCCATTCAATTTGTACGCATCCCTACCCCTTCCGCTATAAATCCAACCCAAAAAATAGTTTTATGTGGCCGAACTTCCCGTATCATCAACAAAACCGCTGTCGTAATCTGGTTACTTAATTTCCAAATACATTTCTCTTAGTCGGCCATAAACGTCAAGAAGGCAAATAATTCACTAAACTTTTCGGGAGAGAATTGGTGTGACCGCTAATGTTGAGAGGATCCATTGATTTTATGGACGTTCATCCTTAGGGAAGTGTGAATACAGAAGGTTTCGTGAGTGCCTAATAAGAGTATTATCGACTAATACTAATGACCTGTACTAGTTGTACTAAGTATCTATACGTACCCGTTTTTGGAAAAGGCGAATATTATGATTCGGATTTTAATACGGGAATAAATGACATTATGAACCACTACAAACAAAATACTAATCTTCATATCGAGTTTTCCGCAAACAACAATAAAAACATTAGCCTATTAATTACTTATCTTATAATGACAAGACGTCAGATCCTAATTTGTTCCAATAAAATATGAATTAATTACTCAATATAATTCGGCTACTTGTTGTTACTAATCAATTTCGCCTAACATTTTTAATTTCTCTATACAATTACACCGATTTCTTGTATCGTCGTTTATATCGTTCACATACTCGTATACTCGTAGATAAGTCAACAGGTTTATAAAAGTGGGCCAACGCTCCTAGCCTTGTATAATAAATGAAGGGTGTTCCGTATTCTGAACCAATAATTTTAGTGTTCGCCAGGTTGAGATACGGATGAGATTGCCACTTTAGAGAAATTTTCGAGACTCCGGCCCTTCGGGAATTCCAATAATCAACTTTACTTAAGGGATTGGATTCGAAACTCGATTGTATCCGGAGTGATTTTAATAATTCATCACCTCAACACACTAAGCAGATGAGACAAAATATCTAATTGGAAATCTTACCTGTCAACCTATCCAAGTTGGTATAAAAATTTAAGAAGGTATAGACTAAGACTTAGTCACTACCAAGGTTGCTTTTACTTAAAATTATTCTGCAAAATTAGGTACAATGATGTTACATTAAAACATATAAACAACGTGAGAAATCTCCTTTTCGAATAGTTATTTGAATCTAAATGCTTAAACAATGACTGTGAAATGTTATACCTAAATGTTTCTGCTTTTTAACCGACTTCAAAAAAATAGGTTATCAATTCGACACTAAGTAATATTGAAAGAACTGTACAGTTTTAACATATATTGGTGTGTTACGGCTTCCAAAGTAGTATAAGTACATATACTAATTTTCATAGGTTGTGTATGTATGTATGTAGATATGTTTGTCCTCGCATATCTAATCTTGCATAACTAATTGACGGATCGTTATTGTTCTTTTTTGTTTCTTTGCATTTTTTTTCAACTTAGAATGGTAAAAGTTTCATCAAAATCGGTTCAGTAGATTTCGTGATATTGCCTTATAACTAAAAAATTAGGAAATAAAAATGATTTTCAAAAACTTCAATAAATAGTTAGCCTAACGTATGTATGTTACAAGTTTTATTTCATACTTTTTTGAGGTCGGTTTCATTTTTTTCAATTATTTTTATAAATGGATCCACTAGTACAAGAATGTACACGAAAGTACACAAATAAGAACGAATGTCAATGCTATAAGCCAAAGAAACAAATAACTGTTAGGAAGTCATTTCAGTTTGTTAATTATGCGATCTAATGGAAATACTTATCTAAGAATAAACGAGGGCTGAAAGGTTTCCGAATAATGGTTGCCGTTGACGCACAAAGAGACATAAACAATGATACTTATTAAAAAATCAATGAGGAACTAAATCATGAAACCCATGAAACATTAATATGTTGCGTGACAAGGGGAGGACCCTGCCATGCAGGTTTTAAATATGTAATGACTTATATGAGGGTTTATGGCTGCTAACAAGCGGTCACAGGTGGCGCAAAGCACTTAAAATTAATTTTATTTACCTACATTACCCCGAGGGACATGTCAAAAATCCCCACATGCTTATTCAGATAAAAATAAAAATGACCTTTAATGTGCAGATAAAATTAACCCTACAAGGATGGATGCTGTGAACCACTCACAGTGTGGTAACGGAAGAACTCGATCTCTTTTTCAGACATTGTTTAGAAAGCAAACATTCTGGTCACTATATTATTATGTAGAATTATATTTGCTACGTTTGGGAATTCGATATTTGATTTAGTTTTTCTTACTCCGTTATAAAATTATAGGATATTTTTTACCTAAGACTCGCAGTGAGTCAATCATTTAAGTCTTCCGAGAATCGGTGCATACGATTATTTGAATACAGCTTTAGATCCCTACTACTTACAGTTAATGACTTGGATAGAAGTGGTTGCGTAACTGCGTAATTAGAAATGACAGCAATTTATCAACCGATTTAACAATTTGGCACACTTATTGAGGACAGCCCTTAATATAATGGAGTGTTGGCTTTAATTTAACTATATAGTTTAGGTACGTCACATAATTGGAACATAATAATAACTAGGTCATCATGACAAGATTTATTTACTTACATTTTTCTCATCCCACACAGAAGAAGAGTGGAGATTACGTTAAGTCACGTTAAAATAAATCTGACTTAAGTGTTTGTCTGTAATCTGTGGCATTGTTGCCCCTAAAATATGCCGATTTTTATAAAAAGCTAATTTTATCTTATCTTATAGGTACGTACCTATATAAAATTGTCGTGTTACAATTTTAATTACCATTCTCCTCTGAAACGGCTTGCTTGACCGATTTTTATGAAATTTTATATCCGTATTCAGTAAGTCCGAGAATTTTTCATACGCCTAAGTGATAAGGGTTGTCCCCCCCAACATTTTTATTTTATTTTTTGGAAATTTTTTTAGTTTTTATTTTTAATAATGTGGCAGTAAAAATACATACAACCCAAAATTTTCACCCTTCTATCATTAACCCCTATTTTTTAATAGTAATTTAATAATTTTTCATCCCGCTTGAAAAAAAACGTTTGCGGGGTCAGCTAGTAATATACCTACAAATTCGGCTACTTGTTATATATAGATATCTATTAATTATGTTGATCTATATTTATCACCTGCTTTATGTACAGATGAGCGATGGAGGTAGGTATTACTCAGGGTAATAAATTGGATGTAGTCCTTCTAACTCTAGATATTCTCCGGGCGAACTTCTAACTAGATAAAAATGATCTTAAGCTTGGAGTGAGGAAGTTCTAGTTATACGTAGTTAGACATTAGCTTGTACGGTTACATTTATACCTGCTCGAAACTATGTTAGTGAGATCTTGGTCTAGTTGCAGGATTAATCAATAACAACAACACGCCACATTGTCATCAAGTACCTCGGAATAAATTCGAAAACCATCACAATTCTAATTTTCTTAATTTTCTTATGATATACAGTAGATATACATATATTTAGTGAGCATAATATTATGGATCACTCTCAAAGGATTAAACGTAATTTTGTAAACGTAAATTGTAGGTTGATAAATAAGAATTAACGACTTTTTAAAAAAAAATTAATAAGACCGAGCTAATAGATAGTTACCGTCGCCATTTTGACACGACACCATTGGAGTAGCCGTATTTTTATGAAGGGAACATTTTATTTGAGACGACCATCTTAGTCCTGATTACTAGCAACGCCACTTACCTAGATACGTTTGATGTGGGTTGCAATCACCATAACGACGTGATCTGTATTATTATTATGTGAAATAATGCATGGACCTATTTGAGTGCATTGTCAATTTATATGGTGACTCACGCCAGTTTATCATCTTTCTTTTTTATAGTGCGAGCCTACATCTACACCAAATATTATTTCTCTGCCTTATAGCGTTATATGCTTATATTTAGAAATTCCAAAATATACTAACTTCCACCGAGCCATAATAAAATGGCTGCAAGTTTTGAAGCCATGCTGCGTTTGTAGAGTGACAAATGACACGTCATGTCGCAAGCGCCTCGCGCCGGCTGCTGCGAGCCTCTACATCTCGCCTCATCTTCACTCTCGCATCTGTATGTTTTCGATCATTTCTGACAATCCATTAACATCGCGTGATCGTGAAAAACTGGCATATCGGCTCTTCTTCAAGTAACCATGGACACTATGTCTGTAACAAAATAAAAGAAATTAGAATTAAACGTTTTAGCTATGCGTTGATCGATCAGTGAGTCCGGATTATCTATAACTTATTAACATCAAAAAAGAAAAGATGAGCGCTGGTACTCTTAAAAAAACAATAGCAATATAATATCAGTCAGAAATCGGTTGAATATACAAATATGGCAGAATTTCCTAGACGGAAAACCGTTATAATAAAACGAAACTGTTATCTTATGCTTAGTTCCGGGTTCTGCGATACGGTCGCTCCGAAATAAGATGACTATGATAGAGTCTTAATAACACGCATCTCAGATATTTGTTTATATTGAACAAAGCCCATGTTCCGTAGTAATAAAACAGAGAGGGCTGAGGGATCTTTTCATTAAAGCATATCGTAGACATCGGTGATTTATCGCCTCGCGAGACACTCCATTCAGAGCGTGCGTTTTGTTGTCTAGAGATCGATTGGCCCCGAATAAAATACATTCGCCAATTGAATAGCGCGCCCCAGCGCAATGTTTCAGTGAAAGCGACACTTTTTCAGTCGAGCGAGAGAACTAATGGCTTCACGCGCTAGCCCCCGACTTTCAATAAATGGTCGGCCCGCCTGCGCCTGTCGCCCGAACACGCCTAATCTATCCGTCGGCCGTGTTTTTTCGATTGAATTTAAGATTCAACTCACAAACTGCGTTTCGGATACGTTTAACCGACTCCTGTGTTTACGTAACGCTGTAACAACTCACACGCACGACTTGCTTTCATCGCGATATTGGAGCCCATTCGCAAATTGTACAAAAATATTTCTACTTACTCCATTTGTTTTCAATACTAAAAAATTCACTGGTAGAATCAATGACAAATCTATATAAAATTAATTTTGCAAGCAAGATTAACCATGTGAATAATATCGTTAAAAACTTTGTACTCGTAGATAATAGGCATGATGACTAATTTTCAAAAACTCTTCTACGATATTCAGAAGTTTCTATTATGTCTAAAATATATCATATTTTTGTAGAAAATTAAGGTTTTTGTGTAATAAAAGTACGTTTAAATTTTAAGTTTCAAATTCGGTCCAAAACGCGCGCCCGTGTCATGACGTCTGTCATTGCGCCACGGCTCAGTAAAAAATGACAGATCGCGTATAATATGCTTACGAAAAAAATGACGTTAACTAAGACGTGACGTAATTTGACGTAATTCGATCTGATGGGTGTTTTAGCTATCATGGCGGATTGTTGTATTTTGTAGATTTATTTTAACAAATAAATTATTAATCTTGACATTAATAAGAGAATAAATACATGTTTCAAAATCTTTGAATCCTATTTCATTAGATCAGATAAATATTTTGGCGATACTTGATTACTGTCATCATGCCTATTATTCCTCTAAATTAAACATAAACATTGTAACTTTTGTGTTTAGTATAAAATTTCATACTTGTGAAATATTCATCATATAAATATTTTATATGAAGATTAGGATATGGGAAGTAGGTATCACGCACACATTACAGGTCTGTGAGTTGCCTCAAAGAAAATTCTATGGCAAATATTTTTATGTTGAAGCATAAATAAGAAAATAGATTACATTATGCAAATAAATTAAACGAACCTTACGTAGAGCACCCCTTGTTTGTGAGCTGAACCTCTTCAGAGAAGAAATCTTTTATTATTTATGCGAGCTAAGCAGCTGTTAGTATCTTAAACGTACCTACTAACCAGATCGTTTCACGATTGTTTTAATAAAATAAAAGAAGCAAGTGAACCTGTAATCCACCTAATCTCTATTTTGTTAAGAGGACTAAAACACTGTCAGACGATGTAAGTATATGCTTTATCTTTTCAAAATCTAAGATACGCCTCAGATTTGTTGCTCCCGTACCCCTAAGGCGATTAACAGACTGCCCCGTAACACGTAGCGTAGCGCGGGAATGTATGATCTTGCGTTGTATCTAAGTATTTCCATTTATATAGAAAAGAAGCACAGTCCCACACACAGAAAAAGCATCTGCATGTACGCGCGTGGATGCATTTTCTATACAAATGGACGCGCACCCCCGGACTACGCTGCGTGATGCGAGGCAGTGTGTAAACGCCTAACCGAAGCGCAATAAAGAACACATTGCTTCACGATAGGTTCTGAGGGCGATGTTTGCTTCCATGAGCGGTTCAACCACCGATAAATATTACACATATAAAGCGATTAATGTTACGTAGTTTATGCAACAGAACTCTAAACTTGCCAGCCATACCTAATGCGGATTTACATACCAACTCAATAAAGTAAGAGCTGCGCGTCGAGCTTAGGCTGATTTAGTAAAGTTTTAATATGAGCTTGCACGGTTTGGATAAGGATGGTCTGGGGTTTAATCGGCCATAACATCTGAATTGAAAAATTGAATACAATTTGAGTTTGTGCTTTAAAGTCTCCCCGCATTTTCTTTATGTTTTCTTTTCGCGCTGTCTTTTCAATATTTTCTTCAAACAAAATACGCTTCAGTTATTAAAATGGTTATTTATGTGTTTCCTAACTTGGTTGCAATCCTTTTTGGTCCCCAATCACACTTCTCCCCCCACTAGCGAGGCCTGTTTGAGATGTAGGCTACAACTCTACGCTTACTCCACTATGCTGCTGAACTACAAATTTGTAGAGGTACGGAAGGTTCAACCAACCTACATCAGATGTTTTAAAACCGCCATCAATTCCAATAGGTAGTACCGAATACCGACAATTAAGTGCATACTTAATTACGTAAAATTAATATTTTTTGCATTTTATCATTTTATCACTTTATAATAAAAATAAAAAAAAAACAAAGTCATTTACTTATTCATTGTCAGGTACGAGTTGTGTACACTTAATGAACGTCATACACGATAGAATATTATAAAATATATCTTATAATACATTAGTTTTCGGTGCCCCTCAGGTTACCGTAGACCAGGAGAAAAAAGCGGGCGGAAAAAACTCCCAGCACTATTCAGAAGCAAGATTTAGCCCTGAGTGGCTAGATGCAGGCAAACATCCAGCTCAGCCTGAAATGCTGACGTAGCTTGGCGAGCAATCTGACTAATTGCCTCCGTAGTCTTTTCCGTGAAGTTAAACTAAACTTATCTAATCTTATTAATGCAGAACAAATAGGAATATAGGTTAACAGGATGCTTATATAGCCTTAAATGTTAGACATAAATAATTATATTAGCCATTTGTGTACAAACGTACGTAGGTGCAAAATACACATGTTTTTAAATAAATGGTGAAAATGCTATTTTAGCAGGATGGTCTAGCAAATATATAACTAACAACAGAAACTGCTTACCTTACTGTCTAGCCGATATAATACCAGCACAGGAAGCTAAGAGGGCTCCAACGTACATTTTACAAACAAAATTTCATTTCTGTTCTATAAATATTTTGTTCATCGCTTTGTAACAATATGTAAATTATTATAGTATGATGAAGACGTAACGTGATAAACCTCATCTTCACCGACCAGAGTCGTTATTACGTATTCTTACCGCTACAATTTTAACACAAAGTGGAGTTTTATGAAAATTTTAGTTCAATCCGTATACTACAAAGCACTATTCAAATAAAGTCAGTATCGAATAGTAAGAGACCAAATGAAATGAGATCGCTAATAGCTAAGAGGCCAATGTAGTTTGTTTACTTTCACTGAGGTTGTTACCTTTTTGAAGTTTTCTCTTCTTTCTTTTCCAATCATAAAACAAGTAGTTACATGACACGCGCCCGAATAGAATATAGAATTCGAGTTACGATTTACCGTTTTTACGCACCGTCACCAATCTGAAAGCACTACGGAAAGAGAAAGAAAATACTCGTAGATAAACTATTGTGAATGTAGACTCGCGCTAACATCGAACTTTTTTTTAAAGTTACGTATCTTTGATACTACCTGGATTTTTTTTTAATTCCATATGTTGGGCCCTCAGGAGACTTACTTTAAGAGGTTGCAGGATTATCCATTCTTTCTCGGACACCCTGTATAATATCCATATATTATTTTTAAGACATAATTAATGACTCCGCTATGTACCTACGAGATTCGCATTTAATTTATGTAAATAGAAAATGTAGAGTTTAAACTCAACAGTGGCCGACACGTATGGAATATTTTTAATATTTTTAATCCATAGGATGAATGGCTTTTATTTTGTTTTTTTTTGACTAGTTTAGTTAATAAATTGTAGAGCGCATGAGAGATGCCCTTCACAAATTTGTTCTAAAGCACAAAAGCCCTAATTCACTACAGTTTTTGAACCGTTTTATTTCATAATCCTGTAATTATAATATCCTGTAACTAACCAGTAGGTTAAATTTGTTTTAATATAAAGCTCCACTTATGGCATTAATATTTTCACGTGAAAAGCAAAAGTCAAATGTTATATAACATAAATAAGTAGGTACTTATATAAAAAGCAAACGAATACTAAAATTCTGCTCACGATGCATGTAGCTATATCGTTTTACCCAATGCTCGGCATGATCTTGGCAACGGACTATCATATTACAAGGGCTATCTAAATTCAAGGTTGGATCAATTGAGATACATTGCCAATAATATTACATTATATTGACTGTAGTAAGTTACTAGATCCAATAACTAATTTTGTATGTGCAATAAATATAATTACTCCTGAACAAGGATCATATCTATTACATAATGGGCAAATATATTTTTCTAACTTCTTAACATAATATCCGGCCCGCAATTAAGGTTTCACAATGATTGTCTATTGCCAAAACAAAATTACTAAATTAGGTATTATCTTTAGTTATCATATCATTAGTTACCATACTCCTCCAAAACGGCTTGACCTATTTTTATGAAATTTTATATGCATATTCAGTAGGTCTGAGAATCGGCTACTGTCTATTTTTCATACCCCTAAGTGATAAGGGTTGTCCACACCTAACATTTTTATTTTCTTTTTTGGGCAATTTTTTTTATTTCTATTTTTGAATAATGTAGCATCAAAAAATACATTAAATACAAAATTTTCACCTTTCAAAGTTCGTGATAGCAAATAAAATCAGTCGCATTTTATAAATATTACATTTCCTACAAATATTCCATGGATGAAATTGTGCGCAGTAAAATACAAGCGCGACCCCGCCTTCAATACCGATGCGTCAAGCTGACACTGTACCACGCTCTTCGTTTTCAGTTGACACTTTATTTAATTTTACTCCAACCAATAGCACGTCAACGAAATGTTTAGTTACGAAATATTAAAATGATGGGATAAATAAACGAATAACTATAAATAATTATAAATATTTAGTTATATGGTAAATAGTAATATTTAATATATTATAATTAATTATTTAATAAATTATTATTTATTTATTATTTATATTTAGTTATATAATAAGACCATAACTAAATATTTATAATTAGTTATTAATTAATATGTGGATAAAATCATTTTTATGTATCTTCACTGTACTTATTTACAAGAAGTTTGCAAGACCATATAACTAAATATTTCTCACGCGTGTTTGTGCACGTGATTTTATTCATATTTATGACATCCAAATAGCTTAGTCATTCTCTACACAAGAGGTTGAGATGGGTAAGCAACTATTCTGAAACAAATATGACGACTGTAAATTATTACCCAAATTGATTCGTGATAAGGTTTTAAAATTAATATATAGTAGGAAACTAAGGAGTTCTAATCTATGTTTTACTCGTAGCATTCGAGTTTCATTGCACATGTTATTAAACGTTTCTATCCACGTATATTACCGCGATACAGATGGAAACATTTTTATACTGAAATATTTTTCTTTCAATAATTTCGCACACAATGGTGGTTGTTAATTAATTAGTAATGTAAACGCACTATAATCAAATGAATTTTGAATTCAATTTTCCTTAAAAGTACTTTATGTAATCTTTCAATGAAATTTTATTTATGTTCCATAAAGAAATGCTCTATATATTTTACATTATATTATTGTATGAAAAGAATATAATAATTAATATAGTGTTTAGCCAGTGCTAAGTCACAAAGGACCTATTGAACCTACAGGAAGTTATTGAGTTTGATCGCTGATTTCAACTGCTATTTCACATGGATAAGTTGGAATGCCTTTATACCGAAAAAATTAGGTTCATAGCCTTTGCTCCTGACTTCAATCGCTTTGTGAATTTTTTGCATACAAAGTACTTATCTAGAAAGTTTCAAAGCAAACCTTGGCGAAATTTTTTGATTTCAAGTACATTGTAAAGAAAAGAATTGAAAATAGTGATAATAGGAAATAAGAGAAGTAAAGAATAAAGGTAGTAACAGACTCAAAAAGGCCACAGGAAGGAGAACGACACAAGAAGGTGACAATCACGCCTTCTCCCAACCCCCATGAGTTCAAAGCGGGGGAGGGGGCAATCCTCAGAAGGCTGATTGGAAAAATTCTAGCATATCATAAAGGAAAAGAACTTCAGTGTTGTAGTGAACCGACGCTATCAGAAGGCAAATTGGAAGAACTCCAGCATTCCGTCAAGGAAAAGAACTTCAGTAGTGTAGTAAACCGACCCTGTTTGAAGCTGGATTGGAAGACCGCGAAATTGTACCTGTAGCCCCAAATTTTTTGCGGACTTTAATTACATAATAATATGTCAAACAAGGCTCTACAGTTCTGTCAGTTTTATCGCCGACACAGGGTATAGATTTCCTATCTATTCTTTACTATTAGTAAGCCTTTTTTTTGCTAATAGGTAAATTTTATTGTCGTAATTTGTCGATAAATCTTGTCAATCTAATTATTATTATTTGTACAGGCACAAAGAGATCATGATCATTAACTTCATATTCTGAAGACAGTCAAAGAGCAGTTTAATGGCAGGTAGGAAGTTATTGGAATAAGGAAGTGTTCACACGCGAGCAAGCACGTCAACGGCAACTTTATTTTATTACGAGTTCACGCAACTTCGCCGTATCTTGACTTTCTTGACACGTCCCCGGCGTAACTTCCAGACAAGTTGGACATGTTGCCGCGAGTAAATTCGACAACTTGTCAACAAATGGAAATATGACTCTAATCAAAATGTGTACAAAGAAAACAATTTTCGACACACATAAAATCCATCGAAATGGCGACTAACAGTGTTAGTGACAGGTTAGATTAGTCAGTACAAAAAGTTAGTCATTCAAGGGTACAAGGGTAATACATCCTTAATGGATTTCCATGACCATGTTGTACATTAAGACGATTCATTAAGACGATCCAGCTGCAGACCATCTTACTGTATCTTGTAATTAAGCTCTTCACTGTAATTAATCAGTGTGGTACACACATATATGATATACCTTCAAATAGCTCGGATAAAAAATGAACACAAAATATGAACACTTTTCATCATAGGAGTGAGATGCTTCAGGCAGGTTAACGGAAAAATCTTATTTTTTTCCTTTAATCGGTATCACAATATACTTTTGTATTCATTCATTTATTTAAGCTTTAATAAATTCTCATTTTTCCTCTTTAAGCCCTGGGATTAGGCTCTAGGAAAGAACTACGAGGTTTAAAATATTTTTTGCTTAATAAAATCTGGATAAGAAGCATCCTATTTACAGTATGTTTGGCTTCAAACTAGAGATAACTTACACATGATAATAGGGTATTTCGCATCATGCAAGGAAAAATCAAAAATTATGTAATATTGATAGATTTTGTTAAAAGCAAGTGAAAAATGGTTATTTCTGTTCTGAAAAATGTATACATTTATTATTTCAATTTTAAAATTCAGGTTTGTTAATCTGTTTTTCAAATGTCAAAAACGCTATATGCTATGAAAGCTATCGGCGTGACGTCATTAGCAGTGTAAATAAACAATGGCGTCTTTGTTGACCCGTATTTTTTATTGAAAATTTGCGTTTTCTCAGTTTTCTTGAACACCGAAACAGACAATTCGAAATAATAATATAATTTTATCATGGAAGAAATTTGTGAAAGTGATTTGTGTGAGTGGCGAAATTTTTCGCATGCAATCCCGATTTCTGCCCATCTGAATTGAGGAACGTTAAGACATCTATGTAAGTACTTTCCCGGCGTTTTAATGCTTGTACTCTTGCATTCAGGCACGAGACACCATGTTTTTGCAAAAATAACTTTTTCCTTTACTGAGATGTATTGCTTACACTACGAGTGACGTCACAAGCATGGCGGCAGCGCAGAGACGGCCGAGACCATGTTTTCGTGGGAATTTTTGAAATTTAAATTAAAAAGTCTTTTTTACATAATATTTGTTAAAAATATTTTGTTTTCCTATTTTTTATGGGTTTTTATGACTTACGAATTCATATATAAAGCTTTTTGACATAGGCCGTAATACCCTATTTCGATTTCTCTAGACCTGAATGTTCTACAAAAATTAAAAAAGTGTTATTTGATAGTAAGTATTACCACCTATGAGAACGAAAAGAAAATTTTGTTTTAAAAATTTTAGAGGTTTTAGTCGAGTTTTTTGTCTGATCATAATAAAATATCTTATTCGTCTCTACCAGCAGTTCGCCCCAATCTTTCTTTAATGGAATGCTTTATCTAACTTTAGTAGACATATATCTACGAGTGCATTACGTGAACATATCTAGAATAATATAGTGAAATAGGCTTTTAAATAATGATATAAATTGGCAATTAAGCTGTCGGACTATTGCATTTATCTTAAGATGCACTTTCAAGATACCTCGTTGTTGTCATCGATGATAGGCTGCCATATGAGTAGTATCTCAATTGATCGAAATAGTTCATAGAGTTTGGCGCGATCAGTACTTGTATGTTTGATGACACACGAAAGGCAAGGATCCCGGATCATCGGAACATAGAACTTTCGACTTCAAATATTTTATATATATGGTTTACTTGGCTAGTAGACAAGTCGTATGTAATATTTTCAAATTATTTTTTAGTTCTTAAATTCGCAAAGACCGCGTCGTGGAATACGATCTGTGTTCTGTGAGGTTCTCTTCACCTCAGCCAGAGCAATAAGATAAGGCACCCAATATAAGGATAGGAAAATAGTCCGTTTGTGTCTCGGTCTAGTATGTATGTATGTATGTATGTTTGGCTCAACCATTGACGAATTTAATGCGCTTTCGTATTTCCAAGATAATCTGAGTCGTCTGCCAGTTCAATCCATTTTAAAGCCTCGTGTTTTTCCTTCAGAATCTTTTCCGATTGTGGGTAAAATACCGAAAAAAATTTGATAGAGTTGCAGTGGACACAAATAAAAATAACGTAAAGAATCATAATTAGCACGAAGGACATTGATTAAAAGGATTTGAAAAAAAAATAGTTCTATTAAGGTATCCCATAGATATTGTTTGTTCGGGGGTTCATAAATGATTTCCTTATGATTTCAATTCAATATTAATTTATAAAAATAATTTGAAAGTTTTTCAAAAAGCTTATAATATGTGCAAAAACGATCGAGTTAAAGTTATTAATTAAAAATAATAATAAAACATTTTTGGTTTTACTTTTAAATTAATATTACCTTGTAATAAAAATCCGTGATAAATACGTAAGTTTTAATAAAAAAAGGTTTGACTCACCTTTTATTAAAATGATCCAAAAACTTAAATTTATTTTAACCCAAGAAGTTCACTTTTAAAATTAAATCACTGTTTTGTTTTTAAGTCATTCACAATAAACGTATACTTGCCGCTTATTATTCGTAGGCGCGCTACGTCTTAGCCTCAGCGCTACGCAAGCGCTACGGCGACGAGCACGCGCGTCGGGCTCCCGAGGGTAACTGAATGCCCAGCGTAGCCGCTGCATAGCTCAATCTCACAGGAATGCAAGCGCTCCACTATATCCTTCTAATTCTTCATACTGTCACGATCTGGATAGCTTATGCATTCGTAATAATCGTAATAGAAAAAGCATAAAGTTTGACGCCCAACCGCCAAGAACCTTACGCGATTTATTCACATGGCATAATATGCCACATTTATTACATTTAGAAAATACACGTTTCTCTCTCATTATAACTACGAAAGTAGTTTCATTTAATAGGTCATGCATCGTGTTTATTTAAGAAATAAACACAGAAAACCAAAGGAAAATTCCTAATAAATAGAATTGTGCGTAGCGTTACTCATAAAAAAATTATTTAACTAGACGGTAAACATCGAAGCGTAAGGCAAATGAAATTCCATTATGATATTAAAGCAAAACCCAAAAGCCATCGTGGCTTTATGAAAGAATTTAATAATAAAGAACAGAATTATATTTAATATTCATTTTTTCCTGAAAACAAAAGATGGGATGGGGAGAAATACTGTACCCACCTGAGATCTTGGGGCTAGTCGAATTTATTAGCATTCAAATTATTTATAACTAGCGAGCGGCTGCTGAATATTTTCTGATTTGTCTTAAATTAAATTCTTAGTTTCCTTTGACTGGATTTCATTAAGGGTAACGAAATGCCAAGAGATGAGAAAGATAATCCGCGGCGCGTCCCCGCCTCACTACAGGGTTGGAAGCCATGACGCATTAAAATCGACATGCATTAAGTACAGTTAGCTGTAATATATCCTAAGTGGCTAAAAATTCGGTCTCTTATTCAAGGCCGAACCTCTTAAGTTGAAGACTGAATTCTATTGTATCACATTTGAATGTCATTGGTGCGTTCAATAACTTTTATTCACTAAAACTTTCGTTTTACAAAATTAAATGCAGGTGGCATTTAATGGAAAAGTGAAGAAAAACATCGTGAGAGTTCTCCAAAACGAAAGCCATGTGAATTTCTCCAATTCGCAAGAACACTGATTCAGTGAAAATTCACACACCCTTCATCACGCCATAAGATGATAAAATAAAATAAAATTGAGAATCCTATCTTCAAAGCAAACGTCATAAAATCAGTTTACCACTTAGATCGTGAATGCTATGGAGGCACACATGTAGCACTATATTTTACTTAAAGACGTACTCGTACATATCCGTGGTTTTCAACAAACTGATAATAATTCACAAATATGCATTTTTTATATGTATACTTGTACATTACGACTGTTTTAAAAAGTTATAGCGTGTTTGTGTAACTATTTATCATTCTGAAAGCAAAAAAGTTCAAAATACATATAAGGCTAAATACAATTATTTACTTTTTTTTATACGTCCATGTTTACGTTTTAAATCCTACGGAATGAAAGAATAAAATATGAGAATTGAAGAGCTAGGCATAACAATATTCTTATTCACCGAGACTTATCTTATTCAGCATTCTATGCCTCAGGAATTGTTAATGCCTGACTAGATCTTTATCCGGACACTAAATAAAAGCAACTACTTCAGCATTTTAAGTTTTGTTTCATTGTAAATCCTTCCTTTTTATTTTATCGCAGTTTATAAAACTTTGTTTATTGGAAAAAGCAGATGCAAAAGAGTAAGAGTAAAGAATTTACATGACTATATTTTTTAAAAGAACCCCTTACAAGATAGACTTTTGACGATGACGTTGAAGTCAAAATACTTATTTAATGAGCGGGGTGCAAAGAACAAAAGCCGTAGTTAGGGCCACATGACTATCGCCGAAAGCGCCACGCTTAATGCACACCCTTTATGACTTAACACTTCGTTAGCTGCAATACATTTAACTGGGTGTCTTGATGACTGGTTTACTACTGGCTGCAACCTTTTCACGTACCCTTCTAGGATATGCTAGAGGGAACTCCAGTAGGATGTTTTCAAGCAACAATCAATAGGCGATGGAAGGCGCAAGTAAATAAATTTGCTACTAATGATTAAGAAACCATTCCGATGCTGCCGGGGTTTCGTTGTTTTAATTGTAATATAGACTTACTTTTTAAAGTCTTAAAAAGTAAGTTCCCATGAATCACGATTGCAGATGGATTTTCTAGCTTGCCGTGAAGCCGTATGTTCTTCCAGTCTTTTAAAATACGGAAGTTGGTATTTGTAATCTTAACAGAGTTCAAAACTTTAAAAACCACACATACTGGGGCAGTGAGGTTGACCCAAATGCCCAAAAAAGTTTTCAAGACGTAAGAAGGGGCGCAAAAAATAGGACCTAATTAAATCTGAATTCTGGCAGTCAAGAGAATCTAAAAAGTATTTTGGCATCACGTCGCGACCGCTCAGAGACTAATATATTGCACTTACTGAAAAGATACCACTATATAAGTTTTATGTAGGTCATTTATAAAAGAATATTAATATAATCTATTTATGACTAATGCGTAATTATACCTATATTATGCGAATGATATAAGACCCCTTTTAATAACAAAAATATTGTTATACAGAGATAAGGTTTTAATTTCATATAATAGATAGTAGCTAATCCAGGTACATACTTACAACTGCAAGTTGTTATATATTGAAGAAATTACACGCTAATCGCATTTGAACAGTTTAATTTTGAGCGCGGTGTTAAATATCGTGTTAAACATGATTGCTGAAGTAAAATTCTAACATCAGATACAAGTGCAAATCTTATGACACATACATATTGCATCACAGATATTATAAATATTATAATATCTTATTGTTTCGATGGCCCTCAGACAGGATTAGTGAACATGGAAAAAGATGCGTGGAATGAACTTCAGCATTCTGTATGTTCTCTTAATCTCATATGAATTATCTTATACTGCAGCAAAAACATTCATCTTAATAAAAAAATATTCCTTAAAATTTAAAGCAAAGCTATAAGGTGTGCCATTAGTAATTAACAGTTTTAAGCTGCTTCTCTTGTAGCTACGAGTATGTAGTAGCACGCCTACTGTAGGTACTAAGTTCGAAGAAGTTAACCCTGTAATTGCCTCAAATTATAGATACTGACTGAGCACGATAAAGGGCTTTGTCACAAGCAACTACGCGTATTATCTGAGGTGAAATTGGTTTATACTGTATACTACCTTGATGTATAGGTAGATAATTACTTTATAAGTGTTATAAGTGTATTTATTTTAAATTAAAGAGCGCATATCTTTGCTAATGGTTGATGTACTGTACGATACTAGTAATATCAAATTTCAGAAAACATTTAATCATCTATTGCAATCTCCATGTACTTAATGTATGTTCATATTTATCTATACAGTGATGTAACATATATCTCTTGGTACTACTGATCTTTTGACAACTTGTATCTTATATATTGTACTTCTGATTTTAACTTGAAATGCATTACGTTCTTTAAAAATCTTTAATTAAACTAATAAAAAGATCATTATGTCATCTTGATGTTAATTATTACCTATTAAAGTTTCAATTAAATTGAACGTCTTATTTAAATCAGAGAAAACCGAAAAATAAGACGAACGGCGGACGACGAATAATTATTATAAATTATGTTATCGAATGCAACTAGTGCTAACATAACAACTATCTCTGCACTCGTAGGCGTCTAATGAGCCATGGAGAAAAATCCGTTGATTTCTAGCGTCGATTTTAAAGCTTTAAAAGAGCAAAGTATTGCATTAAGTTGGCGTTTCTAATTCGAAAATTTACTATGCCATTTCATTTTCTTCGGTCGTTTTCGGTCTTATACGTATAAAGTACCTATTGAACGACAATAGACATCAATGATGGATTTCCCACAGAACAAATTTTTTATATGTTCTGTGGGATTTCCCCTAGTAAAAAATGGTTTATAACTTATGACACAATAGTTAAAAGTATATAAGTAATACGTCACATAACAATTCAGCCTGTATAGTACTTAAAACACATGGATAAGAGATTATTGTAACGGTATGGCCTAAAATATATGGAATCGAATAGATATTATTAATCTATATAAAACTATATTGTACTTTTTACAGCTCGCCCAAATTACAGTGTGTTGAATTTCATTAAAATCAATTGGTGAAGGGTTTCGGAGTTCACCGGTGACCAATGTTTATATGAATCTATCTCTTATTTTAAATTTGCGTTCAGTGTACCATTGAACGTCAGTACCAAAAAAAATTTAACCGACTTCAAAAAGTATGAAGTAAAATTTGTTACATGTACTTTAGGCTTACTATTTTTTGAGGTTGCATTGGTATCTTTTGTATCAAGTATTTTGTTTCTATTGTTCAATTTTGACATTGTCCTTTTTGAAGTCGGTAAAAAGAACTAGAATACATTAATTAAAACTTTAGTACTTCGTTCAAATTAGAGAGCGGATTTGCTCATTACCAAATCCATTTAAATTCTTTAAATGATGGCTACGAATCAACTAGAAATGGCAATGCACCGCTAAATAACTTTTGATTACGCCATCATTTAACTACGGAATGAAAAGTAAATGAGCGTTAAATCATCTCGTAATTCTCCATACAGTTTTTAATGAGCATCAAATTCAATAAAAGGTGAACAATGCGGTATGTGAGTGCATATTGTGCCTCCTTTGTTTGGAGGGTCGCCTTCATTATAAAGATTTTGCGGCAACAATGTCTAATGAGTGATATCTACGCATACTGAATACTGGTCACTTAAACTGAACCTATTGTGCTGAACGTATATGCTTGAAACAACTTCTTCAATAAAATACCATGAAACATTAACAAAAGTTAATAAATAGGTAAGTTTTTGTACACAAAATAGTCTTTTGTTTCTGAACGTGAAAGTTTTATAAAGCTGGCATAAAATATGTTTTTAAAATGGTCACAGCTCGGCGTGGCGTAGAATGCATGCAGGCCATCCGGGATTAATGTAGCTCTATCTGCTACTTTAAAGGAATAAAGAATACTAAGATTAGTACTTATCGGAAATTACGAAAAAGTTAGAAACGTACATTTTAGTAGGTACCTCTTTATTACCAAATTTTATTGAACTTGTATTGTTTATGTAGGTTAAAATTTTCCAAGCTGAATTTGGCACTTTCTCCAATGTCCCATTAAGCTCAAATTTGCAAGCACATGTAAAATCAGATAACAATGTCTGTACGTCCGTACGTAACGCTACCTGTAATACAAACAAACTACCTACGTGCTTCAATAAGGTAAATGTCTGATTCAATTGACTTGCTTTAAGTTCCTGTTAACTTTTAATGCATTCGTAATGTTTCTATTAATAAGTTAATCGTATTAAGTATAATAAACTAAACATATTTAACGGTTACAAACATGTCATTTACGTAGGTAAACGTAAATAATATGCCGAGATATTTTATAATTTTTAATAATTTCTTCAGCAAGACTTTGTCAGTCTACGGTTCGTTAACCAATAAACTTGAATTTTCACCATTTACATATATTATCTCATGCATTTCTGATAAAAGTAATAATTTCATATTTTCAATATTCTTTAAACTTTGGCTTTAAAATACTGAAAGTTATTTTTTTTGTTTTTGGCCATATGTAGGTACCTACATAAATTTGAAAATTAAAAAATAATAGACAATCTAAAATGAAATGTCTGTTCTAAAAATATTTTAATGATGTTAGGTTCTTATGAACACATTTAGAGGGGCGTCCAATACAGTTAGATTTAAAATCTATCCTGATTCAACTGGGGGTCCATACAGGTAGTTGGATTTTAGGAATGACGTTGAAGGGGGCACCTCGCTGCGGCGGAAATAATGACTACCGTTCTGTAATTGGAACGGGTCGGCACATCGATGCAGGCATCGGTACCACGTAATTTTGGGTAAATATTAACAATAAACACTAAATTACTTGATTAAAACCTTCGATCAACAATACACTAGATTTCGGGTCGGCGCAAAAAATACGTCTCGGTGAATAACAGCTCACTTGAAATGTGAGCTCTAATTTTATTTAGTTCGCTTGTAAAAGAGCCAATATAAACACGTGTCACAATGCCGCAATGTACATTCAAAAGTTGCAAAAATAATGCCCGAAGGAACAATTTAACGGCCGGAGTGTCTTACTTTCGGTAAGTACATGTAGAATAAGTTGTATTTTATGCTTTAAACTAACAAATAATATCAAATTTAAATCAAAATTGCCGATTTTATATCACCGCTACAAATGTTTGACCAACGTTGGCGCAAAATTGTGTGTAACAGAACAATAGATGCATGGAGTAGATTTGTATTGTAATAATTTATTTGTTACTAGATCTTTAAAATTGGTTAATACAAACTTTGTGTCTGTTTGTTGGACTTTCATAAGATACTTAGCTTTCCTTTTTTTATTTTAGCTTTCCGAGCAATCCGTTTACGTGTGCAGAATGGATCTCGACTTTCTATGGACATCAGTTTTAAAATTATAATTATTGACAAGAATGTGTTTCCTGGAGGAGATAAACACAATCACGAAATTAATTTACTCAAATCAGTGGTTCAAAAATTTATTGACGTCAGGTTACATTATATATGTAAAAAAGCTACCGATATTTAATCATTATTTTGATCTAATTATTGCACTAAACTGTACATGTATTATGAAGATTGTAAACATGAATATAAAGATATTGTGGAATTTAGTGATATTTTTATTTGTGACAAAAAACTATTGTCGATTCGCACTTTTACCACCCTTTGTTCCCATTCATCCACATCTGCACACAGTATGTCTAAACACGACCGTACTTTCAATATTACGGTTTGTGATACCCTAAAACCCAGAAGAATCCCTTTGTTCACATTTATCCACATCTGTACACAGTATGCCTAAATACGACTACAATACTAAGGTACCTACTAGCTACAACAGCGATAGACACCTTGGCCAAAAACATATTATACATACACATAAATAAACATACACACAACAAAACGGTAACAAAATAACATATAGGTATGTATGTATACTATCAAACATACTCGTAGATGCCCAAAATATAAATAATTTTAACTAAACTTTCGTGCATAATAATATACTAAATTATTTTTGTGTTCAACGCGACTCCATACCTTCTGTAGTTAAATTTGGGGAAGCAAACTGAAACGAAACCAAAGGATGTAACTCGCAACGTAATAACGGGAAAAAGTACTTTATTTATAGCTCATTAAGGTTGATTTCACATAAAATGTTTTTTAACTTATGTCTTTTCATTTCTAAGTGACGGGAGTAATTTATTGCTTTGCTCGTTTTTCGTGACGAATGATTGTAAGAAAAAGAATATTTTGAAGAATTGCTACCTTATTTCTAGGCGTCATGGTTGTAATTAGGTTGAACTTACAACTGTTTTAAAACGTTTGTCTTATTTCGTTAGTAAACAAATGAAGATGTATAATATGTATTCACGCGGACAGTATAAGTTTTGATTTTGTACGTGACCCGATATCTAGTGTATTGTTGATCGAAGATTAAAACTGTCAAATCAAAAATCTAAACATAAAAAAATGTTTGATGTGTATTTAGTATCTAATAACAATAACGTTTGGTATGATGTCAGGATGAAAATCTTGTATAACTCCCGCAGATCGGAAATGCGCCTGATTGCACAAATTGAGCTTTAATTTGGATTCATTATACAATCTGCTTCACTAATTTTCAGAGAAGAAAATTAGTAAAATAAAAACAAGTTAAATAGAAGCTTATAAAAAGATTTTGTGTTATAAATTGAACACTGCACTTATCAGAAAAATACTTACAAGCTCAGAGTGTTCTTCGAACCGGTTCAGTTTTATGTCTATGGAAATATACATTTATCTATACCCGTTTGCTACGAATTTGATACTGTAAAATAATTGTACTAAGATTTATTTTTTAAATTTCTTACCGACCTTACCACATCCAGCTACCTATTTCCTGTATCATTAGTTAGCGAACCTTTGAAGATTTCCCAACAGTTACTAATAGAGACTAGTTTAGTAGGCGCCCGATAAAAGATTGCTCGACAGCGCAGCGCAGTGCCGTGTGCAGGAAATAATGACGTCCGGCGAGTTGCCTCTGTAATTGAAACATACCGGCCGAACCAACCAAATTACACCACGGAAGCAAAATCTATCTAAGTACAAGTATAACACGAAAATCGTATACGAAACTTTATTTACCCACAAATAATATCTTTACTATAATTTATACGTAGGTACATATATGTATAGGTGACAGAACCGTTTCAGTTTTCTATTCTTTCCTACATTGGTCCTATCATAATGTGATAGATAATCTTTTAAAAATCCCTAACCGATATTTGTGCATTCGGCTACTTACTTCCTGAAATATTTGTTAGCGAATCAGGAAAAGATTTCACAACAGCGCAGCGCGTCGTGTACACAAAATAATGACGTTCGGCAAGTTGCCCCTATAATTTAAAATTGAAAGTACTTACATAAAATAACTTTACTGTGATGATTTATAGCCGGTAAAATAACTAAATAACTAATTTCTTATGCAATACTTTGGTATTATTTGAACTACATTTAGTTATCTGTGGGCTGCAATTATCAGGTAACTTGGAGCTTGCACGTTCGTCTTTTACCTTTTTTATAATGCCCCTATATTCAACCCTTTAATTCCAATTAACTTAAAATTTGTTAGCGAAACTACGCTTCAAATAATGCCCGCTAAATGATGGCACGACAGCGCAGCGCAGTGCCGTGTGCAAGAAATAATGACGTCCGGCGAGTTGCCTCTGTAATTGAAACATACCGCCGACCCAAAACTAAACCAAAATTACACAACACATGATTTTGGTTGATAAGAAACACACTTATTTGCGTAAATATAGTAAAGTTAGTATTCGAACATTAGCTCCAACTCAAACTCGATCAATGTATTCATTTGCAAGAACGTCCAAAGACCGAGTACTTACCTGACTTCCTTGTATTTCCCACTTTTTCAAGCGTCTTTAATTTTTAACTGTGTCATATTACAGTATTTAATTGACATGAAAAATTTTTAAGAAGTTTTATATTGTCAAATTGATCTATGTCCAAAAAAACATACTTCTTTTGAAAACTCATTTAAGTTAGGTTTTTGGTTGTAAATTGTGTTTAATTTTTTATTCTCTGCATTCTAATCATCAATCAGGGCCGAGTGATAGAGATCGCCATAGGCATTCCGGTAAGTTTCCTTATTATTGTAATATATTGTTATGCATTAGGATAGAATAAATAATAAAATTTTACTAGAAAAAGTCTCGGCTATTTTTCTTTTTTCAATTACCAACATATTTCCTAAATCAACCGTTTAAGAACCTTTTGAAGATTTTACAGCAGCGGATGGAAACTCAGAAAGGAAACGCCCGCTAAAAGATTGCACGGCGCCGTATGCCATGTACAGGAAATAATGACGTCCGGCCAGTTGCCTCGGTAATTGAAACATACCGGCCGGCACAACAAAATTACAACACGAAAATACCTCTACCTACCTACGTGAATGAACGCAAAATTTCGTAAGGTGCTTTACGTACACGAATAATTTCAAATCTACGAGTATGTATATTTTCCTGAAACTGCCGGAAGCCAGGTGCTTCGAGTACTATGTTTTTGTCGGAGGCGACCATACCTCTGATGTAACAAATAATTAAGCGGACAGTGGTATATCTGTTGTACGCCCTTATTAGAAAAATCTAGGCCGTCATCTTTTACTCATAATCTTTCAAAACATATCAAGTTATCTGATCAACAGGCATAGTTTTACAGTAAAACTTCACCTCCATGGGTGACCCTACATAAGTCAGTTTTCGTGTTCTTTTGCAGCTTCCTTTATCATAAAAAGTAGATAAATGGAAATATATGAAACACACTAGAATCTTCTTTGTGCTACTTAAACTTATTCAAGCTATATTCTGAAGAAAATTGTGCTTTGTTATTTCAATGCAATTTGTCAGTTGGAAAATAAACTGATTTTGTTGCAAACTGAAATTGAGAAAATGCTTGGATACTTCACCATCGAAGTTTTGAGCTTGAAGTAAAATACTTTTTTGAGTAGAACATAGTGCTTCAGCAACAGACAATAAAAGTTTTAGATGGATATCTCAGCCGTTCACAGTTTTCTATTGGAACACACGGATTTTGAAGAATGTAGTATCACAATATAGCAAAGTTAAGTCAGTACATTTTGGAAAGGGGGTCCTTAAATGATAGTATCTTAAAATACTCGCATTCAAAAACACATTTCGGCAACGAGGTTTACCTACTTACTGTAAAATTCATTTGTACCATCGGAATACAATTTCACATTTCTATTCATGTACGTAGGAACCTGCTAAAACACTCAGCATTTTAACGTAAAATATCCAAGTCCTCTCTCCTTTTAACGACAAAGTTTAAAGGAATATTTCAAATAACACGAACCACAAAACCTTTAACTTAATCAATTTTCACTTTAAGTAAAAGGGAGCACAATTCAAGGACGCTTTAAAGACTCTTGGGGAGAAATTGTCGATATAATTATGATAAACAATCTCGTAAAATTGTTGGCGCGAGTGAGCATGATTGTTTACGCAAATCTCCATGGCTGCGAAGAAAATTCTATAAAGGTTACTTACTTACTAATTACTAATGACTTACTAATTTACTCTTTCCAATTTTACTTCCGTAAACATCATCTGAATTGCATAGGTGTTAATCACTTTGACTGAAATAATAAAAATTTTATGGAAAAGCAATATACTAATACGATATCTTTAGTAACGAAACTTTGGTATTTTAGGTAACTTTTGAATAATACTCGTATTTCGACTATTATGTATTTCGTGTCTATTTCTATTTCAACATAGATTTCGAGTGCTTACAGGATTTAAGGTCCCGCATTACTAAATGCAAAACTGACTCCTTTTAATTAAAATAATCTATACAAACAATAGTTACTGTTTTAGATATGATATCTATAATTGAACATATAAGTAATCCTCTCGAAGGATTCTAACTGAAGGTGTTTGAACATGTTGATAAGGGATTTGGATAATCGTACAACAAACATATACCTATAATACTAGTGACCATAATTTGTCAGAATATTCATTTTCCCGGGATTAAAAGTAGCATTTTCATCTCCATGTTACACTTCATGGAGCCTTTTCAGCGGAACGAATAATAAACAAACAATCAGTGTCACTTTCACAATTTAGGTATACGAAAAAGGGAAAATTATATGAAAACGAAAAATGGAACGCAAAATCTCTATAGTTAACTTGTGATTGAACATTGTAATTTATTATTCCTTCGGTTACATTTAATATGGTCGTTGTCGTCGTATTAATATCGTCAATAGTCACAATATACGTGACTTTTGACGATTGACTATTATAAAATAGTGTTTAAGAATCGTTTGTGCTTATAAAATGAAATATCACCTGCTGTTACGGTGAAGGAAACCTGCCTGAGAGTTCAAAAATATTCTCAAAGGTGACGTCCACCAGCCCGCAGTAGGCTAGCGTGGTTGACTAACGCCTACATTCCTCTTTTTGTGAGAGGAAACCCGACCATGTAGTCGGTGATTAATGGGTTACTGACAAGAATCGTTTATATTGTTGGCGAGTGTGACTGTTAGTGGATTATGTTCTATTGATCTGCGATAATATTTCTGAGATAGTAGTTGAGAACCATACCGCAACACACCTCAGCTATAGCAAGGCAAGCTTCGGCGCAATCAACAACTATTCACGAATATAACCGTCGTGTCACAATGGAATTAACTCTGTTAGCTCGTAAACATGTTCTGACGTTGATTTATGGCATTAATTCCTGTGTTCCAAGCCATAATCGTTAAACAAGTGTTTTAATAAATATCCCTTGCTTTACAGGCAGTCATGTGAGCCGCTCTACCATAATCGGGTAATCCATTCTGAACTTTGTCTCACGCTCAAGGGATTGAACCTGCAACTCTGTCGGTTACGTAACAAAATTTATATAAACAACTTTCGTGTCGAGCTCTGGTTATATCTGGAAGATTTTATCCGTAACTAATTATTACATTACGTGATTTGGACTTATTTTCAAAGAAGACAAAGACAAAACATTTATTTGCACAAATATAGGTATTGAGTTGTTCCAAAATATTATATCAATCTATATTAGGTATGCTAATATTAATTAGAAAAACTAACAAATGAAAGTTAATATAAAATATTTTGAATACAATCATTTATTTTTATTTTTATTTAAATTTGATATTTCATATACACTTTCATATACTTCGACGATAGTGTTTATATTCATTGCACCAAATGTTATCATGGAATATTCTGAGGTAATAAATTAATTATTTTCATGCTTTTTAGTTGTCATAGTTTCATTTTCACTCTATTAATCTGACTCTGGTATATTAGTTTTAATGCTTAATCATATTTTGTGGCAACTGGCTTCTTAATGGTAACCTTACGGGCACCACTATTATAGTTTAAATATAGAATTTGTACTTTAAACACGATTTAGTTATTCCTATCTTATAACGAGTTCCACTACATCATTAGCATCGAAGGTGGTCAATGTTTATATAGTTCTGCAAAGCCAATGTGACCAACAATAATGATTTATCAACCCGGTTTCTTAACCCGTTGTGGAGTTCCACTCTGCATCTCCGAAACTCTTCATCAGATCATCATCAACTTAATATGGGACCAAATTCAAAGTAACAGCTTCCGAACCAAAAAGAAAAAAATCAAATTGGTTAACAAAGGACGGTATGCGGCGGTAACAAATATAAAAAATAAAAAAAATAAAACATACAGACGAATTGAGAACCTCCTCCTTTTTTGAAGTCGGTTAAAAAGAAGTAGGTATAAGGTGCAAGAACGCCATATATCAGTGTCGGGGCGCGTACCGCATCGACACCGGCCTGATTTCTAATGCATTCCCGCAATGAAGTTTTGAATTCAAAAAAGTAAAACATGTTTGTCTGTTTTACTTGGTCTCATATTATACAGAAAAAAACATAGTCTCTTGTCACAAACAGGGTAGCTCATGTTAAGATAATGGAGAATTAATTATGAAAATACATATTATTTAAGAAACACGCAGGTTATAATTCAGTTATTATATAAAGACATAATAATAATTTATCCAAGCTTAATTCTCGAAGACCGAAACAATCAGTAAAACAGAAAAGATAAAAGCATTGTCGCCTTGGAACGTTCACGTTTTTGCTAAGGGTCCGTCGTAAAACTTTATTAGGCGCATTAAGGTCGTGGTTGAATCCTGTTTATGTAATCGCCTCCGGGGACCTTTACCAGGAAAAATATTAAGTGAAAGAAGAACATACAATGTCAACCTCAGTAAGTTTATTCTTACTATAAGCAACACCTTACGCGTCTATGCACAGTAGGTAATTCCGCTCGTTTTCCTGTTTGTAATACGACACTTGATGTAATAAAGGCGGATGGAGTTGGAGGCGTAAGCAGGCTACTCCCACGAATACGATTTACGTTCACACCAACATTTTAGTTGCAAATGTGTAGGTATTACATAACCTCTCACGAAGTATTTGTTACCTTGTTTTGCCATTGAAAATGGCTATCAAATCCATTTCCAGCGAGATGCATTTTTCGCCATATCTCCGAGGTTTCAGGGGTTAGCGAAAACTTTGAGCTTTGAAAAGATTCAAAATTTAATGGTACGTGTTGTGGTATCAAAATTTTGGAGATCGGTTTAGTGGTTTTCGAAAAAAATCGAATATGTGAAAAAAAATCGGGAAAATTATTTTTTCGACGTGAATTTCTCAAAAACGAAAATCGGTATCGAAAATTTGAGAAAAATGGTTCTGGAAAATTAGATTGTATATCGTTCACTACCAAAATTTTGGAAATCAGTTGAACAGTGTGAACAGCCCCTCTAAAACTACGAAAAGAACCTATGACTTTTTATTTATTATATTATTGGAACGAAGTTCCTTATCGCGCGTTGTGAAAGGGGACTAGACAGAAAAAAATCTTACGAAAAGTTGTCACGACACTTTTTGCTGTCACGACGTAAGTCATGACGTAAATGACAATGACTGAAGTTCATGACTACGTCAGTTACGTCATGAACTTCAGTTACGTCATGACAGCAAAGAGTGTCGTAAATGACATTGCCATTTACGTCATGAACTTCGTTCCTTCCGGGTGTCCCTTGACAACTCTCAAGTTTTTTTTTATTTTATCATTGATTGTATTTGTGTTGAAATAAAATAAAATTTTCTTCTCGCAAGTTTGTCTTTTATTTTGCTAAAAAATAAAAAATATTCTAAGCCCATTTTCAATGGACCCAATGGTTTGGGGACTACAAGATCTGTAGATTTTTCATATATATTCATTTTTTAAATAATTATATTGTTTTATAATTATCATTTCATTATTATGTTAGCAGCGAATTTTAAAAAAGGTATTGTAATTTTATTATTACTGTTTTGCTTTCTGTTATATTATAATAATTCGATTAAGAATATTCATTGCAATTCAAATGAAATATATTTCAAACAATTACCTACCAAAGCAATTATCCTTAAATTAAAATTACTGTCACAACATAAATGCGGTCGTAAAATGTCGAAAAGAAAACAGCTTTGGAAAAAACTCAATCTTGGCAAATTAAACGTTCAAAGTAAATTTTGTGTTCCGAGGAAATTTCGTTGTGAATAACAATTGGAAAACTGTCAGAGCAACGTCGTAATTTCTTTACATGACGTATCTACACGTTGGAAGCGGAACTTGTGAAGGCATCTAAAGTTCCGAGAAACGTGAGATATTTTGTTTCGTGTTAATTTATTACTTTATGAAATACTGAAAAAACGAAACTTCACTGGGACGGAAAATAATGATTAGGTTTGATTTTATCACATCGTATTTGACTTTAAATTGGCACTTCATGGATTTCTGGTATCTTCAAATGTCAAACATTGTCAGTCCCTAAGCGCAATTCTCACATAACTAACATAAAGTATGCTATTGTACAATCTATACCTATACCGATACATAAAGATCTAATCTACCTGTGTCTTTTCTGTGGAAGGAATCCACAAACCATTAGAAATAAAAATTATATTTTATTTTTGATAAGAGTCCTCTTGATGGCATTAACACATTCAAAATTCACTTTTATTTGTGTTGAGTACCTATTTATTTCAATCCATTAAATGTGAGCGACTTGAAAATATTCACAATCGTAAGTTCAACTTTGTACCATGTCATTCTAAAATCTGTGTAAAATAAAATCCGTAAGTGGCAGTAAAATTGTTGTTGAAAATATATGTTTTTGCAAATATAGTAGGTATGTATATTCGTAGCTTTTCAGAGTACCAAAAATGTCAAAATACATGTTACTATATCAGTTATAGTATGCATTTATGAATTAATATAGCGGTGATAGCCCAGTGGCTTAGAATTCGACCTCGAATCGAGGGGTCCGGGTTCGAATCCCAGTGGCACGCACCAATGACTTTGTAAAAAAGTTATGTGCGCTTTTTAAAAATTATATATCACCTGCTGTTACGGTGAAGGAAAACATTGTGAGGAAACCTGCATGCTTGAGAGTACAGAAAAAAAAGTCAAAGGCATGTGAAGTCCACCAACCCGCTCTAGGCCAGCGTGGTGGACTAAGGCCTACATCCTTCTCATTGTGAGAGGAGACCCGACCCTGTAGTGGGTCATCAATGGGTTACTGACTGACTGTAATAAAAATTAAAACCATTCCAAAACCTTTGAAGCTAGTGGCTACCTAGTCTATGATAATAATATTGTTCTGCACGATGAAGTGGTTTATTATTATTTATGTATTACAAGTGGTTTTAGACAATCTTATGACCCGTATAGATAATAAATATTTTATGTATACCAAAAACTTTTGATAATATCAAGTTATTAATGGATACGAACAGCACCCTTCTTTAAATGTCTTCATTTTTCATTTCTGACAAACACACTTTTAATTTGAGATTTGTAAGTATAAAAGTAAGTACGAGGTACGAGGTGACATTGACAAGTGAGGTACCTAGAAGCCGCAATGTCGCGCGGATCTGAGGAGCCGTCTGCGTCATCCCGCTTGAGTGATATTTTGTGGAAACAGTCATGGTTCTTATGTGTTTTACTGAAAGAGTAGCAAACGGGTGGGGCAGGCTACATACATTATAACTCTGATTAGAAATTCCATCAGAGATCATAAAGAAAGAAAAAAGCGTATGCTCGCATGAGAACTACGATGAATCTCCAGCAACCCTCTACACCTCTACGTCCTTCCCCATGAGGTTAATGGGTTACCTTCCAAGACAAGCTGCGAAGGCTCTACTACCTGTGAAACGTATTCACCTTGGAGCCAACATTGATTCAGAAGCGATATTGGATATTAGATTATTATTATTAAAAAAATATCCGCATCTAATTTTTAAGATTGTATAAAAATAGGTGTCTGAATATTTAATTAATAATTGTCTATTAATAAGATTAAGGCGATTATTATATGATTTATAATGACTAATATAATTTAGAAAAATCTTTAAAATGTTCGTAGTTCTTTTAAGCAATCGTCATTTTGTTAATACTGCAGTTATTTTCGTTACGCATATTTTTTGCACACTTTTTTTAAAATGATAAATTCATTAATAAAATTGTTATGATTAAGGTTTTTTCATATGAAATTACCTACTTTAATAAATAAATAATAATTTGAGAGACAAAAAAATCATGACATCTTTTTGCTTTGGTCAGTAAACTGGCTCTTTCATCCCACTTCTCCCATATATATGTGTGTGTACTTATTAATCTTATCAGTTAAGAACATTTTTCTCTTCTATTCGTGAACAGTTTCTCCATTTTAAACACTATTAATATAAAGGAATGGCCCCCAATGGAAACTACAAATCATATTCGAAATATGATTTTAACTCAAAGCTAAAACTGAAAATTTAGCTATTTTAAAAATGTCCTACAGCTCAAAACAAAGCTTATTTTTCGCTGGAAACCCAATTTTAAGCCAGCCAGATGTATATTATTGGCTTGTTACCAAAAGCATAGAATTTCACTGACGCGCAAACATACTGCGATTACACATTAATCTTTATTGGTGTTATAATATATGTTTATTTACACACTATGGATAGGTGGTGTTCTAAATAATTCACAAGTATTTCTTTGTACTAAACTTTACTTATTTGTCAAGTGAAATTAAAATTAATAACACCAAATTCTATCTATATTGTAAACATGCCATAGGCATATCCTGGATTCAAATAATCACTAGTTAATAATTTAAGAATGTTTATTCATCTCACTATTTGCATTAGAGTTAGATAAAAAGTGCTGGTCTATGCTTAAGCAACTATTAAGTAATGAGTATTATATCCTTAAAATTCATTCTTCGTAGTTGGTTTAAGAAGTATGAGTTAACCAAATCCATCCCTTTAATTTTACTCATACTAATTCGGATACACATATCCCATTCTTTATGTTGACTAATATTAGATGAAAGCTTTGCTGGCCCCATGACAATTTATTTTAAAATGTTGAAAGGATTTGGCAATATCACATTCTTGGCGTTGGATGTGCCCATTGTTTGCAACACAGGCCATGCCGAAACAAATTTTAAGACGACTATCTTTGACATTATTTGAATAAGCAAACCACAAACTTACGATTATATTCAATAAGTGCCAGTTCTTATTAAAATGGAGAGAAAAAAAAACGTGGCTACGTTTTATTAAAAGTAGGTAAGTTTGAATAATTTACAACTTTCGTACTAGTCAAGCAGCTATATTTAAAATCACAAATAACACTATTAAAACCAGTAAATTGCGAACGATGCAGTGTGAAATTAGGGGGATTACAAAATTAAATGAAAATCCATTTAACACGTTGTTGGGCAGCTCACAGATTTCCCCAAACCGCTCTCACTGAATCCGGACATCGCGTTTGATGGATGAAGGCTTGAAATCCGCTTCAGGAATGCAGGGACGCTAAGCGCGGTGTCAGATGAACTTATATTTTTATATTTATTTAAATTATTTACTCGCTTACTTTACATAAAATAAGATAATCAGTTACATGGAGTATTCTTTCAAAGACGTGTTTTCTCCGCAGAGAGTGAGACGCAATGACTGCTGACCATCCATTCCTACACCTTAAAAACCCTCTGGTTCCCGCAGTCTACTTCAGTTACAAATAAAAGAAATTAAGTATAATAATACATTAAGTACCTTGAGCCCAAGTACCTATACAAACATCATTAAATAGTCGCTTATAATAGACCCCACATCGTTAGACTGCTCGGATAAACCTTTCGTTACAATTTCGAGATAGCACAACCGCAATTAATCACTTTTTATCATTCTGAGCAGGGTTTTCCCCAATTTACCCATGTGTACTTTAACATCCCACTAGGTACGAGGATTAAGGATAGTATGAGGGATGAAGTTTTCCCTATTAGGTTAATGTAATTTTCATGATGCCACTGGCAAGAAACGAGCTTGAAGGGCGTGTCTGATGTTTTAATTAGGAAACAAAATATTATGAACATAACACCTTAGTAATTTAAAACACTTCGTCTACTTCTGTAAGGATAGTTGAGTACCTAACTACTCGTTGAGCAGTATTTATTTTAAAATTTACTTTTTATTTCGTTAGCTTGTTCGTTAGGTAGTCCCATGGAAAGGTAGTTCTAGTGAAATTGTAACTGTTAAAGTTTGATCAGTGTTAAAGTTTTAATTGCTACTGAACGGCTTTTCCAGTGAGCTGTGAGTTTACTTTCAATATTTTATTATTATTTCTGCACCAGTTTCAACTGCAATTCACAATTTACAACAGCGTACCTACCTCGGAAAACATGGTTTAAATTTCAAATTATTTTAGCTCTATTGTAGTATTATTAAAGTATTAAACGTAAGTAAAGTATTAAACTACTTACGTTAAGTATTAAACGACTCGAAGATGTACTACTCTGTAAACTGTGAGTTGATTTTATCTATACGATAGTCATAAATTTTTAGAGGCAAACAAATTGAAATCCAAATTCAAAAGCTTTTATTCATTATTAGGTACAATTTATGCACACTTAATGAACGTCATACATTTAACATTATACAAACATCCGCTTTGATCGCCCCTCAGGCAAAACGTAGACTAGGAGAAAAAAGCGGGCGGAAAAAAACTCCCAGCACTTTTTTAAAAATAAGTGTGAATTATTCTATGGTGCAGTATGACTAGGCCCAATAAAGGAACACACGTGACAGCTATCGTGAGTGTCAATATCGCCCGCCATCCGCTCACAAATAAATAAACATCATCCCTTAGACCTAAAGAATTTTAATTCCTTGTATAATACGTAAAAATTCTGTATAGGTACATAATAATATGCTAGTATAGTAGAGTTCCTTATTCTTTCGTAATATTTTGTAGTAAAATTCAGTGTTCCCAAATCAAGACATCATATTCAGCTTAAAGTGTTTTTTTGTGATTGTTATGAACGATAGCTTTGGCGGACGTTTAAATTGTATAGATGAAGACTCCAGGTAAACTACTTTTTATTTTAAAAATCAAAAAAGTACGAAAGCAGCCAAGAATTCTATCACCAGTTTACCACTCAGCATTTTCAACTAACCACACAAAACATTATCGAATATTTTGTGTGATTTGACAGCTGATATTCCCGCGTCCAACGGCTATGCACTCGCCTCGGGGTTATCATTGTGAATTGCAGTTAACAAACTCTGAATTCAAACATTCGTACTCTACTTAAATTGCAAATATGATTTTCAGTTAGTAGTAAAAAGGGATATTAGATAACACTATTTATTCTCCGCGTCGTTTCTTTAAACCTTAAACTTTTACTAATCTTAATCAATAATTTATACTGATTTTATTATTTATTCAGGCATCAGGTATATATATACCTAACATTTTTAAGATAAATAATAGAATATGTACAACAGAATGCATCACTGTATCTTTAAAAATCGGAAATTCATCCCACACGTGCTTCATTTTGTAGATGTTTTTCTGTTGTCTTCTCAATCTACTGTCATCAGTAAGTTCTTAGCCACTTTACAATCACTTCTTTTATTTATGGCTATAGCTAGTGGGGTACTGTTAATACTTTTACTATTATGTATGTTGTATATAATATGCGGAGTTCGTTAGCTCACCCGATACCCCGAGGCGTATGCGTGCTCTCCACACACTTGTTATCTGAAAACCCATAGATTAAATCAAAAGGGGAATACGGCATACGCTTACTTCTATCAATCAAAAAATGAGTCCGACTCAACTACATATGTATCTTACACACACACACGCCTATAAATGAAGTGTCCATCGGGCGAGCGAGACAGAGCGGTAAGTTTTATCATGTCACGCGCGACCGTCTCGCTCACACATAGATCTAATTGTATTGCTATCCTTTCTTGATAAACACAGAAAATCCGCGATTATTGTGTTCTAAGCGCACATGTAGTTCAATAGCTAGCCAAATTGCGACTAAAGTGAAATTGTGTGCATGGACCTAATTTTAGGTTTAATTTTCATGAGACGCTAGTGCCGTATCTTTACTTTTTGATTTAATCTAAGCTGAAAACCTCTTTTATTTCATTATAACCATTCCTAATTATAATTTTAAGATACTCTTTTGTAAAAAATAATTATAGTCAGTTTTCTCTCATCTGTTAAAAATTACATTATTCTACATGCTACAAAATGGTTAGAGATAGGTACGATATATATTTATACACAAGAAACACCAATGTTAAATGTGAAAATAACAATAATTTTAATTTTGGTAAATAATTTTAGAGTTCTAATTGGCATACCTACCTGAATCGGATAATATGGATCGACCTATTTGGATTGTAATATGGGTATCTTATACTACCCCATATTCGGGAAATTAATGTTTTTAAGGTGTTCATTTTCAGACAAAAGGTATTCTTGCACCTTATTTCTACTTATATCTTATAGATTCTAGAGCAATCCAATAGAGCCTTAGTAGTAGTAGCTAAGCCCAGGGGGCAGCCTACCGCCATTCTCATATCCAGCCGTGAAGTAGCTTGTCTTTACGAGTTGTGGTTGCCGAAGATACTTAGCCTATGTTGTATCTATGTCCGTATGTAACCTAAGTTTAAATTTAATAGATTACCTAAGTACTAGACAACAAACTCAATAGCTTGTCCAATGAGCTCCTAAAACCTAATGAATATTAAACTTTTCTGGGAAAAATTAACCCACTAAAATCTATCTATCTACCTATCAATTAAAACTCTAGTAGTTTATGCAGATGTTTCATTAAATTGATTAAAATTATTTAATTCCAGTTATTATTAATGGTAAGTTGTTGTACACAGTTACCTAACTGAAATGGCCCAACATTAAATTGTAATAAAATAACATGTTATAGCATAAAATAAATGGTATTTCATGTAGGTAACACGTTGGCGGTTTTCCCAAACCAGAGTCGGTGAATCCCAACATGACGGTTGACGGATGGATGTTGCTATGCCAACAAATTTTCAGTGTTTCGAACTCCAGATTTCATTTACATTTTTCCACTGAGCTTTATGCTTTAATATTATATTAATAATGATAGGGTGAAAGCATAAATCCTTACACAGTACCTAAACACTCGAAGAACTAAGACGGTAGATTCGAAAGGGGATCTTAGGAAAGGGGATATTAGTTGATATTACATTAGATAGATAGACACTTTTTTTTCGCGATCTAAAGTAGGTACGTAGTAAGTACTTCCTTTTCACCATAGTACCATAATTAAAATGAGACACAAGCAATGCGTGTTTCAAGCTTTTTTCATAAAAATTGCATCCCCTTAGTAGATATCAAACGAAATACCAAAGTTGGACTCTTTTCTAAACAGCACTGCATATCAATTGTAGGCAGAATTAAAAAATATTTTCACGTAACATTTCAAAGTTTTGTTTACGCTTTCAAGGTGCCTCGAAAAATTAGTGAACGAAGAGAATTCTGGTGATCAGTGCGAAAGTTTTAATTGCCAGAGAACGGCATTTCCAGCCAGTTCGTCGTGAGTTCAGTTTTATTTATTTTGTCTGCATGGGAACATAGTTGCATCGTTCCTTTTGGTGCCGAATTCTGTTTTAGGATTGTATGTTCTTATTTGTTTATTTTTAATGTGATGCTGCAGTAACATGTATCAATGATTCATAAACTAAAATCTTTGATAAGATCATTAGAAATCCCATAAAAACTACCAACGTACGAAACTACAAGAAAATTTTGCATGAATGCTTGAATTGTTTCTAGCACTAAACTACAAGTACTTACGTCAGAGAGTAACCGACATCGACAAGGAGTCATAATGCTCATACGGCAAACTCGTAAAATTTTATGGGCAGCTCGGTACAGGATGTATCCCGGGGGAGAGACACTCAACCTCGTATTAAGCCTCCTTGAGACACACTTGCCTAACCGTGATTAATTTGTTTTATCTGCTATAAACGCCGCAGGCCTCGCCAATTTATTTCGCACGAACACACACTGATGAGACAATGAGTAGGTGTTTGTACTGTAACTTGTCTCTCCCTCCTATGGGATATGAACCGTGTTGCTAAATTAAGTAGATATTTTACCACATTAACAAGAATGAACTTAAAATAAATATACCTTATGAAAGTTTACATTTTTAAATATTAAAGGTTTACTAAGCACCTCTAAATAAGGTACTTTTAAAGCTCAGGTGAATAAAAAACTTTTGCAATCGGGAGAAAAACCACATTAAAATTTGCTGTAAACCTTAACATACGAATAGGTCGTGGACTTTTTAGTGTTTATAGATATAATTAGATGCATTGCTATTGATAGGTATAACTACGAGTATATGGTTACCAGATGGTGGCCTCTTATTTCTTAGTATAGCTACCACAATTTACTAAATGAAACGCGAAAACTTATATGCATCACAGCGATCATCACCTAGCAAAACCAGTTACTATAAATATTGTTCTACGATAGGTTTCTATTGAAAATATTGCTGAGCATCACGTACAGACTATGATGGGGTAGGTAGCGAGATGTAATATGAAAATGTACACATGAATAATAAATGATAGGATCTCATGTTCTGAACCCCAGTTTCGACCCCCGCCCAAGTATTGAAATTGGGCGAATGTTGGTTTATGTGTTAAACTTGCACGTATCTTGTAGATAGTGGCGGGCAAACTTCAGCTGCTCTAAACAGATTTCGATCAAACTTAGTTTTCAAGTTTATAGTTTAAATATAGGTCAAATAACATTAAAGCACCTAAGTAAATGCACGGACTCCAATTCCTCCATATGTTACCCACTACATGATGTTTTCTGTATTAAATTAAGTATGAATTTATCTAAAAGATGAAATGATATTTTAAATTTGTATACAAATTATAGAGGAGTAAGTAAATAGCTTAGACTGTTCATTTAACTATGAAATGTGTTTTCCCACAAACCAAAGATGATCTCAGTAATAACGGGCTAAGTTAGCTTAGCAAAACACCAACACTGGTTGTACTTAATGTTTTATATATCGTCGGACTCCAGTGTGGCTTAGCGCGGTCTTAAACTGTCGACATCTGCTAATTGCTTCCGAACTTGTTTTCAGCATAATTTTGGCTAATTGCAGCGTGCACTCGGCACCACGCCAAATAAGTAACAAGTAGCTCAGGGAAAGGTTTCCTAAATCACGCTCTGAAAGTATTTCGAAGTAATTGCCACTTTAGCTGTGTGGCAAAACTGGCATATATGGAAATTAATTAATACATGGCCAAGATTACACTTCTTTATTCCTTGTTCTTTCATCTCTGTCTCTTTTTTTAGACGAAATTCTTCAATTTTTCTGTTTCTAGAGAAAAAAAATTTCAGGTAGATTTGTTTCACTATTCAACGTGTAACTTATTGATTGAAATCTGATATTTGTAATTACAATATCTAAGGAAACACAAAAATAGAATTACGTAACAAGTGCAACATTAAAGGTATGGAAACTATATAGCTACATAAGCATAAGCGTGAAACTATTTTCGAATTAGAAGTTCATACGGATGTTACAAATGGAGCGATATATTTCCGAAAGGCAAACTTTTTCATTGTGTTAACTTTTTGCCGGGGAATGCGCAGGGCAAAACATTGTGATCGTTTCACGGCTCATGTTTTGATAACGCTGTGACATTGTTATCTCATTTGATGAATGGACTTTTTGTTACAAATGGACGTTGTTATTTCGCTAGTGAACTCGCCACCCTGAGTGTTTTTCGAAAGGCGAACGTTGACGAATGAAATGTTTTGTCGTACTCGCGTGCGACCGATTCTTTTCCTATTTTTGAGCTACTGTTATTTCGTCCGAAATGTCCGAATTGTAAACTCTTAGCTTTAATTCCATTCAAACTGCAAAAATTAGTTTACGAATGTATCTTGAATGCAAAGTTTTATACAGAATACATTAGGAATGTCTTTGACATGAAGCCGAGTGAAGTTCAGCAACGAAGGAAATGAAAATTGTTCAAGAAGTCACCGTAACAAAGAACTCATTTAATAGAAAGTGTCACATTCCATTCTTTAATCCTACCGAAGCGATTCCTGGATTATAAAGAAGATACTTAAGATACTTTTTAAATCGAATAACAAGTTAAAACTTACCAGGTATTAAACATTAAAGAAATTATCTATTAAAAGGATTAGAATTACAATGTATTTATTAATTAGGACTATATTCAACTGTATTTTCCAAACTAATTAAGTTCTTAATAAAAAAACATTTGTTTCTGACTATACAGCCAGAATAGGATTGTATATCAAGTTGGTTTTATTAACAACTACTTATGTAAGAGTTTTTTTTACACCTACTTATGTAAGACATAGTGGTTTACGTTTGTTAACAGGCTTTAGAGGGGGTGAATTATCTACAAGGCTTAGGTAGGTACACAGAGCTCCTCAAGTATTCAATTCCGCATGACATATCGCAACGTACGGCCGCTTAAATTTCCGACGACAAGACCTATACATTAACCTTAAGAGCCCTCTGTCATCAACTTCCAACAGAGAATAAATCCGATTCAAGAATAAATTAAGGTCTTTGTGCCCCAGGATTGTCCCCACTTTTCAATACAGCCATCCGGTCGCGGTTTTGCCAGGTACCGCCTTTCACGTACAAATAAACATGTGATTTACGGATATACCTAGACATCGATCGCGTTCGGATTCTACGAGTAACTCTGTGTGGTCTGGGCAGGTTACGTAATTACGACTATACCTTCTATCTTACGAAAAACCTTTCGAGTTCAACCCCTGTAATAGATTTCAGTATCCAATCCGTTCCACCAGTGCAACACAAATTGAGTTTAAGAATAAAATATTATCCAAGCTATGTTCTTGTAAGCTGTGTGTTATTTAATAAAATAGGTATAAAGCATAATATGTATATATAGGATATAAGGCATAAGTCCATGACTTTTTTCAAATAACGCTTGGCAGAACAGAATTAGGAATAAGACGTTCCTATCGACCGACTCAGATACTCACCGGACATTACGGCATGATCGAGCAGGTTCTTGCCTTCTGCGAAGCAGTAATGCTCGCCAAGGAGGAGGCAAGGAGCGAGCTGACCCCGCGCGGAGAAGACGATGCCGGGCGTTGCGTAACTAACGCTACCCGACGCATACTCCCCTGAAATAAGGGGCTTTCGGGGTTGCGGGCGGCAAGAGTGGGAGTTCGAACCGTGCAGCCAGTGACCCCGGGAAAGACGGCGATGTGTGTGGTTGCACATCGTCGTACACATCGGAGGATGTAGGGGAGACGATACGAAGTCTCCCCAGGGATGAGTCCTTCAAGGACGCCGCGCAAGGGGGCACCGCACCGGTCCGTTCCACTGGAGGTCCCAGAGCCCCCCACATGCGCAGAGGAAGGCCACCGAGTGGGTTTTAGTGGGTAAGAATCCCACATAACCCGGAGTCGCTCCCACGGCTCTCGGGTACCTATGAAGGTTTCCCCCCCCCCCCCCCTCACAAAAAAAAAGATATAAGACGTTAATTTTTGGTGCGGTTAATTGTTAGTCAATTTAATAACGGAAATAATATTTCAGTATACCTAATGAATACGATGATTTGTTTAGAAGACATTTTATCCAATCGTTTCATGTTCCTCTTTCACACTTTATGAAAGCTACGTCGTAAAATTTTCGGCGCCGAGATTTTATGCCAATTTTTATAGCATTGTCTTCGTAAATGTTGTCCGAGTTTTATTAACTACTAAAAAAGAAGAAAAGTCGTGTTATGATTTCGTTCCATCCGAAAATATACTACAGGTTACAGGTATCTTAAACCATAAAGGGTAGTAATTGCGTTTAAGGTTTACATTGTAATGAAAAATTTACATGAAATAAAAACGTGTATTTGCGCAAGATTATAGGTTAAAACGTTGTTTGGTCGGTAAAGGTGAAAGGCATTTCAAAATTTTGTTTGTTTAAACAAAATAATAATAAAACAAATTAAATTTACAGACAATATAGAAATAAGTTCAAACCTTGTTACTTTGTCTTCACTAAACAAGAGTGTATAAAGTATAAGGTGTATAATGCGACAATATAAGGAACAAGGAACTCGAGTAAGGACAATGATATTGCTGACAAAAGGTGGTTGAAGGCGTTCGTGCCCTTTTATTGATCAGGACTCTCGATTAGCAACTACCAGGTAGTACTAAACAATGCAGTTGCCTCTCTTACAATCTAAAGTCACATAGAAGAGTTAAAATTATTACTTATAGTTCTTTATGTGCCACAGGCTCCTTGCATCATTTTTGTTTTTATGGATAGGTACTCGTATATGAAGCAAAACAAAAGATACTTGTGCTTTATTTAAGGCTAAAGCTAGTGTAAGATATTACAAATTAATATAAATCTAGATTAGCAAGTGTTTAAAGATACATATTTCATTTTTTATTTCAAGCTATTTTGTAAGGAATTGTTGCGCTACGGTCAAATTTTTTTAAATACTTTTAACATTAAAATCGATCACCTTGATGTGTAAAATTTCATATTGCAAACCGTATAATATCTATTCCATTTAGAACAGCAAAAAAGCAAAAGCGAACAAATCATGCAACTGTCTGCAGTGGCCCGGCCCATTCACAACACTTTCGTTGCAACTTACCAGGTCTACTGCGCTTTTCAAACTAAACTACAATAAATTTTTGGTAGAGGCGCATCCACTGATTGACACCACGCTTTTAACATTGTTAAACACTCAGAACTGAGCGAAAAGTATTATGTATTTTTTTCATATTATTTATTTATTCATTACCCTTAATTTTCCTTCTCCTGGGAATAATACAAAAGGTTTACAATTACTACATTTTTACAATACATTTAAGTGATTTTGATGCTTTGTATTACACAGCTTATTGATGAACACAACGCGAGTGATATTCTATCGTTACCAAAGTCATGCTATGTATGTACTAGATGTAGTACGATAGTAATGCATTAACCCGACAATAGAATATAATATCAGTGTTGTAGTCTCCAAGATTGTATCAGTGAGAACGTCGGTCGTATTTTGGTAACATCTCATTGCTCAGCCATGGGAAGTGTAGTTACTATTTACAGTTAATAGGTTTCATTCAATAGTGTCCAGTTCTTTTTCTTACTCTGAAAATGTTACCAATCTTTCCGTAAAAATTGCTTCATTAAAATTTCCTTCATTACCCGACTAAGGGTACAAGGGCACGTAATGGCAACATATCGTACGCACACTTTGTAATTCTCATATTATGTTTTGTATCGTTGGTACATTAAATCCTAGAATTTCACGCTCCTATAGATACCAATAGATAAATACCTATGCCGCACCGTGCCGTGAATCCGAATTGCCTCGCGTGACAACAATCGTGTCTTTCTCGACGGACTCAACTTGGCTTAATCCCAAACTACGAAGGAAAGGTAACATATCTCTTTATTTACGTTATATTTACTGTGACAGTAATAAATGTTCCATTCACACATACATGACTCCATTCCCGCGATTCATATTACAATGAAGAGCTAAAGTATTAGATACGTAAGCGCTGGCCGCCTCTCACTTTACCTATTATGAGCAAAAGAATATACAATATTGTAATATATAGTACAATATATATTACAACATATATACAACATTGTAATATATATTACAATGTTGAAAAGGAACGTTGAAAATAAAATAAGATTTTTCGCGTAACACGTTAATAAATTACCTGCTAGTTAAATCAGAACACGTTTTTGAAGCAGGTAGTCGCTTTTTACAAGACAAATTATAGCAACTTTTTGCAGTGGCAGTTTCCCCTTAATTGGTGTCTAGATGACAGATTAAGGGCGGGATAGCTGTGACGTAATTGACAGCCCAATCTGAGTCGGTGGTTTCGTTGATGGATTCCAGTCCTTTTCGAAAAGACTCCGATCTATCCGGTTCATCTAAGGGTCGCCATCCTCCTCTTTATAGCTTTTAGCCAACAAAAAATTAAAATAGTATAAATATGACAAAATATTATTTATATTAATTATATAAAATATAATATTATCGTGCACAACTTGAACTTGACAAAACTATAACGGTTTTCGGTATTAATAAGAAGTAATTTTTAATAATTTATAGTGGCATTAAAAAAGTGCATAAAATTTACGGCACTTCAATGAGTTATCCAAATGTAAAGAGAATTACAAAGAGGATTACAGAGATTAAAATATGTGTTCAATTTAAAAAAATTAGCACATTAGACTAAATATTTATAAAATGCGAGAGACTAGACTGCAGAGCTTAAGAATGTGGTGCTACTGCTATGAACTAATTATAAACAATCATATCGACAAAATTATACAAAAACTTATTCAAAAACAATCAGTCCGCAAAATAAAACTTGATTGATACAATTAGAGAAAAATAATAATCACAAACTTAACTAAAGTATGCTACTTTTTATTTAGCAAAATTTATTAAGCTTTGTAAGTCGCGCGCGATTCGCGAGCGATAGGAAGAGATCCCTGTTCTCGTCTTGTGTGCATGCACTTTTTGATATTCTTCTTCTCAGGTCTTTGTATCGTCTGTGCAGTATTCGATCTAGTAGTTTACCTACTTTTCTCGTAAAAACTACTCAAGGAGAGTTATTGCTTTAGGTATGGCGAAGTAAAGTGCGCAGTAAGTCTCTATTACGAGTATCTACGCCGTTAGAGTCGCGTGAATGAAGGCGAACGGACGTGGCGGGAATCTACAAGCTAACTCAATTCTCACCGTTCTACTAATACTTATATTATGACGACAGCTACTCTTGGTAACTTGTCGTTAATTCCTTTTATTTATCTCTTTTAAGGAAAGACGCAGAAAAACAGCCACTACTCAGAAATGTCTGTCTTAATACCACATTTGTCCTGTTTCTTAAGTAGTTATTTTCGGGAAACATAAAAAGGAAATTGTTATTATGTTACAGATGATACAAGAATACTGTAAAAGTATATTTATAAGGTATAAGCTTGACACCTTGATTTTTTTCGTTTTATCCGTCTCTGAACATACGAGATACCTACGACGAGAGAGCTAATATAGTTTAATACAAAATGGATACGTCCCTTATAATTTATTTCTTATGGAATGGGAGTTGAGCCCAATTAATAAATGATTTATAGAAACCCAGCTAATTTCCAATATTGAGTACTCAGAGGAGTTGACCACGGGTCCTTTAGCAATCATATCAGCCGCTAAACAATATGCCCCTGAGACGACAATCTGATTCGACCAGTCCCTTCTATCTTTAGCTAAGGGGACGTCTGAATAGAGTTTAATTTGCTCAGTTAAGAAAGACGCCCTCTGGCCTAACCACTCAGGCGATTTAACCGATTTCTGTGAGCCTATTCATACTGCGTATTATTATTATCTAAATTCAAAGCGAAGTAGGACGAGAGTTATTCTAAAAAATATATTGCGATAAAAGAATTGTTTTTTTTATTGTGGATATAATATTTGACCTACGGAATGTTACTGCAGATGTACAATTCTTCAAAGCAGTACCTACTGATATAGGTACATAGCCTAATAACAAATTGGAATTATTTTGTGGACACACGTGTCAAACATTGTCATTCTGAGAGAAAATCCAGTGTCTCATTAAGAGGTTTTAGAAGCGTAGAAGTAGACTACACATTACTACACAAATTTTTTGACTTAATTTATCTATATGTAACTATTTCCATTTCTCTTGCTAATCGAACCGTGTCTTTCACTTCCCGTGAAATATTGCGATAGGTACCCGGTCTGCAATACCGATTTCATAGTTATTTCATTTCAGCAAGACGTGTGCTGATTTCAAATCAGAATAAGGTAGAACTCCTACCACCAACTTAAGTCCATATGTGCCAACTTCTAACGATGAAAGTAATAAAATAAAGTGACATAATATTATTATAGCGCGGGTGCTAGCCAACTGATTCTTAACGACTGTTTTTTGATGATGCCTTCCGATTTTTTCTTCTAATGATAATAAATATCCACTTTCCTGACGCCTTTTAATTTGAATCCTTCATTTGGCCCCGCGTTTGTCCTTGCGAAGGGGCAGATGCTACTCGAGCATTATTAACTGGGGCCAATGGAAAAAGGTGACAAACGCGGACAGCTATTACAGTACCTAGCGTTGAACGCGCGAAAAATAAATAAATTAATAAATACAATAACGGTGAAAGATTTCTCCGTTTACTTTCAAAAACCTTATTATAGTATATGAAATACACAAACTATGAATTGCAGCTATACACTTTGTTATGATAGGTTCCGTTGAATTTAATCCCCCACCTTAATGTGATCGTAAAATTTTACGTGGAATCTTCCGCAAGCTCCGATCGATAGTCGCAAAGGTATGTATCTCTTGAACTTGAAACATAATAACTTTTTTAATAATATTGTACAATTAAGCTATACAACCATGTCCACCAACCCGCAGTAGGCCAGCGTGATGGACTACATCCCTCTCATTCTGAGAGGAGACCCGACTCTGTAGTGGGTCATTAATGGGTTACTGACAAGCTATACAACAACTTCATACTTTTAAGGATAGTTTCTCGAACTCTTACCTACTCTCTTGCAATGCTATGCAATTCGGAAATTTCCAGATCTCATTTTCAGTGCAACAGAAATCTGAATAATAACTAAGAAAAAAATTATTTAACGCAGGTAGCACACCTCCGCCGCGAAATCGCGAAATGCTTGAATGTTTCGCCCGTATTACAACGGACAAACGGTGGTAAAACTTCAGCTGTTTCCCATTTCGCGATTTCGCGGCGGCGGTGTGCTAACGCGCTTAATGTGTACCTAGAATGTGTATCTATGCATGTGTGTACTATGTGTATTTAAATGTGTAGAATAGTGGAGATACAATAATCATGACAGCAGGTTAGTATTACCCTATTGACCATATTGATTTATTAAAAATATTCAGAAACATTAAAATGTATATTTTACGTATTTTATTTGTCCAACAATCTACTTCTAAAAGAATTCGTGAAACGAATTCATGAAATGAATTCACAAATAAAATGCTTATTAGAATGAGCGTTGTTATATAAGATTTTTACGGGTTATTTTCCCTCTCGCGAGTAAACAGTCTCAATAAATTCTTCACGTTGATCCTCGGATGAACCCTTGCGACGTATGAAAATAGAGGGTTCAGTACGTGGCATTCGCTGAGAAAGATCCGTGATTCATTGTAACCCGCTACCGCTGCAATGCTCACTGCTACATCATAAATCACTCTCCATAGCCAATTAATGGAATACTCAGTACTCAGTTATGTAGCCTCCATTGCTCGTCTTGATGTTGCCGTTATGTAAGTAGGTACTGTTTACTCATACTAATCAAGACCAGTCTAATTGTTGTTACTTATAAGGAAGTAGTAGGTACATAGACTGATGGATGAAATCCTTGTGACCTCAAGCATATGATCTACCTCCAGGTATTGTCTGGAATGGAAGAAATGAAGTACATATATGTATATATTAGCTTTTAGTTGAAGAGAAACAAAAATTATCTTCGTCTTCATTAAAAGTTTTAATTGTTTTACCCTACGTGAAGTAAAATGATTTGACTTTTCCAACTTTCTCTAAATAGTAACGTTCTGTTATATATTAAGTTATATTATAGAATAAAATAAATGTAAATTGTTGTATCCAATTTCAAATATACGTACAAAGTCAAAATATAATAGTTATTCTCTTTCATTAGTGTGTTTCCACTGGCATGCATGCTCAATCGAGTCATGAAGCATTTATTTGTTCCCACTGATTCATAGGAACTACTAACAATGAAAACCAGCACCTTTTTATTATTCATTTATAGTATGCATGTTTCACTGTTCATTGAATATTTACGTGTATAATTGACTTTATCAAATTAAATATATCAACAAACCAATTAATAAATTTGTCATAAAGTGTTTTGCTCTTGGCAATAGGTTACAAAAATAAACTTGGTTCCTTAAAATATTTAGGAGGAAATTCGCGGCTTTATAAAAAATATTTTCTTGGGTGTTTGTTAAGCGCTACAACTACACGAGTGTTACATGTGTGCCGCTCGGCTGGATGGCGCATGGCGGTCGGCCCCAGTTTAATTAATCTGGATTTGATGAGGGATTAAGTTTGTGCGACGCGTGACGGATCGAGAGCTTACGCGTCCTGCTCTTAGGCTGCGGTTTAAAACGGATTTACCTCTCATTTCGTCTCCGCACAATTTGTACACACATTCAAGAAGTGTAATTTAGCTCCGACCGACTTAATTGGTTGAGTTTATGTAAAGTTTTTGCTGTACGAGCTTGCGGTCTGCTCTAGTTTTCATCATGTTTAATAATGCGGAGTATGTAATATGATTTTAATTTGCATTTGAACTTAGAATTAACAAGTTGACGTGGTTACACAAAGCTTTATAACGTACCCAAAGGCGTAATTAAGGGTGGCTTATGTTAGTGTTAGAATATTAATTAGATAGGTACATGGCAACCACTGTTATTTTTACTTGCCACTTATAAAATACTATGGAAAGTTTTTGTTGTGTTTTTATGTTTTTTGTTTGAAAAGGTTAGTGTGTACAAAAACATCTTAATATAATTCAGTTTAGTATAAAATTAACCCTAGTGAAAATAGTCGAATGTTGATGTATAATTACTATTTTATCTTGGGTACTTCTTTGTCTTCGTTCGCTGTACCTAACAAGACCTTTTCTTGCTTTTATTAGCTTCGTATCTATTAACTTTACCACTTGTGTTTAAAACAAAGATACCTAATATTTCTTATGTTTAACAAAAATCATTATTATTATTAACATTTGTGGTAGATAGGTAGAACCTTTGAGAGATTACATTTAGCCTAAAACGTCTACAATAATTGTAAATAGGACAATGCCCGAAGCCTAGTAAGTTATGTCCTAATCCGGAGCGTGAATCACTCAAACAAATTTGCGTGAAATTTCATGAAGGTCCACTGAGTGTGTCAGGCATGAGTGAGCCCACAAACAGATTTGCAAACTGATACAACGGAGTGGTTTAAAGCATTCTCCTAATATAGGTACCTAATTGGGATGTGCACCTTTCACACCTTTCACAATTAATTTTAAATAATTATGTATTCCCATCAAAGAATGTTTTGAGAGACTGTGAAAAATAATAACAATTTAGTCAGTTAAATCATTTTAAGGACAGCAGTATTCAAACCATCTGATAGGTTATACAACCATGGTAGTTTTTACATAGATGCACTTTGCTGTGCTCGTAACCCGCCCTGAAGGAAGCAATTTTCTAATTTTAAGTTTTTTTGGCTTCCGTTCGGGTTGTTGGAGAGAAAATTCAGAAGGAGTAAAGGGTTTCGATCAAGTATAGTGTTATAAGCTGTTGCCTATTTCATTATTGATGACTGTACCAAAAGGTCAGCGTAACCCTTATTGCTGGTTCTCTTAAGTTTTGAAACGTCATGTGTGGAATTCTATCGGTAATATACACTAAAATCATTTAAGACAGCTACTAGAATTACCTACCTAATGCAAAATGTTTCATGTTCATAAAATATATTGTCCATACCTACATAGGTAGATTCCGTTGCCAGATTCGGAAATGCTGATTCTAGCGTTTTATTTGATCTAAAACTAAAAGACATAAAATGTACGTATGTAGATCAAGTAGGTAACTAATACGTATTCTGTATTTGTGCCAATAAACTATTGGCACCAATCGCTACTGAATTGTTGAGACGTCCCTTGGTCATCTTAAGTTGCAACAGTAAATCAATATTTTTAATTTGTGGTAAAATATTTGAAAGAAAAGTTGTTTTTGGTGATAGTACGTACATAAGGGATGCTATTTGTATTATCCATCCATTAAAATTGTTTCCGTATCAACTTCATATCAACACCTTCCTTCATAGCAACACCCTTCTAACGTATTAAATAACATTCGGCACCCCTACCGCTTCATACCCGAGACATTACGAGCGCCCCTTATGAGCGAATAATTAGGGCAAATTAAATTAAACAACGGAAAATACCGATCCGGAATTACGTATGTACCCTGTGAAATATACGATAACTTCCGGGACATGAAACAAAATCCATTACGTTAATGTTAAAGAAGAGCGACAATACGTCACTGTCAGCAGTGGGGAGCGCCGGGAAGTGATTTCAGAGGCGGAATGCCCGCGACGTGCCGCGACTGCCGATGCCGTCACGTCAACTACATTCATATTTGGAACAATTAGGACACGTGACTTTTTTATTGCCATAAATTGCTAGCATGAGTGCGGTCGAATTTATAGATTCAGAAGGTCTGCCGCCGAGCTGGAATACGCATTTATCAGAGTTCAAGTAGCAATATAAGGCTGCGTTTATGTAACGCCACGACATAAGGAAATGAATGTCGTTTGGTCCGAAAGTTGGCTATCTGACTGCAAGCATTACCCCACTCCTCGGCTTGTCTTTCCTTACACTTCCCTTACGGTGTGTCAAAAATATAGCAAGTTTCCCAATGGCTTAAAGCAGCCCATAAGCCTATAACAATACTGAGACAAGTATCTATCGACACAAACCAGGACCAACTTGGTAGGTACCTACGTGGCTAATTTATTAGTTTAAAATACCTTTATACATAATATCATTAAAATGATTATAGACTAAACATGTTGAAAATCCTTTTCTCTCCGATTTCTTGCTAAATTTAGAGAAGTATCAGAGTTAGGGGAATAACCCATTACGTATCTAAGCCTGGTTTTGCGGACCCTCCTGCATTGTCGAATCCTAACTTTGTATCCTGATTCATGGATCCATTTCACAGTAATGTACGTTGCGACTGCATTTTATGTATGAGAGATCAATAAAAACTAAACGTAAATCCTATTCTGCATCTTCTAACACAATCGCTTTTATGTGCTTTATAAAGGTGTCAGTGAGTGTATTATTATACACACCTAACCTACCTAAGTATAGCGGGTATCAATGATTTGCGGCTTGAAATTCGTTGGTTATACTCGCGATTTCATCAACTTGGACATCATTAAATACCCGCAAAATTTATCTAATAAATTAATGCCAATTCTTTAAACTTTCCGTGTAAAAAAACATAATCTCACATTTTAACATTATTAGAATATTAAGTCCTTTGTAACATAAACAGCTAAAACGGCATAATAATTAACTGTAAAGTAAAACCAAAAAAAGTTACAACATATGCATGCATGGCATACAAAAATGTAATGCTGTATTCTAAAACCGAACGGAAAAAAATCAAAGTATACATAAGTACTATAAAATATCTTTCAGAGGCATATAATTTATAAGCAAAGCTTGGAGAACGATGAGAATGCCATACTTCATTGTCTGGGACACGTCAGGAAGTAGTCAGTCTGGTACGGCATCTTGATTGCGTGGCTAGGTCGCTCGCACGCATGCTTTTACAAATTATGTTTTTAAGTAAAATTGGCATGCAGGTCACCTAATGTCAAATAGATTCGAAAACTTAAGTTGAGGTCGTATTTGAGTGCAATATAACTCGTGAGGACTACGACAATCGTCTTAGGTATTTGAATCTCCAGCACTCATAGCTCTTCAACCAAAATACGACTCATTATGAACATGCTGCTTTACGGTTACATTTTTTAAATCCTAGCCTTTATGAGCCAGTTTGGTACTATAATGAATTTCATGAACATGACTCCAAAAAACGTTAATACAGCATAGTATGCATCAACTCAACAGAACAAGTAACAAAACTGTACGTAGTCTGTTCGCTAGCTAGCCAGTTCCGTGATGTTAAATTCCTTAATTAGTCAAATTGATATTTAATATTAATAAAAAATACCGATAATAATATTGAGTTATTTAACGTCTCGGGTAACTCCATACGAATTACTTTTTTATAAGTTTTGTCAGGTTGTTTGCTGCCTAGGCTCGGAGTTTAGTAGGTAATAATATGATAATGAACATAACATTTCCCGCGCGGAAGTTGGTCGCATAATCGCGCTCAGTTATTCCGTGGCACGGCGCAGGATCGCGTAGCGATGCCGTACTGTCGATGACGTCATACAATGCAATGAATTTCATTGTTCACTCTTTTTAAGTCTTTTTAAATCCCTAATTCATAGCTGAATTCGACATCTCAAGGAGTTATTAACTGTCTGTGTAAAAAATTTCATTCAAATCAATACAACTGTTTTCTTCTTTTTAATGCTGAATGTAAATTATTGTAATACTGAATGCAGCACAGTCCTTAAGACATCGAATCCAGCTATAAATTGGGAACAATGGCCATAATTTGGCATGATAAGTAATCAATTAACGTTTGTATAAAAAAAAACGTGTTTTGAGTAAAAACGAGCTCCATCCTTAAGTTTGCCATTTGTCATTACTTTCCAGAATTTGTTCCTTATTAGTGACACTATCGAATGGCGTAATAATACAGGGTGTGATTTTTTTTCCAAAATCAATGAGCTCGATTCCTGGATAGATAGGCCTACCTACTGATTTTTCAAAAATCATGATGCAGTTTTAGTTGTCATCAAAATCAGTTCCCAGATTCCTTTCAGTATTTTTCGCTATTCCTCATAGTTTCGGATTTCGCCATCCACGAACACTTGAAGAATAAAATACAACAAATACGAGTATATAGGTAGGTACTTGCATTTGTCCTGTAGGTATACAGTTTTGTATGAAATTAAAAATTTACTAATTACCAAAAGTCGTAGTACACAAGCTGTTGCTTATGGTGTCAGCTACGTAGTGCTGCGAGGTTGCTCATGTTTTACGGGTAATCTGTATATTCTATTATTACAATGACCGATTTTAATCGCTATATTATAAAACCAGTAACACTTGGAATACTTAATATCATGCCGGAACTTATGCAAGCTCTGTGCTACGAAAATGCTACGAAGGCACGTACTCACGATATATTCCCATAGTGGGAAATGCAATCGCTATGTTATTACTATACACACTTTGTCTTGACGCATACAAGCAATGCTACTTCCCCGTTTGCAAAAGTACAGTATCCATATAATGGTTGCAACGTTGCAACTTCGTTTGTATCCTACTATACAATAGCCTAAATCATACCCCATCGGGCGCCACAATGCCAATTTGTGTAGACTTACATAGCCCAAACGTGTCAAATATTTTTGCACCACCCAAGGGTCTTTGTCGGGTTTTAACAGCTGCTTACCCCGACAGACGGTTTGCCCTCGTAGCCCTCCGGAGCACGTAATAATAATAATATGTTGTGTTTGTGTCTGTAAACCATTAGTGACCCACTGCAAGGTCAGAGCTTCTCTCATAATGAGAGGAATGTAGGCTGGCCTACATCTGGACATGTCTTTGAGAATATTATCGAGAACTCTTTTACATGCAGGTTTCCTACAGATATTTTCCTTCACAGAGCTGATATTTAAATTTACAAGGCGTACATATCTTTTTAAGAAAGCCATTGCTAGGTGTAACGTGCGATTCGAACCCGGACCTCTCGAGTAAGAAGCAAAATTCTTACCCACTGAGCTAATTGCGTTTAAATCTATCACCCACAAAGTACATAATGTTTTTTTCATCTACTAGTAAATACTTTGGCGTACCCGGCGCCGACGTGTTTAGATCACTTGTAAATATACATATTTTACCGGGCTAGACGCAGTTCATATCCATTTAATACGAAACGTAATACACTGACATTTTCGTTTCATGCAACCTCTATTAAACTCTATTCAATAACGACGGCGACGTGTCAAGGCCTCTTATTTGCACAAAGCCAATGATAGTGTATTAAAAGAGGTAGATATGGTATCTTCTAACGAGCGGCGATTAGAATTTGATCCGCCAAGCTACACATTCAAACGTATTCTTACGTCTAAAGTTATACATGTGTTTGTGACATGCGAATGCGAAAAAAATATACGAAACATAACGCTACACGAAAGAGATAACTAGAGCCCGCGCCACGACTCATATCCTCTGATATAAAGGATTTTGGTCCTCATTGAAAGAAGCATATAGATCGATTTATCTATCTATCCCTATCGCACTACAACGGCGAACATATTCGCTATCCTTTTTTGCGATGGTTTAGAAATGATAGATAATAATCTTTTGTAATTTAGTTAAACTTTAGAAATAATGTAAATTATTTATGTAATTACGTGTGATAAGACAATCCATCGTCCTTTTTTACTTTAGTAACGTAGTTTTTACACTTTCGAAACACACAATTCGGCATTTTGACTATTTTTAGTGCGCAATACCCACGTGCTTCACCAACCGCTGATATTATGCGACTAAATTGCATTGTGTCAATTGACACAATATCAGCGGCGCGTTTTCCGCACGCCAGTGCGGTATCTACCTCTTTTTAATACACCATCATTGCACAAACCGCTATTTATAAACGTTCAACAAGTAAGTTGACTAACGTTTTTGTTTATAACCCGTTATATTAATTCAGATTTCGTAGTCTCTTCAGTATGTATGTAAAATCAAATTTGATATATGTATTTGATATGTTTGATACACCAATACAGGGAGTATTGGATACCCGATATCAATACATTCAACGTACCTACCTACTTATTTTAACTTAATTCAAAATGTAAACGTATCAAACCTTTTAACTATTTCTTAGTATTTGCCGATAATCATAATTAGATTAAAATCTAAACGGGTATCAGGATATTAATATTCAAAACACGATTTCACCACCAGCTGTTTGATTATCTCCGATGGAGCGGACGAGAAAAATTTAAATTCACGAGGCGTCGCTGCAAAATGACAGCTAAAACTAGAAATACGAAGCAGTCCGAGATTATAGAGATGTCAATACATTATGAAGCTACCACTACCCACAACTAGGTTTTCCTGGGTCGTGGGTGATTCTAGACCCACCAAGACTCGGAAAATAACTTTAAACTCATCATTCAATGTTCTGTTCCGCTGGGATTCCAGGTTTCTCACACATGCAATAAAAATACCTGACAACGATTACAATTTCTCGTACACCACATGGTTTTTCGTTGTGTTAAGCTGATATTTACTTACATAAGATAATTGCTTCATCGTATTCAGGTGGAATGGCATGCACTTAGCCTGCTTATCACAAACAAAACTTCAAAAACGTATATGCAACATGCAAATTGGAAGTTCGGTAAACAAGATGTCGGTAAATATGAACGCGGGCCTGTTTGTGGCACCGACATAAATATTCGGCGTTACTTATGCGCTGTCCCGTCCCGTGGCCAGGCCAAAAACACCTCCGAAACCGTGCTGCTTTCATTTTAAATTCTAATTTTATGATTCATCTCATTTGCATATTATCACAAGTAATCACAACCACTACCTATATTTAACCGGTCACTAGGAATGGGTTACCCCCTCTCAAATGTATTTTACAGATTTGACAAAATGTTCGTATAAGGTTTCGAAATAATTTGCGTGTATAACCCCAATCTATCAATTAGATCTATCTGCAATCCTTTGAATTTAATATGGAATCTTAACAAATATACTTCGTACTAAAGTCTACTTATTTTAGGTTAGCTGTACCTACTTTAAATAGATTCCTATATGTATTTAGACAAACATAAAACGCATGCAAATCATGTTAAAACTTAGGTGTTGTCCGAGAAACAAAAGTGATAAAAAAGCGAACGTCACAATAATTTTAGTAATTCTTGTCGTACAAAGCGTAATTCCCGAAGATTACTTTCAGCAAGTTGCGTAACTAATGAAGCAACTTGTGACACGGGTCGGCCTGGGATCGACGTAATCAAATTAATGAGAAAACTTCACTTCAATTTAGGCTTTCCTGCCTCAATCTTTAGCTTATTTGGCGGAGGCAGCGGTCAAGTCAGTGAGCAGAATATTATTGCGGTACTTTGTAAGTTTGCACAATAAAGTCAATATCAGTACCGATCATAGAACCAATATAATTTACCTACTTATATATTATAATACATGAGCACGATATCCCTCTAGATATTTACAGTATAATATTGTTATTTATTATAGGTTAAATTTTTCAAGTATGCATGGATGGGTAAATCCGAAACTATGAGGAATAGCAAAAATGCTGAAAGGAGTTTGCCGAAAGGCCCGATTTTGATGAATATTTAGCCAGTATCTTCTAAAGTTAACAGAAATTTATGACGCAAAAGAAATTGTTGCATCATAGCATCAATAGGTCTCTCTCAGTGGCCTTAAAGGATACATGTTTGTACACAACTGAGCGCTCTCGTATTTTAGGATGCGGTGGAGTGTAAAATTCAAAAATCAACTAACATTTTCTAGTCCAGTAAGTCACTCACCCCTCAATAGTCCTTCCGAGACGTGTTTGCCTTTCCGAAAAGATTTTACTTCAGATTATCTCACCGTGTTCATTCGACTTTGTTAACACTGGAATCCTTTAAAGGGCGCTTGAAGTTTTATTTGTTTTACCTTTTTTCATTTAAGCCTGCGGCTTGAAATACCTAGAACATAATGAGGATTCCTTTTTGCGAGAACGACATATTTATAAATCTTATATATTTCATGTACATATACGATAATGCCAAGTGTTAAGGCAGTTTTAGGTACCGACCTGCTATAATTTATAATAGACTGAATTCTACATGCATGTCAAACTATGTGAGGCAAATTCAGGCACATGTGCGAAGGCACGCTTGACAACTTAGGCTTTACTTAGGGAGGTGTTAAACGCTCATATCGCTCCCGAATGGATGAATCCCTGAGAGTATATTCGTGTATACGATAACTACGTTTTATGAGCCTTCGAATATTATACGTTATTTTGAAACCCAGAACCACTTCTTAAACTTTTCGATTTTCAAATTCTACTCAGTCAAAATTCAGACTCAAAATAAAAAGTAGGTATCGAATATAAAGTGTAGTAGGTACAATGAAAACCCTTCTAATAAAAGATATATACAGAGCTATTTGCATAATAGATTTTCATTTCAGATTTCAGTTCATTTAAAATTATTTATATATATTAAACCGATGAATTTAAACTTAAATAACCGATCTCGATTGCGGTGGTATAACTTTAAGGAGTAAGCAAATAAATTGCTACTGAAGAGCTTAAAAGCTTTACTTTGGAACGATTTCAACATATCAGGAAATCCGGTAAAGTAGAGGCACTTTAACGTGTAATTTTAAGGTTAATTAGAAGTTAAACTTATGAGTATAAGTAAGGTACATAAGAAATGTATTATAAGTAGACGATAATAAAATATCTCAAATAAAATCGTTAATTCTGACTGACTACTGTCTTGTTTACTTTTATATTATTTCATTATTTTAGTTTATGAATTGCTTAATTAACCACTAGGACTACCACCACCACCACCAAGGATTTTAGGTTAACTTTAAGGGTAGAGAGAGGGAAAGGAGAGGAGAAAAATCTAAAACGCTTAGTATCTTGAGGTGGCAGTAGAAAATTTAAAATAGAGATTTAAGTTATCTATGATTTAAATTTAAGTAAAATTAGTAATTTAATTAATTTTTTTAATTTCAAATAAAATTAATCCAAATTTAATTTTTTTATATAAAATTTATTTTTAACTTTTATTTTTTTATAAGTTTTTAATTTAAAATTTATTGAACAGTAATTTTAATTTAAATAAACTGAAACTGAAACTGACACATAAACTGAAACTAACAATCCGTAATTAAGTCTTAAGAACGTTTTGTGGTTAAGTTGTGTGCCGAAAGTTCGGCGGTAGGTAGGTAGTACGAGTAGGTAAAGTCTTGGATTTCATTTTATTATGAAAAATAATGTTTGCTTTAAATAATCGTAGATGATTAAATTCTGCATATATTCAATTTCATATTACTTATGAACTACCTGTTTCAAATATTTTATATACCTATCTCAAAATCGGTACGGTTAGGTACATTTAGAAGGTAAATATAAACATGTAATCTAAAGGCAATGTGCAAAGTGCAGTTCCTTGCAACTCATACAAAGTGCATGAAATATTTGTTTCCCATAAAACATTAAAGTTCTTTTTTTCTCAAATATTACACAATCTCCCATCACATTTTACAAGCAGAAAGAGGCGTGTGCATAGAATTAGCACAATTTCAAAGTTGGAATGAGTAGGTAATACGATAGCAAGTAGATATTTTACCAAGTAATAAATTGACGATAGCTATTATCCACATTGTTTATACAGGAAGCCATCGTTATTTGAAATCTAATTTCGCTATAATTAATACTAAATCATTGACTGTTTATCCGACTCGCAGATCGACATAACGTTATCTGTAACAATCAACATTTGAAATTACCTAGTTTAAAATAAATAACGCTTCACACTCGGATACTAGGATACCCTGTGTCGTGGGTGCCATGGACACACACAAGACAAGATCACACACACCCAGACCAGAAACAGACATTCAAATTTATCATTCAAATCTCTGCTCTGCTGGGAATCGAACCCAGGACCCTCCGCGCGGCGCACCGGTGACTTAAACACTGCGCCACTAGGGTCGTTTGAAATTAGGTACTTTGTTAGTACTACTATATCTACGCGTTATATTTATATACGAGAAGGGCAGTAATTAGGCCATTCATTTGATTGCTAGAATAACATTTTTAGGAATCATAATAATTACCTTCATACCAACAAATTCTTATTTAATCTTACTCCCTTACATAATATCCACGGATGTATAGCGATGATGGTGGAGGCCACCAAACCTGCAATTATGTATACACTACTTACACTTAGGTACCTACACCTATACTCATTAACTGACAGTATGTAAACAGTGTGAGTCTGCAACCCATCCGTGAGAACAAAGTCACGTCAAGTGGGGTCTTCTTGCAGTGGAAAGCCAATTGCATGTTGGTGGATTTCCTATGGAGAACACTTGACAACATTATGGACATGAGCACTCCCAAGCATGCAGGTTTCCCTGCGACGTTCTTTTTCACCGGTATTTTTCGAAGAGTAGGTCCAGTTAAGAATCTCTAAAAAAGACACGCTTGCTTATATTTGGGAAATATTGGAGTTCATCGGATATCTATCACCTGCCCTGAAGCAACATGAGGTGCCAGAGAGGTGTGGTTGCTTCAGTAACTATTTCAGACGACCATCTTAGTGCTCAAGTGTACTAATGCGATCTCAAAACTTTTATCCTATCCTGCAGAGAGCCTGCATGCTCTTCTGCTACTCATTAACAGTAACTATGAATAGGAGGATCCTCAATTAAAACATTCGGACACATTACAGTTCCATTACACATTTATACCACTTAATGCAATGCAAATGTTAATTAAGAGTATTAATATTTATCCATTAAGGCCGTTTATCTAGGTTACCAACTGCATATTATATTTTGCACAAACTTCTTCTAAATTAAGTATCCTCGGGAACTGGTACTGAGATTCACATTTCAGAGATATCTTTATAGTGAAATAACACACTACTCGGTAAGTGGGTAGTTACTCGTAAGTAGCAGAACTTCATACTTAAGAAGTTTAACATTAATGCTTTATTTGGCTTCATTTCTATTGTAAGTGGAAGAGCGGTCGTTGCTCGCCAATAAAAATCCATAAGAATACTCAAAGTTTTAAACAACTTATGCGTGACAACCGGGACCGAGCGTTTAACGTGACCTCCGGTGTAACGTCTAGCAGCTGTATTACGGTAATTTTTTTTTTATTAGTCTTTTATTCCACGTATCATATCATTTCGACAACGGCCATTGATACTCCGAAAAGTGAACGTGATTGAATTGCAAAAGCACTCTACGAGTATTTCGTACCTAGCCCTAGACGGTTCCACATGACAGCTTTTTTCAGCTAAACGAAATGATTTATATCGTTTAGAACTGAGTGTGATAATATTTTACTAGACTTTCATATTTCACCTCTATACAACGTGTTACAAAAATATTTCTGTAACTGTGTGATCACAATAGTGGCGTAGCGTGCCTTGGCGGGACCCCGTATAAAGATTTGTTTGGGGGCCCTTAGGAAGGGTAAAGATCTCTTTCTCAGATTCTCACAAAAGAAAAAAAGTTTGAATAAAATTAAAAGAAATATTTATTCATCATAATTATCTATCTGACACTTTTCCAAAATTTTTATAAACAATTCAAACTAAAAATTCAAATGCAATTGCTGTTTTCAACTTTTGTCATTTCTGAAATAAAAAAAAAAATTGGGAAGTTTTTATTAATTTTTGCTTACGCACGTTGGGGCCCCCGTGGCCCGGGAGCCCCGTATAATTGATACGGCAGATACGCCGGTAGCTACGCCCCTGGATCATAAGTACTTTAAATCACCTATGGTGTCCAATCCGTCTGTCATATTTTTTAATCATAAAAAACCTTGGACTCTCCAGTCATGTTAAATATAATTGCTCACACTAATATAAGTACCTACTCATCCATTTCCTGAACATTACAAATGTTGCACAATTTTGAAAGTTGCAAAACTATCTTAATCAATAGATTAGAGAGACTACATACCTAAGCACTTGGTTCGTATCACCGTACCTAATTTAAGTCTTTCCAGAAAGTTGCCATGATTAAAATTATATCTGATTTATGAATTCGTTCAGAACTTAGCCGGAATATTAGTAGGTAACGTAACATAGCGCGTACACAGCGTGGGGACTCAAAGAGTGATCGCAATAAATTCAATCACGCTCACATTCCAGTCTCTCATTGACAAAGCGCTGAACATCGACCCGTGAGCAAAACCTATTTACTTGCAATATAGGTACATATCTATTTCGTCAAAAGATATTTCTTTTATAAGAAGATCAAACAAGTAGATAGGTCATGGCCACGTGATGGTAAGTGATCTCCGTCGCCCATTGATACGAATAACATCCCGAAATCTCCCTTACACACAGAGCTCATTTTATGCCTTTTTTGTAGATTACCTACCCTAACATGTTTTGAAAACGAATCAGTAGTAAGTATAGAAAACTCACAAAACTTAGCTCTCTGTGGTTTTAATTTTCAAATTCAATTCAAAAATTTTTGTATTTATTTATTATTTGTCGCGTTTTAGTACTTATAAATGTCATTTGTAAATCATGAAAAGCGACTGCTCAAATCAATTAGGTTTGCTTAGTGAGGCCACTTCTGAAGCAGATTTTGCCTCAGTTTTTTGCTTGACTCTGGATAACGGAGAATTTTTAAATTCCCTTTAAAATTCTGCGGTTCTTGCCCTACTTTTTTACACTACCGTTATTGGCAACTCGATTTCATGTTTTTTTAGGCTTGATTCGTATACGTAATATGCTTCTACAATAATAATTATTATTACGTAGGTAGATACTTCATAATTTATTACGGTTAAAAAATTAAATTGCGTAAATTCGTCACCACTAAGATTACGTCATACATATTATGAATTATGTGACTCGCAATTAATGGTAATTAATTGGTAATCTTATATACTTCCGAAATCAATGACCTCAAATATCGTTAGAACACAAGTAAATCTAAGTTTAATTCAATTAACGCCCGAATGTTCCACCTAGATATCAACAAACGATGTCCTTTTTGTAAAGTAACTATGTAATACGAAATACCGAGATCCCGAGGTTGCAATTCGATAGGCAGGTTTATGTCCCACTGCTGGGCGTGGGTCCCTTCCCAAACCAGATAGCTCTAATGCGATTTAGTGAAATACGAGTAGGTATCTAATATGAAGAAAAACCGATTAAATCACAATCCTATAGCTATTTGGTATATACTTTAACTTTATTTGCAGAAATGTTTATAACTCTTTCAAAAGCTACATTATTTTTAACTAGCTATAAACATTTAACAAGGTTTGCTGTCATCTACAGAAATTGACTTTTCCCGTTTTTCTGGTTTTTAATGCTCAATAACTTCTGAAGTGGTTCCGGCATAAAACAAAACTTTATTTCCTCTAAAAGACGATGAAATACCTAGCTTGTGTTTTCTGTTTTATAGCAGGTTCTATCGTTGATTTACCTGCAAAATGCCTGGACAATCGTATTGTTTGCTCTTAATTATCGCAATTCATAACTTCTGAGAAACTCATTCCTCAACACTCTGCAGCATCTAATAATCTTGCTTTAATATAAATTCTTTTGATTTAATATTTATGTGTTCTTATCTTATTTAAGATTTTTAATAACAAATGACTAAAAATAATTTCAAATGGTACTTATGACATTAGTAAATTATGGTCACCTGAATGATAGCCCTACCTGGTAATGGAATTTTAATTCAATGGTAAAGTTTCGCAGCTACGAATGTAATGTACCATCGAACACAATATTATTATGTCGTACATTACTGAAACAATTGAGCGGCATCTCTCCCCTTCTTTGTGTATAAACAGCACTGAAGCGTAAAATTCAAAAATCAACTAGCATTATCTAGCTCAGTGACTCTCTACCCATCCCCATCCCTCAGTAGTCTCGCGCGAAACATGTTTGTTTTACGCTTAGGAGATTTGCCTTCAGGTGAGCTCGAGTTCATTTAACATTGTTTATTTTGAAATTCCTGCAATAGATATTTGTATATATAGTTTTGTAGTAAGTGTCACACCCCCACCATGTGACGAGTTTACGTACCTAGGAGGATTGATTGACTGGAGGCCACGTAACATGATTTGAAGCGTGGCAGTTTTCAGTCACTGACATTAGAGGTGTCCGGATGTACTTTTAACGAACAGAAATCGGTTTCGTATTCAATAATCGGTGATAGCCCACTGGGATCCGGGTTCGAATCCCAGTGGCACCAATGACTTAGTAAAAAAGTTATGTGCGCTTTATAAAATTAAATATCACCTGCTGTTACGGTGAAGGAAAACATCGTGAGGAAACCTATATGCCTGAGAGTTCACAAAAAAAAAAATGTTCTCAAAGGTATATGAAGTCCATCAACCAGCAGTAAGTATCACATTTTCAAATTGTAATATATGAAAATAAAACTGTTGCTTTTTCTCATATTTCCTGATTTATCTGCTTAAAGCAGTAAGCAGCACATAACATTACTTGTTCAATAACAATCACTTAACTATAAAGTCTTTTTAGTAAAGTCAAGAATGAATTCGCTAAGTAGGTACCAACCTAATACTTTAAGTATGACAGTTCAATTATGACATGCTAACTGGTTTCGCTGAAATAAAATAATAAAGCGGCGATGCTTTGTCTCATGTAAACCCAGAGACGTATGAACTCTATCAAAACCAAAATTTTATAATTTCTCTAAGGCTGATGCAGAATAGGTACGCCAGAAGGCAGACAAACGCTACTTACTTACTTACTTGTTACTTTGGCGATTGCTGCTTTGTGTCAGATGATGAGGAGAGAACGATTATATACTATTTATATGTATACCGACCTACTTATACTAATGGCATTTATTATGTGTAATGCTTTTATATTTTTGAATTGTTCCTACTTACAGGAAACTAAACAAAACCTTTATTTTCCTTTATAATACCTAATAGTATTATAAATATTAAATTTCGAATTCTTAAAATACTTTATGGCCCATTCCTTTAACGATCGTCATTTTTGTTGGGTTTCGCCATAAATCTTGGAGATAGGCATTTTAATAAAAATTACAGCTCCGCGGAGCACGTTATGGACATACATAGGTACATACGTGAACTATCGCCACAACCCATGTGGAACACTTTGCATAAACATAAACGTATCCAAAAAAAATATCGTGAACTCTAAAAATATCCTTACATAATAAACAGATAGGTATTGTGCAAAATCTCGATAAAAACCTATCTACTCGTGAAGTCAACTATCATTGTAACCTTTCAGAGTGCTTGTGCACGTTCATAAACACACGAGTAAACGAGTTTCGCAAAAGAGTACCGTATAAGAAATATTACCGTTCGTAAAGCCAGCTATGGGAAAAAACGTATTTTGTTAAAAATGAGCTCTATCCTTAGGTTTGCCATATGTCATTACCTACCAAAATTTGTTCCGTATTAAATTAGTAACACTATCGAATGGTGTAATAATACAGGGTGTGACTTATTTTTCAAAATCAATGGGTTCGATCCCTGGCTAAGCATATTGATTTTTCAAAAATCGAACGATGCAGTTTTAATTTTCATCAAAATCGATCCCCAGACTCCATTCAGCATTTTTCGATATTCCTCAGTTTCGGATTTCCCCATCCACGCACACTTGAAAAATTCACCCTGTATACCTACATATAGCCTCAGACTGATTGGTGAAAGAATTTTTCAAATCGGTTTAGTAGTTTCGGTGCCTATTCAATACAAACAAACAATCAAATCTTTCTTGATCAGTACGGACATTTCATCCGCTGGACATAAAACTGGAGATCCGCATCAACATTTGGGCGAACGAGTAGGTATCTACATTAATTATATATGCGTCATACACGGTTAGACATTTGGAACAGCGCATGTGCAGCGCACGACATTTGGTTACGCATCACGTAGGTAAACACCTAAAATTTTAAAATATAGTTACATATCTACCTACCTAAATTCTAAATAGGATCTTTAGACTGTAATAATCCCTAGAAGTAAAGGTAGACGTCACCTACTTAATAAACTGATTGTAAAGTATATCCCAGGTCCCAGGCTGGATTATAAAGTTTAAAATAAGTTGTTGGAATCACCTTTTAAGCCGCTTACCTTTGAGCTTCCTTTAGATAAATCTAACTAAAAATGACCTCACAAACACATTATGTAAAAATATCGTTGGGTTCCGATCCGGGTGACGAAGGGGTGACGACAAAAATGAACTGGTGTTCAATTCGCAACGTAATATATTGCCAATACGATATCAATCGTCATTCATGGGGAGAATGAGCAAAATTGCTCTCATAACTCATCGAAACTCAACGAATGGCCGTGTGCCCGTGTATAGTAAAGTACTGTTACGCGAGACAGGTGGAAATACATAAATCACACGGCCGCCCGTCGCTGACAGTTACATACATGACCTTGAATGGCCACCTACATGACTTTGTAATGGAATCTCAACCTTATGCCTAATACGTTAAGGTTCAAAATAACATGGTGTTTACAACTTTGGTACATTCTACTCTAGTCTATATTGTTCGGGATCGTTCCAGAAATTTCTAATATATCTGTAAAAGTGAAAGTGAAAGTGTGTATACGTGTTTTGCTGTATATAAAGAGTGATAATTTATTGTGTGGACGTTAAATAAAGTACTTGCGCAACCAACTGGTGTTTTTACGAACCCCACCATCCTGACGACGCGACAATTGGTGACAGAAGCGGAAGAAGAAGGAGTGAAGAAGGAGTGCGAACTCGACGTTAGACGGCTCTGGCTGCATCGCGAATGGAGTCGCCTCAGCGAGAGCGCTTGACAACAGTGGCGACCACAGCACCTACACCTGCACTCGTGTCGACTGCGGAACCTTCAACCGCGCCGGCCGCTGCGACCGCACCCGTACCAGACGATGAGTAATCCAGGCGGCTTCGATATACAGGCCTTGCTCGGTGCTATGCAGGCCATGCAAGAAGGATTGCAAGAGAGCCAACGCGAAGCCACTGTCCAGTTGCAAGAAGTGCGTCAAGCCACCACCCTATTCCAGGAGACAATAGACACGAAGCTCGTAGGCTTCCAGGGAGTGTTGGAGAACATGAAGGAAGACGTCGAGATGCTAAAGACGCAAACGCAAGATCATGCTGCAACCTTTGGCGCCTATGAGCGGAAGTTTGAAGAAATAGACGAAAAGCTCCAGAAGGTTATCCTCGTAGATCATGAAAAGAAGTTCGAGGAACTGGAGAGGAAGCTGCGGAAGACCATGATTGTAGGCACCTCCGTTACACCTACAATTACGGCTGGAGGTCCAAAGCTTAAAGTCCCCAGTTTCGACGGCTCTACATCGTGGAAGGCATTTAAAGAGCAATTAGCAATGATTGCTAAAGGTAATGGTTGGGAAGAAGAGCAGAGCCTCATGGCGCTTACTTTTGCTCTTCGCGGAGATGCCGCACGCATTTTAGAGAACGTGCCATCGAATGACAGGACGTTGGAATCGCTATTTGAGGCTCTAGATGCCCGTTACGGAGACAAGCACTTGGAGCATGTATACCGGGCGCAACTAAAAGATCGGGCCCCAACAGTCCAAGTATCACAGGCTTGTGATGGGAACAGCCTTGTTACCACAGGAGAGATTAATGGCAAACCCTGTCGTTTTACAATCGATACAGGAGCATCGAAATCAATCGTGCGACCGGTACTTTTAAAACGAACCATTATGTGGAAAGATGCACGCCCATTGTACAATCTACAGACAGCAACAGGCCAGCCAGTGACCGTCCTGGGAGTTACAGAAGTTCGAATAAAACTTGGAGATGACACTTATGTGCAGTCTGTCTTGGTGGCTAATATAACTGACGACTGCATCTTCGGATGGGACTTTTTACGGACGCAACAGTATGTAGTCGATGTTTCAAGAGGAGTATTAAGCTTCCCCAGACAAGAAGTTTTCCTGGAGGGATCCTCTTCGACAGCAGTTTACAGTGTGAGGGCTGTAAAACTAGCACCCAGGTTGAAACGTTGGTCAGCAGCTGTCAGGTCATTTGCAACAGCGGATGGACGAAACCCATGACCTGGTGCGACAGAACAGCCTGGCGTCCAGCGCAAAGATGAAAACCGGCTATGACCGCAACGCAAAGACACATGGTTTTGAAGAAGCAGACTACGTCTGGCTACACAACCCCTTGAGGAAAAAGGGAAAATAGCCGAAGCTTCAAGCCCGATGGGAAGGCCCATATAAGGTGATCACGAAGATCAACGATGTCACCTATCGCATTAAACAAACAGATAGAAGGCAACCGAAGATTGTGCACATCGACAGATTGGCACCTTTTCATGAGCATGATTAAGAGAGGGGCAGTGTTACGCGAGACGCGATTAAACCTGAATGAAAGATTAATACATATGTTTATGCGCTTTGCGCTATTACCTAGGTATTTATTTCTGGCCGCCGGGCTAAATATATTTTGAGTACCACCTGCAGATAGGAAGCAGTCCTGGATTTGTCAATAGGCCTATGGGCGGCAGCCTCTTAGGGACGGCAGATTTCAGAGGACGCCTATCGAAAATTGTAAATCCTAGTATTTAACTTTAGTGCCTGCCATAATACAAAAAATTAAAAATTACTAAGTATTTTAGAAACCTCCATAAACCTACCTACATGGGGCGGCGGAAATACCTAAAGTGACCTACACTCATAAAAAATGTAAATCCGGCACTGAATTAGGAAGGTAGGTAGGCATAATCATCATGTTAGATGACCACTTCAGATCACAGAATGTTTAAAATAATGATCTCTATAATTTTGTAAGGCCAACCGCCCAATCTAAATTTCTGAGAGAAATGTGGTTTTTGCCTCATGAGACTGTAGCCACGCAAAAACTGAAAAGTGTCTGAGTAATGTATTAATGTTGCTGTAATGCACTTACACTGTTACGGAGACACTTTTGCACTTAAATATCTATAATAATGTAGTAGGAGGTATTACATAACCAAACTTTTGAAAATTTCAAACTTAAAAGAAAAGTTCGTCTGTGGAAAATCTGTTTTAAAAGTTATAAAAACAACTTTCCTTATAAAGTAAGTGCTTGCACCAGCATTTTTGGAATAGGTACTAACTAAAATATTTGATATCACAGAATGTAAGTGATTGTGAAACGGAATACATACTCTGAATCATCTGAAGACGATGAATAGATGTGCAACTTGAAATTTATAAAAAAGTTTCTAGTTACAACAGTTTTTGTTTTTTTTTTAGCTATTAAGTCTCACTGTAGGGCAAAAGCTTCTTCATGTTACCAACTAATTCTGTCGCCTGCCAACTTCCTTCATTCCTATGGAAACAGAATTCTAACCATCTCTTCTTTGGTTACATACAAATGAGAGAAAATAATAAGTACTTATAGCTAAATTATCAATTATGAAATACACGCGGGTGAAGTGACGGGCAACAGAATTATCTTAATCATTCTTAAAAAGATACGTATACAACTATACATATATCACAAAAATTGTATTTTTTTCCGTCATCAAAATGTTGCGAACCCCTGAACATTTGGTTACATAATTTATAGCTTCTTATGAAGGGGACTTTACCTACGAGTATCTACTCATAATTATAAAAAGGAATGTTCAGAAGCGTAAGTAAAGTATTTAAGTACGTATAAGGTTGTAGTATGATTAATTAAAGTAGTATGATTGTAAGCAAAAAATATCTTGAACATGTGATATTTAGGTACATGGGTAAATAACTAACCAAATTATAGCAAAACACGTCTCAGACTAGAGCACATCTCCGTATAAACTGAAACTAACAGTCCGTGAGTCTTAAGAAAGTTTTGCGGTTAAGTTGAACAACTAGCAGAGTTTGCCATTCCACTTGTATTGTTTAACATGACTAAGTGGAAGGATAGGGTTATTTTCTTAAATGGGGTTAGGTAAATAAGAATAAGGTAACAATGAATTTACCTAAACAAAATGTTTAGGGCATATAGTAGGTTTGTAGACTTCAAAATCAATCTATATTGTTTAGAAATGTACGCAAAAAAGTATGCAATAAACGAGCAGAGGAATATTCACGCTTTATTTTTATTCCTTATTGATACCCATAGCAATTAAATAGAAGATTCCAACTTTAGTACCTTGTAGATTTTTAAGATTAGATAAGTACATCATGTACTAAGTATATATATACTAAGTATATAAAACATGAAGAACATGCTGTTGCACAGCAGGGTATATGATGGCGGAAAGGTACCAAGCAACCCAGAAATACTTATAGTTCTACAAACTGTATTTGAGACGATTTCCTCCTCTAATTATTGTAAGCACTGAACTTAAAACTTATATTATGTTTGTATATATATAATTTGCCGGTGCACTGCGCGAGTGTCCTGGGTTCAATTCCCAGCAGAGCAGAGATTTGAATGATGAAATTGAATTTCTGTTTCTGATCTGGGTGTGTTGTCTTGTGTGTGTCCATGGCACCCACGACACGATGTTTTAGTATTCGATTAAAAATGCCCGTATCAGTTTATTTATTTATATTTTCACAAAAACTTTAAGTGAAACAAGTCTATAGTCAATAGACTATTTCTATGTAAACAATATTCACTACCGCTTTGAGTAACGAAATATACCTGCAACCCTTTTTATCATCCCACAGCTGGGCACAGGCCACAATGGGAGGCTTGAAGCATACTTAGAATTAGTAGAAAAGCAGGCTAGTGGCCAACCCGTGTCGATGTCTTCAAACCATGCTGTCAGGTATGCAAGAGTATTTTTTTAGTATTAGGTAGTATTATTAGTATAAGGATGTTCTATAGTATACTCGGTCTTCAAAAGCGGCAGTGAATTTTGCTTCCTTTCAATGGGTCTCAACCGTCTCAATAACATACAAAGCAGTATAAATAGCCTTAATATAATTTAGTTACTAAACATCTGTTATTTCATCATAGCAATAAATAAGAATATTGTGACAACGAAACTGTAGTAGCATTATCCACAAACAATAATAAATTATTGAGACCCTCCATTACAGATAAAAATAAATATTATAAATATTGTGGGGCAACTCACACATGGCTTTCTGATCCCAAAGTAAGCAGTGAGCTTGTGTTATGGTAACCAAATAGCTGACAAACCTACATATATATTTTTAAATACATATTTATATGTATAGATAATTTACACTCAGACACAGAACAAACACTTGTGCTCATCACACAATATTTGTCCTGGGTGGGATTCGAACCCACAACCTCCGGCATAGTAGTTAGGGTAGCTAACCACTAGACCAACAGGCCTGTCAAAAATAAAATAAATAGAGTGTTAATAAGGTTATCAATCAATTATAGGCTTACTTTTAACATTTAACTTTAGATCTATTACTACAGTTTTCTTAAACATATCTGTGAGGTCATTTCTAACATGTGACTTTATTTGTTGCAGCCTTCCACCCCCCGCACCACTAATAAGTCTCATGATTCTCTCTGAAGGACATTCAACTACAACTGAACATACAATTTTATTTTCTTCATTTATTTCTTCATAATATTCCAATTGTGTCTGCAGATTGTAAGGAATCTCCTGTGCGAGAAAATCTAAGAATTTTGCTCTTACAGCCTCTTCAATTAACGTTTCTGGGGTTTGATCTGTCCATTCCTCTGGAGAATATTGCAGGCTGGCAGGTTTAGAATTGCTCATGAGGTAATCCTGAAAAAAAAACCACTTCCTATACTATATTATCCATAGTACCTACTTGTTTTATCACTTCCGCTTATTGTATCAGTATGCACATTAAGATTTAAATTAAGTTTCAAAACATTTTTAAAATATCATACCTTTACATCATTTATTCCATCACCATTTAAAGCAGAAACCAAAAACACATCAGAAAAATGACTGTAACCATGCAATGGCTTTTTTCTGCTGGAATGCTCAGCATTGGGCACTGGATTACCAGCAATAACTCCATTTGTAAGATTCCTTATAGTGGCTAGTAACTGCTTCTTTGATTTAAGACGATCAATCTGCAAAGAGAATGAACCATGGTAGCAGTTAAAGCAAATATTTTTTTAATGTAGTACTAAAATATCAAATCTAAAATTAAATGTGACTTTTATGTAACCTAAGTACACTTTCAAAATTAAGTGTAGGTGCATGGTACTATACATATACAATTACATATTACACTATATATTGCTACTTTTGATGTTCTAGATTTCTTTTATGGTGTAAAATTGGTCATACCTTATTTAAAATAAGAAAACTAGGAACGCTATTTGTTATTTGCAACATATTGAGCACATCAGAATTAAGGCTGTCCCTTGTCCAATGATTGGAAACATCATGAACTACACCTACAACATTTGCACAACGTAAACTTTTTTCACAAGCTGATATAATTGCATCTGATAATTTATACCTGAAAAACATAAAAAACAATATCACATCATTATCAGAAATCAAAATCTAGAAATTTATAGTCTAAGTACTTATTTCACCAGAAACATACTTCTTTCTCTCTTTTTCTGAAACTACACCTGGTGTGTCTAAAAATATTAATTGTGTGTCATTTTCATAACATATGGCTCTTATCAATTTAGTTGTGGTGTGTACTTTGTTTGATGTAGCACAGATCTGAAAAAATATATATATTTAATAGTGACTTTTGGAACAACAAACTGCATTCTTCCTAATGCTAAGTCATCACTGCAACACATAGACACCCACATTCTTGAAACAGAATAGAATTACTACCTAGGGTTCATGGGAGAATTACTACTTACGACATATACAATACAATTGTAACCTCAATTACATAAATAAATAGATCCAGCACCTCTCCCTAATCACACACTTGTTTCTTTACTAAAAATGTTCAATTAAATTTGTTTTTTTTTTCTTACCTTTCTATCTAATATTTTATTTATCAGTGTACTTTTTCCAGAATTCGGAGCACCAATTATTGCGACATTTACAACCTTGCCCGTATGTTTTTCGCTTTCGTGCTGAGGCAGCGACGAATACCAAAGTAATTGGATAGCTCTGAAAGAAGTTACTTTAACTGAATTGTAAAATAGAAATGACATTTTGACTACACATTGAATTTCAAGTACGAAGAATATGGGGTGAATGGTCGATACAGTAGTGTTTCAGACAAATAAATTAGGGAAAAAAAAAATTTCTATGATAAAATTCTTTGATTAGTAAAAGACTAGCGACTGCTAATAATCATTATACTATACAGACAGAAGCAGATTAGCAGATGCCAGATTCAGATTGCTTGAGAATGCTGCAAATGAGTCACTCACTCAGAGTGACAGTCAGTCTGACAGACAGTCTGACAGTGACGGACACGAATGGGTCCACATTATCCGCATAATATGCAATTCAGGCCGTGTTCCGTTAGGGCGCTTGTACACGCTAAGAAAATTTGCCGTTCCTGCGGCAGACAAGACAAATTCTTCGTGTAGACGACAAGAATTTTGTCTGTTCCACACACGAAAACTTTTCGTGTCTTCCGCAGACAAGACCAATGGAAACGTGTACACGACACGATTCTTTTCGTGCAGTCGACAGTCGGGCGTAGGGCGCGCAAGTAATAACAAGTGTAATCAGTGAGTTTCGTTTATTTATATAAATGTTAACTACAAAGCAAAAAAGAATGATAATTGCATATTATTATTATAACAAAATAAAAAAGGAAACAAAAAACAAGAGACTTTACTGGGTTCATCCAATTATACAAGAGAAAAATGAGTTTGGCGGGTTCATTACCCTTTACCGTGTCATGCGACAACATGAGGAAAAATTTGTGGATTATTTTCGCATGAAAATGTCTACGTTTGACAAGCTTTTGACAACAATAGAAAATAATATACGACATGAAAATACCAAAATGCGAGAAAGTATTCCTCCATACATTAGATTGGCCGTAACATTAAGGTAAGTAATTTTTTAAGCATATTGATTTGAACGTTATACAATAATAAATGTCTTTGAAGTGTTACATGTTTCCAAATTCAACAGACTCCACATGTTCATATTCTTCAGAAAAGTCAAAGTGAAATTCATCTGTATGCGATGTTTCCACACTACTAATAGTTTCGGTGTCAAATTCAATGGATGTAGATTTTTGAGTACTGTAACCTGGTCGAGTCGAGTATGATGGGCCGGCCACCTAAACTTCCAAATTTAATTGAAAGACAGGCTTGTCTCCAAGAGCTATCCTCAAAATTTAAATTTTTCATTATAGTACGTATTAAAGTTTCACCAATATCATTTAAAACCAAAGGTCATTTCCATATAGAACAACAGCGTGGCAAGTAAAGAAATTTTGGTGTGCACAGACAAAGCCGAAGAATGTAGAAAATAGAATAAAATAAAATATTTAAAATGGCTTTATTTCAAAAAGACGGAGGTTTTTTATATAACTCTAAGGTCGGGAACACATTTACGTGTCGTGGCGTGTCGTGACGCGCCAGAAGCACATCAGTTTCATCTATTTACTATGGTTAGAGCATAGATTAAATCAAAAAGGGAAGATACGGCATATCCTTACTTGTATCAATCAGAAAATTAGTCCGGCTCAACTACATGTAACTTACACACACACACGCCTATAAATGAAGTGTCAATCGGGCGAGCAAGACAGAGCGGTAAGTTTTATCATTAGCTGGAGCGAACCGGAAGTGCCGCGTCATCTCGCGCGCGACCGTCTCGCTCACACATAGATCTAATTGTATTTCTATCCTTTCTTAATAAAAATGGCGAACTAAATTCAAAACCATCAGTGATTTTGAAGAACAATTAAGTTTGTGTACTTACGATTGAAAAGAGATGCCGTGGAATTTGTTTTTCGTTTTTTGTGCACCTTATAAAGCACACGAAGGCATTGTTTTACCTTTTTAAACACAAAAAATCCGCGATTATTGTGTTCTAAGCGCACATGTAGTTCAATAGCTCGCCAAATTGCGACTAAAGTGCTGTATTTTCCCTTTTTAATTTAATCTAAGGGTTAGAGTTACATTATGGCCAAAGAAAATAGGTAAGGATTTAAAATGTAACACAGTCTTATAAGGTTAATTTGTTTTATTTATTAATTCAATCCAAACTCCAAAAGCTGAGTAGCAAACATCGTACTGCAAAATAACAAAGAAAAATTATTATACAAAGTAAATAAGGTTATGTACTTATTTACTTTTGAAATATTAATATGTATATACAGAGTTACCTGTAAAACACTAGCAACCTCGCAGCACTAGGTAGCACTAGGCGAGCATTAATGAATGAAACATGCTTTCGTAGACTTACAAATGTCACAACAGTGCAACAAAAACTTGTTTTACCATTTATTTATTATATATTGAGTTATGTTCGAACTCATAGAACAAAAGTTGTTGCTTATGGTGTTAGTTACCTAGTGCTGCGAGGATGCTAGTGTTTTACAAGTAAACCTGTATACAATGGCAAATTTACTTGTCTTTGCACGATCAAAATTTCGATCAATTGAACATTTGTAACACAGTCTAATAAGGTTAATTTTTGCAATGCTTCCATTGTTTTATTTATTAATGCAAACTAATTACAAAACCTATAACTTTTGTGATTAAACTGTAGGTATTGTTTTGACGTATTGGTATTGATTGACGTTAGGCAGTATAAGGCACTCGACTCGAGTGGTTTTGTAAGTTTTGTTTTGACTGATCACGTGATCAAAGTACTGCGAGTGCCTTACCATGAAAACCGCAGTGCTCGCAGTAGAATATGGCGGCGATTTATAACGTCATATATCACATGACGTCATCCCTAGGGTACTGCGCAGTATACTGATAGTCCATAACGGAACGAATTTTTCTACAGTGATAGCACTGTAATGCTCGCAGTACAATATGGCGATGATTTATGACGTCATATATTTCCCTAGGGTACTGCGGCAGTATACTGGCAGTCCATAACGGAACGAATTTTTCGACAATGATAGCACTGTGCAGTGCTCGCAGTGTATTTCGGAACACGCCCTTAGGTCCACAAAAATCGAATCATAATTTTGTTCTAACTTCAGAGTGACTTGAGTTCACGTCCATGCTTGAGTTAGATGGATAGAGCCATAGAGCTAAGGAGGACCATCTCAGGGGGGTGATTCTGTATGACCATTCGATCTCGTGCCGATATCAAACCGTACTCGTGTCACAAACGCGGCACGACCACGGCACGACACGGAATCTTAAATTTCTATTCTATAAGGCGCACGATAGCTTGTCTATGCCTAGGAACTTGTCACAGCATTCGTTCAAAAACCTTAATTACCGGTTTTATGGAACTTTTATCGGTTTTATAATTTCTATGCTATTTATTCATTATTTTCACTTTATGTTGATTTAAATACAATTAACCACCGATACATACTAAAATACACTTAATTAAAAATTAGTTACGTAAGGAAAATATTATTTTGTGATTATGTACTATATTATTGAAGTAGACTAAATTTTGAACGAAAAAATATGATAATGTCATTCTTTGACATTTCAACTTTTTATTGTTAACCACAGTAACCTCAAATCTAACTTTTTCCCTAGATTACTAATTAGTACCTTATTACCGTGTTTTGTTTGCGAAAAGAGTCAATTATGGGAGATATATTTGACCTAATACTCGAGAGAAGAGCTGTTCAGCGTTGGCGCCAAAGACGGGCTGCAGTAAATAGGCGCGTGTTGCGGGATTCTTCAAATCCGCTCTCACTGGACGATACACTTTTTAGAAAAAGCTATCGAGTGTCCAAACAAGTATTTGTTATTCTGTGTGACGTGCTTAGAGAGAGGCTTAAGACTCCTCAAAGATGCACCAGTGTGTCTACAGAAATTAAGGTGAGTATATTTATAATAAAATATATACACACAGTAGCTTGATATATTACTTGATAAATTGTGTTTATTATTGCTCATTTAATTTTTAGATACTAACAACATTGAATTTCCTGGCCACAGGGAGCTATCAAAAACCAGTAGGTAGGGATTGGATAGCTCCCGTTAGTCAGCCAGTCTTAAGCCGCTGTATTGAAGAGGTGGTGGAGGCTCTTAATTTAATTCTCCCGATTTATATTAAGTTCCCAGTATTGGAGGAAGAGAAGAATAAAATTAAACAAGGGTAATTTTCATTCATCATGGTCTGTTCTTGTGATTTGACAATTTTGTCAAAAACTGGCATTAATTGGTATTTTAATGTGTAATTAAATATTCCAGATTCTATGAAAAGTATGGCTTTCCAGGGGTAATGGGTTGCGTGGATGGCACTTTGGTTGCCATTGCAGCCCCTCGCACACATGAAAGTGAGGCTGCTTTTTTTTGTCGCAAAGGTTATCATGCAATTAATACTGCTATTGTAAGTATACTTCTTCTATTGTAATAATAATATGTGTGTGTAAGAAATCGGGACGCATTATCGCAATAATGCATGCGATATTATCGACCTATAATAACGCACCTGTGTGGGGGAGCCTTAAATATAAAGCTTTTTGCAGCTATAGCAATGTATGTTTTTGTTGTATTAATTTCTTTTAGTCAAAAATTATATCTACCAAATGTTTCAGATATGTGACAGTAATATGAAGATAATAGGAATAAATGCGAGGTTTGGTGGTGCAGCTCACGACAGTTATGTGTGGAGCTCATGGAGCATAAGCTCGCATCTTGAAGCTGCACATCATAATGGCCAAACAGGTTGGCTTCTAGCGGATTCGGGTTACCCTCAACGGCCTTGGCTGATGACACCAGTGCTACATGCTCCTGAAAATACCCCGGAAGCCCACTACACAGCTATGCATGTCCGTACTCGGGTATGCATAGAGCAATGCATTGGACTTCTTAAAGCTCGGTGGCGATGTTTATTGCGTCACCGAGTTTTACATTATAAGCCCACAAAATGTGCCAAAATTATTAATGCATGTGCTGTGTTGCATAATTTCTGCCTTAATGATGGAAATACCATTCAGCTTGAAGATGTAAATTTGGGTGATTATGATGACCATATTTACCCAACACCTGCAGGCTGTGTGGATTCCACCAGACTGCAACTAATAAATAACTTATGGCAAAACCGCTGAAGGATTTGCCATACATTTATTTCGTTAATGATGTTTAAATATATGATTTGATTTGTGTAAATAAATGTAAAGAAAATCATAGCACTGGCTGGTGTAGACACTTTATGGTCAGGCCTATGGTTTCCTTTTAAATTTAAATTCTTCATTGACATTCGAGATCTTCAATCATTCATGAAAATAATATTATGTGCGATAGATTTTTACTTTAAAAATGATATTTATTTGTTAGTAATTTACACGGAATAAGAACATTAAATGTTGTTTCTTTTGTTCATTTCATAGAATCACAATTGCGTTTTTATTTCACAAGTAAAATATAATTGTTATAAATATAGAATTAACAACTTTAAACCTATATGTTTGTAAATATTAATATTACAAATTATCTATGCAAAGTATGTTATGGATGTCCATTGGAATTCAGTGACATGGGGGAATGTAGCCATAGATTCAAATATATTCAATTATAGGAAATACATAATTATATAGGAAATGTTATGTATGTATGTTCATAAAATTAAACAGTGTCTAGTTCTAGCAATTCAGAACATATTTGGATAATATCTCACAGAATATTTATTCAAATTAAAACAAACTTGTAAATAAACATATTTTTTATTTGTCCATTTTATTTGATATTTCCTGAAGGACGTTAACTAATCTGTAAAAAAACGAATTGGTTAATAAAGGATCTTTTTTAATATGCATTTTTATTAGAGTATAAAATAACCCTGGATGCAAGCACACACATGTTACAAATAAAAAAACCCAAAGCCCATATTTTTAAGATGCACTTAAATGTCAGGCGTGTTAGAAAAGTTATAACTCAAAACCAAAGCACTATCCTATGGTTAAGTGAGTGATATTGTAACATAAAAGCTTCTGTAGCAGTGATACTTATATCCTGTGTCTGTCAAAAGGAATCATGTCATTTCAGTTCTGTATTTCAGTGATTCTTCTTTAATAATAATAATGCAGTAGAGTCCTTCCTGTCTTCCTGTGCTAAGAATAAACCAATAAATATTAATGTTATTTCCTGTGAAGTAAGTAAAATTACAAGAAAAAGAGTTCGTCGAAATGCATTAATTAAGGGGGGCGCCAGTTTAGCATCAGATATAAATTTTAAAGGAAGCGCCAAATTTTGAATATCTGACAATTTATGTAATAATATAATATTAACTCGGCTTACTTCAATTCGTTGCTACATTCATACCATATGTCTACACCATTGCCATCTAATTCGACGATTATAGTAACCGCCATGAGTCGTGAGCACAGATTATCAGTGGTAGGGATATTGTATACTTTCGACCAATGTACAGCAGCCAATAAAACGTGCTAGACCCAATAGACGACGCACACTGACGAACTGACGTTTGTCGAACCAATCGTGTGCACCGCAACGCACTCAATGTCAAACCGACCAATGAAAGTTCTGCTCACCACTCGTGACGGCAACACAATACAATAAATTGTAATAAATTCTAATAAATTGCTACATTCATACCATACCTTTGTCTACACCAGCGCCATTCTGGAAGGTTTCGGAACTGTTATTTACAGCTTAGACTTTTTTCAATTGTGATGGCACTCCTATTTATCTTCCATACTGAGATCAGTGTTCATAACCGTACGATAATTATCGTACATGTACGATAATTTCATACTACGTACGTAGTAGTGTACCATCGTACATCTTACGAAATAGCGAAAAAAAAAAATCGATATTTCGATATTTCAGTATTATTTCAAAATTCGTCCTCATTATCCTAAGTTTTCATATGATTTTTTAATGCATTCTAATGATTCTAGTCATTTTTCTAGTAGATACGATAATTTTGATCCACATACGATTAAATACGATAATTTTGCGGGCCTGGTACGATAGCTGCCTGGCTTCAGGTTGTGAACACTGGCTGAGATCTTATAACTTAACCAAGATTGTCACTGAGACACTGAACTAGTTGTAGATAGAGTACAAACCTTAATAATGTTAATAAACAATTTTCATTACGTTATGTTGTAGTAATTTGCGTGCGTGTGTGTGTCGCGTAGTTCACATAAATGTCAACATACAAAAGTAGGTACCTAATAAAAAATTATCTAGAATTATTTTTGCAAGTTTTACATTTTCGTAAAATTTGAATGTTAAGTTTCTTTATTGGTCTGAGGTTAAAGTACAATCAATATATTTTTTACTATATAACATAAAAGAACCAATAAAATTCATCGGCATGATTTCTTCAGGTACTTTTATTAACTTTGTTAAACATAATTTATTATACTTGAAGTAAGCGAATGTACTTGTCGCAAAGTTTAACTGTATTTTTATTTCAGAAAATGTCAGAAATAAAGTATAAAAATCAAATTCTAGCAGCTATAGATCACTTGCGCTCCCGTAAATCTCGTCCAGACGTAAATAGAATTTGCAAGTTTATGCTAAAGTGTTATAAAGTCTCCCCCAAAGATACGAAAGCTGATTTGAGGCGTTGTCTTAAAGAAAAAAGTATTGTAAAAGTTGATTACAAGGATAATGTAAGCTATAGAAACGCAGCTAAGTTTCGAAAAAAACATTCCCATAACAGTAAGTGCAATTTGATTTTTATTTAGCTTATTATTATTATAATGTTAAAATCACGTTTGTGTTAAAATAAAATCGTAGCATACATATATTATATAGGCACTTAATATATTATGTTTTTGATTAAGCAACTTTAGTGGTAAAACTATTTTAATTAACTGTTAAGTTATGTACTTATTAAAGTTTACATAATAATCCGAAAGAAATTGATTGTGCATGCTTGATTACTATAAAAATCGTCACATTTTTTTTCAGAAACCAGTTTGTTTATTTGAAGTATGATTATTCTTGAGCTTGATGGTAATCACACAGAGGTGCGACTATTACTGATTAAGGCACTTCAATAGGATGTTACAAAATGCAAATGTGTTATTAATATATTTCTTTCAATTCTAGAAATGGCTTCAACAATAGGAACAAGTGAAAGGAAAATAATAACATCAGCTATTGCTACTCTTATTTATCAAGATCAAAGTTACTTGGAGAATGGTATTGCTTTCGATGATCTTGTCAGAGCAGCAGCATCACAAGACTCTAGATACTCTAGAAAACAACTAGAAAATATAATCAATAAGGAATTATCATCAGGGAGTCTTGTTAAATTACCAAATGGTACATTAGCCTTGGGCCCTGCAGATCATGATGCTGACAGCTCAGATAGCTTTAGATTTGAATATGCAGACAGTAACCATAAGGTATATTATCTTATTTCTCACCAGAGGCAAATTATATGTTAGTATCTCACAAATGCCCTGCTTTAAGCTGCATAATATCTATTATAAATTTTATGTATTGTCTCCTTCCTTCCTTCCTTAAATTTATAAATTAGCATTGTCTGCAATTTTTGTTAAAATGTTCATTATTTCTACACACCTGTTGATTTACTGGATGTGGGTTGGATGTTTTTGTGTTATTTTTTAATCTGTAGATACTTTTCAGTAAGCTAAAACTTAAAATTAGGCAATTTAACTTCCTGTAGGAGTTATCAAAGATTAAATGATTCTTATTTACTTGTTGTAATTATAATTAAAAATTTTTACTAGGTGGCTTGATACTAAATAACTTTTACAGATCCTAAATATTAAATATTTCTGTTTTCAGATGCCATCATCGGCAAATTCATCCTGTAGGTCATCTCCACAGCGCACACGAGGCCGACCAAAGAAGAATACTGGTGGATCCTCAAAGAGTAGTTTAAGTAGTAAAGCCACACAGAATGCTGGAGTTAGGGTTGGAGAAAGAAGGAAAATGGCAAAGAAAGTATTTGATCCTTCAGATAATAATGTACCAAGTAAAAGAAAAAGAGGCAGACCCGTAGGATCTCTAAATAAAGCCACCTTAAAACGAAGAATGATGAAAGATGCGGAAGGAAATACACCTTCTGAAGGTCAACTATCTTTGGATGGAAGTGGGGATGAACTAGAAACAGAAGAGCCTATTCCTCATGAGACTTCAGGAGGAGTGTGCTCAGTGTGCCTTATACAAAAGCCCAGAGGCTCTAATGACAGGCTCGTAGAATGTCGAGATTGCAATAATAAAGCTCACTTAAGTTGCCTTCAGTCAGGTTCTGGAATACTCAAACCAAGACCAGATAACACATGGCAATGTCCACATTGTAAGACATGTGTTATATGCTGTGAAACTAACGATGCTGTAAGTTTAACTCTAGCTTAAGTAATTACTAGCTAAGCCTGGCCACACCCTGCTATTGGCCTTCTGTTTTTGTATTAATTTAACAGTGAGAAGTCTGTTAAAATATTGTTTTATTATTTTCAGGGTATTTTAACAGTGTGCAGTATTTGTTCAGATTCATATCATGCTTTGTGTCACACACCTCGAATACCTGAAAGACTGAAAGCCTGGGATCAATGGGAATGCAATAATTGTCTTGAATCACGTCCCACTGTCACAGGATCACCAGCAATAATTCCAAGTATAGAATATCAATCACAGAACTCTCCTAACGTAGACCCATTTTTGAAACCACATGAGTTGGATAGATCACAAACTAAGCTCTCAGATGAGATTCCGATAGACCCTAGTATACCAGATATAACAAATTGGACTACAGATGATGTTTATCAGTATTTTCAAGAGAATTTTCCAGAGGCAGCCCCTATTTTAAGGGAACAGGTGAAATATTTATTTATAAATTATAATTGTTAAATTTTAGCATAATAATTGAATTCAACAACTAAATAACATATTAAGCCCTGCTTCTTGCTAGTGGTGACTGTGTGTGATAAGATTAAACATCACCTGCTATAACAGTTAACAAAAACATCATAAGGAAACCTTGAAAGCTCTCCATAATATTCTCAAAGTGATGTGAAGTCCACCAACTTGCTGATGAAGGCTAGGATGGCTAAGGATATAAAGCCCATTGTCAGAGGAAACCTGACTACAGTGGGCAAAAAATGAGTTCAAGGCAACAATAAATATAATTATATTATATTAACAGTAACCCAAGATAATGAAACAAAGGTTGAAACAAAATTAAGAAAAATTTTAATAAATATGTAATTTATTTCAGGAATTTGATGGTCAGGCACTGAGTATGGCAAGAAGAGCTGACATTGTGAGAGGTTTGGGGCTCCCACTTGGGCCTGCACTAGCATTATACAGAATGGTTGTGAAACTGCAGACGAGAAAAGATGACTGGACAATGTGTTGGGGTTAATGGTTGCAAAGTGAGCTTTAAAGTAGATCAGTATTAGTATCAGCAAGGATATTAAACAAGAATAATGTGAACTTTATTATCACAAAAGTAAAGTATATACAACAAAGTACAGGTACATTTTGTGGTATAAGGCTTGAACAAAGTATTAGGTAATTTTTATATCAAGGCACTGTGTGTACAACTCTTTGCAATAGCTCAAATTTTTAAGCATAGGCTTTTGTTAACTTGCAAATTTGATTGTTAGCTTTTGATCCATTGTTTTGTACATGTAGAATAAAGGTGATTATAAATAAACACAAAGTAAATACCTTCTTTGTGTTTATCTATATTAGATCTGCTGAAAGAAATAATTCAAGATAGAATATGTAATAAATTTATTGCACTGTACACTCAGAAAATCAAGCTATATTTTCGACTTAAATTGCTTTTATCACATTTGTATTGCATTATCATGGTAATGTGAGTTCACGTACCTATATCAAGAAGACTACTTTTTAAATAATAATGGATACTGCTATTAATATTATCTTTCAAATAATTAATAAGACGAGGAAACATTTTTTCTGTGTATTTTGGTGCTTATAAAATTTATTTGAACTAATAATTTCCCCGAATACTTCACTTAAGTGTCCAAATATTGTCATTCGCTTTAGTATTTTTAGTTTTTTAAACATCAAAAAATCAATTTTAATTATAAAATTGAAACTTATAAAAATATTTTGTGTGTCATTTTGTCCTAAGTAGAGACAAATACTCAATAGGTGTGGAAAACACTCATATCGTCTCATGTTATTATGTATTCTACTGATTTCCGGAAAGCCAAACTATCTACAGTATAGCTGCAGTAGAATAATGCAGTTGGCCAAGAGCAAGTCTGATACGCTCAAGAAGCACTCAAGTATTTCCATGACTGTGACATTGTTTTTCATTTTTAAAATTATGTAAAATTTTACTGTTTCCTAATAGACCAAATAGACATTATCTTTGTAACTTTTTACTTTTCACCATCTAACCTTCTGCTGTTTGAACAATATCCACATCTTGGGCTCCTCTACTATCTTTTTTTTTACATTTTTTCACTCAATAAATAAGCAGTAAGATGAATATATACTTTCGTTTTTGTCATGTGTCGTGTTATTCGTATTGTTGTAATTTAACTATTTAATTTTAATTTCTATTAAAGGAAATATGTTTTTTTAATAGATGGATGTGAATTTATACTTATTATCAGCAATAAAAATAGTATATTTTTATCAGTGTAGTATTGTCTGTATTTTTAGATATATAAATAGCATTGTAGATAGTTTAATGTTCAAGACAAAGTATCAGGAGTGACTTTTGTATTTTATTATTAAACGAATCGTGAGTGGTGTAAACTAACATTTTTAGTTATTTATCAACTGGTTTTACTCACGGTATTATTTATTTATCGGTGATGCCGACATGTTACGGTCCTGACCGAGGACCTTCTTCAGGAGCTTCCGCCGGTCACGGTGGCATCGCGGCGGAGACCGTCCAGACGCGTCCAAACTTCAACCGCGACTGTAGTTTGACTGTTCCCCCATCCTGGAGACCAATTCTTAACACTACGTCGCACTGTCGTGCAATGAACACCCTGGAGAGTGACACAGTTAGCATAGTATGCGCCCCACCGAAACTGTGCGCGCTTGATGAGGACGACACGCAAGATCAAAAAAAGACTGCCGCGTCTGACACCAGCCGAACCGTTCCCTCCACCTCGAGCGAGAGCGGCCGCAGGAGCCGCGCCGCAGCGCGCAGTCTCCGCCGCGATGCCACCGTGACCGGCGGGAGCTCCTGAAGAAGGTCCTCGGTCAGGACCGAAACATGTCGGCATTACCGATAACTAAATAATACCGAGAGTAAAACCGGTTGATAAATAACTAAAATGCATTATGTTGTCTATTACATATTAATGAATAAAATCGTAGAAAAATAAAATCTGTTCATGGAAAATATTTTCTGATTGATTTGGCATAAAGGATGATAACAGAAACCAAAAATAGCATTTTTAGAATTATTGTCTGTCTGTCTGTCCGTTAATTTGTCAATTAATAAAACTAATTTTCATTGAATTCTTTTATTAACGTAGTAATTAATAATGTTCTATTTTTGATACTTTTAACAGATAAATATGTATAAATATTTGTATGATTTTTGAAATCGGCACAGTAGTTTTTGAGTTTATTCATTAGAAACATACACACACACAAAAATACAAATTTTAGTGTAGACTATAAATCTATGGAAATGTTAACCTATGACTGAAAACTTTGTAAGTTTTCTCTACAAGTATCAGAAAATCAATAATATTTACAGCAGTAAAATATAACAATATCACTTAACAATGTAAGAAATCACACTTGTTTTATGTTTGAAATTAAAATAATTTTACATGTTCAGTGCCTTTCACACGCCTAGTGGGTTATTGTAAGGTCAATTACAGTGCCAGCGACCCCGGGCATGTCGCAAAACATAGGTAATAATAATTAAACAGGATTACTGGGCAAGTCATCCTAGATTTTTTAGGAAAGTAAACATTATTACACTTACTGTTTGAGTAATAGGACATTTAAGGTTTCTTTTAAAACTGCTGATTTTCTGTTTCTAGTTATATGACTTTTAATAATTTCGTGTTGTAGATAAGTTGTTGTATAATAACCTCCCACAAAAACCTGTAATAGACTAAAATTAGTCATAGAATAGTTGAAGAAACAAATTAACTGAAATATTTTTTCTTCATGGATTTTTAGAAAAAATAAAGTGAAAGTAAAGTCGTTCTTTGTCTTAACAATCTATTATTTAATTGTTCAATTATTTAAAAACTAAGTTTTTATATAGGTTTTCCAATAGTCAAATCAGTCAGTAATGATGTGTGCTATCTTTCACTAAAGGATATAGGTTGACTTACCCTATACTCTTATATAGGCGGCATCCCTAAAGCGCACAAGAAATTTGATGTGGCATTGAACTAGTTAAATATAAATATCATATTATATACAGTAAATTCATTATTATTTATCATGCTGATCATAATGTTTCATATATGATAAAAATATATTAAATATCATAGTTGCAAAATTGATATAAAATACTCTATAGTGTGTTGGTAGGTAATAAAAGTTGATAAACTGCACTGGAGGCCAAAATAAACAGTCGCCCTGAAAGAAAAATTGAATATGCTCACTCAAATGCAAAAAGTTGTATCAAAGAATTCATTATTTTTTTAAATTGCAATGAGATGCAATTACATTGATTTTTAAATTTCCCATAAATCTATAAATCTAAATGATTAATAAACCTGTAAAAAATCTTCAGAAACTTACTAAGTAAACATATTTGAATTTATCTTTTATCTCCTCTGTACTTTGCTGTCCTGATTTTTTTTCCAAAAAGCCCATTCCATAAAAGAAACAGACTATTGTTGCTGGCGATGCAAAAAGCTGATCACTCAATATCTTCTTCATCACAGTTTTAATATCAGCCAATGGCAGGAGTTTATCTAAATATATATAATAATAATGGTGTAAAGGCCCCATAGCCGAGCCTACTATGAACATTCTAACTGTAACAGGAAAAAAAATTAAAGATTTGAAACCAAATGCTAACAAAACATAGTATGTTCTTTATTTTACCTGTTCTTGCCCAGTCATATCTGTGTCGTAAAACATTAGACTGATATTCAATTTCCTGTTGTACCATATCTCCGAGAGCCATGAACCCTCCGGAGGTTACACTATTTATCAACAATAGATTGTTCTTAAAAAAGAAATTGACACCTCTGTAAAAAGATGACTTAGACCTCTTATAAATCTTTAATGGAATCACAGCTCGGCTTAATCTCCAAGATCCAATTGACATCATGATAATACCTAAAATATAAAACCAAATAAAGGTTATGAACAAAACTACTACTAGATTTGAAGTATTTATTATTTAAGTCATGGACCTACAACATGATATAAGTATTATATTTACACAAAATAGTTTTGATTTTTTTTAAATAGTAATGATCATACTGATATATTAGATAATATTAAATAAAAATAAAATTAGAATTGAATTCAAAAGAACATATTTTGACAGAAAAAGACAAACTCAATATTGATGTTTCTTACCAATTTATTTTTTACAATAGAGATAAAAATTATTTATAACGATACTATTTTTATTGTTATTTAAAATTTGCGCCTAAATGCGCGAAATTTTATCAAATTTTATCACTAAACCTACGTCAATGTCATTTCTTATCTATAATATATGTCATTGCACAATGTTTCCAGCAGAAAAAAAGAGATGACATGACAACCTAGGCAAAGGTGTGTTCTTTTAAAACTTTTAAAGTAATATGACTTAACAAGTAAATAATATTATTAAATTAAAGTATAAAGAAAATATTACGTTTAAACTTATCATTTGTGTAAGGAATTTATATGAAATTTGGCTAAAATTGTTATACGGATTTTATATGGAATTTTTGAACGAAATTACGGACTTCATTCATGTCTTCTGGCAACATAATATACATTACACATACTGTTTTAAGGCACGCGACCCACCTAATTAATTTAGTGTTTTCCTATCTCAGCCGAAATTTTGTTTGAATTTTTGAATAACATCAATTTCTTTTCTTCTCAAGCAATAATAATAAAATATGCATGTTTAATGTTGCACTTAGGACGTTTTTGATATTAAAATTCTTTTTATGTCAACTTGTCAAAGAGTCAGATGCCAATCAAATTTTGTCATTTTACGCGAATTTCGACCTAATTGATTTTGAATGATTGTAGCAAAATAATAATTAATATTATAATAAATTTATAAGTGTAAAGTGATTATAAGTAAAGTTGACGGTGGGGTGGGTCAAGGACTCAAGGTCGATTGTACATAACGAAAGCATCGTTTATTCATTTTTTTTTGAACTTTAAAATTCTTAAGTTTTTACGGATATCATTGCATTTGAAACTAGAAGAAATTTAATATTCTTCATAAATTAAGACGGAAAAGGAGCTGTATCAATACTTATTTTGTTTCATTTGTTTAATTTTGTTTGGATATTTATCGACTAACACTGAGACGTCACAAAATATTTTGAGGTTAGTATTTAAATTCAAAGTTCAAACTAAAACAAAAACTTGTTTCTACATCATATTTTTTGTTATAATTTCCATATTGATACACGATTTTGTCCCTTTTATTTTTATTTAGAAATGCTAGTTCATTTTTTGCATTTTTTGGTAAACCTTTATTGTTGAATTTGTGTTTTCTGTTTTGTTATTGTTTTGCGAGAGTAATTTTATATTTTAAAACAGTTAAAAATAAGAGAGTTATTTTTAATTTTAATTTTAGAAATAATGGATCTGATTAATATGATGGACAAATTGACAATAAAGCATTCAGAGGGAAGCAGCGAGCAAAAATTTTTTAAATCTATAGCAGCAGATATTGATGAAGTTGAAACTGAAATTGTTTTTGCTGATTTTACTGACAAAACATTACTAATTGTTACACAGTATCAAAAAATAGGGACTATGCTTTTGGTTCACAAAGATGAAGTTAACAGTCCACTAGGTTCAAGTGATATTTATACAACAAAAGTTGTTTTTGGTGCTTCAGGGGAGGAACAACAAGCAGCAGCAAGATACTTAGCAGAAGCTATTAAGATAACAAAACCACTTTGTGTCTTCTTATGTCTCAAGTCATATGATATAGAGACTGTAAAAGCCTGCAAGGACATCATTCTTGACCTAAATGAAGAAGGAGGAAATTAGAAAATATGTCTTCTAATGCTGTAAGAAAGTTCAATGTTACAAATAAATACTATGGTCAAGTAGTTTTGGGTCCACCAGGTGCAGGTAAAACAACATATTGTAATGAGATATCCAAATTGCACAAGAAACTTGGTAGAAATACTATAATTGTAAATTTAGATCCAGCCAATGATGGGTTTTCTTATAAACCAGATATTGACATAAGAAAATTAGTTGTTTTAGAGGAAGTCATGGATAAGTACAATTTGGGCCCTAATGGAGCCTTAATTTACTGCATGGAATTTCTTGAAAAGAATATTGATTGGCTCTTGGATCAAATTAAAGGAGAACATTCAACAAATTTTATATTTGACCTTCCAGGACAAGTGGAACTTTACAGTCATCATGACACTCTCAGCAACATTCTTTCAATATTAACTAATGATGGAAATTTCCAGTTATGTGTTGTTCATTTGGTAGATTCACATCACTGCTCTGATGCTGGAAAGTTTATTGCAGCTTTAATGTTGTCTTTGAATGCAATGTTGAAAATAGGATTACCTCACATTAATTTGTTGACTAAAGTAGATCTTTTGAAGAAACATGCAGATAAATTACAGTTTGGAATTGATTTTTACACAGAAGTTTTAGATTTAAACTATTTAGTAGACTGTCTAGAGTCTGATAACTTTACTGCAAAGTACAGTAAATTGAATAGGGCATTAGTATCTGTTATAGAAAACTACAGCTTGGTAACATTTCAACTGGTGGATATGTTTAAAGAAGAGAGTTTGATGTCAGTGAAAAATTTAGTTGATAAAACAAATGGTTATATATTTAAAGCTGAAGAAGGAAGACATATTAACAGTATGTTAGCTTGTGCAATGGGAATTGGTGATAACAATACCAATTTTGATATGATATAAAACAATGTCAAAAACTAACATGTTTTTCTATACAAACCTGCTGATGCTGGAAAATGTTTTTAATGTATTTTGCAAATTTATTTTGTCTTTTTTTAATAAACAGCTGCTTGTGCTACTAGTTATTTGTATGAAAGTGGGTAAAAAAATATTTTTTTAGTATCAAACCTTTTGTAGTTTTTATGCATTTTTTCATTAATTATGAAGCTACAAATGACAAGTATTCCAAAATAATAAAAAATCAAATCTTATCAAGTTGTTTTTTTTTACTTTTTTTTAAAATAATTTTCACCCCCCGAGAAGTAGTGGCATCCACCCCCAGGGCAAAAGCGCAAGTTGGCACTTTTGTTTCTTAACCTTATCACCAATTTTCATGAAAATCAATGGAGGTTCAACGAAATTGGAGGTGAAAACCTTCATTGACTCCACTAATAATCTGCTTTTAAAACTAGCCGTTCACACAAAAACACGGCTTTACCGGACAGACGAAACTCACTCAAAATGGCTGTCAGTGTACTCAGTGTTAGTAGTGTTACATACGTTCGGATACAGTTTTGCAAATTCGGAACTATAAAGTATATATTTTTGATTAAATTTTGACAGATTGTGGGCTTTCCAATACCAAAACCTGGTTACGGCATCAAAAAATCTATGTGGGAAGGAGGGAAGCAACATACCTACGTCAGCGGCCTGCTTAAGGGTTAAACTTATATCAGTCCAGAAAAATGTATTATTCAAACTTTGTTATATCCATCATTTTCACAATTATATTTATTTATGGTTTTATTTCAGATGTCTGAACAAAAAAACAATTTATATTCGAAGCTCATAGAAACGGAAATTAAGATTGATCAACTTTTATGTAGCAGTAGTAAAACTATAGAAGTGAAACTTTTGCATCATTACAATGATATTAAAGATGCCACTCAAATTGTCATAAACCACATTGCAAATATAGAAGGAACATCTGTTGCAGAAGTACATAAGCGATTAAAACTCAATGAATGAAATAAAACAATTTATGTAATAATGGAACGTTTTATTTGAAGACAAATACAACTCTTTACAATTTTAATTCATCATTTTTTGTGTTCATGAACTTAATAGTGATGAACATTTTCAAACTTTGACATATTTTTATGCAGGTTTGTGTAGTTAAGTTATAAGTGTTTTCAAAAAAGCCACAGTTCCATGTTTGCTACTTCAATTACGAAAATGTAGGTAATACACGACAAGTATTTCTAATATTATGTATTTTAATATTATGTTGACAATATTAAGTGACAATTGTAAGCAAACAAGTTTATAAAATGGAGTAAAGTTATTATACTGTTTAATAATCTAAAACTATAGTGAATAATGGATTTAAGAGAAAAAATAAAATCTACTTCCTTTCCGGAATCACCACTAACGTTACACTTTAAAATATGTGAAAGTATATATTAAGCAGAACAAGAATGGTAAATACCCTAAAGGCCACTATACTCTTCAGTGTTTGATTAAAATTTTAAATAAATTGTGCCTTTTGGGTACACCTGTCTAATATAATTAAAAAAGTACCTCCCACGACACATTACCAACCCTCTAATATGTTTTTATTTGAAGTTACACATAATTCTTAAACAAATCAAAATACATTGAAGTTAAAATTCTAAATGCTACACATCGTGTTTATTAATAAGCAAGCAATAATATATGTGTTTATATAAGTGTCATCGCAGCGACACTTAGCTACATAGAGCAGGCGCTCTGCCATGGGCCTCCACTGCGTGCGAGGCTCCGTATTTCAATGTCTGATGCATAATAACGTTTTGCTATTAGCAATTATTATTAGCAATTATTTTAAAGTGGCACCATAGCCACTTTACTTCGTGTTTACGATATTTTCTGACCATGTTCCATAGATAAATCAATTAATATGTTATTATGGCAACATATTTTTTATGTTTCAGCCAGGGTATAAGCGTTCCAAATTGTAAAGTCTTCATTAAGTTCCATTCTCTAGTGATGTCAACTGTTCATATTTTATTAGAACACTTGTGTAATCGATATGGAATGTAACTTGGTATTCTGTTATAAGACAGTTCAATACCACGTTCGAGTTCATAGCAAGACTTGTCTCGAAAGTTTTTGTTAGTCATTCCAGCTAAATTTAAGTATAACAATATAACAAATTTACAAAAATACATATAAAGATTGAATAACATTCGCAGTTTTGAGTTTCCTAAAATGCATATAAATATATCACTAACAAGTCTAAGGTTATCTATCGAAATAATACCCTATAGGATGTGGAAGGCTCAATACTCGAATGTTCATTCAGTTTCATTAAACGTCTATCGTTAGACTTAAATCTATGAGTTTCAGACTCGTTTTAGGCAGCCCCACAGACTAAATTTCAAAGCACCAACCATCTTTCAATAAATGCATTTTCTATACTAAATTTATCATCCTTCATTCCACTATGCTATGTTCGACATAAACATGGTCTTACCAAGATCCCTGGTCCAATGTTACAACTCAGGATGATAACAGTTACATTCCACCTTCCTCAATGAGGTCAAAACTGGTTTTACACATGCTAAAACATCGATTAATGGTATATTTAAATCAACCAAACAAGTCTTAAATATGTGTAGTTGTAGCAATCTACACAACTGGCTCATTTCGTAACTTTTTTTGCCATAAACTTACGATGCTATAGTGATACCATGTGTGAAAGCAGTCATTTCCAACACAGCTTAATTTTAGTCAACATTTACACATTCACTCAATATTGCCTAAATATACCACAAATTCCTAAAAACAAGTCTGAATATGATTGGTTTAGCCTGTGTAATCAAATGCTACTCAACACTTTTAAGAATTGATTAGCCATTTTGATGCATGCAATGCAACCCTTACTTAACATAATATTGCTCCAATGACCTGCATTAGTATTAAAATAAGATTACATAGGCCAAACCAAACTTAAGAAATAAAAAATAATTTGGTAAAATGTAAATATTTTCAGTAAATAAATAACACTGACTCAGTACTTCATATGCTAAACTAAACATATTCCTTACTAAGTCATCTCACTTTCAATAATACATGACAACAATCAACATGTTAATTTATTTATATATATTTTCTAATTATCACGTGTCAGTTTATGGATGTTAGAGGTATCTTTTATAATGGTATTATATTACCTCATTTATTAGGAATCACACTAAGGATGTTCTGTCAAATGAGACAATAAGAGCTTAATTGTTAATAAATTATTATGTTTTTGTATCAAATAACAAGACATTCAAAGAGGCCCTTTACGTCTTAACAGGGATTGAAGCATTTAAGTGCTTCACTAATGTCAATTGTCTTTAATATAATAATTAATTGATCACAAAAGTGTCAATTAAATTAATATAAAAATCAGTCTCAATATAGAGAAGTCTTTTAGATGTTGAGGCACGTATACATTGACACCAATGGGTGTATTCCACCTTACCATAAAGTTTATAACCACTGCATGGCGATGGTGTTGTAGTTTTTCAACTTTACAGAAATATGTACGTGCTGAATGAGGTTGAATCCAAATTACAGTTTTTTAAGACATATCATTGCTGAATTGTTATATTTGCAACATTAAAGATAGAATAACAAAATCAAATTTTTAACATTAAATACAACAACCAACTTAAATCCAACTCAAATATGTGTTCATACTTATACAGAATGTTTTTAATAAAAGATAGGAAGCTTTCCTCATCAATACTTTTAGACAAGTCAAAATAACAATCTATGAATATATAAAAAGAGATAATGAAAATAACAAATTTAGTGTACAACAAAATAAATGTACCATTTTACCTTTGGGAAGATAAGCACTTAGTTAGAAACCGGGGCATCACCTTGACCAATGTGCTCCTTTTCACAAATATGACTAAGCTCCGCCACCTAGAATGGGATTAAAGTAAATTCTTTAAGTTTTAAACATAATACAAAACTAATGTTCTTACTGAAATGTAATTTTCCAACTTTGTGAGGAAAGCTTTTTAATTTGTATGGTCCTGGTGTAGTTTGTTGTCAATTGTGTCACAAGTTACTCTGCAGTCACCTTGTTCTTATCAAGAGGACCATTAGCCTCCAATGATTGAGCTACATCAGTCTTCTGGTTGGTGTTCTTCTTTTTTCCTTTTGCAATATTTTTCTTCATATTTTTACCACCTTTCATTTTCTGTGGCTGAGCTCCTATAAATAAAACATATCATATATCATATATAAAATATATAATATATTTTATGAGGCTCATAGCCAGTGCATATGATCTCGGCAACAAGCACTTCTGGTATAACTGATGAATAAACGATTACGAAAACTCTATTCATCCAGTCTGATGAATAAACAGGGAATAGAGTTAATAAATCTAAATTCATCTTATACGAGAATGTTTGATTATAGTAATGTCAAACACTCGCCTCCCGCGGGGCTATAAAATGTGGGACTACGACATTTACACTGAGAGGTCATTTACACTGACAGGTACTGAAAGGTAGAGGCTTACACTGAGAGGTAAGGGGAAGAGATAAGTAATCGCTGTCGTAGTCCCACATTTTATAGCCCCGCAGGCAGCGAGTGTTTGAAATTACTATAGTAAAGTTGTGGGTGGTTGCAATGAAATCATATGTACCGGCCCGTATTGCTATAAATAATGTTAAATATGTAGATATATGGGTGACAATAAAAATTATATATTCACACCTTCTACTTCATTCTCAGGCACAATATTATCTTCTACAGGGCTGCCTTCTTCCACCTGAGCATTGACATCCTCAGGTCGCACTGTTTTACTGAAAATAAAATTAACATTACTTGAAAAGACTGTACTTACAGCATTTCCACTTACTCATACCAATATTAAGAATTAAACAGGAATGTTAAACATCAGATGTCTTAACTTCTACGCCAAATTTTTGCTTTCTAGACTCAATAGTTTTTGTTTCGCATCGCACAATAGTCAGTCAGGATAAACAATTTTATTAATACAAATGTTTCCTCACAAATATAAAAGCAATTAATGGTGGTAACATTGTCAATGTTTTGTAAGTTTATTGGTTTAAAAAACAGACACTGTCATTATTTGAGCAGTTGCCTCCAAAGTAAATTAGTACATACCATGGACCTACAAAAAAAGGCGGACGGAATCTCATGAAACAATTACTGAAGCACCCTGAGTAAGACAGTTCGCTTATACAAACAAGCAGGCACGCACACATTCACACCTCAATAAGACAGCCGGGCGCCATTACGCTCACAACCGCGCCCGCATGCTGTTATTGAATTAAAATTAATGCAGATGCCGTCTTGTGTAGTGAAAAGCTGCCGAAACAATAGTAGTTACATTAAAAAAAGACGGAATCACTTTTCATAGGTAAGCATGTAATTTATCCACCTTATTTCTCGTTTTTACTTCAAGCTATCTTCAAGCACGAAATCAACCATTATTATTAAACCGTTATTAAATTTGCAAGTTACCTTAAATGTGGGAGATAAGTATTTTTGGTTTACTTTTAACTGTTACCTACTTAATTCATTTACCTACATTTTGTATGAACAATACTTAATTCCTGCAATTCCTTTGCTTTCCCTTGTTACTAAACTGTTTAGCTTTATTTTTTTATGTTTTACATTTTATAGATTTCCCTCTTCTAACGATGTGTGGAAAAATGATTGGGTACAAATTATTAGAGAATGTAGAAATGAAAACAATTGGAATCCATCTAAACCTAGTGTAATCTGCAGTTAAACATTTCGATGAGAATTATTTGTACTCAACTAAAGGTGGTTTTCTTTTCATTGTTGCTTACGCCCGTACCAAAAAAGTTAAAAAACAATGAAATTAAAATCATTTATTTGCAAGAATATGGAATATGGCTTTTTGATCAATCCATATTTACCTTTTCAGGTATGTAAATTCAAAAGTAAAAATAAAAACAATAAATATCTACTTGCCTCTTACAATTACTAATACGCTTAAACGAAAAAAATGACGTTTACTGAGACGTGACGTAAATTTACGTAATTCTCTTTGATGGGTGTTTAAGCTATCATGGCGGATTGTTGTATTTATTTTAACAAATAAATTATTAATGTCGACATTAAATAGAGAATAAATTAAATACATGTTTCAAAATCTTTGAATCCTATTTCATTCGATCAGATAAATATTTTGGCCAATTCTGATTGATTGATTGTCATCATGCCTATTAAAAAAATGCTTAAAAAATTTGGGAAAAATATGGTCATAGAGGTATGTATGGAAAAAAATATAATTATTTTAACAGCAGCAAAAATAAAAAGACGCTAATTGTAGGTATCCCACTAACGATATCCTGACAGTCCATATTTTAAAAATGTTACAAATTACCCATTAAGCGTGAGCGTGGCAGGCTTGACGGGTTCGTCGTCGGCGCGGCGCGGGCGGCGGGGAGCGCGCGAGCCTCGCGCAGCCGCCCCGCGAGCGCCGCGCCCGCGCCCCCGCCCGCCGCGCCACCCGCGCCCGCCGTACGAGTTGCGCGGCGGCGGCGTGTACCCCACGTAGCTCACCTGTTCACAGTTCACAAATCGCTTTAGTCATAACCTTAGGCTATAGTCACTTGCGACCTATAAGCCGAATTGCCATTTAGGCAGTCGATTTTAGCCGTGCGGCAAAAATCGTACGGCTTTAGTCACCCGTGTAAACCTTACCTTACCCACTTGGCAACTCACAAATACGGGTGCACAATAATAAAATTAATCCTATACTATTAAATGATCAATATTTGTATATATTTATGTGTATGTATTTGTCGGCTGATCTCGAAAATTACTGGATAGATTTCGATTAATCTTGCACGATACGTTTCGGGGCGAAAAATCGATCTAGATAGGTTTCATGCCTGGGAATAGTTCTTTTCTCCATAATTTCACGCAAGAAATTTACGACATTAATCTTTGTATAGGGACCGTGCAGAAACTACAAAACGCTACCGGATTAAAATAGCGGATTAAAACGAAACTGCCACAACTAAAGTGCAATATTGTCCCTTTGTTTTTCATATGTTTTCATAATGTCGCTTAACGAGGAATAACTCAATATTTAACTATAAATTACGGATTAAATTACGTAAAATGTATAAAATGCGATTTTAGTGATATCAAGAATAGTGTGTGTCGTGCGAACGTTGATATTTTTCAAATTCTAAAAGGATTTGGTCAAAGTGTTTTTCAATACAAAATTTGTTGGTATATTAAAAGGGTGTAGAGGATTTTCAGATAACATTGTTTAAATAAAGTGAGCAACGCATAAAGCAGTATCTATTTTAAGATGAATACCAGGTATTTTGATATTGTGTGATAAATAAAAATGTTTAAATAGAACAAATTCCTCCTTTTCATTGAAAATAAAAATAACTCGAATTTTAAATAAATCTCAAAACAAATTAATAAATTATATAAGTTTCATTTAAAAAACCTTGATAGTTCTTTTTAACCGTTTGAATTCATGTCACGTGTATTTTTAACTGCATTTATCCAACTTTTCGTATAGTTTTTAGCCAGAGCATGTTGGTACTATCAGTGGAAAAATACATTTATATATTTTATTCTTGGAAGTATTGGAGCATCCATCAATACAAGAATACACTTTTAATGAGCCTTTTAATATACAAAATTATTTGTGATACACTTTTCAAAAAGTTAACATACGGTAGTAATCCTACCCATAAAGCAATATGCAGTTCCGATAAATGACACTAGATGGCATAGGTGTCGCCACGCACGGTCCCTATTGTAGTTAAAGTGGTGTTAATGACAACTAGAGATGTTTTTTTTTAATTTATTGAATACAATGCTATGGCATCCTGCCTTATGTCGATTGCTGTCGACTCGATGATTTTTTATTGAAATGAATTGGTATTGGTATGGTTTGGTATGTATTGGTATTGGTTGAATTGGTATGGATTGGATTTTCATTTGATCTATAAATCAAAGATTTCTGACACAGTTTTTAAAATTTGAATATGGTTTGTTAAAATATGTCGTTTTCGTTTATTATTGGGAAATATTGAATGAAAGATGGCGGCTACAGTTTTTCGAATTTTGACAAGGGTGTCGTTTTATGTTGATTATAAAAAATACCATAGATAACTAACTAACGTTAGGAGATTGGCCATGTGAAAGAGAAATGACTATGAATACAGTATGTTAGAACGAGATAGATATACGAGTCCTGTGTGCTGAGTGCGAGTTTTGACAAAACATTTTCGCTTGAACGTATCGAGCGCGAATACGTCGATTTCTATGGGATTGAAGCAGCGCCATCTTGTGGCTAAGATGACAAACGGAATTGGCGCTTAGCGTATAGTCGATTAACGCGACGGTGAAGTTACTCGAACAATTTTGTGCAACTCGCACTACGCACACTGTTCGTAACACGAAACGCAACGCCCCATAATATTGGTTTTGGCCTAAAAAACGGACGTCGGACTTCCTATTGCATATCTAAGTAGTTTTTCATATTTCAAGTGTTAGAGTATAACACCCGTGTGCCGATAATCGGCATATTTTCAATACTATGCATATTTACAAAGACATACATTTTTGAAAATCGCACTTTTTCTTTGGTCGAAAAGTAAAAAATAGCCACAACTCCCGAGATTTCGGCATTTATTTACATATGTTCTGATGCTGTATCATAGAGGAACGAGGGAAGCTGCATTTTTGAGCCTATATTGAACTCCGAGTAGAAAACGCAACTCGAGTGGTACGGGTTTTTCATATTTTATTGTTCTTTCTTTTTTTCTCAGAAACTAAGAGGCATTAGCACTCAATTTTAATATAACAACCATCTACAGACCATTGCTGAATATGTCACAAACAAATTAACTGGAAGATTATCTCGCGGGGTATGCGAGTTTTAGTTGAATACAGATTTCGTCCAAAATTTTACAGCCAGGGTTGGTGTTTCTTATTAAGTAAATTATTTTTTTGGCCCAAATCGTCTTTTGATTTTTCAAAAATCCAATAATGGGAAGTGCTAATTTAGTACATCTGTAGCTTTTTTATTAACTACACACTACAGTAAAACTAATTAACTTTAATGGTTAACTAGCCATAGCCATATATTCCTTTATAACTATAAAGGAACAAAAATGTATAAAAACGAAATGAAATTATTAAGATACCAGTTATCACAGCACTCATCTATGTAGTCTAGGGCACTGTTAAGACTAAAAGAAAATTGTGACCATCATCCTATAAAATCTGTGACATATTAGGACCTACTTTTTGTAAGAGTACAAAACAAACAGACTAACAGGGTGTTCTAATGGGTCGTCACCATCGCTTATTTACAAAATAGGCAACGCAGGAGCGTCATCACTTCCTGCTTTAAAGAACTTTGCGGCATTCATTTTATAAATGAAGAGGGTCACCTGCGGATAGCGGGTGGTGCGTGCGGGGTAGCTGCCGCCGCCCCACTGGCCGACCACGACGCCCGCGATCTCGAGCCTAGCGCCGCGCCCGCGCCCGCGCCCCGCCCAGCCCAGCGGCTCGCCCACCACGCCCACTAACGGCAGCGGCGGCATCGCAAAATCCACCTCTAGGCCCTCCAGGATCGCCTTGCGCATACGCTCCACCTGGTAGGAATAGGGAATTTCACACCATGCAAGGAAAAATCCAAAATTATGTAATATTGATAGATTTTGTTAAAAGCAAGTGAAAAATGGTGATTTCTGTATGATATAGTTTACATTTATTATTTCAATTTTAAAATTCAGGTTTGTTAATCTGTTTTTCAAATATCAAAAACGCTATACGCCATGAAAGCTATCGGCGTGACGTCATTGATGAGAATCTTATACATATTGTTGACATTTACAACATTGTGTAAGACAAATATTGGTGTGGATAGCCACACCAATTCCTTTTCCTCCCTCAAGTCAGCCTATAACTATGCCAGACAAAACTGCAATTGTATTTAAATTTCATGTCATATAGAAATAAATTATTAAAATATTAATAAAATTCTCAAAATATCTCGACATTGGCTCTACTACCAATAGTTTTTTAAAGGTAGCACTCCACTTGGTTATGTGCTGTAATTTTCATAAATGTATTTGAATTCAAATATTTTCATAATATCAATAATATTAATCAATATGAATATGATTGCTGTATTAATACATTATGTGGCAGACGCTATTTTTAAATAGGTCACGATTATTTTAACGTTACAACGTTTCGGAGCATTATCAATTTGCGGTGGTTATAATTGAATTAAAACGGCGGATACCTTGACCACAGTATCGAGATGGTTGTCGCACAGCTGAGCGAGGTGCTTGCAGTGCGCGGCGCGGTGGAGGTTGCGCTGCAGCAGCTTCCCGTCGAAGTACAGCCACGGCGCCGCCACCAGCCACGGCACGGGCGCGCCGCACGCGTCGTTCGCCAGCAGCGCCGCCTCCGCGCCCGCCATCACCAGCGCGCCCAGCTGCACGCCGCGCGAGCTGATGCCGCTCACCTGCGACACGCCCTACACATTACGTGCAACATCCCGTGCGCGCCCCCTTCCGATTCATTCCCCTCGCGTGTACAGTACACTATGACCGCAAGTGCTATACCGTGTCTGACTTGCGCAATATTACCAGCGACTGAGAATCAACAAACTTTGTTTTGGTAACTAAATATTCATATTAATTGCTTCAAAATTACAAATTAAATTTATGCCTTCCCATATCCAATAATAAGGAACTTCGTTCCAATAACTTTTTGAGACATACGATTAATGGCCACCCTGCACGGTTTGTTTTCAAATCCTTCAATAGTCTCTAACGCGATTTAAAAACTGCTATCCTTGACAACGGACAATTTGTCACATATTCCTATATAGATGCTATTATAGGTATTTTTAGATCATTAGCGATTTACTTAAGCTGAACGGCTGTACGCGCTTCTTCCCACAATTTACACAGTCTCAATACAGTGCATTATAGCCCTTACGGCCATACTATAGTACAAAACATATATTACACATTAAGCCTTGCAAAAAGGTCACTGTAAAATTTCTAATTAACAGCATCATAAAGTCTGGTTGGACCTTACCTTATGCGTTAGCGTTATGCATTAGCTGGGCACGTGTTGTATTGCACCTATTAAATTTTATATATCAAATGTATAATTTATAGTAAGAGTAATTGATAAACCAACACAGGCTGGGTTTTTGGGAGGTGCAATTTTAAAATTATATACTGTAATGGATGTTAGGTAATTAATTTACTATGACAGTGCAAAATACTGCAGTAGACTGCGCGAAAAAAATCATGTACAACAGCAATATATAGATTTTAACTACTTTTATATGTAGTTATGCTTTGAAAGTCAAATAAAAGCAATTAGCTACTTATATTGTTATAACATTTTGCAAAGCTCAATGTGTAATGAGTGCTGTAAATTAGTAGAGAAGTGTTAGTCAAAGTAGTTTCTTATACACTATGTTACTGGTTATTATTAGTCTAATATCTATTTTACTGATGTACAAATACAATACAAAGTTATACAATCTATATGATCAATTTATATTAAAAGTGAAGGCTCATATCAAAGAATCTTTTAGAAACACACTTTTTTATTTAGATTTTAAATAATAACAAGTTGCTAGCTTGTGTTGCATTGCAATGATGTATTTTACTACTTTCAAGATAATACCCCTCCACTGTACACTAAAATTATATTTCTACTTACAGTCATCTCCTGTAGTTGCAATGCATTCATAAGATCATTTGAGAAAGCTGTAGCCAAAAATGCATCCAACTCTGGTCGCCTCAGAATTTGAATTTGAGATGTCATAATAAATCTGAAAAAGAAATTATCTTATATATAAAATTCTCATCTCACAGTTTTAGTTACCATACTCCTCCAAAACGGCTTGACCGATTTTCATGAAATTTTATATGCATATTCAGTAGGTCTGAGAATCAGCTACTGTCTATTTTTCATACCCCTAAGTTATAAGGGTTGTCCACACCTAACATTTACATTCTATTTTTTAGACAAATTATTTTATTTTTCAATAATGTGGCATCAAAAAATACATACCACCCTAAATTTTCACCCTTCTATCCAACCCCTATTTTTTAATAGTCGATTTTTAACGCTCGATAAGCAATTATAGCAAAAGAACGTTTGCGGCGTCAGCTAGTAAACTCTAAAATAAACAATTTAAATATTCGGACCTGGCTACAATTACCTCAAAACTGCTGCTAATATCAGTAAGTGTTGTGGAACATAGCTCGTGTTAAGCATCAGTGGTGTATCAGACCGCATACAAGATAAAAACGCACGCATTCGACGACACTTATCATCTTGAGCAGTGCTGTAAAATAAGTCACAATATTATGTTGTAGCCACAATGATCACATTAACATTTGGTAAGAATATAAAAATGAAATTCATACCCAAACCAAAGTCTTTGTACTGTAGGCACAGGCCAATCAAGCACAACTCCAGGCACCATTTCAGGACTCTTTCCTGGATTCACACGTGAATATATCCACTCAGCCACTTGCACTGTGCATGGACGCTCTTGGCTAAACGTCGAGCCAGACGATCCATCCTCTGTAAATTGATAGCTTAATAAAGATCTTTTTTCCTTGTAATTTAAGTGGCCAATAGACATCTATAAAATAAATATTATCTATAAGAATCTTATGAGCCTATGGGCCACTCAAATTGAAAAGATCCTCTAAGAATCTATGCCCCATAAAATATAGCCAGGTTAAATAACAATGACAGGCTTAACAGAAAACACCTATTTTGCAATAAAAAGTTACTTAACATATTTACTACATATTGTCTGTAACCCATTAATGACTCACTACAGGGTCTGGTCTCCTATCAAAATGAAGAATGATGTAGGCCTTAGTCCACCACGCTGGCCTTGTGTGGGTTGGTGGACTTAACATGCCTTTTGAGAATCATTCTTTTTTCTGAAGTCTCAGGTGCAGGTCATCTCCTTACGATGTTTTCCTTCACTGTTACAGCAAGTGATATTTAATTTTATAAACAGCACACAACTTTGTTTTTTAAGAAAGCTTTAGTTTTTTAAACCCCTCGAGTAAGAGGCAGAAATTCTTAGCCATTGGGCTATCACCATTTATTACTCTATACATATAAATACTATTATACCTATTATTACTTATTTAAATACACAGTGACAACATTATTGCGCCAGAATATCTCTGGCTTTATTTAAAATGAGTATTGGATTTTGGAAGTGGGTGAACTGCATGCCATTTGCTACTTATACACAATAAAAAAATCGAATTACCTTTAGCTCTTTGAGACATAAAACGATGATGATGCATATTATACAATATGGCATAAACGTTTTGGCGGATGGGTCTAAAGAAGTGGTGAATGGAAGGTATTTCACGATGATTGTCGTCCTCCATCAAGACGGGCAAAGTGATCTGGCGGTGCGTGAGGATGGAGAGCATCTGCGGGTGCATGAGGCCGCGCGTGTGGCGCTCGGCGCACGTGCGCAGCACCTCGGCGGGCGCGGCCGGGCAGTTGTCGTCGCTGTGCGGCGCAGTCTGCTTACTTGTACTTTGCATACTCTGAAATGATTGCATCCATGTTTACCGTATTTATACATTTTAAATTACAGACATTGTGTGTCAAACAGGTGCCAATGTATATAGAAGTGTACCCACAAGTGTACGTGGAGTGTATCTGTCGGGCAGACTTGGTTGATATTGGTCAGCATTTAAAACATAAACACGATATATGCTGGAAGGTATGGATTATATGACACAAAATATTCCCTATTAACAGCGAGTTTAATATCCCTATCCAAAGGTTAGTGGCTAGTATTATGTGAATAAAAATTTATAATGACTTTTTTTAAGTTACTCTGTACAATTTAATTTGATAATTATATTATGCAAAAATTCCATGAATTAGTCATTTGCTATTCTCTTTTTTGGGAAATTTATCTAAAATTTGTCAATTGACATAATCACAAGCTCCACAAACCTTAACAATTATAAATAAAGAAACATTAAATTCAATAAAAATTAGACACAGTGAAAATATGTATTTCCCTTTAAAAATAGTTAAAAATAGTAAAGAGCATTAGGGAACCGTAAAATGGGTCTCTTGATAAGCAATACTGAACTGAATACTGAATCAAAATTCTGTTCACAATATGAAAAAATATCCAAAGAGATAACACACAATAAATATAGTGTGTTATGCTCAAGTTCATACTGAAACTGAGTTTTATTTTCTGCCCTAAAGAAATGATGAAATGCCACACACAACATAAGAGAATATATTATATGCAATAATCAGACCTCTTTAAATGTAGATTTCTCATTTTTGTCTGAAGGTTTGGCTGCTTGCTTAGTAGTCATTGCTTCACCTCTATCCAGTGACATAGTTGCGAGGCTGTGACTCACATCATGAGACTGCTCTTCCATGCTAAAGTCAGCATTAATTGATGCATTTGCTGTAGCCAATTTGTAATCCTCCAAGCCTTTTTGCTGTAAGGTATTTATTACCAAAAATTTTCAACAATTCCAAGTGCATAGATAAACAAAAAACAAAAAGACAAAATGAACACAACTTAATGATGAAAACATTAAAAACGAATGGGAGGAATTTAAAATAAAATAAAATAAATTATTTAAAAAGAAAACAAAATAATAGCACTCAGTTGAAATGGAATTGTGTTTGAAATGATTACTAGCACACACATGCAAAAGTTACTGCCAATTGGATTTAATAATTGAGATGTAAAAGGCGTGGATGACCATAAGCTATTGTTTATGATAATGTTGTTATAAAGTTAAAACCTCATGTTCAGATGATTCAGTGGCTAATTTAGATGTGTCTAAATCAGCAGAAGTGGACTGTGGGCTGAGCTCAGACTTCTGGTTTCTTTTATTGTGTCTGGGGCGACGGCCTGTAATAATTATGAAATAAATGAGAATGCAAGTAGTTGATGATACTGAATAATGTTTATAGTCAATACCTGTGCCACTTACCAGTTGCTGTCTTGTATTTAAGGAAGCCATCTTTAGTACCATTAAGATAATACTTAACAGCTTGTTTAAGTTTGGCAGCACGGAGATCATTAAGGTCACCAAATATTTCAATACATGCAGCATCAATATCAGAAGAGGGCAAATCATGTACAAACTGACACACAGATTTAATTAATGTCTCAGGTGGTGTTTGTTGCTGAAAAGACACAAGATAAAAAATAACAGTATTTCAAGACACATGTGTAACATTTAGTATAAAAAGAAATTATAAAAACATTACCTTCTTCTGGGACATGCCTAAACGTTTGTAGAAATCTGAAAGACTTTGCTCAGACAAAATATATCCACCAAGTAAGGCAGCCATGAGACAAAGTCTATCTTGAGGCACATCTAAAAGTTTTGGCAGCTCATGGACCATGTACTCCTTTGTTTCCAGTGATGACTAAAAATGAAATAAAAGAATGACAATAAAACAGACTAAGACATGACTTTCAGAGTTATTAAAGAACTACATATTAAATTTTAATTTTAATTACTCTATATGTGAGTTTTAGTTGAGAAGAGCTGAAGTATCTTGGTGGCTGAAAAACTAAGTATTCCCCAGAACAGCCTACAAGTCCCGCATAAGTTTTCTCACGACACAACCCAATGACTTCTTGACAGTGGTCATCTGAAGATACCATCTGCAAATAAAATTTTCCTTTGTTACAGTTCATTTGCTTCTTGATTAATTATTATGTTAAATAAACAAATAAGTTTTTACTTACTATAGGAATATTAAGATATCTCAATGCTGTTCTTAAACAGGAATGAAGTCCAGTAGGAGGTACCCACCAGACCTTCGGAGGGGGAGTTCCCTTTGTGACAATATGCCGTAATACCTTAAATTAATGGAATTTTATTAGTTACTATTGAATAAATACTCTTACTAAGACTAACATAATGAACAAAACATTACTTACTGAATTGACTCTCTGTCTGTATGTAGTCTGAGTTTGAATCCATTGATGGGGCAAGGCAGGTGGAGTAGGGTGGGCTCCATTAAAACAAACACATAGAGCTACTTGGTGCTCTGCAAGTGCCTGTGCCAAAGTGGTTAAAAATTGCACACATCTAGCCCATTGCCCTCCACAAGCCCAGTCTGCAGATGAATTTAAATTTAATCTTATATATAAAATTCTCATGTCACAGTTTTAGTTACCATATCCCTCCAAAATGGCTTGACTGATTTTTATGAAATTTTATATGCATATTCAGTAGGTCTGAGTTGACTGTATACTTTTCATACCCCTAAGTGATAAGGGTTGTCTTCACCTAACATATTTATTTTATTTTTTTATTTTTATTTTTTAATAATGTGGCAATAAAAATACATACAACCCTAAATTTTTCACCCTTCTATCACCAACCCCTATTTTTAAATGGTCGATTTTTAACGCTCGATAACTTATATCACAAAACAACGTTTTCAGCGTCAGCTAGTTAATATAATAATAAAGATAAAATAATTATGTCAGTCAAACAATTACTGCCAATTAAACTACAGGTTAGACAAAACATCTAGCAAGATTAAATTTGCATTTTTATACACTAAATTAATGAAATATAAAGGTTTCATGTATTCAGGTATTCATTTTCCATCTAGCCATATTCAACATAGTCATTTATAAAAAAATAACTTTGAACGAAAGGTATATTTATTATCATCATTAAATTATTAAGAATATTACAGAAACATTACCTGAAAAATATCCGCCGTAAAGACGGTCTAGACAACCTTCTGCGTCGAGTACCAAACGCAGACCACCAGCATGATTTCTAGCTATTCTAAACAAATCAATGCCAACACCTTCATTCTCTAAAAACGTTTGTAAATCTTGTATGCCCATGATTCACAAAAATCTACTAGGTTCTGTAGTGATTTAATCGAGCACGTTCGTCTAAGACTACTTAATTGATCTGAAAAGCAAAGATCAAGTCATAGAAGAAAATGAATACCACCGGAGCATTGCACCTGGTTAAAAGAGCCAATTATAACGCGTAAAATAAAACTGGAAATTTGATTAAACAAAAAACACAAAAAATAGCATACATAACCGGCACGTTTTTCGACGACTAATTTGTAATTATATTAAGGTTTAAAAGTGTTGATTACATTACAATCAGATTACTGTACTTTACGTTTGTACGTACGAGTTAAATGAATACACGAACCTTGATTCAAAATACCATGCCAACTGTAAAATTAAGGTAGTCGAAAGTTGAAAACGGAAGCCATTTGTAATTTTGTAATTTTCTAATCCTTCCTTGATCGCAATACTGTGAGCATTGGATAGTTGGATACAGATAAAAAATGTTATAAAATCGTCAACTTAGGCCAGTGCTACTTTTTAAAGAGTAAGGCCAGAAACACATTTACGTGTCGCGGCGCTTACTTTCATGGCGGTGAGGTGAGTGTGCGTGCACACTTGTGTGTCGTGTCGTGGCGCGCACTGCCTTGGCGCCCTGGTTTCTGGATAGTTGATATCAATCCTTTGCATCTTTTTAAACGTGCATAATGTATTCTTCTACGGATGCGGCGCTGCGGATGCGCTCCATGGTGGACCACTGTGTTCAGCAGGCGCGCGCCGTCGGGCGATGCTCCGACCGGTGTTGAAATCTAGGTTACCCGTCCACACGAAACTAAAGGTGTACAAAATGTATATCCGTTTCCGACTAACTTACGCGGCCCCGGCATCGTACGCTTTGGTAGCCAAGTCGAAGCGCACTCGTCTTCAAGCGCAGCAGAACATATGTCTACGTAAGGAACGACCTTTATTGCTGCTTTTCCTTACAATTAGAATATTAGCCTACTTTCTAAACACTTAATTGATTTAATCTATTCTATTATTTGAACTATCGGGCCTATCGGCAACTGGATGTTTGTGTAGGACAGAGGACAGCATGTGAGTCTGAATTAATAGGTCTATCTATACCTTTGCCCATTTCTATATATCTTTGCCTGAATTCTGGAAAATTAAATCGAAGGCTTATTCCGACCGAAATAAAAAGAACTATGCCTTCTAACAAATGATAAATAAAATGAAAGAGATAAGAACATTAATATTTTAAGGAGTTGTTTCAGCGCCAACGATTTCGACAAGAATGAGGCTTGCGCGTACTTAACTGTGGTGAAGCTTGTTGTGCGTGCGGTATAGGCCTATTACAAAGACAAAATAGACAAATTCTACAGTCTACAGTAGATAATATTATGTGTGTGACTGACTAGTACTTCAGTACTCTATGGTACACACACAGCAAAATGAAGCTTATGGCAAAATGCAACCCAAGAAGTGAAAATTTCGAAAATTCGCATGGAAATTGAAAGGAAAAACACAGCGCTAAATTATAATTTGATTTGCTGCAATTATTGAAGAATTTTATTCACATTAATTTAGTGTCCTAGTGAGTTTTGTATTCACTCAAACGTTTGGCCGGGCGTGGTGTATTAATTAAATATAGTACTAAATAATATTGTTTTTCCTAATTAATTGCTCCAAATTAGATGTCGCGGTTTGTAACAATGTTGCAGATATTTTTTTAAATTACTTAAAATGCTCTAAAATTCAGTCTTGAATGTGAACAATAGTGAACATTTCTTGTGGAAAATTGATTTTGGAAACGTTATTTTTTAAAGTGTTATTATGCCGGAACAAAGCAACGATTACCGTGTTGTAGTTTTCGGTGCGGGTGGTGTCGGCAAAAGCTCTCTTGTTTTGCGTTTCGTCAAAGGAACGTTCCGTGAATCCTACATACCAACAATCGAAGATACTTACCGACAAGTAAGAATTCATTATACTATACGTTATAGTTAAATATGTATACCCTTGCATCTTTTCATCAACATGGGCCGAGGTTTCTCCCAAAACATTATAACATAGGTACCATTTATAAATGTCAAAAGTATGTGAGGCTGGCTGTATAGATGGGTGTAAGGTGCTGTTTTATGCATTGATGGCCGAACCGATTTGGATGAAATTTAGTATACAGTGTGTCCCAGGATAAAGTGCAACCCCGAAAGAGGGTGAAACTGGACCAAAAATTATCAACCAAAAAAAAAAGAAGAAAAAAACATAAAAAGAAAATTCTAGTTTTTATTGATAAATTAGGATTTTTATTTTTTTTGTGGACCCTCTGTACAATAGTAGCAATTTATTTCAAATCAACCCACTACGGTTGATTTCGTTGAAATAAAAAGTACAAATACTTAGCAGTGTAGCTTTCAAAACAACATCTATCATGGCCTAAACTTTGACTTTTTACAAAAATGAATTTCTTTTGGCAATAATTCTCAGTAATTTAATTTTTTTTCAAAATAATCCCAATATAACTGGGATATTTTGTGACTTATTATTTATTATTCTAGAGGATATTAGCTTCAAAACAAACAAAAAACGTTTGTTCTAACTCAACAAAAACGCTAGGTAAGAGCTGTTAAAGTTGGCCATTGATTGCGTCATCACTCAGGTAGAGATTTACATTTTTGTCACTCTTGAAAAAGGCTTATTTTGAGCCAAATATCAATAATCCACGGTATTTTTGCCAACCTGCAAGCAAATCTGCCAAAAAATATGTATTTCGTTTCAAAAAAGTTTCAAACCCCTGTTTTACCCCCTTAAACCCGGAATTTTGATTTTTGTCACTCTTGAAAAAAGTCTTATTTTGGGCCAAATATCAATAATCCAAAGTCAAATAAGGGCGCCTAAGATATTGTAATCTCCCCGGAATAAAGATACTTAGTAAGTACTACTACTACTACCATTACTACTACTATAATAAGTATAATAACTGATAGAAAAGGCTGCTTAGACTAAAATTTCACATCAACTTACCATAACCAACCAATGAACCAACTTCCAAATATTAACTTAAAATTGTGAAATAACATTTTAGCCCAATCAAATCAGAGTTTCACCACAGAATACATAATAGTGCAAGTACAGAAGTCCCACTTTGAAAATTCATTTAAAGAAATACCTATACACTTCGAATCTAAATCGCTATCTTCGTTAAGACAATTAAACACTGCATTGTATCTTATTCTCCAATAAATTATTTTATTTTTTAAACAATGCAACGAACAAATGAAATATAACCTATATAATCAAAGGAAAAACGAAACATACCTTATGCGTTCCTAGCTACATCACTCGCAGCTCGCATGTGTGGTCTCACTGACTAGCCGCCTCAGAGAGGCCACTGTGCGTAGGTACATTTTTGATACCTACATGGGGAGTGGCAAAGGCCTGGTTTCACATCGAAAAAAATTATAAGTAGCAATTTTCCTTCGGAAATTGTCGGTGTCTTGGAAACAATGGAAATCATTTTGAATGCTTAGTAATCAGTTAAGATTTATGAGAAAAACCGTACCTATTTTGTTGAAAATTAGCTCTATCATTACTTTCCAGAATTTGTTCGATTGTGACTAGCTCTATCGAATGGTGAATGTGTGATTTTTTTTAAAATAAACGGTTTCAATATCTGCCTAGGCATATTTTTTCAAAAATCCAATGTTGCAGTTTTAATTTTCATCAAAATCGGTTCCCAGACTCATTTCAGCATTTTTCGCTATTCCTCATAGTTTCGGATTTCCCCATCCACGCACACTTGAAAAATTAACCTGTATAGATTATCTAATATTTTTATCCTTTTTCATTGTGATTTATTAAAATAAAAAAAATTATAGTTACTAGAAATTTGCTTCAGTTCATTGTTTTTAGATCTTTATAATTTTGTTTCTGCTTTATTTTTAAATCCTAAATTAAAAATAAAAAAGCTAAGATTGTTTACCAAATAGGACAGCTATAAAAATGGGCTATAGATACAAGTTCTTTTTTATTTTAAGACTGCTATTGTCACTCAAATAAAAATATTGAATTTATTCAGGTGATAAGCAGCAACAAGACAATATGCACATTACAAATTACAGACACTACAGGATCTCATCAATTTCCAGCCATGCAGCGATTATCGATAAGCAAGGTATTGGTTCAGATTAACTACAATGTATCAATGAATTAGTTAAATACATGTAGATGTAGATGATAGGCGTGTAGATACGCTCAAATGCAATCATTTAAGCCATGTAAAGCTCTATTCAAATTTCAACGGATTATCTGACTATTTGATTATTTGACGGATATATTTGAGTTTGAGCCATGTAAAGCTCTATTCAAAATTCAACGGATTATCTGACTATTTGATTATTTGACGTATATATTTGAGTTTGATTGAATTTGAAGAAAAGTCACTTTAAGACTACCTAAGTGGCATAATAAAAAATTTTTGGAGTATTTGACATTTGTAGCTTCAATAATAAATCAAAAACTACAATAGGTTTGATATTAAGTATAATGATTTTGATGTAAAAAATTCTGAATCTTTTTACTAACTTTGATACAAAAAACTGCTGTGTATTAAAAAAAGTCTAATTAATTAAGTGTGTCTTTCATGTCTCTTCAAAAATACTATTTATTATATTTGGTTTTTATTTTATATTTCAGGGACATGCTTTTATTCTTGTATATTCTGTGAGCAGTAGGCAATCACTGGAAGAGTTGAAACCAATATGGCAGACAATACAAGAGATTAAAGGTGCAGATTTACCAAATATACCTGTAATGCTGGCAGGCAACAAATGTGATGAAAGCCCAGAAATCAGGGAAGTTTCTGCAGCTGAAGGCCAAGCTCAAGCTCAGACTTGGGGAGTATCCTTCATGGAAACTTCAGCAAAAACAAATCACAATGTGACACAACTGTTCCAGGTACATATTGTACATTGTTATTATTATTATTTATGCTGAATATTTGAGTATTATTTTTATTACTGACTGACTGAACAAGAAATAACTTGTTAAGTATGGAATATTATTTTCATCCTATCTATTCGAAAAGTACGACTTTGCTCCCCTTAAGTGCGCCCAAAGTTGATGTTATCTATAAGAAACTTTTTAGCGGGCAGGAATGAGTTTTTCCTCCCTCTTCATAAGTTCCAAATTCAAAATGTGCGTGGCAATGAACTTTTCCGCGCACTTTTTGAATTTGGAATATCTTAGTGTTCAGCGCCAAAGAAATTGAACGCAAATATTGTTTGAATAAAGACGACGGAACTACAGAACTACAGCCCGCGTTTTTGTCAATTTTCACGGATTGTTAGAAATGAGCCAGATTCGTACATTATTTCAAACACGCAGAATATAAAATCTACAACAATAACAACAACAATAAATTTTCATGATTGCGAAAATGTCTCAAATGTAAATAACTTTTTAGTTGTTTTATTATCAGATACTATTTAATTTAAATTTAGTTGTTACTCTATGTTTTATTAAATAATAATATTACAATAGAATATGAGGCCCCTTACATTTTCTCATAGATGGTGATGAAAAGTAGAGTGTATCACTCGAGACAAAATATATTTTTGGCTCGGGCGACGTACTTTGAATCCGTCGCTACGTTCAGGATTCTACTCTAGAATCCCTCACTTCGTTGTGGATTCAAAAAGCCCCCTCGCCGTAAAAATATAATTTGACTCCCTTGTCATACAATCTACTATTGTGTTTGTGTTAATAAGTGATAGAATCATAGAATAAATAAACCTATTATGGTTTTCCACCTTCAAAAGAGTGCTTAAAATCTTCTAAAATTTTCATGATCAAGATTGTTTCAAGATCAGAGACCTTACTCTTGAAACTAATTTCAATCCGATCCGTTGCACACTAGCGCCTTATTTGCCAAAATTGAACGGATATTGCAGAACTAAATGAAATTGTGTAATTTCGTTGAAAGTCAAAGCTACTCTTGACGCAGTTTTTGACAGCTCAATTGTGTTGTCAAAACTCCTTCAGTGTTACCAACTCTCAAAAATATTTATCCCTAAAGTTTGTGTCAAAAACCCCTAAAACCGCTTTAACTATTTAGTTGTCCCCCAAAAAATATATAAATAAAAATTCATAATGATTTAGAAATAATATGCTGTAATATGTTTTAAGTCTTTTTATTATAATGTCGCGTCGTCAGGATGGTGGGGTTCGTGAAAACACCAGTTAGTTCCGCAAGTACTTTATTCAACGTCCACACAATAAATAACCACTCTTCCGATACAGCCAAACACGTATACACACTTTAACTGAACGCACTTTATTAACTCACTCACTAAGTTGCAGTAGTATCACTGGTTATCGCCTGGATAGTTCGCTCCGATCGCTGATAAAAGAATGACTCCATGAATCAGTGTGACCATCTCAAAAACGGCGAATCTGCCACACACGGACCCAAAAATCTGCCAAAATCTGCCACACTCGACGTTTAAAAATGCCAAAAATATGCCAACATGAAAATAAAAAAAAAACGTGCATATTTTCATAATTTTTTTTAATCAACATTATAACTACGCTAAACGTACAAAAAAACAATACACCTAATCAACATTGGCTTCAAAATTTTCGTCTTCACTTTCTTTGTACATGGATTTTAACGATATATTTTTTAACATTTCCTTGCTTGGTTTAAAGCAGACGCAGTCTCCGTGTTCCTTTATTCCCTCTTTTGTAGTAATTATTGCCGAGACATGTTTATTCAAAAACCTGTTCCTTATTTTTGTTTTATTTAGATTGACTTGAGAAAATATCCTTTCGCAAGACGCATTTGACATCGGTAAACACAAGAGAGCTTTTGCAAAGTTTGCAATATTTGGATATTTTGTACTTCACATACACGCTAAGCGCCGTAAGAGAATGAAATGAAGTAAAAACAAAGACGATTGAAAACTCAATCAAGAAAGGTTATAAGAATGTGAACCCTATGACTTATCATTTACAGCCCACAATCAAATGACAATACCTATGTAAGAACAGATCAAGCGGGGAATCCCCGTGTAATCTGGGCTGGGTATCAAACAAAGGCATAGGTTGCCAGATTGTGAAATAATTTTCTACTAAATATTTTTACATTTACCTTATTTGAATTTTTATTACTTATTTATAATGTCATGTAATTTAAAATTTGCATGATTTTCATTAAAACCTTTGAAATCTGCCAAAATCTGCCACATTTGTAAATCGTCAGCATAATATGCCACAGCTTAAATTTTGGATCCAAATCTGCCAAAATGGCAGAAATCTGCCACAAATGGTCACACTGCCATGAATGCCCGCCACGCATCAATTTATACCCGACCACAGATATACTAGAGGTTTCTGGAATGATCCTGAACAATATAGACTAGCCATGCCATTTCGAACCTTAACTTATTAGGCATAGGGTTGAGATTCTATTACAAGGCATGTCATGTATATAACTGTCAGCGACGGGCGGCCGTGTGATTTATGGCCGGCTATGTACCTACTTATGTATTTCTCGATTCTTCCGACTGTCTTGCGTAACAATAAGTTATTTAATACATAAAATATTTCGTCTTCATCTGAAGATTCAGATTTTTTGAAATCATACATGTTGACATTGAATAAGTTTAACGTTTTATGGGATGGATTAAATGTTGTACAAGATCCACCATTTCGATTTAATGTAAATCGGACCATCATTATGCTTTGCAACATTTTAATAGATAGAAGAATATTCAATATTCTTTCGTATTTTTTGGCAGTATCCTAGCTTACATAACCTAATGTCAAACAAACGTTCAAGTTTAAAAAAATATAGGCTTATACTTTACACATTAATTATGCAAAGACAATAAATAGACCACCAGTGACAAACTATGTCTCATGTCAAATGTCTAGTCACGTGTAATAGCCGTAAACGCTGTACTGTTATTAAATAGCTGTAACATTTTGACGTCACAACTATGGTGACCAATCATGGCGCGTTTATTGGCCAGTTATTGGCCAGGTGATCTATATTTAAATTTCATCAATTTTTAATTGTTTATAATTAATTGAAAAAAATGTTTTTTTAAGTTTTTTCATAAAATATCAATATTATTAATAATAAAGTTTTAAAATACATGAAAAAAATCAATAATTTTTTTTAATACCCAATTTTAGGAGCTTCTCAACATGGAGAAAAACAGAAATGTTTCACTTCAAGTTGATGGCAAAGGTAAGAAGAAAAAGGAGAAAGTGGTGAAAGAAGGTGGTGAAGGCTCTGCAAGCGGAAGGGAAAAGTGTGTTATTATGTAACATGCAATCATAATTTATAGTTCTACTTCCTAAGTTGTTAAAATCTTATTTATTAGAGTGCTCGAGTGTAAAGTAATAAGCAATAATATATAGCTCTGTTGAGCTTGCTAAACAAAATTATTGTTACTTTATAGGCAAGTTAAATTTAAAAATATATATTATGTAAATTGTAATGGATTTCACTAAGAAAGTCCAAAAAATAATGTTGCCAAATTTGTATCATGCTTGTTGCTTATTACTTGTACACAATTAATGTGGTAAATTCAATAGGAACAAAAAGTGAGTGCACAGTTAAATAATAAGTACAGTATAAGTCTAAGGCATACAAATAATTTGGCTGGTGGCAAGGACTTTGGCTTGAGCCGACACTCAGTGCTTAATCCAAATATTAGTTGCTTTTACGAATGTATCGATAATTTAATCTTGATCTTGCCATTGTTCAACGGCAGCTTATATTCTATTTTATGATAAGTGAGGGCTACTGTACTTATATATTTAATATAAAACTTCGATACTATACCTATACGCTATTTAATTCTAGTCAAATAATCCATGTTTATAACGATTTTAATGGCACGGATTTATTATGATGCATTTATACTAGTATTTATAATAATTATGCCTATTAAAATAAATTTGTTTATTCTGTGATTGAATTTCAGGTTCATCATAATTATACTGTAAGGTATATTTTTTGCTATAGTTAGAAGTTATTTTATTTACACTAGTTACATATTTGATAATGACTAACACAACATTAGGGAAATGTGTTAACATTCCATATGTTAGTGTGAATATACAACGAAGCTTAGAAATCTTTAAACTTACTATTGTTCAATTGTATTCTGATAAATACATGTTAATACTACAGTAATTGGTATGTTATGTTTAATCTTTAGTACCTGAAATAGTAATGTTATTTTTCAAGAATTGGCTTTAAAGGGTGAGGGCGATATTTAGGATGGTGATCAATTAAGTGCAATTTTTAATTATGATCATGCTTGATGGTCTCGAAATTATTCTAGAATGTTCAATATAAGTATCCACTGGATTGAGATAAAAATGACATAAATATGATAATTTAGTTCACTATTATGCATGATGTTTAGATTGATGAATGCATGGCAACCGTAAGAGAATGCTATTTTAAGCATGTTGGTGCTTTAAATGAAGTCTTTGAGTAACTGCCATACCTTAAATTTCTAATACATACTGCTTGATAGGTCCTATTTAGCCATGTGTTTGTCAAACTGTTTTGTGATATTGAGCCTTAAAATTGTAATATTGCCTGTGTTAATTCAATATTAATTTAAAATATTTGACTACTTAACACCATTTAAAACCGTTTTGGTTTCAAAAATAATATGTGGAAAAATGATGTCATCATGTGTTATAATATATCATCAAACAGTATATAAAAATTTCACCCAAGTAACTAACTAACTAACTTATTAATTATAAATAATTTATTGCCCTGGGACCAAAGATAATAATTTTTAATTGATGCATCACTTAAGTCTCAAAATTGAGGACATAAAAGTCCATGTTTTTTTTTAACATGTAATTAAATAACTCATTCGTCGTGTATAAAAATATTATGGTACACAACATAATAATGACATGCAGAATATAATATTTTCAGTATGAGATTAGACATTGGAAATGGAATTTGAAGAAATTTATCACATGATGGTATCATTAACGGATTTAATTTTCTGGTTTGGAATTAAATCATGTTTATGTAATAACTACATATTATATAATCTTAGTAGTTATTGTAAAAGTAGCTGTCGCTAGTTTATAATGCACTTTGTTTAATATCATTCACTTACATATCCAATAATTAGAAGTGTCCATAGAATAACATTTTATCTAGTAAATCGATTACCATAATCGCGTATGCAATTCATAGTGAGATACATTAGAACTATATATTATAATATTTACTTAGGGTCTGTTAGGGGTAAGAAAGGTAGACCAGGTACGATAATGCGGCTTGATACAGACATCGGGAGTCTCTGCGGCACGGGTGACGCATAAGATAATACTTGTAGAGCTACAACAATGTAGATGTGTGCTTAATATCCTTTGCTCGTTTTAAAGTTTATCGTTAGTTTTATATATTTTTGCCAATTTATACCTAGTTAACAATCTAGGGTAGTAATGAAGAAATTGTTAATGCTATATTGTTATACTGGACCAATGTTGTTTGATGTTTTTCATGTGATTTACAATTTTTATTTTGTTTGGTGTTCGTAGTATTTTTGATTTATTCTCTTATCGATTCTCGATTGAAAGAAACTGTATCAGTCACTATAATCTTTCAATTAGTTACCTACACGTAAAAAAGCATAAGTTAATGGAAAAAAATGTGTTCCCATCATATTTTTTTACATTCATCCATTTTTTTAGAAAAAGTCCCAGTTTTATTTTCTCCATATTCCTATGTTTGCTAATGTGGCGAAATGAGAACTGTAGGTTGGTGATAAAAGTTGTAATTACCTACTATGAAAGTTGTAAAGAACAACCGCCCTTAGCCGTAGTGAATAATCTTCAATTGCACTCGTGCGGTTATTCTCTTGTAGCAGTCATAATAGATACTAGAGGTCAAAAGTTTCATTTAGATATAGTAACCGTCATGTGAGTCGTAAGCACAGATTATTTACCAGTGGTAGGGATATTGTATACTACGAACACCAATAGACGACGCACACTGACGAACTGACGTTTGTCGAACCAATCGTGTGCACCGCAGCGCAGTCAGTCAAACCGACCCATGAAAATTGTGCTCACCACTCGTGACAGCAACTATATTTAAAATAATGTGGCTGGTATATTTTCCTTCCCTTCAATTCACTTCGATGTAGATTTTAATGTATGATAAGCAAACAGTGTAACATGTAATGCAACATTCTGTGTTGACAATTGTTAATAAATGTTATCAATATTAAGTAGGAAAATATTTTTTATTGAACTTAATTAATATAATAATATAGTCAATGTGGGGAAGTCCGTCATAGTTTATTTTAATTTTGAGATTTTATTTTTTGAGACCTCATTGTACGATTCCTATTCTTTCTACAATGATGATGATTGGAGACGTTGAACAATGGACCTTTGTTTACATTATTAAAAATTGAAAACATCTCTACATGAAATAACTTTACAGATATCGTTGGTATTATATAATTTAAAATATCATCGGGTAGACGGACTTACCCCCCCCAGTGGGGGATAAATCCGTCTGGCCCATGTATTTTACAGTTAACGTACACTAAATTGACTACCAACTACAATGTAATAAACACACGTAAGTAGTAATCAAAAACAAATCGTGTTTAAACAAATTGAATCTATAGTCTTGATAATATTTTGAAAAATCAAAGAAAAAGTCATACAATTGAAGTCGGGTATTAAATATTTTTTATGAAATAAATGAAAGAAAGGAAAAAGTTTCTTTTTTCATATATATAGGTATAAAGTTGTTACAAATTATTTTGATCAATCTATATTCACCCAATCATCGCATGTCGATGTCCATCTCAATAGGTATATTAAAAAAGCCAACCTATCAAGATATTCATTGAATGTCGACATATTCAAAAAAGCTGTCTCCACCTTAGATTTATTTTTCATAATCCTTATCCCGAAACATCCCAAATACCAAGATTTCAAAAAAGACCAAGAATTCAAAAAAGTCTGGCCTGCCATCTTGAATTTCAAAATTGATAAATTTTGCATAATCCTCACATCAAAATGTTCTGAAAACTAAACGACACTACATGTTAAAAATTCAAAAACCCTTTTAAATTATAATATTATGTAGATGGACCATATCCAAATTTAAAAAAATTCACCCCAACAAACTTTCATAGAGTTGCGAACTCGCGAGATGTGCTACAGGAAAGCTTAGTTTCACGTCAATCATTATATTCGTAAAATAAAAAAATTTAATTGAATCGGTCATTTCAAAAACCTAAAAATTATAATTTTTCAAAAATCAATAATAACTGTTTAATTTAGTATAAAATTTGAGTAGTAAAAAATTTAAATAGCGTATAACCTTTACAGTTTATATATTAATAGAAATAATGAAAAAAAAAAAAACCGAAAAACAGTTCTTGACTTATGTTGTTTTAGCGAGAAATAGGGTTAGTGGTATATAATTTAACCAAAATAATCGTAGTAATCATATTTTTTATTGCTTATAATTAAGAATTTCACTTAAAAATAATCTTATTAACATTTATATAATTATGCATATATGCTCTTCCAGAATGCTATTTAGAACTTGTTTTAAATCGTCTATTTTTTTTATTGATGGGCACTTTCACATCATGGGCTTTGGTTGACGGAAGTGAAACAGTTGTTATTTTCTTTATTAATGAGAATGAATGTTTAGTCAATCAATAAATCAATGTTTAATAAATCTGAATCATACTGAAAACTCATGTTGTCGAAGGTGCAATAGGACTTTTTCTGGTCCTTTGGGATTTTTTTCCATAAGATTCAGTTGACAAACATGATTTTTTGTACAAATTTGGCCACCATTTCTTAAATTCTAAAACTTCAGTTTTTAGCTCTATGACTGTAAATGTTGAGCTGGAGTTCGAAACCAAATCAATGTATTCTCCTGGGACGGAGATACAATCATGCTTTCGAACATTTTTTATAACTCCAAAATCACGGTCATTTGGTAAAAAGGAATGACCACGTATGGGAAAATACTGATAAAGTTTTTTGAAGGCTATTTTCATTACAAAAACGCCTTATAACCAAATCAATTTATGTTCATTTCAAAGAGCATTGACGACTGTTTAATTTACTGTGCGACACATTTTCGTAAAGTTTTTATGTTTTGCAAAAAAGCCCAGTAGATGGACTTACCCCCCAGACGGGCTTCCCCACATTGACTTTACATATAAAAAAAATTAAAGTTTCATAAAATGTAATACACAAAGTTACTGTTAATACTTTTGTTGTTGACTTGAACACTAGAGGCCTTTTAAATAGCGGTGCGTAGGGTGTACGACGTGTGCAACTTTATAAAATATTGTTATTGTTCAATTACATCGACTGCAATCATCGCAAGGAAACACAATAAAAGTTAAACCTTCGTATGACTACTATATTTGTTGTAAATAGGACCGGTGCTCTCTGCTGTTGTAACTTTCGGACACTTCTGTACTCACTATTGTTAAGTAGGTACCGCTATTTTCTCTCGGTTATTTTTGTACTTTGCTTAGTTTAAATTGGCGTAGGTACCTTGATCTTATTAATACAAATGATCTCTTGCTAAAGAAACTCATTTCTTGCGTGAGAATAAATTTCTATCTTACAAAATATTCAGTCTTTCCAGTCACATGTAGAAATATAGATTTAGTCGTACAACAAGGAAATTTTTTGTTCTTATTATTTTTAGTTTTAAGGTTGTTGTCTTGTCTATTATAACTTTCGAAATTATTTATTTTAAGCTATTTATCTCTTGCATGCTAGTCTCTCATAGAGTTCAGAAATAGGAACTTTTTTAAATATAAATATCTTAAATTTACAGTGTATTATTAACAAAAATATGTACAAGTTGTGCCCAAACAACAACCATTATGGCAATAATATTTGATAGGTTCTAGAATGTCGTAGAAATGAGTTGTAATACATATACAATTATTATCTTGCAATTGCATAGTCCACGCAAAACACGTAAGTCGCGTCCTTAGTATTTGAATCACATATTTAGGCAGGGTGAACATAAAAATGCCCCGTTGCCCTGTAAATTCTTTGATTTGATACGTTTCCACGATATGTATTTATATTTTTCACATTTCATTTCATAAAGTAGTAGGTATGTATAATCATTTATACATCTATACTACCCGGGCGAAATAACTTGACACCTGGCTCGAAACTCGACCCTCTTCCCACAACACCGCGCGAGGCCCCGTTCTCGTCCTTCAGTAGCGTTAGCATCATAAATGAATATAACATCCTTTTTTGTTTTATTTCCGTAAGAAATTAATTGTTTTACCTACTTAATGTAAATATAACTACTTTTAACAAGTATGAACTTAAATTTATAAAAATAATACATTTGCTTAACAATATTGAAAATTAATCCCAAAATAGACTCTAAATAGTTTATTACAGCTCCAAATCGTAATTAAGTAAAAAATACTAGATTCGTTATAAGTACAGATGTTTTATCTCAGTAGGAAATAAATAATAAATCAGTAATAGTTTTCATTTCAAGACTCACCGTACGGTGGAATTTCAATGGAACTAAATTTATAATGGAAATTGTTATTTTAGTTATAATATAATAAAGCCTCACCAGAAAAATAAAATTCAAATTATATAACCAGAAAAATAAAATCAATTTATAAAACGTTATCACGTCAAAATTTTTTTGCACTCAGTACTATAGACAAACTTCAGTTGAGCCAGGTGTCTAAATATCGCGCCCGAGATATGCGAATAAATAAAATTGGAGTGTCTGTATTATAAAAATAACAGCTTTTTACTAAATCACGGTACATATACCAAAATAACATTTTTTACCATTTTTGTCTGTCTGTCTGTTCCGGCTAGTCTCTGGAACGGCTGGTCCTATTTGGACGGGACTTTCAAACACGGGACTTTCACACAGTCAAACTTGATGTTTGGTGGAATGGCTTTCATTTCACATACATATGCATTTAGTAAAAAGCGGTTATTTTTATATTACAAAGAATTTTATTTATTATTTGTGTAGAATAAAGATGATCTATACAGGACTATTTTATTTATTTCAAAACTGATGTGATAGAAAAAGCTACATGTCTGTTTACATTTTTGATCTCCCTATTTTGTAACATACTATTATGTACCTACCTGAAAATATTTTATATTTACTAAATAGCGCAGCAAACGTATTTCGCGTGAGCTAAGATGAATGTGACAATTGTAGTAACGAGCATTTTCTTCTACGTTGTAGGATTATCGGAACTTCGTCTTGTTATCCAAATATTCTACATTTTTATTATACAGTGGACCTTCGGAAATCGGCCCCTGTCTGATCCGAAGCCTATAGTCCGACAAATTCGATAAGCTGATAGATTACAGAATAATTTATAGCCTTGCGTTTGGATTACCGCGGGTCAACTGTATCTCTAAGATAGTTTTACCGATTTTACCGAAGATCCAGATTCCATTAGAAAACTTTCTGAGAATCACCTAATCAAAATAAATTCGTCAAAATTGAAAACTCAACCTATTGTTTTCATGGGTTCAGATCTTGGAGCGTTTACCGGCAGCCATGAATGTACTGATTGATAGTAATTTATAAGAATTCAAATTCTCTGGACTTAAAAAATAATTACCTTATTTACCTTATTATACATTTTTACAAAGTATAAGTCGTTTGGGTGGTTTTTAAAGATGCTTACACATCTTTTGTGCCAAGTCTTTACTTCCCCTAGAAATTCAATAAAATAAATTCCTTTAATGCAAAATTAAATATTATAGGTATTATTCATATTTAGTTATAGGATTATAGGTTATAGGATTTCTTTATATTTAGTATTCTTTAATTTCCATGCAGGTAATGAAATTATTAAAATAAACTATTCTTTGGCAATTTGAATTATTACTATCTTCATTGTTCTTATGTCCATGACATCATTATAGCTATTTAAAATGGGTATAGTGAGTTGGGGTAATATCGGATGGTTTTTAGCTGCATTCGTAAGATGTTGCCAATTATTTTTTTCACAATCTATCTAAACCAACGAGCGTAATAAAATAAAGTAAAAACTGATAATCAATAAACATAAGAAAAATATTTTTTCGTTTGCACAGACTTAATAACTACTGCAGAGTTATGCGAGTTTAAAGTACGGACATACATTTAAAAAAAAACATGGGAAAGATCGGACGATGTAGGGAAAGGACCGGATTACCCTCTCAAATCACCCAAGTGGCTAATAACATAAGGTTTAGGAAAAGAAAATATCCGATCTTATCTCAAAAATCTTCCAAATTGCGTGACTTGTGGTAGAACAGCCATAACACATGACCGACGCGACGAAACCATCGATGTGGACTGACGGTAGTAGCAAAACTGCAAAACAAAATGGATTCTCGCACTATGTTGCCAGTATTAAAAAATAACCAAAGATTTGGTAGATATTTAAATTATACGTTCTTACCCCATTGACGATCTTACCCCAACTAACCTTTTGTAACATAACTGATATCTGAATTTAATACTTACTAGTCCTCTAAAGAACCACTTGATAAGTTTTATGAATTACATTTTGAACTCTCAATATTTATCTACCTTTAGGCATCACACGCGTTAGACTTGTAGTAGTAGAAATAGTCTAGAGTAGACCGAAATAGAGGCGCCTCCTACAATAGTCGCTATTAGTAGATTTTTCCCTAAGAATGCAGATTTTTGAAAATTTCCTTTGCCGTCGGTGATGTCGATGTACATAGTATCAATAGTTTTGTAAAGATGTTACCAATAATGAGATTGAAAATTTTTGTTGACCAGTACTTATGTAGGCACTAAAAGATCAATGGTACATACTAATGAAAACTTGCTGTACTAATTAGTATCAAAGATACGTTTGCATTTTGAATCACATAATTCTTTTTAAACTGAACTGATAGTTTCCAAGTCTTATATTTCATTATTGATTTGTCCAATCACTTCTCACTAAAGCATCTCAAAATCTCAAAATAAAATATTATATAAAATATTTTGTCTTTGATTTTAAAATCTACCTACCTACCTACTAGTAAAAATATTTTGATTTATTTTTAATTTCACAAAGATGACAAATCTGTAGGCTTTAATTCCTAATAGTAGGTCAGGCAAATACGAAACCAGTGAATATAGTTTTAGAAAATTGACCATTTATTTAATAAACAAAGTTATTATCTGACTTATTTTTAACCTATAAATAATTGGAAATATAAATTAACATTCAGGGAAGATATTCAATCATAACTTTTATTTTTATTGTACAAAAATAATAAGAATTGTTTTACAAATCATGGCAATCTTATTCTTTATCACTTTGTTGCAGAAATTTTTGGAATCTTGTAAAAAGTTTTTTTATTTTTTCAATCAGATTATAATGATTAAATAATATAGTTAATATCACAGAACGTTAAAAATCATTTCTAAGAAGACAATAATTTTTATGCATGAAAACATTTGTAGAAATTTTTATAAAATTAACTATACATGATTATAACATAATATGGACTTGCCATAATAGTTTGTTACGCTTGTTATTGTATTATATTATTATTAAAATAAAACAATGAATTCCATTAAAATAACACCCTTATCTGAAATGTTCACTCCTTATTTATAAATATTATAATTCAGCGGCCAATAAAACTGAAAACTATTTTGGTCTTCAGATAAGAAAGTAAATACAGACCCAAATTAGTTGCACAACCACATAAATTAATAAAAAAAATCATTTCTAATACATGACAAAATTTACTGCTTAATATAAAAAGTATGCTATTTAATTATAAATAATATGTGGCTCAAAAGTATATTAAAACACATCTCCACCTCCTGTTAATTTGGTGTCCTTGAAGAGTTTTTTGCTTAAATTTGTAGAGTTTTCTATTTGTAAATAACTATTGTTTGCATTAGTATTAGGCAATCGCCCCGTACTTGCTGACCTACGAATTTTGTTTACAGGCCCTGGAAATGTGGAACTATTTAAATATAACTTTTGTTCTTTTAAGTCTTGAGTTTTTTGATTGTTTTGAGCAGATTGTGCAACACATAATGCTTGAGAACAGATATCTAAGGCTCTATTTAATATTGTTTCACTTGTTCTATCACTAACTTCAGGTTTTGTTGTTTCAGGAGTGTTTGTATTGAATGATCTATTACGTTTATTTAAAAATATATTTAGTAAACCAAAAACGTTTATGTTAGTTGGGATATTTAGAATATAATTATAGAGAATCATAATTAAGAAGAATATTAAAAGAATGTTAAAAATTAATATTAAAATACTATTTACTATTTTGTCCAGTGGAGACCATAGGCCATCTGAAAATTAATAAAAACAATAATAAAATTAATATAAAAATTTACAATTATACAACAAATAAAGTTTGAAATTATAGAATTGATGTTCGCACATGAATTTTATAATTCTGCTTTAAATTGATTAAAGCAGAAGGATTCAGAAGGCCAGGGTTGGGGTGAGGGAGTGACCATTAGAGGAGGCCTATGTATAGCAGTGGACTAAAAAAGGTTGACAAGAAGATGATAAATAATTACCTGTAATTCCATGCAACAATATTTTAAGTGTATCATTAATTGGGATAATTGGTCCAGTAATAATATTTATAAACATTCTCATTCCAATTTTTAAAGGATTCATGTGCTTGATGAAAATAAGTGGGTCTGGAGTAGGCATATCACAATGAGATGACCAAAAATTCCATTTGCATTTATTCACAGCTGAGAGAAATCGCTGTAGTTCCTCATGCTCAGCTTCCTACAAGTTATAAAACATATAAAATGTCATATTCATTTTATACTTAATGTAATTGAAGTTTTACATGTTTCAAAGCGCAAGTTAGCCATGACTGCCAATGTTATCTGGATATATTAGGTATACAGTTTTTCAGTCTCTATATTTTTTATGTGTTATGCAAACAGGCATATGAGCCACCTGATAATGATAACTGCAGTATCAGCAACATCAGCATTGCCAGCTTTGAAGGAGGGGCTCTTTTTACTCTCCTTTTTTGAAGAACTTCCTGTATAATTTCCCACTAGCTCTTATCTCCACCAATCTAGAATGGACAAATTTTGTAGAATGCTTCGAGTCCCTCCTTATGTTGGGGAGGGACTTGTGCACAGCAGTGGGACACGATTTGTTATTGTGCAAATAAAGTTGCAACCAAAGCTTTGCCCTCAACATAAACTGTATAATGTAACTTGCATCCCAAATATGATGGCAAATGAGCCATAGGATGAACAGAAAGTCTTAGTTTGTAGATGGATATTATATTCAGTACCTAGTATTTACGTAAAATTTTTGTTGATAAAATAGTTCATTTGTATTAACAGTAACATACCTTGTAAGAAGTAAACACTTCATAAAAGTATAGGATAAGAAACAATATCATGAATATATGCATGTGAGATATATGGTTCCACAACCACAGAGTACCACCTGAAGAAGCTAATATTCCAAGTGTCCAAGTTATATGCACCTGAAAATATAAAAAACAATTTTAAAACTATATTAAAACATTCAATGTACACAGTATAATTTAAACTATGGTTATTGTTGACCCTTCAATGTATGAATTAGTCCACTGAGTCTACTCTAGTAACAAGTGTGCAAGTGTGTAAATGGTCACTCCAGCCCATTATCAACCTTAAAATGTGACTAAAGCATTATACAATATAGCAAGAACATCCAAAGCCAGAGGACTGTTCCTAAAGTAAACTAGGCATGAGCCGTATAAAGAGACAGCACTGATCTTTTACAAAAAAAAATTGGTAAAGTAACTGTCACAGGCTGTGAGCAAAGGTGATAAGTGGTGGGGAAGTTTGAGGATACCCATTAATGTGAAACAAATATAAAGTATAAAACCTAAAATTGGTTTCTGATTTCATTAACACATTGACTGCTGCCCTAAGCAGCTAATAAAAAATATGGCCCTATCCATTACTATAGTTATTTTTTTTCTATACATGTATTTCTGGTATTTTATGTGCTTCTTATAAGTTATGCAGAACATTTTGCAGAGTTCAGAGACCAAAGATAGATATTGAAACTTAGTAACTAATCAACATAGTCTAACCATGTTTGGTATAGACCAAGTAGAGTATAAGTGGACATTAATATTTTATCTGGAATAGCAGGTGTTGCTTTTTAGTATAATTACTAGTGAACATTTATAATTAATACACTGACTAAGATTATAATTTTTTATTTATCTTTCTGGCAATTCACACCTCCCACTTAACCTACAAGAAATTATGAACACTACATTGAGTTGTTGTGGTTAAGTTATTATAGTGAACAAGGAACAGGAGCAGGAACCTTTAATGAAATTACTCCTAAAAGTAAAAGTAGTACTGTGGTGAAATTAGAAAACTAAATTTTATGTTAAAAATTGTATTCAATTCTATAGGTACCTTGTATTCAATTAAAAACATCTGAATATATTCACTCCAAGTAAGAATCACTTTCATAACAATAGTTGGTTTGTAAATGGCTTCTTCTACATATCCTAAAGAACGACGAATCATATCTTCAGTGAGAGCTGTTTGACTAGTTGTATATCCTTCTAACAGCTGCCATTTCTCTTCATTATATTTCATGTGCAAAGAAACAGTAACAGTTCCATCATCATTTTTCTAAAACATTTTTACTAAAAGGAATCTCAAGGGAAGAACAAAAATTTCAAGGGAATAATTTGATGTAAGATATAAAGAGTAAAATGAACAAAAACTGGTAACAAGTGTTCAACCACTTTACACACAAAAAGAAAAGAGAATTACCTACTTTGACATGACCTGCTTTTAGCATAATTACCAGCAATCGTTTGTAAAACCAATCATCAGGTCCAGCACCAATTCCAACTTTAAATTGTTTCTTTGGAATGGATCTTAGATCAGGAGGAATATCCAGTTCGTTTTCGATTTGATTCACTTTATTATTTCCCTGTAAATCCCAGGGTTCTGGTCCGCCTTGAAACTTGCATTGAACGTTGAAAACAATTGCAATGAATAAAATGCACAGTTTTGTGCATAAATTAGTCAACATCTTAAGAAACAATAGTTTATTTTAGTGTTATCGTTTGTAATTACTCATGCAACCTGATGCGTGCTGTTGTTCTTTTATGTTATGTTTGAGTAATCTAAGACTTAAGCATCTTCAAATTATGCGTATTTGATCCTTATTCTAAACTAACTCATTATTATCTTCTAACAAAATTTAGTTAATTTCTATCTATTTACAATTTTTACATTAACAGTGTTTGCAGTTTACTTCAGTAGGTAAGGTAATTAGACAGGTTTGGTTTCAATTATTTTCAAATAATAAATGTCACTGTCAGCTAAGTACTAACAAAGAATTGTCACTAATTGTCATTCTCAAGAAAATTAGCCCGCAAGATGTACAGTATACTTGCGTAAAATAGACTTGAGCGAGTATACTGGAGCGATTGTTGAAGATAGTTTGCGCAAACTACGGGTTGGCACAAGTCTTTAAAAAAGAGTTTGAATTTCATTTTCTGCCTTGCGTATACTAACTAGCATATATTTCACACTCTTTGTCCTGAATAAGACTAATAATGTATGATTGTGACTGTGACTAATTTGGCTATGTAGTCGTTGGGATAATAATAAGACACAGAACCAATCGTCTTCTTATGAAAGTTCGTTCAGACTGCTACTGAGAGTTGTACTCATTGCTCACACCCGCTCAAGTATACTTGCGCAAACACGAAAGAAAGGAATCAAGAAAGAAATTCGAACTTTATTGGCGCCTTGTACAAGTCCGTAGTTTGTGCAAACTATCCTCCAAAACAATTGTGCTCTAATAATGATAATATTTGTGCGTCTAGTTTGCGCAAGTATACTTTGTAGCCGGCATGATATTCAATCTGTGAATATAGTTATTCTGTGGTAATACTGAAGTCAGTCAATCAATCTATGTCATACAAATAAAAATTCATAATTTCATACAATCAAATCAAAACTATGGAATATATACCGTCGCAATTTGCGAAGTCCGAAGAATCGAAGATTATTCATCTGGATCCTGTAAATTAATGATTAGATCTAAAATCGAAGAAAGCACTTATACTTTGAACCATGTCGTCCATAGACTTTGATCCATCTATAAAGCTTTGTCTCAAGTATTTGCACTCCAGTGCATCCGATTCAACAGAGCAGCTGCGGTTGACTCTGGATGATATCATCCGTCAGACTTATGGTAACGCAAAGACTCTTGGCAACGTTCTACCAAAAAAATATCTCAATGAAGAGAAAATGGAATCTCCCTTGAGATCTAAACACAAAAGTGATAAAGGGGCAAGCAGTATTAAAACAGTGCCCATACCGCAACCCAGTCCACAGCAAATACAAATACCCGAACGAGATGATGACGATGGATCTGGGCTGGATGGGGAGTTAGCATTTGATTTGTTAGAGGAAGATTTGACTTGTGCTGTTTGCAGACAAATAGCAGTGCAAGCTGGGAATCGCCTTGTGGAGTGTGGTATTTGCCGTGCACTGTATCATCAGGTAAGATAAATCTTATTGTAGCTATGTAGCTATGGAGTTACCCTAACCTATGAGCTAGAGATTGTACCATCAGTGTTATAATGTATGGACAATAAGGTACTGTGTAACATGTACCTGCAATTGTAGCCATGTTGTAGTAATATAATAACTGTTAAATATAATAACATATTACATTAACATAATACCTTTTTAGGAATTGAAAAATTTACCTATTCGCCTTTTCTTCTAAGATAGTTGGTGCTCAATGTTTAATATGTTTAACCATAAAAGCTTAATAACATGTTTTCATGTTGTCTGTTTTTTAGGATTGCCATAAACCAGTAATAAGTGACAATGATGTTGGATCAGGATGGCAGTGTGCATCTTGCATAGCATCTCAAAGTTTTGCTGTGGGATTCACCAGTAAAACATCTGTCACTTCTTCACCAACACATATATCAGAACCTACAACTCCTGTGAAAATATCTTCAAGTAGCTCTGCTTCTTCATCTCCATCGAAGGTTGTTACACCAAATATTAATATCATATCTGCTGATAAAAGATTGCAAATCATGAAAAAGAAGGCTGCCAAGCAACATGAGAAGAAAAAAAGTAAATGACTCCACTCAACTACCATTTGCCTGTATTGTAACTGTGTCAGGTTTTATGGATTTGACAAATTCTGTTTTTTGCATAGTTTGCTAGACATGGACAGTAACTCATTTATAATGCAGTGCAGTGTGGGGTCTCACAATGAGAAGGATATCTTTGAGAACATTATGTAGAATTCTCAGGCATACAGGTTTTCACCATAAACCTGCAAGGCATCAATATAATAATGTAATAAGAAAAATGTTTTTGATTTTAATCAAAAAGCAGTCAAGATATTTAAGGAGCTATGACAAACTACACTTCAGGCCTCCTGTGTTAAGAGAAATTTCATTATAATAGAATATTGTTTTTCTTTTCTATGCTTATAAATTTTAAGCAGTTAAAATTTATTATTAAACTTAGTATAGTAATATAACTTTATTGTATAAGTTATAAGAATTCAAACTTGTCAAGCAAAAAAGCAGTACAGCCATGCCATCCTTTTCGCAAAGCAATTCAGGCCATTTCAACCCTCTATAACTATGGATACATACATGGATTTCACAACTTTTTATGGTGCAAGAACTGAGTTATGAGACTTGGCTTTTTTAAAGAGTTATGTTTTTGATTGCATTTATTATCTGATACCAAATAGTTTTCCGGTGTAAGTAGGAACACAACTTGATGATTCAAACAGCTTATAATTTAAAAGTTACGTCTACTTTTTATGATTAAAACAAATGAAACAACTATCTTATGAATACATTTGTCATGATAAAAGCAAGCTCTGCCACAGAGCAAATAAAGTGGATGTGTCCTACAATGCACTTATTAGGTGGATATTAGAATTTAAGAATATTTTCATAGTATAACAAAAGCGTCTTTATACCCTTAAGGCCATTTTCAATAACATACTGTCTGGTATGGATAGACCTGCTACAGTTTGGGTACAGTTACATCTGTTATTTTAATGTAATAAATATCTCAAAATTAGCGATTTTTGGGAATAGAAGAAAATGTGTCTGACAAATTCAGCATTTTCTATTCATTCTACCATAACTTTTTAATATGAAAACAAAAATTATTAATTTCTTTTGTATAATATTATTCGACTGTAGCTTTAAATGTAACTAATTTGTTTTGTAAAAAATAATTATTTACGTATATAAAATAACATTAGAAGAAAAAATTGGAATAATAGGTCACTATAGTATTAAAAATATTGTAATTCCTAGTGACTTTTTTCATAAAGGTCTGTTTATTTCTTGTAATACTAAAAAAAATATGCTATTTTTTCAATATATGTCGATTTTTTTCTGCTTTAGCGACACAAACAACAGACGTTAAGCGTAATCGGTCACCACTGTACTAAACTGTGCAATACTGATTGCGTCATTTACTCGCGAGCACGGGGGAGTGAAGCGCTCTAAGACAAAGAGACCGAAATATATGTCTATCCCTCTTCTCACCATAAATGGTCTGTTTTTTAATATAAATGTGGTAAAGTATTATTTTTTAAGTCATTCTGTATATTTATCTCATTTTATTAAAATTTTGAAATGGGTCACTTTCATTCAGCTTGCGAATTATGTTCACGACAAAACTATCCATTCTTGACAGCATGTTACGAACCCTGCCTTTACTCTCTTTTAAAAATGAGCCAAAATTATGACTATAACTGTATGTAATGTTATCCTATTTCTATGTTTATTACCAAGAGGCTTATATTGTAATACAATCTGGGAATTTACATCTCATTTCCAAAAATAAAATTTCACTTCTATAAAATTTTGAATAATAAATACCAATAAGCTAATCATATCTTTTAATTACGCCTACTCCTATCCCAAATCTTTCAGCTTCAAATACATTAACTATAGGCATATCAACGCATGAAAGTGCGTATTCTACTTATAACAATGCTACCGAAAGTGGTCAATGTAGCTCGCCAGCAGAGAAGTAGGAATACGGTAGACGTACCTAGGAGCCTGTGTATAAGACAAGCAGGAACGTCATACCTATCCGTAAAACTTACCACTGCCCTGAAAGCCGTAGATATTCATCGACTTGGAGCTGGCGTGGTAAGAACTTTGTGTTGGATCATAGAGTCACTGAACTTAGAATTATCTTCGCCGCAATTATCCCTATATGGTCTCAAGATGAATATTAACACGGTAGGTACTGGAGGTACCTGTTCGTAAAGTTCATTTTTTTTACACTTGTCCTGTTTGGTAAACAATCTTATCTTTTTATTTTAATTTGCGATTTAAAAAAACGCAGACCTTATTAATGTTAGGTAGTAAACAAATTGTCATTTAATGCTGAAACAAATTTCTAGTAGCTTTAATTTATTTTTTACCTAAGCCGTTTTAAACTTTTTTTCTCAATATAAAGTAGTCCCAAGATTGTTAACCAAATTGGACAAGGGCAAAAAAACGGACTGTAGTTGTCACAATCAGAATAGGTATTACCCTGGACTGGGACAAACTATCCAAATGGTTGGCTACCCGAAGTCCAAGTTAGAGACACAGATCACTTGAAAAATTCAAGGGCTGGGTTAGTGGACTACGAAACATCTTGTTTGAAATAGGTACCTACCTTAGTATCTGTAGTAGTAGTAGTATAGTAGTGACAGTGACGTTCTAGGGCGCGGCGGCGCCTAGCCTGGGCGGGGCACAGGATTTGGAGCCACTGCTTCAGAATTCTAAGTCAGGACATCTTGTCTGAAATAGGTACCTTTCGAATTGAATTTAAAATAAAATAAAATCCTTCGAATTTCTTTAAAAAGTAGGTAGGTAGGTACTTTTTCTTCTACTCGAAGTTAATCACATTATGTAGGAAAAGTTTTGCAGGAATTTACACGTTCAGAAGTAAAATAAAATCATGGGCCCGTGACTAATTCATTGGATGAAAATTATAGTTTTAGGTTTACAGCAATTTTTGGGCCTGCGGCCTCTCAGTCCGGGGCCCGCGACATAAACGTAGGTTACCTAAGTATCGTATGTAGGTATCTACTTTTATACGTATAGAAACATTTTCGATTGAAGACGAGAGTTAGCACTTTAATATTAGCTACAAAAAATATATTTTCTTTACTGTAACCAATCGGGAATGACGCGCATTCCAATTGGTTGAATATCCGAGAGGGCGGTTTTTATTAGACGGGATGCTGCGAAACATTTGGGGATTAGACTTTATTCCTTAAGGCGTGGAGCTTAGGTTCAACCTGGAGCCAAATGTTTGAAACATGGACGAAATGTTGCAACGCCTACAGCTTTCATGTTTCGGAGCTAAGCTCTCAAACTTTATTTCGAAACGTTAGAGTCAGGGCGGAGAGTAGTGTGGGCGGATTTTAGTTTTAACAAAATATATGGATAAAATGTATGAATGTGTTATTTATTTGAGAATCTATTTGGATTTTGATATTTAATGAAAAGTGAAGTTCATCGACTGTGCATCATTATTACTCAGTGAAATAAAATAAATAAATCAACGATAGATATTAATTATTAGTACCTAAAGAACGACGTGTTTGCACAGTAAGTACTTAGATTTTTAATTTTAAAACTTAGTGATAAAATTTAGTGATTTTGATAGATATCGAATGGTCTCCCTTATTACCAGTTTCCCGTGGTCCACTGATTACGGGACATCCCTATACCTATAATAAAAATGATTCGCTGTTCGTTAGTCTCGCTAAAACTCGAAAACAGCTGAACCGATTACGCTCATTTTAGTTTCGATATGTTCATATAAGTAAGTCCAAGGAAGGTTTATACGGTGAGAAAATCAAAAATGAATGCGAGAAAAGAAGAAGAAATTTAAAAAAAAATTATAAATCAAATTATTAAATAATTCTTATTTTCTCATTATATTTACCTATAGTTAATGACGAATTGGTTGAAGCAGAGTTGTCTCTATCATTAGTATCTTTTCTTATTTCTTTTCCTTTTCTTACCTTTATAAATACATGAAAGAAGTAAGTAGTTTGAGTTGTGAAACTTAATTATTTACAAACGAAATCTAAAATGATCCTAGGTAACGCAATAAGAGCTTATAAAAAATAGGTACCTACCTATCTTCATTTATTTTTTCTTAGTAAAGACATGATGACCGGCGGGCGAGCTAGGGTGCCGAAGTGTGCTCGGTGCCGCAACCATGGCCTCATCTCCAGCCTCAGAGGACATAAAAAAGCTTGCGCTTACCGTCATTGCCAGTGTCCCAAGTGTGGTCTTATTAAAGAGAGGCAACGGATTATGGCTGCACAGGTAAGAATATGAAAAAATTCTAGTCATAAACGTACCTACTTTTTATAAATTATCTATCCTCGGACGGAGGGGCGTCCACTATAAAAAAACGTCAAATAGGCCTCGAGGTCGCGCGCGCTGTTTTCCTCTGCCTTTATTATGAAGGGAGGCAGAGGAAAACAGCGCGCGCGACCTCGAGGCCTATATAGAGGAATTCCAGCTCCATACAATCAAAGACGTGCCGCCCGGCGCAGTCGAAACTGTGGAAGCCGAAGAATAAGTATGTATGGGGTAGTGAAAGTGTGGCCCCGAAAAATAAGCGTTTAGGGAAACACCGTAAGGTTTTAGCTGGCAAGAGTCTTGTCGGCCCAAGATTGATTTCGCCACGTTTAAACATTTGAAATAACAAAACGTATCCGAAAGTATGTACCTATTAAGAGGTCAAAAGAAATATGTAGGAGACGGTCCGAGATTGACCGTTTACTTAGTTATATTATTGTTTGAGAAGATATGAACTAAAATTAACAGATTTTTTTTAATTCTTAAAAGTACGTTACAAAAGGAGTAGGTACTTAATGCCCAAATAATGCCCAAATTAATATTAATTAAAATCTGTAGAGTTGGTAGTTAGGTACTTTTTAGACTTCATGTACTTATATACTTATATATATAATATTATTTATTTATTTATTTTTAATTTTATTATTTTATTTTTATTATATATTATTATTATTTTAATATATATACGAGTAATATTATAAAACTGAAGAGTTTGTTTGTTTGTGAACGCGCTAATCTCAGGAACTACTGGATCGATTTCAAAAATTCTTTTTTAGTATTGGATAGTCCATTTATAGAGTAAAGGTTATATAGGCTATATTTTATTTTCAAAAAAATTATGGATCCACTAAGAAAATTGAATCGAAAACCTATTTATGCTTGCGTTGCAAAAACTATTGACAAGACAAGAACAAAATGATGTACTACGGGTTTGTAGGTATTATTAAGATCTACAAAAAAGTCCGCGAGAGCAAATATCTAACTATCATAGTTTAGTCACAATAAGTTCATAAAAATATTAAATCGTCTGAAGAAAGAAACTACGTTAGATGTGTATCGTAATATTAATCCTTATCCAAATTAAACATTAGGTATGCTATCAAGGGTATATATGTAGAAGTAAAATACTTTTTGTTTTATTCCAATCGGACATTTCGTTGAGAAATTATCACGAGTATAAAAACGCATAGAGTTGGTACTCAATAATGAGTTATTTGCCAAAGAGTTTTATCAACATAATAATATCTTACTAAGAACCTTGTCTGTACCCATTAATGACCCACTACAGGGTCGGGTCTCCTCTCACAATGAGAGGGATGTAGGCCTTAGTCCACCACGCTGGCCTACTGCGGGTTGGTGGACTTCACATGCCTTTGAGAACATTTTTTTTATGAACTCTCAGGCATGCAGGTTTCCTCACGATGTTTTCCTTCACCGTAACAGCAGGTGATATTTAATTTTATAAATCGCATATAACTTTTATTACAAAGCCATTGGTGCGTGCCACTGGGATTCGAACCCGGACCCTGCGATTCGAGGTCGAATTCTAAGCCATTTGGCTATCACCGCTAAGTACCTACTATATATTATTATACTATTATAAATGCGAATGTTTGTGAGTATGGATAGATGTTTGTTACTCTTTCACTTAAAAGCGGCTGAACAGGTTTGGATGAAATTTGGTACACAGATAGATCACAACCTCGATTAACATATAGGATATTTTTTACCCTTTTCTGCACCAAGTTCTAAAAGCCACGCGGGGGTAGCCGCTGGCACAGTCTAGTATGACAAAAGTGATCTTATAATATAAAACGATTTTTCAAAAGTTCATTTTTGTGTGAGATAAATCAAAAAGTAATTAATTCCTTTCGTATATCATATCTACTTGTAATTTTAAGAAGTGTTTCGTTTTATTTTTTATGTTCATTCACGTTAGATTATCTCGGGATCCCGAATCAATCCCGATACCATTCAGAAATAACACGCAATGTAAAGGCGTTAATGTGTTTTAATGTAGTGAAATTGAGAACAGCTAATGCGGTGCTGGGTTTATTTAAACAAGTGGCACGTGTTTACTGTAGACGCCGGATGAAGCATCGATCGGTTTGTTCAGTAATGCACCGCTGTCGATGTCACACTTTTATCTCAATTTTTCGAGTTGCATCCATCCATCGATACATTTATATAGTTGTGGAGATTTTGTATGTGGTCCTACACTTTAATTACAATAGAGGTACAATTACAGTAAATTAAAAAAAAAATAAGCATACAAGGACTATCAGTATCTATATAGGTATAAATAGGTATGCAGGAACTTAACTCTACCGTGTCTCTCAACTGAACTCTAAACGATATAAAATTAGGAATACAGATTTTAGCTCAAAAATGTTATTTTTCCAAAAATATCGCATACCACGGACATGCTACAAGCATTTGTTTTTTCTGTTTCTGATTAGGTAGACAATTCGTGATCGTAAAACACATTAAATTTAATTTGTTAATCTACCTTGCTGGATTGTGTGGGAAAAGCGACCGTTTATTTAAATTTTTGAGTAGGTAACTTGTAAGTGATTTTGTTAAAATGCATTGGTAAAAATTAAAAGAAAAAACTTAATTTATGAGTCTTGAAATTAAATTTGCCATAGAGTAATAGGAAAAGTTCTGTTATCATACAGTTTAATAAAAAAGTACCTACAAAGGCACTATACTATTGCACATCACACAATTTGTATAATAAAGTAGGTATAAATGGCATCTAAAAAGGATGCCTATTCCAGTAGCATATTGTGAGACTACCAATAGATAAAATAGAATGTTATGAAAACAAATAGTATTGAGTACCTATTAGTCTTTTAACCCCTTTATTGTCGGCGAATTTGAATCGGTTTCGCATTATGTAAATTTTGTGTTATTACCTCGGAATCTTTATTCTACGAAAGTATGTGTTGTGTGTTCTAGAGCAGACACAAAATTAGCTCTTCAGCACAGTGGATAATGTGATTATATAAAAAAAATATATAAATATAATAAATGTTCCAAATTTTACCTCAATCGGTGAAAGATTAAGATGTAGTTTAATTTCAATAATACTTGAGAAGACATAATTATGAAGAAAAAAATACTGACCAGCAGGTAGTTCTATTTCCTTGTTTTCTTTGGACCTATTGCTCTTTTCAAATAAAAGACTTGCAGTCCGTAGAGACATCAGTTATTTAATTTGCTTCGGGATCGAGTTTTGTTTTTGTTTTCAATGAGGCGTCAACCGCCCTAGCGGCGACTCCCGGCCCCGAGGGTGACCGCTTACCGCAAATATAAACATTGTCTGTTTGTCATTGATTTTCTGCTAAATTAATTTATCTGCATCAAGTTACCTATCATTCACTGTCGGTTGACTGAAGATGTGTCTCAAAGGAATATCATATGATCTAACGTTCGGAGTGATTTATTGGTTCGATGCAACATGACATAATTTAAAAATGTTGAGCTCAACTAAAGCTGCACTACAGTAAATAATTGTACAGGAAACACTTATAGGTACTTATAGGCTTAACAGTTTATATATATACCGTTTTATATATTCTTTATGTTATTCTTTCTTATTAAAGCTTAAAAATTTTAAGGTGGCATTGAAACGTCAGCAGGCCGCCGAAGATAAAATTGCGCTACATCTAGCTTCTGTAGAAACAGGAACGGCTTTAGAAGCCTTGCCCCCGGGACGTATATACGGCATGCGGGTCACCGGGCCCTGTCCTAGCCCTGGGCCTGAGCCAGATTCTGCTGCTGACGATCAGACCGTAAGTTATCTTTTGACATAGCACCATGGCACCATTCAGTGATTCTGTGACCGTTAGGAGGTCGTGTGGTAGAGAATGCCCTTAGTGCATTAAGTCTTTGTCACCTTTGGTTACAAAAAAAGTAACGTTACGCAGAAATAAAACACATGCCGCAGAGTAATCTAATGTAATGAATGGAACATCGGTAATTTCCTTGTTATTTTATATTCTCTGACATATTTATTATTCCCGATGAGATTTCACGAAATGCTATAGACTGATCCTTGACTTTTTATTCTCTTGACTGGCGTGACATATAGACACTTGTTAGTACCTCCTACTATTCAGATGAACTCTGAGTTTAATACCTATTTTTCAGCTCCCTTCTTCCGATGGTTTATTTATAATAAATATTTTTTAATTTTGTTGTAGCCAATCCACATCGACAGCGAAACTAGCGACTCAATGCCGGACTGCTGCACTACGTCCCCAGATTCTGCTGGAAAAAGTTCCTTACCATCAGGATCTTGGTAAGAGTGGACACCAGATTGACTTATTACAACCCTACATTAAAAAAATTCTTGTCTAAATAAATTTTATTTCAACAGTGGTGCAACAGAAGATCTATCAGAGGGTGAGGGACCAGTGAGCACTGCTGGTCTGGAGATGCTTAGAAAGTTGTTTCCTGGCAAGAAACGTTCCGTTCTCGAGCTGGTTTTGCGAAGATGTAACCACGATCTGCTCCGGGCTGTAGAACAATGCAATGCTATCCATGTAAGTAAAAAAGAATTAGGTACCTACTCGTAGTATGGACGAATCTCCTGCCTATGAAATGCATTTTCACTGCCGTTACCATTTTATTAAATTAACTGCGTTTTATTAAATTAACTGTAATAATTGATTAAAATAATAAAAGTTACTTAGGTATTATAAAACAAACGCAAGTTTGTTATAGCATAGGTACTCGTACCTACATACATTAAATACTAGGGAAACACAGGAAAGCAGATAACGAAATATTCTTTTAGGGTCATCATGACAAGCCGTTGTCGTTGAGCACAAGTTCGGCTAGCTCGTCATTCGAGACATCAGTATCGAGTTCAGAAGAGTCGAGGTGGTCTGCATTCAGGCCGGTGGGGCCTCGCGCGCCTCTCCTGCCTGCGCTGGTGATGGGCCGAGTGTGTGGCTCGGACTGGCTGGTGCCGCTGCCTGCACTGCCGGCCTTGTCCGCACCCCTGCTGCTGCCATTACAGCACCCTCACGCGCCACCTAACTGCAATCCTTGCGCTCCCGACTGTCGACAATGCAACAATCATCATTGATCGCGTACCTACCGCTATTTGTTGTTGCGCTCAAAAATATACTTACTGCTTCTAGAGCTTCTAGAATTTTATTTGCGTCTAGAATTTTAATCACTTTGTTATGAAAAATATAATAAGAAGTAAATCGTGGAATTGGAAACATAAACGTAAAAACATTAGATTAAGCTCTAGGTATGTAAATACAGGTCTTTCCTGGATTTCATCTAATCGCAATGATCGCTTATCTAAGTAGGTTATCTTATTTTCCGGTTACCCTTTTTATCATCAGATATTGTCCTTTCATCGTCTGTTAGGTCACGAAGACGAATAGTTATTTTTTCACACACAGTCTAAATGCTGGGAGGTGTTATTGTCGTTTACAGTATTGTACGATAATATTTTAATGTTCATTGTGATTAGGTATTGGAACGTGTCACTGTGTTTCTAATGTGATATTTTAACGTCAAAGAAAGTAAGTTCACAAAATTATGTACCTAATCGTACATCTATTTATTTTTTATTTACCTATTAATTTTCTTTCAAAAAATCTGCTGGTGCATAGAAATTATTGACTGTAATAAAATAGTTAATTAACAACCTATTGTTTTTTTTACTTTACCCAGACCTGAATTTTAGTCGGTGTTAGATTTTTTAGCAAAAATTTCTACGTTTTCCACAAGTGTACCTATTTGTATTATTTAATGCAAATACATATTGAATGGAGGCAGCGTTCAAAGTATATCTTGATATTGTTTATACTTACTACTTACTTTATTTGTCCGTAGTACAAATGATCAAGTAAACAAGTTAATGAAATAGTTTTGCTGCCCCTTACCGCCAGAAGCTATTATCACGGACACTAACAAATTCGTGACAATCCTACAAATGAAGATCGAAACTCGTATCTAATCATTTGTACAATCACGAGAAAGAAGCCCCAGGCTAGGCAGGCGTGTCGTTGATGAAAGGATAACACAAACATTCGTCAGATTTATTTTAAGCATTTGAAATTAGATTTGCAATCTGCCATCAGACAAATTTCAAATGTTTAAAATAATACTAAAAATGGGTTACAGTGCGTTTAACATCAAGTGCCTTGAATGTACTGAGACCCAGATATCCGGAGATCCTTTTTTGAGGCGAACATCTCAACACAACCACATACGATCTCAGGTAGAATTTCTCCCTACTTGAGATTGGATGTGCATTTTGCATGTTCTGGGGCTGCAGTGACCATTTAATCAGGAGGCCCGCATACCATTTGCTGTTAAGTTACGTTATAAACAACCAGCCAACACAATAAAAGTGTTTAAAATAAATTACCGTATATCAAATATATACAATTCAACGATCAAGGGTCAACTGAAATGTAAATGGATTTACTGGGCAATGTTGTTGGTAGATATGAGACCTTCCATTGCTATGTTTCAAGTCATGAGTATCGTTGTTATGATATATTAAAAATCTTACTTTATAATGTTTTGTGTTTATTTATTAATGATAGTTGTTATTTTTTATTGTATATGTGACCTTAATTATTTAATAAGGACTATTTTTACCGTGTGGTGTGGTAGATTATTCCAAAAACAGTGTAGTCTGAATGATGTTACAACAATATATGGTAAGTGTAGGTACCTATCGTACATACAAATTTATTTTTTACGTAGGTTAGGCTCATAGACATAAATGTTGGTAGACTTACCCAAGTATAGAATAAATTCGAATATGGATTTAAACTTCTACTAGATATCATATTACTAGATTCATATTACATTATCAAGTGTCTACCCTTAGGGTTTGGCGTGTATGACTGCGTTTATATAAAACTTTCATCCCCTATTTACCCTCTTAGGGGTTAAATTATTAACGCTGATATACGTACCTAACTCGTTATTTTTGCCGTACTCTATTCATACAAAATTTCGTACAACTATCTCCAAGGAATAAAAAGTTTTATACAAACTTTTATCCCCTATTTATCCCACTTAAGGGTTGAATTTCAGAAAACGCTGAAAAACGTATGCTATTTTTGCTATACTTTATTCATACTCAATTTCGTGCAAATATGTTCAAGGAATAAAAAGTTTCATACAAACTTTCCTTCATACAAAAATCCTTCCTTAGTGGATGCCTAGCTACGTCATAAAAGTAATACGGGTGCGAAATTTCAAGTTTCTAGCCCCAAGGGTTTGGCCTGTGCGTTGATACATCAGTTAATCAGCTTTGCCTTTTAATCTGTCTGGTTACCGATGTCGGACCCGTTAAGGGTAAACGATATAAACAATTTTATTGACAAATCAATTTCTTTTTTTGATTAACTGTGGAAATGGCAGCCATTTTATAATTTTCATTTCGACTAAGCAAGGGAACTTACATTTATTTAGAAATTTCTCATGATGTAGCAGTCCTACAGACACAAAACTAGTTTTGTTCGATAGCTAAAAATGTACTCAACAAATTAGTGTTACAAATATTGACTAATTTTGTCAATACATAAAAAGATAGTAAACCGAAAAAAACATGACAAAAATTATGTTCTTTTTTGTTTTTTTTTTATAGATTTTGTGAAAACTAGGTAATTAACTTGATTGTTTTTTGCATGCTTTGGATAGAATCCTGTAATATGGACAGAAAGTTAATGCTTTTTTTGTTTTTTTTAATTAAAATTATTAAATGATTTGTCGATAAAATTGTTTGTATTGCTTACCCTTAACGGGTCCGACATCGGTAACTAGACAGATTGTTTATTAGAAGAAGATTATTTAATTTCTTACATTGATAAATATGCTCTATTCTCTGGTTATTTACTTAACATTTCCATCGTACTTTATTAGGTTTATGCACTTTTCAAGACTGCGATATATTGTTCAGAAGCATAAGGCTGGCCAAGCTGGTTCGGGAGTTGGACTTCGCAAGATATCACTTTTATGACCGAACTGGAATATATCGACGTAGCCAGCAATACACCATTAGATCTTTGCAGGGTTCTACACTGACAATAAGTTCGGATCCAGTGCCACTATTTAAATTATATAAAATACAAACAAAGGTAGGTACAGTAAACATTCAATTTTTATATTTGGTCAATATAGGGTTTGACGTGAACTGTATCTATATGTATATGTATACATACAAGGCAGGCATCTTCAATTACTAAGTAAGTAATTGAAGATGGCTGCCTTGTTCTACAATGGGCAGTCATGACGATATCGATGTTTCGGTTGAAAAAAGGTTCCAATTACTTTTATTGATTCTAACTACAACCTTAGGTTTCCATAATTACATGTGAAATTCCTTAGGAATTGAAATGACCCTTTTTTATAACTATAACTCAATGTTTTAGTATTAAAAAATAAAATCAATGGTTTAAAAATGAAAAAGTTCTTATTTTCTTTACTCCATCGTTGTAATGAGAAAGGAAAACAACAATCCACGAGAATGACCTGGGGCTAATCTCCGAAATTTCAAAATCTCTGAAACTTATAGGCATTGGTATTTACCTATCTAAGTATGTTATTATTTTAAAATTTAAGGTGCGCGAAATTTCAAATTAATCGATACAATTAAATTTTAATAATAAACGTTAGGTTATTTTCGTCATAATACAAATTTCAAATTTGTCCTCACAAGGGAACAAATCGTCGGAGAAAGAGAAAATGATTCTAAAATATACTGTATATTGTAGAATAGATTTTTTATTAGCAATTTTTTTTTCAGTTGGTGTACTGGGACGAAAGGTCTCTATATTTTGAACACGAAGTTGTTACATTACACGATAATAGAGTGCGTTGTATTTTAGTCTCACGCCAGTTTGCTATAGGAGAAGACAAAGCACCAACAGCAGCTTTACTCGAAGGCTTACCCGGGTCTGAAAGAAAACTGACTTGTCCCGAATATATTCGTGTTTGGCTGCAAAGCATGGAAATATCTAGTGAACGATTGAGAAAGCGACAGTAGATAGACAAACAAATATACAGGTTGATTTGTTATGTGACGTATTCCCACTAAGAACGTGTAGATAAGCTCAAATGCAATAATTTAAGCCATGTGAAGCTCTATCTAAAATTCAATGGCTTTCAAGTTATTTGAGTTTGATTGAATTTGAAGAAAAGTCACTTTAAGGCTGACTAAAGTGCCATAATTAAAAAAACACGATAATATTGGATTTTTTTATTATTTTAGACTAGCTGTATTTGACATTTGTGACAGCTACACATATTAAGTACTCCAAAATAATAAAAAATCCTAATCTTATCAAGCCATTTTTTTATTATGGCACTTTGCCAGTAACCCATTAATGACCCACTACAGGTCGGGTATCCTTCTCGTAATGAGAGGGATGTAGGCCTTAGTCCACCACGCTGGCCTACTGCGGGTTGGTGGACGCACTTTAGTTAGCCTAATAGTGACTTTTCTTCAAATTCAATCATACTTAAATATCTCGAAAACCGCTGAATTTTGGATAGAGTTTCACATGATGATTGCCTTTGAGCTTATCTACACGCCCTCAGCGGGAATACGTCACATAACAAATCACCCTATATATTGTATACATAATTATATTTAAATAGTCAAAGTAAATAATGAAAAGAAAGAAGAAAAGAATACGTTACGTTTATTGTTGACTGTTACATGAGAAAGATGTTACAAAAATTATAATAAGTTTAGAACAGTCTACCCTTTGCGGGCATACAATAATTTCATGGCAATTATTGCTAAATTATATTTATTTATTATTTTGTTTAGCAGTCACATACATATCGGATAAAGTCAGGAAATTTTCTTCTGTGAATACCGCGCGTACTGATTCGTCACTCGAGTTATACGAGTATATAAGCGAGTTTTTGCAAAAGAAATGTACTGTTTGCATTGACTGAGTCACCCCAGTAGATTACGCCATATAATAGAAGAGGATAGATATTACCGTAGTAGAAACTTTTTGCAACTTCTATAGATGAAGTATCTCTTAGTATAGATAGAGCATAACAACAGCTCGATATTTTATTCTTTTATTTTATCAACATGACTCTTCTAAATTAAATGGGTATCTAGTGAAACCTCTAAGAAATTAACTTGTTGTACTTCTTCTATGTTTACCGCATTTAGGTCCACATTAAGCGGATACAATGTTTGTTTATAATGAATAATAATCATGTTGTAAGTTAAACCTAATATACACGCCCTTGAACTGTATTGTTAAAATTTATACTAAAATGTGAATGTTCATGTGTAGGTTAATTTCATAAAAGGTGTTTTTGTATTTAAATAAATTATCATCAAAATATAAAGAAATTTATTAGAAGGGGCAATGTTAAAATCACATGATGGTTAATGGCATTGTAGGTACGGTAGATGGATATAAAAATAAAAAAAATTAAACCGACTTTGAAAAAGTATGAAATAAAATTTGTTACATGTCCTGTGTCAAGTATTTTGTTTCTATTGTTAAATTTTGGCAAGAACCTCAAAAAATAGTCGGTATAATTTTTTTTAATATTTTTTTTTTGTAATTTTTAGTTTCATGTACATATCACGGAAACTACTATTAGTTCGATTTTGATGAAATTTTACCGTTCCCTAAGTTTAAAAAACAAAGAAAAAAGGAACGATCACGCTCTGTCAATTAGTTTCGGTGATATGCGAGGACAAACATATCTACATAGGTATGTACACTCATGAAATTTGGTATACTTGTTTGGAAGCCGTAATAGACCAACATAATTATGTAAATATTGTGCAGTTGCGTTAATATTATGCTCGATTTGACGGGGGCACTGCTGTGCCCCCAGATACATACATACTACGTGACGAGTTGATAACCTCCTTTTTTAAAGTCGGTAAAATATTCAGAGAGGAGACGTGGATCTTCATCGGCTCTTAGAGTATTATGTTTTGTAGATATATAAATTGTAATTAAAAGTGTATGAATTACCTATGTTTGACATTATTATTGAATCTTTTCTTTTCTCTACAATCTATACATCGTTTCAGTGTCAAATTAACATTCTAAACCAACTAAATACTATTATTATGCTGTTATTTTTATACGAAAGTTTCAATTTGAATTCAATGGAGAATTATTTTGCAATTTAATTTGAACTTGGCCTTCAATCTGGCCTATAACTAACTTCAAGTCGAATCGGAGACCGGTTCGATGGTCTCTGCAAGCCGATGACGTTGGCGCTGTAATGATACCTACATTCGTTTCGTTCGTTCACGACAGTAGTGGTAAAAACACTGTTGCAAGTTAGACTGTATTCACGTTTTGTACATAAAATATGTTCTAAGAGTTGTTTATTTTATGTTTAATATAATTAATAATTTTTGAAAGTAAAATGTACTGCATAATAGCTACTGTGGTTGCACTCGCTTATATTTTTTGGGATGTTAACTACTTTCTACGGGTAGCTTTCACCATCGGAATTGGAAGACTATTTCAAAAGAAAAGCGGAATAAAAGATACAACTTCCATATATGGTAAGTAAACATTATTACTTTTATGAAAGAATTTTAATATTATATACCGTTATTTGTGGCTATGACATTACTAAATATTTTGAAGGTTATGTTTATATTGGTATTGAATGTATTTGTTTAACTTTAGCTGAAAATTTCACGTTATGTTACGGCAAAATAAAAAAAAATGTATTTTTTTATTATGTATTAAATAATAAAATATTCTATACACATATAGGACGAATACTTAAGTGTTACATTATCATGTAATATGTAAATAGATACCTATGTTGCACCTATGTTACCTATGTATGCTAAACATGGATATAAATTCTGTAGTTAGATCTTATTTGCTTCTGTATTTTGAGTCTATATTTATCATTAATTTTGATTTTTTAATCGTATTTCTAAATTTATAAGACATTAAGGTCTATAGGTACATATATATTCTATTGAGGAAATTTGCATTATTTATTTATCGAAAACGAATGAAATCCGTACTATGTTGAAATTTAATCATCTGATTTCAACAAACGGATTTTGATTCGTTTTCGATAAATAAAAAAAGCTTGATTTTTTTCAGTAAAAACATTAGAATTCCAAATACTTATTCGAAAATTAGCAAATTCCGATTCGACAAACATAATTTTGTAAATACATTATTCACGTTGGTAGAAGTTATAAACTAATCACTGATTTTTTGTACTTTGCGCCTAGCCTATACTTAGGTACATGAGGTGAACCTAAATAGGTACATTTAGCGAACGAATGCTAATTTTCATAGCTAAGTAAATTATCGTCTTTATAAATAAACCAGAAAAAACTCAGAAAAATATGTGTATTGAAAAGTTTACAAAATTAAATGCCAGTTCTGAAATATTCTGAAATGTTCTGAAATTTGATTAGCATGCAAATTACAGTTATGATTTGCTCTAATTTGATTGTTAAAAAAATTAAACTAACATCAAAAAAGTATGAAATAAAATTTGTTACATACTTTAGGCCTACTATTTTTTGAGGTTGGTGCCAAAATTTAAGAAAAGAAACAAAATACTTGATTCTGAAGACATCAACCTCATAACATAGTAGGCCTAAAGTAGGTATGTAACAAATTTTATTTCACACTTTATTGATGTCGGTTTATATTTTTTTAATTATTATTTTTCGTAATTTTTAGTTTTAATTCCATATCACGAAAACTACTAGACCGATTTTGATGAAACTTTTACCATTCCCTAAGTTGAACAAAATGCAAACAACCAAAAAAAGAACGAACACGATCCGTCGATTAGTTTCGGAGATATGTGAGGACAAACATATCTACATACATAAAAATATACATACATACTCCCATGGGTATTCTTGTTTGGAAGCCGTAATAGACCGTAATAGATTATATAAAAATAGTGCAATTCTGAGAATATTACATACATACGTGTCGAATTGATAACCTCCTTTTTTCAAGTCGGTAATAAGTATAGGCCGAACGGATAAAGAAACAATCTGGTAATGGCGGCCGATACTTATGGTCAGTACTGGTCAGTACTGACGTCAGTAACGGTACTGGCGTCAGTAAAAAAAGGTCAAGTAAAATATTAACCTTTTTTTTTATCTTCGATATCATGCTGGGGTCCAATCCGGTTGCCATACTTGCCCGTGCGTTACTAAATTGCAAGGGTGATAACGCTCCAGTCTCTTCTCTTCTTCAAAATTCTCCTGCGTTGTAGACAATTTGTCGAGCATCACTATAAAAAACATTTCCGCGTTTTCTAGAAGCCATTTAAACAACCTAAACTTAACAAAAACAACAAATAACAGAACAGTAGTTGTAACTAAATAGAATTAAAATTGTACGAAATGATAATATTTTTTTTTGTACGTCGTACCACTACGTGCGAGTATAGACAGAGCGACGATATGAACGAGATAGCATGAGACCGTCCGCCATTTACAGATTATTTCTTTATCCGCACGGGATAAAGAATCACAGATTCTATGCATAAGTATTGAGGTAATGGCGGTCATTATCATTACATCTAATTTATAATGACAAAATCGTTTTATTTCAGGTTTTTGCACAACCCAAGATGTTGACATCTTTTTAAGGCATATGAACAATGCTCGTTATGTTCGGGAATTAGACTTCGCCAGATTCCATTTCTATGATAGGACGGGAATATATGCCAATATCAAAGCCGTTGATGGTCATATCCTGCAAGGTGCTTCAAGTATTCGGTACCGGAGAACTATTCCAATATTTAACGCATACAAAGTTGAAACAAAGGTAGGTACGATTCTGTTTATTGTTGTTTGTAATTCATTGTTGGACAACGTAGGCAACAAAGTATAGATAATAATGAATTACTTGTAACCTTTGTGCGAAGGTAAAATACCTAAACTTTTGTGACTTGTGTTAATTTTGGACAAATCATCTTATTTATATAGACTTTGGCACAGACTCCAAAAATACCATTGTAATAATGTAGTAAGTTTATTATAGGCAGTTATAGTAGTATAGTAAGTTATATCTGTTTGTAATTTTTTGTTTCAGCTTGCATACTGGGAAGACAAAACGCTTTTCATTGAACAAAAGTTCGTCACTTTAAACGATGGTTTCGTGAGAGCAGTGGTGCTCTCGCGACAGAACCTCATCAACGTTCAGGCAGCTGACCTCCTCAAGGGTATTCCAGGAGCCGATGAAAAACCAGAATGTCCTGAGGAAATTAAGCTCTGGCTTCAATCTATTGAAATTTCAAGCGCTAAGCTTAGAAAGAAAGATTAGAAATCATTATTCATTAGTTTAAAGCGATTTTCTGTTACTGTAAACATAACTGTGAAAAATAAAACCGTTTTATTATTTAATATGTGATAATATGAAATAATGGCGAAAGGTGTTATTAAAGTGAAAGAAAAATAATAAAATTGGAACCTTTTCTTCTTAATGAGTTAGATGATTATATTTATTTAGTAGTATTTGCCCGTGGCTTCGTCCACATAATATATCATTTTTATCTATCATATAGGTAATTATGTGTATACAAGTTTAGAACTTGCTCCAGAGAGGGTTTAACATTATCCTATATTGTATGTAATATGTTATCCTACATCCATCCATCCTCACAAACTTTCACATTTATAATAGTAGTGGGATAGAATTAACAAAAACACACCATGAGCGAACGATGTATGATCTTGTAAGAACTCTAAATAAGAAGAAGATAGTGATTAGTAGAAAATCGTTTTACAGTAAATGAGTAGCAAACCGTTGAAAACTTGATGTTAACTGGTAACTGCAGTGCATATTTACCTAATAACTTAAGAAAAAGATGAAGATAATGATTACTAGAAAGTTCTTTTTTTACACTAAACGTGTAGCGAACGGGCATGCAGACCAACTAATGTTCAATGTTTACTGCAACCCATTGGATACCCATACCCACATTACACATTGGGATACTTATGTGTTGCGGTTCTACTCAAAATAACGCATACGTATGTACGATAAGTATCTCCGGCAAACACACCTCCTCAAGAAAACATAAAACAAAGGCTAGGTATATTAACTGAACAATATTTGTTTTCACAAGTAAAAATGTTTTAGTTTAGTTTAACAGATGGTCGAAGTAATTGGCTGCTAGAAAAAGAGTCGTGTTACGAATCGATATAGCACTCGGGCGCTTGTCACAGCCCCAGATTATGTTTCTGTTTGCTTAACTTGCGCATTATGAACAGGGATTTAGGGATTCATAGACTCAAATGTTGGCAGACGAAAAACCTTTTACGAAATTATACAATCTACAAGTCATAAGATTTATTCAATCAAAATTCCAAAAGGTACTTACTGTATTACTTAGTACTGGAACCTTACTTCCTTTCTTCGTTAGACCCACTGGTCTAGTGAGACGGCATCATAAAACCAACACCTTCAAAATTTATATTCAAAAACTCCGTTACATACACATACAATAATATAAATAAGGTGTGTAAAAAGAAAAAAATCTGCCGTAACGAACAATGCCCTTTGATTCCATCGATCTCTAATAATAACAGGACGCATCTAATCTTTTTTAATTGAAGACCTTTTTGTTGCTTTAATCCTTTTTCCATTGATGTGGTTATGTTTACGAATTGCGTGTAATACGGTGGGAAGTAGCTTGTCGTACTCGCACAACTTAGTCCTAACACTATTGAAAAAATCCGACCACACACGCGGTGCAATATTATAGGTTGACCAAATCGTCTTGATAAAATATGTCTGACTATATAGATTTTTGCAGGTTCCCGTAATTAAGATTTTTTTATTTAGTAATTTTAGATTTAGACCAACCTACGAATGTATAGATCTCTCTCAAAAATCTGAAACTCGTTTTTTATCATTTGTTGTATTTATGCATTACTGTAATGAACTGTATTGTATCATGTAGTTATTTTACTAAAGTTGCGTTAACTAGGTACCTAAGTAATTCGTGCTCTAACCTTCGGAGAGCAGGTAAAGTCATTGGTCCCAGCTCGCCCATTTGCATTTGAAAACCGTGATCGAGTATTCTCCAGACCTCCCCCTGGTGTGGGGGATGTTTTGCCTAATAGTAATGCATACAAGGATAGCAGCGAACCTAATAGCAGCAAACAAAATAATCTTTGTTACTTAAATTTTTTGAGCTCAGAGAACAAATCTGAGCCAAAATCAAGATGTATTAGGCAGTGTAACTAATACTAACTGGTGGCGCTATATCACCGCGTGTTTCTTGTCGCGTAACAATAATAAAATATCCATTAGCTGTAGTGTTGTCTGTGCGCCTCAAAATTAGCTTATTTTAAATAGCTTGATGTTTATTTTGTTTCTTTCTCAAATCACTGCCGCCGCTGGTTGATGTAGGCATTTGAGAAGTAAAATGAGTATAGGTAGTAGTCATCTATTTAAATATAGTAGATATATGCATATAGTACCTATATAAACACTGCAGGATACTCTTTTAAAATGTGATTTTCAGGGCCAAGACAGCCCCCCAAACTCGCCGAATGCAACACATCCATTGAAATCCTAAATTAATTCTTAGATGCCTCAATACAGTTTGAAGTAAAATGTAAATGTCCAGGGACTACAGTAAATAAACATTTTAGTAATCAATTCATTTTTGGTAAGGTCATTGAAAACAATGCTTACAGTTCCTTAAATATTTAATGGATTAAGTAGGTTTTACCAAATTAATAATTCTACATTTCAAACATGAAAATAAGCCAAGTCTACAATTACCCACTATAAATTTTCTTTGAAGTACGTAATTCTTTGTAATAAACTATGACCGTAAATTGCTATCGTTTCATCAAGTGTCTCATTGAATACGTAATAAGTTTAAAGTAAGTAAACAAATACGAGTAATACAAAGATGATTCCGTACTAAAGATTTATTTATCTTATAGCCATATCGTTGTTGCTGGCCGATGTTAAATTGATTTTATAAGATAATGCTTATTTGAGATATTGAGAATGATAAGTAGGTAAGCATTTCTATCACAATAATGCATTAAAGTTAGAAACAAGGTACTTTTTTGTTGAAAACTTCAAGGGAACCCTAAAACTGTTTATTTACTGTTGTTGACTTAAACTTTATAAATAAAAGCGAAGCAGACATTTTAAGTTTCTATTAGGACATCAGTTGGGACACATCAGGCAGATCTAGTAGTAAATAGTCAGGGATATTTAAATAAAAAAGTTAGCGAAATATACTAGTGGCTTCAAAATGATAACATTAGGCGTAACAATGTCTCCTATAGAAATACTTCTGCAGACAATTATCAATCAATATTTACTAACATCATACTGTATTACCGTCGTCACTGATTCACCAGTTCATCTTAATTTTCCTACAAGTTTTATGCAGATTGCAACTAACAACACCGAAGAACAAGAAAAATTAATACTAAATGCATCAGAAAACGGGTGTTCTGATTACATCGTGAAACAAAGTGATCCTAGAAAATTTATGGATGTTTTGGACACCGTGACACATTCAGGAAATGTCAGAAGAAGTGATAGAACATTAATATTTGTTCCACATGAAACAAACAGGAACAACATCAGCATTACACTCGAAAGTGTTCTAAATATGAAAATGGCAACTTTTTTGCCGAACATCATATTAATAATACCTAATGAAATGAACGAAGATTGTGTTAAATACGATTTAGTCACACATAAATTCATTGGATTTGAAAATAACAATTATCCCATACAATTAGATCAATGGAATTCATGCGATGAAACTTTTGAAATGAAAGCTAACCTTTTTCCCCATGATATGTCAAATTTAGATGGTAAAGCACTTAAGGTAGCATGTTTTACTTACAAACCCTATGTTCTATTAGATCTTAATACAGAAGTCGAGCGACTTGGCCGGGATGGTATGGAAATAAGAATCGTTGATGAGTTTTGTAGGTAATGTTGCTAAAATCCTTTTAAAATTACGTATGTGTATCAAACTAACTTTTGCAATTAATATTTCAAATTTTTTACGAAATAAAACCTATAGTTAATTTTAACTAAACCATGTTTTGAATTCCATAACTATTTTTCTTAACAAAAATTTTAATATTGAATTGTATAACAAAAAGCACTGTGGGGTACGTTTAAATTTTATTTCTATCGCAGGTGGATAAATTGTACAGTACAATTAGTTCGAGATGACGTGCACGAGTGGGGTGAAATATATGAAAATTTGACAGGTGTTGGTGTTATTGGAAATGTAGTAGAGGACCGGGCTGATCTTGGGATAAGTACATAATTATTTAATTTAAAATTTTATTAATGTATGACAATTTTAATAAGGATAAGTTGATTTTATAAGTGGAGTAAGACATTGTAGGAATATTTAATAAAAACCGTATAAACTAGGGTGATAGATAGGAATTATCCGAAGTTCGATCTGTCACCCTTTAAACGAAAAGGTGACAGATCGAACTCTATTACGAGTAGGTACTCCTCAACGGTTCTATCTGTCCCCCAGTCGCTGATTGGGTTGACAAAACACGTTCGTATCAAAGTGAAATATTTCGTTTTGCAGCTGCACTGTATTCTTGGTACGAGGAATTCGTCGTTTTGGACTTTTCAGTTCCATGTATACGTACGGCTGTCACTTGCATAGCTCCCGCTCCTAGGTGAGTATCTTTTCTACCATACTAATATCCACACTGGGCTGGTGACATCATTCGAAGACACAGCGGGAAACCGTAGGATTCAAAGGACGAACAATCGGCAGACAACCGGGAGGCTCATGTCCAGCAATGAGTGAAAAATAGGAGAAGATCCACTCTATAAAACATTACAGATAATGTAAGTGCTAATATATTTATATATGGTTGGATAGCTGAAAGGTGTCATAGGTACTTTAACTACGATTAATAATTTATTTTAATTCTTAAGTTTCCGCCGATCTATTAAAGGTTAACGTGAAAAAGAAGATCTCCGCAGATCTCTATTAAAGCCGTTGTCGAATACATTTCTCGATCATATTTATAGTATCAATATTCTTTTAGACTTCTGGTGAGTTGGGAATTGCCACTGTTACCGTTTAGTTTGAGCATGTGGGGTGCTGTTTTCTGTACATTTCTGTTCTCATGCGTCGTTCTTACGATGGCCCGAGGCTGTTCGACGGAAAAAGTGTTATTAATGACGTTTGGAATGATGATAACTCAGGTACATTTTATAGTGACTTTACATTCTTTAAACATTTGTTACTGTTTTTTATGAAACTGTTGTGTTGTAATTTTTTGTAGTCCCAACCTGAACGTGGCATGAACGCGTGGCGTACAAGGAGAATTACCGGTTGGCTTTTAATTACTGGTCTGATAATAGACAATGCATATAGCGGAGGATTAACTTCTACATTTACTGTACCAAAATCTGAAAAGTCTATTGACACAATAGAGGATATTGTCGATAGACAATTAGAATGGGGTGCAACACACGATGCCTGGATATTTTCTATTACTCTTTCTGAAGACGTAAGAATTATGTTATTTATTTAACGATTGATTAGAAACCTGAGTAGTTTTTACTTTTAAATATATATAAATTTTTAGCCACTCATTAAGAAACTGATCAGTCAATTTAGAACATACCCCGCAGAAGAGTTGCAGCGCAAGAGCTTTACAAGGAATATGGCCTTTAGCATTGAAAAGTTACCTGCAGGTAATTTACTGATATCTAATCAAAATTGCTTTTTGTACACTTTTTATAATCCTAAATGAACGTTAACGTCTAAAGTTCATGTCTAAAATTTTCAAAAATTGTAGGTTATTTTGCTATTGGGGGTTATATAACTAAAGAAGCAGTATTAGATTTCACTATAATGTTGGAAGATTTTTACTACGAGCAATGTGTGGTCATGCTTCGAAAGAGCTCCCCGTTAACAGCAAAGATCAACCAATTTATAGGCCGGCTTCACGAATCCGGGCTGATGTTGGCTTGGGAAACACAAGTTCGTAAAATTTGATTTTTTTACGTACAATTTAAAGCTACGTCCAGTTATCTAGTGTAGATTAGTGCATGTGACTGCTAAATTAATAGCTAAAAAAGTTTAAACTCGGATCTTAACTTCATTTGTAGGTATGTTAATTAACTATCTGCTGCTTACCATAACACAGTCTGCTTACCATAAAGTCGTGTGACTCGTGTGTGAGTTGTCGTATAATATTTATTTATTTCTTTTAAAGGTTGCTCTTAAACATTTGGATTATAAGGTTCAGTTGGAAGTGAAGTTGTCTCGATCGAAAAGGGATGTTGAGAAAATGCCACTTGGTTTCAAACATGTCTTGGTAAGATTTAGTTAATTGACGAATATAGAACCAATATATAAGCATAATTTTATTATAATTAATATGAAAAATGTTTTCTTTTTAGGGTATTTTTATTTTGTACGGACTGGGAGTCACGATATCTACACTCTTCTTTTTTGCAGAGTTATTGTTTAAAGTAAGACGAAGTAATATTTTGAATGAATTTGAATATTATGATTAAACAAAAACATTGACAACAACCTAGGTAATGGGAACTTCTTAAAGTAGATGCTTTAGGAAAATGGAATAAATATGAATAGTTTTTTAATAAATCCTTCCTTCCTTCCTTCCTTCCTTTTAGCCCTTAGTAGTCCACTGCTGGACATGGGCCTCCCCTAATCGACGCCACTCCGCCCGGTCCTAGGCCCTCTGAATCCAACGGTTTCCCGCTGTCTTCTTCAGGTCATCAGTCCACCTGGTCGGAGGGCGGCCTGTGCTCCTTTTGCCTAAACGTGGTCGCCATTCGAGGACCTTTTTTCCCCATCGGTTGTCAGTCCTGCGAACGATGTGGCCAGCCCATTGCCACTTTAATTTGCAAATTTTGAGAGCTATGTCGGTCACCTTCGTTCTTCTACGGATTTCATCATTTCTGATTCTGTCTCGTAGAGAAATACCAAGCATAGCTCTCTCCATTGCCCTCTGGGCAACTCTGAGCTTGTGGATTAGGCTCACAGTAAAGGACCACGTCTAGGCACCGTAGGTCATCACTGGCAACACACATTGCTCGAAAACTTTCGATTTCAGGCACTGAGGTATATCGGACGTCAAGACGTATCGTAGATTCCCGAACGCTGCCCAGTCGAGTTGGATTCTTCGAGTGACCTCTCTCTCGAAGTTTACTCGAAGACTTACCCATTCGGATCGTTTGTCCTAGGTAAACGTATTCGTCTACAACTTCGAGAGCAGTGCCGTCAACAACCACCGGTACGGGTGTGACATAGACATTAGACATGATTTTCGTCTTGTCCATGTTCATCATAAGACCCACCCGTTGTGAGGCACTATTGAGGTCGCTGAGCATAATGCTGAGTTCCTCCAGCGACTCCGCCAGGATCACTATGTCATCGGCAAATCGGAGGTGTGAGAGGTGTGAGAGGTGTTCGCCGTTGATGTTAATACTTAATCTAAGTAATTTTCCTGTTAGAATCTTCATGGATAATAACTAACCTTATAACTCTTCTACTTTTGTGTCGATGCTAGAAATATTTATCTGGGGGCACGTCAGTGCCCCTGCCAAGTCGACCACAGCCGTATACCATCCTTTTCTCGAAGCAATTCAGGGCATTTTCAACCCCCTATAACTCCATTGTGGATAAAACTAGGAGCCTGAATTTTTAGTAGCCAAGCAGGTATAGAGATATTGTATAAACACGGTATATTTCAAATTTCATTCAATTTGAGCCAGTACTTTTAAGAATTATAACTAGTCAGTTTCTTAATTTTGTCACTCACTCACTCACCGATCATCAAAATTCTAAGGCACTTCTAGCAAACATAGAAGCTTCAAATTATGAATACAATTAGTGTTTAGTGTGTAAGTCGAGGGAAAACTAAAAAAATTGCAATTTCGGTCCAGTTTTCTAGATACATCAACTGCATAAATAACTTTGTAAAACCATACAAATGTATAGGATTACAAAGTTACATTTGTAGTTAGATTGACAAAACAAAAAGAAATGAGATGCCATCAAAATCAAAACTTGTAAAAAAACCCAAGTCTCGGAACTCAGTTCTTGCACCAAAAAAAGTTGGAATATACCTAAGGCCCTAAGGGCTCCCGCAGACGACACCGCCACCGCGCCGTCACCGCGCCGCTGCCGCACCTTTACACTGTATATATACGCGCCGCGTCCGCGCCGCCACCGCACTGCCGCCGCGCCGTCAAACCGGTCCACTATACTGTTGTTAGTAATACATTGTTAGTTGCGAAGATCGCAAGTCTTATGATGGGTACTCTTCGTACACGCCTTATGGACCTTATTTGAATAAAGAAATTTGAATAATTTTGAATATAAAAAAAGTAAACAATCTAATTTAGTATAATAGTACTTATTACGTGTGAGATACATAGTGCTTTCACGCGATGATCTATGGGTACATACATGGATCTCACTACTTTTTATGGTGCAAGAACTGAGTTGCGAGACTTGGGTTTTTTTACGAGTTATGTTTTTGATATATTATTTGAATTGTATAAATTTTAAAATATCTACATATGGGAAAGAAAGTTCTTGGTTCAAAACAAACATTTACATTGTCATTATTTGCGAATTTTCCAATAAAGTATTAAAAAACCAATTTTATTTATGTAGTTCATAATTTTGTGCGCAGAAACCCTGACCCTGTGGCCTTACTCTAGAAAACAATCTCAGTTTCAATTCCGATTCCGATCCAATCTGAACTGTCACATGATTTGGAACTCTTGAACGCAATTGGTATTAATTATTTTTTGGCATTAAGAAGATTGCAACGAAATGACTGTTTCATTTAGTTCTACAATATCCGTTCAATATTGGAAAAATAAGGCGCTAGTGTGCAACAATTCCAATGACGATCGATCGAAATTGATTTCAAGAGTAATCAGGCTATAGAAATTAAAATGCTGTATTACCACTATAAAAAGAGACTGATACAGTTTTTTCTCGTTTCCCTTACTTTGAAATTGGCGCTAAATTATGCTGCCATTTGTAACTAAAATATCATACTACCTAATTACCTATTATTTACCCTAGCAATACAGCGTCAATAATGTAAATATTTAGGTTGGTACTATTGTCACTATAATGTTGCTAGCATTAGTTCAGTTCCAACAATGAATGATAAACTTACATTGGTGTAAAATTCTAAAAAACATAATATATTTTTACTTACTTTAAACATTGAATAAACATACTGATATTAAATCTAGCACCATCGATCACAGTAAAATGTGTAAGTCAAGAGTGTCAGGATATCAAAAATGTCCTAAAATTGCGGGATCTGCTCTTGTCTCATTTAACTTTTGCTTAACCTCTATCAACATTATTATTTCCAAGTATTACGGTATTTTTTACAATGGTGTCTTTTAAACGCATGGGCCTCTTTGAAAAAGCGCAAAATAAGCTGATCCCACGTTTGTCTCTAGTATCGTACAACTTTGTCAGAAGTAGTCGAAGTAGTTTTTGATGTAATAGCAGTGATCATTCAATTCAATATGATTCATTTTGAAGATAACGAAGTTCAAGGTGATGTTCAAGGCTTGAACATATTATATTAATTGATATGATACCATGGACCATTGAAAGAAATATAGAAAAAATAATAGAGATAAAAAAAACTAACAACCCTTTTTATCTGTTACTTGTTTTTACCCTCTCAATGACTGTGGACAACATGTCCACAATCATTTAGAATATTACTTATAAAATGGTTAATAATGAAAATTTTACTATCATTCAGTAAAATTAATAGTCCACACCTAATTTTTAGTGTGATTTAATTTGGTAAGTTTAATAATAAATAACATTGAAAGATTTAAAAGTGTTACTGGCAATACTTAAAGCCCCGCTACCAACATAAAAATTCGAGCGCGAGCATTGTCGCGGGAAAATCGATAACTGACTGACCGTGTCGCAGAGTGATTTCGTAGGGTGCATGTACGACGTGTAAGCGCTGTTTTGTTTTCGAGTGTGATTAAATATGATGTTAAACTAGTTAAATATAACTTTTTCAGTGCCATTGGATTTAATAGTACTGTGTATCATGGCTGTGTATCATGCTGTGTTCATCGCTTTTCTTCTTTCGGTGTCTGCTGATTTCGTATGGAAGCATCATAATAATGAAGAACTACCCTTAGTTTTAGAAGAAGTGCACGAAAAATGTCCCAATATTACGCGAGTTTATACTTTATCAGAGCCCTCTATAAGAAATGTCCCTCTGTACGTGATAGAGTTCTCCGATAGTCCTGGATTTCACCAACCTTGTAAGTATTTTAAAAGTAATAATTGTGTGTATATACAACATGTCAACATGAGAGGTCACATATTACAATTTTTTTGACTGTATACAGATAAACCAGAAGTGAAATACGTGGGAAATATCCACGGAAACGAAGTTCTCGGCCGCGAGTTATTGCTGGGATTGGCAAACTACTTGTGTGACCACTATTTGAACCATGACCATCGCATTCGGACCCTCGTTCATACTACAAGAATACATCTGCTCCCCTCTATGAACCCGGATGGCTGGCAGCTATCTACCGATACTGTAAGTTTTTCATGTCACATTAAAATAATAATTATAAACCTAATTAAGACGAGGCTTTATAAATTATTTGTAGACTTTTTTACTTATTTCGTCTAAGCCTGAGTTTGAATTCACCTGATGATCACTAATTTTACATATTTTTTATTTTTGGCACAGTAATTAAAAAAATATTGGTGGTTAATAAATTGTAGGTATACATACACTACCCTCAAAATGTTTTTATTATGTCCTTAGAGATAATATAAATAGCTATATATTTATAACACATTAAGCGCGATATAAAACAAGAGTTTTTTATATCGCGTTTTATATCTTTTGAAATAATATCTTTGCGTCTCTTTTGGTTTCATAAATCTAGTATAGATTTACATGCGTAAGGTCTGTGTAAGGTCTGTGATCATGTCAAGTATGGATTTACAGGTAGGTACGTAGTCATCTGACTAGGATGAAATTATTTGTAACATTTAGATATTATTTGTCGAATCCAGGGCGGCCAAGATTATCTTCTGGGGCGTGGCAATAACCACTCGGTAGACCTGAACAGGAACTTCCCCGACTTGGACGCTATAACATTCGAGTTCGAGCGACAAGGTATCAGCCACAACAACCACTTATTGAAGGACCTCACTCGGTTAGCAGCACCGGTAAGTAGAAGTACAAGTAACACAACTAGGTAATTACGAGTCGACTCAGCAGGAGTTGCTCGGCCCTTAAATTTGATTGTCACCTCAAAATGTTACTAAAAAATTTCATATAAGTTAAGTTTACCACACCGGCACAACCGGTCGCCGTAGGCTGAAGTGCTCAGGGCACCCATGCGCCCAGGCCCATCGCTATTAATAAAATAAAAAAATACTGAACATAGCTTCCTATAAGACAAAGAATTTTTAAGATTGGTCTAATAGTTTCCTGCCCTATTCACTACAAACAAACGAACAAACAAACAAAACTAGTAAAGAAACAAATAAAATCTTTCCTCTTTATAATATTAGTTTAGATGCACCAATCAAACCAGAATCCATCTCTGAATGAAAACCGCATCCGATTTGAATGCACAAATGTTTACTGCAGCGTCCCCTGGTGAGTTGTCACCGTAACACATATCTAACAACATGCACCAATCAAATCCAAACCCATCACTGAAAACTGCATCAAAATCGAACTAGTAGTTTTGGAAATAGGTGGCATAGATTTTGCACAAACACCCTTTCACCCCAAACGTATATAGGTACCGTCTTCTTACCGTCACGGGTAGAAAAAACAGCCCTTATTATAAAATCATATTTAATAATTTGTATTGTGTATCCTTCAAGGGATGTGGTCGCGCAGCGACAAAGTCCCTTTAAATAAAAAAACATTTTGTCTCAAGATTTCCAAAGCATTGTGCTTATTGTTAATGGCATATTTATTAATTGAAAACAAAAAGTACTTTTTGTCAAATCATCCGGCTCCAGGAATATGAAAGTAATTGCCGAAAAGACCGGTGACCAAAAACTGCAAGCATATTATATTATTATGCATAAAGCCGCTTGACTTCCGCGCTAAACGCTAGAGAACCCAGCTGACTGACGGCGGGTTATTTGTCTACTCCACTGATGTGCCTTAATGTTAAATCAGATTTTAGAAAATCCTTGTACTTTTTGGTCAACGCCTCTCCAGCTAGAAACAGTCGAAATGGCGATGGTGATCTGATTAAGTGGCTCGTCTGCCTGTTTGCCTCATTGCAGTGGGCATGTTCTTAAGTTAAGTAACACATTAAAATTTGGTAGTTGGAGCCGGAGACGAGGGCTGTTATGCGCTGGATCATGTCGGTGCCGTTCGTGTTAAGCGCGGCCATGCACGGCGGAGACCTGGTGGCCAACTACCCTTATGACGAGAGCAGAAGCGGAGCCCCCGTCTCGGAGTATTCTGCAAGCCCCGACGACGATACCTTTAGGTAATTATGTTCTCTTTTAATTATATTAAAAAACGCTTCACGCTCATACCCCCAAGTTAAGGTTCCTTATGTCATGCATGCTATGCATACGGATTTAGGAATGTTAGCTTTTTATATTCAACATCAAGCGGTCTCTATGCCGCTTTGCTTGTCATCTTCTACAAAAATAGAAAATGAAACTGTAATTTCAACATATTTGTCAACAGGGAACTGGCAATGGCGTATGCGTCCGCGCACGCCGACATGGCATCAGCCGAGCGGCCTGGCTGCAACAGCTACGGTCCCGGAGAATCGACATTCAACTTTGGCAAACAAGGAGGGGTCACCAACGGAGCCGCCTGGTACAGCTTGAAAGGAGGCAAGTCAAACTTATTTGAAACAAGATTGTTAACATCCTCTTCTTTCTTAGTTACTTTAGGTGATCTTTGATCCTGTGTCGCGGGCTACTCTCACAACGGAGCCGCCTGGTACAGCTTGAAAGGAGGCAAGTCAAACTTAGGTATTTGAAACAAGATTGTTAACATCCTCTTCTTTCTTAGTTACTTTAGGTGATCTTTGATCCTGTGTCGCGGGCTACTCTCACAACGGAGTCACCTGATACAGCTTGAAAGGAGGCAAACATTTGATATACCAATATAGTATATCTGTAGACATGGTTACGTCGAATTTTCGAAAAAGAAAGGAACAGAAACGAAGTTCTTAAACAAAGTGTAATTCTTTTAACGAACTAAAAAACCCTGGTCGTAGAACTTCTTGTTTTTACCTTAAAACAAGAAGAAAACCTTTAAAACAAGAATTTCTCTGCTAAAAAGGCCTATAGGAACCGAGTCGTATTATAGTTTTAATTTCGTAGCCTCATGTCGTCAACGTACGGTTCACTTGACGCCATAAATAGTTGATGTCGTGGGACGTAGAGTTCATAAACGCCTACATTAATCTATATTTACAGTGAAAGGCGTGTTTGAATACTCTTATTACGTAGAAGACGTTAAAACGTCCAATTAATCCTTGCCATGTTGCGATGTGATGAAAAAAGTATGAACTGTTTAATTGTACCTATCGCAGGAAAGCTTGCAAAATTGATAACGTTAATGACACAACTTGAAGTTGTGACGAAAAATAATGTACCTACCCATAAAAGGTTTTGTTATCTTTCTAGTCAGTATACTTATTCTTTTATCAACTGCTGTCCACTTTTTAAATGTGCAGCGACTAGTGCACCGAAGGTTAATAGCGATTACCTTAAGTTTAAAGTCACCGCTGGTTCATTGAAGACCGACTGTAACAAAATATTTATTGTTTTAAGGATAACAGATCAGGAAATCCGGGAGAATAATGGCACAGGTTTAAATAATTGTACACTGGCATTTAATCTTGTTAACCGTGAGGTGGACAGGTTTTGAAATGCTAATTGCGCGCTATTGTGCGAGCGACAATCGATAGCAGTTGACGACAAACCTTCATTATGTAACGAGAGCATTGTAAATTACCCATTAGACGCAAAAAATTGCATTAGTACATTTCGGTCATTGATGACAAACAATGACCTTTCTTTTTCAAGGGGAAAATGTAGGAGGAAAAAGTCGAATTAATCGTCAAATATGAGCAGTTTCCTAAGATTGTTGAAGTAGGTACCTAGGTACACTAACAAAAAGGATTTTCATGATTATGCTTCCTACGAAAGTCGCCGTCAAATTTGAATGCTTTCGTTTCACTCGAAGCTAATTGATAAATAATTGATAATTTTTATCAAAAAAATATACGGCATCTCAATTTCATTGAAACATCAGTTATCACAATAGATGATACGTTTATTATGATGCATTAATGGCCTACTTCTACATAAAAGCGGGCGTAAGTGACGTTCTATTTCCTAGTAACAAAGCTAACATAAAATAATTGTCATACAATGCCTACGACTAGGTTGTTTAATATTAGTTTGTCTGCCTAGGTAACGGTTGACTGTCACAGCAATAGCCAATAACTATCGTTTAATTCACAACATACTCATCGTGTACATGTGCTGTTCACTCACTCAGTAGTGGTTTTCAGGAATGCAAGACTTCAACTACTTGGCGACAAACGCTTTTGAGATCACGCTGGAGCTCGGATGCCAGAAGTATCCTCAAGCGAAGGACTTGGAGAAGGAGTGGCTCAAAAACCGTGACGCCCTTCTAGCGTACATCTGGAAGGCTCACACGGGCATCAAGGGGATCGTCAGCGATGACTCCGGCTTCATCCAGAACGCTGTCATCTCCGTCGTCAACATCACCGGACCTATACCGAGACCTATCAGACATGACGTCACTACAGGTAAGATTATGTATATCAATAGTTGTTGAACATGCAGTTTCGTACGTATTGAACAAATATATATTATTTAAACGCTTATATGAGGAATTCCTGTAAATTCCGTGTCTTTTAATCTCTCTCTCAAAATCTCAAAACTCTCAATGATCCTCCTATCATATTATTCTTTGCACAAGGGCTGCAACTATTGCCTACTGTAAGAGTTTTATGCAAACAGACAGAGGACAATTTTATAAATTGAAGATTTAAATCGATACGATTTCTTCCCTCAGTATTTCCTTAAATGTATTTAATAAATATTAAATCGAAATAAAAGAAATCCACAAAATCAAACCGAGTTGAAAAAGCACAACCCTAGCAATCGCAACGTTGTGGTTGCGTTGTGGTCGATATTATACATCCGGTCGATGGTACGATGGTACGATGGTACCGACCGCAAAATGTGGTTCGTGTGAATGGAAGTGACAGTTTTCAATTAGGACACCTGACAACGTGGTGTGGTTGTGCTGCGGTTGCGGTCGTGGTATGGTCGGGTTCGAGTATTTAGACCCTAAGTCAAATTAAAAGAAATGATGGTGTTGACAAATGGCAGTTTCGCAACCTCCCCAAATCTTTCCCAAAATCCCGCCAAGATTCCGGTAGAGATATAACCCACAAAAGGAAAGTATTTAGGGTCAAAGTAAACATATCCAATCTGCAGTACCTTTTTATTTAAATTAATTATAAGTTTTTATTAGACATGAATCATCTTTTAATTTCTGAGTCATTCTGTGTGCTCCATCATTATCATTTTAATCCCATAAAAATGTTTGTCTCAAATAAACTAATTTAATTAACAAGATAACAGGATTAATAGGATATTATATCCTTCAAAATTTTCCCGCTAAAATATTATCCTCCTAGGACAGGATGGGATCTAGTCTATTCTCTTGTCTTTGTAGAAAACCGCATCATGTATCTTGTGTAGGTATGCTGGTTATTTACTTTGATGAAAAAACATGACGTTATGTTTTCGTCGGTTAACAAGGGGTGCAGTGGGTAGAATGCCCTTTATCTTTCTGGCTGAATCTATAGGATGCAGATTTTATCTTGCATAATTTTATCTTGTATACTTGAGTTTAGATTATCACGTAGTAGTAATACGCAAGTATTAAGTAGGTTGGCGATATTATAACTTGATATTGATTAGCACGAGAATGAATGAATGTAAAGCTATCTGTTCAGCTAGCTGTGGTATTTAACAGTCATTTGATTTCATTATTCAATAAGGTTAAGGTTTTAAAAGTTCTTTGGTATTCTCTTAACATTGAACATCGATTTCATTAGGTATCGAATCTAGAGAGTATTCAGTCTACCGGAGTTTCTATTATTATTAGGAAGTCATTTACGCCATTTACTAGGATAAAAGCGACTAAATACTACGAAGAATATAAAATATATACCTATTATAGTAAGTAAATAATTATTTACATAATGTCGATTGTGTGTATCCTGTCCTACGTCCTGCGATACGTATACCATCAACCATATGGCAGATCGAACATGTTTCCCGGTAATTAAATCACTTGTTAGTGTTTAGCTTGAACAAAGAACTATCATTTTTCAATTTACTAAAACTTATGCCATATTTCCACCTTCAGAAATTGTCTGATATACGATGTTCCTTTTTTACGATAAGCGGTTATAGCCCATGGCTGAGAATTCGGCCTCTTACTCGAGCGGTTCGGGTTTGAATCCCAGTGATACGCACCAATAACTGTCTTAAAAAAGTTATGTGCGCTTTATTAAATAAATTAGATTAGATTAACTGTAAGTAGATGACCCATCTTATGGCTGACTGCTTAAAGTTTACTCAATGCTAAATAGAGATAATTTGCGACGGTATGCGTATTTAAAGTTTGAACCCAAATAAAGCATTCTGCAAATGTCCACGCGTGCTGAATCTTAATCCCGTATGCAGGAATTAGTGGTTGTTTGCATTCCGCTCAATTGCATGTGATGCAACTGCTCAGCGACTGATCAGAGTAATGAAGTGTTTCCTCCGATGTTCTCATTGTTTTACGTTCGTTTGCGATGTCTTTGTTTCAAGCGCACTGTTCGTATCAAACAATTGCTCATTGTCGCCAGGATCGCCAGTATCATGATATGAAAGATATGATGATCATTGGATGTTATGAAGCATTCATCACGCTGCACAGCATAAGCAATATAATTTAAGCAAAATAAAATTTCGCTTTTAGAAGCTTTTAGGCACATTATTAATACCCACAACTCTCGTCTAATCAAACATAAACAAAATAAATGTAGTTTTTGAGATATTAAAATTTGAAGGCGATTAAGCTTAAATACATTTTAATAAATAACAAATAGGTCAGAAACGGGAAAATAAAATGTTTTCATAGTCTACTTCACTATTACCTAAATCCAGTGTACGACCTACCTATTCTACGCCACGTCACTGTGACTAAGTGCTGCACCGTGCAGTGGCGGTAGGGCCAGTACAGCAATACTTATTTTATACAAGAGTAATAAGTCGATGCAATGTTTGGTAATTGAAGCAGCTGGTGTACTTAGGGTAATTATGAATTCCAAATTTCTATAGATTATATTTTGTGGGGCGAGGTCCGCTGGCCGCAATTATACATTGTTGTTTGTTTTTAGTAAATAATTTAATGGCCGAAGTAGTAACATTTTCGGTACTAAAATTGTATCTTAATCTTTACTTAGTAACAAGTTAAGTAAAGTGAACGCGTTCATTTCTTGTTATCTTACGTATAAGGTGATTGACCTTGGCACCTTGCAGATCTGTATCTGATGACATTTAGGTAATGGACCTATAAATTAGTGATTATTTAATTGCATTGATATACGAGTAGGTACCATACCTAATATCATTTATGACACCTTCTACTAGGTTCCCGCTATATACTACTGCTGAAAGTAGTAGTTACTAAGTAAATTCAATATAATATATGTATATTGACATAAATGGATATTAATTAACATGATGTTTCCGATTTTCTTGTCACTACATTATTGTTTTTGCCACTAAAGCAGACTAAAAATCCAAAAATTCCTTCCGTATTACATTAATAGGTAGTGTCTGTGGGGTTTTACACATTTTGTGTATATGATAGTTAGGTGGGTGTTACAGAGTGTTACCTTATCAATGAGTCTCTGGAATGTCCCAAATGCAAGTGAACGAGAGATAAGTCTATACTGAAAATATAAGAGATATTGCAATAATTTTATGTTTACAAACAGATACATACGATTTGATATCTTAAGAGCAGGTTTTTCCACTAGACTAATATTATTATTCGTAAAAAGAGGTAATTTTTTGTTCGTATCAACTGCCATCTGCTCCCACACGGGGACAAACGCGGGGCAGATGAGAAAAATTCTAATCAATAGATTTTGTCTATTGTTTTGTCTGCTTGTTCAAAGTATGCAGGAAACTCGGAAACTACTGAAGGGATTTTACTGTTAAGAAAGGCCTATCTATGCTCTAATTTTCAGTGTTCTCATTATTTATTTCGTGTTTTCACTATTATTTGAGTGTCAAGATATCAAATATGGGTCATCTGAGGTTTGGGGACTTTTATTTTGGAATCCCTAATTAATTGGTGATTTTAGTGGTACGTATACCTATAACCTCTACTAAAATATTTTTCGGAAGTGTTAGGGCACATTGCATATGTCCTTAAAACGTTTTGGCTGTTTTTTGAAAAGTAAAAGCTTTGACCCTTTAATTTTTATTACCCACCTCAAAAAAGGAGGTTATCAATTATTATTCGACACGTACATGTATGTACCTAATATTCTCAGAACTGCACTGCATAATTGTTGATCTATTACGGCTTCCAATCAAGAATACCCACGGGAGTATGTATGTATGTTTGTCCTCGCATATCTCTTAAACTAATTGACGGATCGTGTTCGATCTTTTTTGTTTGTTTGCATTTTGCTCAACTTAGGGAATGGTAAAAGTTTCATCAAAATCGGTCCAGTAGTTTCCGTGATATGGACGTAAAACTAAAAATTATAAAAAATTTAATAAAGTTGGTGTCGTTACTATCAAGTATTCTGTTGTTGTTAAATTTTGGCACCAACCTCAAAAAATAGATGTAATAAATTTTATTTCACACTTTATTGATGTCGGTTTATTTTTTTTAAATTATGTGATACTGTATCACTCCGTCAAAAAGTGTTTGGTTTTGACGTCAAAATGTGTTTGGTGAACTAGGAGCGTTCGGCGATTACTACCGGCTGCTGACGCCGGGGCACTACGAGGTGACGGCGAGCCACCCCGGCTACTTCCCCTCCGCGCGGGTGGTCACCGTGCCGCACCACCAGACCGCCGCACGGGTACTCAACTTTAAGCTGGTGGTAACTATATTTACGTATTCATACAAGTTTTTTAAGTTTTACGTTGCCGTGTAAGTTGGTGTGAGTCAAATCTTGCAAGATAATAATTTTAACGCTTTTCCAGTGTCCGATTGAGCTGAAATTTAGAATACACTTTTTGTAGTTATTAGTTGTAAACAATGTCTGCAAAGTTTACAATTTGTCCGCGACACCTAACTCGTTAATTTTTCTGAAAACTGTGTTTTTTTTAAATAGTTTTGTGATTTATTTTATTATATAGAAGATTGAGAATTTAAGTGTTTATTGTTTAATAATAATATTGTAAAAGAAATAAGATCTCTGCTATGAACGTTTATCGATAAGTTGATCGTAATATCATGTGTGGTCATTTAACACTATGCGGTCAATCCAAGAATAATTCTGAGGTCGCGACAATAAAATGTTCCTATTACTGTTTTAGATCAAATTTCATTTTTAGTTCATGGATGACCAATGTTGCTTATTATCACGCAATTGAAAATAAACAGGTAGTATTGGTCAATAGGTAATACTGTAACATGCGTGTTATTCCTTAAGAATTCTATAGGGACTAGGGACCTTCACTATCTAATGACATAATTATTGCATCAAAAGGGTACCAGTGCCGTGAGCATAATGAATGCTTTTTAAGAGTTGCTATAGGTAATTTACATTTCCGAACGTCAGATAAACACGTTTAGATACTTTAAAAATATCGTACCGTATGCTTCAGTGACTTATGTATGTACTTATGTACAATAGCCCTCTTGAATGATATATTGAATTTATTTAGACAAAGACATTCAACAAAGTTTAGAGTAATGATTTGGGTCCTGAGACGCAGACGATGACGTCACGCTCAGTTTGACGTCAGGTAGTTCTCGATCGATAAGCTAATGACATAATTATTGCATCAAAAGGGTACCAGTGCCGTGAGCATAATGAATGCTTTTTAAGAGTTGCTATAGGTAATTTACATTTCCGAACGTCAGATAAACACGTTTAGATACTTTAAAAATATCGTACCGTATGCTTCAGTGACTTATGTATGTACTTATGTACAATAGCCCTCTTGAATGATATATTGAATTTATTTAGACAAAGACATTCAACAAAGTTTAGAGTAATGATTTGGGTCCTGAGACGCAGACGATGACGTCACGCTCAGTTTGACGTCAGGTAGTTCTCGATCGATAAGCTACGGGCGCGCGGGCGTAGCGTAGCGTAGGCGGCGGCAGATACAGTAACGTACTAATAGCGACGAGCTTTGTTACGTCATGGTCTCATGGATACCTAGGTACTTAATATGCAATATTGCGCTGATAACACAAGATTGGTGCATGAAGTTAAGTTAAATTTATTATGACACATTAAACGACAAAACATTCACCTTTCTTTTTTATTCAATTATTCCTCTTTACTTATTTTGTTTTTGTGGCCTCTATCGCCTTCTATAGAATCCTACCTACCAAGGTGTTTGTCTGGAGGAAATCACTCTTAGCTATAAGACCGCCGATTGTATTATCCTGTACTTGATATTTATTTTTTATTACTGTGAACAATAAAGAGTAGATATTATTATGTTTATTGACATTTGTTTTCAGCCCACAACGAGCTGGTTCGACGACGACACTACGTTCGGTTTATACCCGCACGGGCTCCGCGACGGACAGCCGCGCATTTACAAGCGGTCCCTCTACGAACAGATCACCAATACTTTGCTGGACAAGAACGCTGCTACACATTAAACACACATTCTGACATCCCCTCCTATGGACCACACTAGACTTTAGGGTCAACGCCAAACTTGAAGTGTTGTGGCAGTTCCTTGAAAATAATGCATTAATCTAAGGCAGTTTATCCCTTATCGACTTCAACAAGCCCTCAACTCCATATTTATGTAGTAAAATAATAATATAATTTAAAATTCTAGTTACTGGGCGAGCTGCAGAGGACAAACAGTCTTAGTGCTAAATTAATTAATATAGGGCGTCACTGTTACAAGTTTGGTTGGGCAACATAAGAAATTTGAGGATTATAATTTTTGTTCTCCAATTAAAATTTGTAACTACCAATTCAGACAACCTAAAACATTTAGTAGGACACTTCAGTTGAACAGTTTAAGGTATATTTGTTTTTAGTAAACTTTTACCAAGGTCGATCACATGTTGGGAGGTGTGATCAATGTCGACGTGAATGCAGGAAACATTACACTTGACGGACTCGAATGTCAGCAATTCAGCATCCTTTTGTGATCCAAGGTGTAAATGTTGTTAATCTGGTTACACGTAATTCCGCGTTGCAGAATCATTACGACAGTAAGTTATCGATGCTAAATGGTTCTAAACGGTGTTGTCCCTTTTTATCGCTGGATTGTTAATAACGTAGCTATATAATACTTTCATTCTTCGAAATTTCAATGTTGAAATGGAAAGACAAGGACATTGTGTTCAAATAGATACCAAAAGTTGATTTGACCAAAATAAAAACGAAATACCCACATTACTAGGTATAGGTAGGTTTTGAAATTAAGACAAAATTACTTGATGCATGGGCTAATAAATAAACGACATAACCAATTTAGATAATAGATCGACTGTTATAGTCCTTAATAGGGGAATTTTACCATTTGCTTGCGACGGAAAGTGCACGACGGAAGTGCCATAAAAAGACAGTCATATTTATGTATTTGTTTGAATTCAATAATTTAATGTTGCAGCATTGTTGTACAATTAAATCTTTAATTTTATTGTTGCTTTTAAAGTATTTTTTCTAGTCGGAACATAATTATTGAATCGTGAATATAATTATTAGTGTTTTCAGGGTTTCTACAAAGTTTAATAACATAGTTAGTCGCACTATTGTCAGTCTTCCAGTTCGTTCCTCAGCAGTTTGACTTTCTTTGGTATAAATGTAATCTTTTGTAACATCGGTCATTTGCTAAATAAAAATCCGGTTTTTAGACATTGCGGCGGCTATCGAAATAGTCAGATTATAAATGGATTACCGACAGCCTACAAGTCCAGTTGTATGGTTTCATGAAATTAGGTTATAGATAGAGGTTACATTGTAAAAGCTCTGCAAATCGGATTATAAACGTTTTTTCTACTTCGATTCCTAGGCGATTGTGCTGTTCCCAAATTCTTGTTAATGGTGTCTCGTGCAGAGCTGTGTAAATCTAATACTACGACTTTTCTTGATAAATAATTTTGTTTTATGTGTACGGCTATGATTGTATGTTTGTAATTAAGCATTTTAAGATAATTTTATGTGAGTAGTAACATCTAACTTGTCATGATCTTATGGAATAATAAAATTCAATTCTGGCCTATACTGCGTATATCTATATTAAATACATACTGTTTTTGGTATTAGTTTCGTAATTTGTGACCATCAGCAAAATTATTTGTTGAAATTTAAAAAAATATAAATATGGTTCGTCTCATTAAACCATAAAAATTAATATCTTTTAACTTTTAAAAAAATATTCTTAAAGTAATACATAGAGTTTATTCTAAGAGAAGGATTTTGTTTGTATGTGTGACGAATTTCAGCCAAAAATTTACTTCTTCTTACTGTTCTGACTACATTTAATTTTTTTAAAGATTTAGTAGTTCGGATCTACCTACATTCTGATATCTGTGTCATATAATTGTATGATAGTGTTAAACACTCTAGTAAATGAAATAAATAATTATGTGCATTCTAAAATTGTGGTTTAGATTTTTTGCTTCCCATGCGGGTATGTGATAGCGGAGCAGAGGTTCCAGCCGACGTACGACGTGCGACGTGCGACGCGACGCCGATCTCCAGAGCAAGCACATCAATATGTATTGTTATCTTTAATCAACACTTCACAAGCCACCATGAACTTTAGGAGGAATCGACATAGGCTGGTGCTAAATATAGCACACCAGGCTGGTAAATATAGCACACCAGCCTGGTGTGCTATATTTAGCACTTTTTTGTGCATATATATTATATTTATCACTATATTTAGCACTGCTTTTGTGTTGCTAATTGATATAGTCCAGAAAATACTTATAAATTAAAACATTACAAATATTTCATTACAGCTTTTGATCAAAACATGATATACGAGTATGCACTAGCACTTATTTCAAGTTTTGAAAAATTGTGTTGAATTTCAACTTAATATTCGCCTACATAATATTTTTAAATTAAGTTGCATTTTATTAAAAATCAAGAAGTCTGTTAAAATTATATTTATTAAGTTTAAAAATCAATTACTATACAATAATACATATACCTATAACATACAACATAAGTTTTTAACTTACACAAAACACATTTTTTAGACATAACCTAGTGTGCCTATCCTATGACTATCAAACTCATACCTACTGCTGTATACATAAGAAAAATGTTATTTGAGCACTTGTCGTATGTATGCGTAAGTAATATAATATGAAAGGGTATTTCATTAGTTTCTTTCCCAATTAGGTACATGCCACCAGTAAAGATGGCTTTTTTATTGAGCGTTATCCACTTTAAAACCAGAAAAACCTAAATTTAAACATAGTTTAAAACTATATTGGTAGTTATATTCAATTTTCAACGTATAAATATATTCGTTGATGTTTGGGCGATCAATAATAATATTGTAAATTTATGCACTCAAATCATTAGTCCTAGTTCAGGTATATCTAACGTAACTTTTAATTATACAAATAATTAAAATTAAATCAAATAATATTAGGCATACATAAGTAGCAGTTTTACTTACGTCTATAGAAAGAAAGTTAATACTGCTATTTTAAATGTTTAAAACTAAATTCACAGTAATGATGTGGTTCCATTTTTACCTATATTTTAACAAACTTGTGCGCACCAAAAATTGACTAATTACATTTCTATAAGCATGTATAATAATATGCAGCTTATGACTAATTGTATCAATTAATGCTCATCTAAATCTGCCTAGAGATTGGTCTAGTATAGTATAGTATAGTATAGATTAAAGACAAATATAGTATTTTTGGGTTAGAGTTATTGGTTGCATTTAACAATTTTAATCAATAAACATATTATTGGGACGACTCGTAAAGTAAAAAAAATATATGTGTGACTTCTCTATATAATAGAATCACAACATATAAGTAATAGTTGTAGGAAAGTATAATATCTATCGGACGGATTCGTTGCATCAATCAGGTAAACTAAGGACAAATATTTACAAACACTCAGAATTCTTCACAACAGTAATCAACAGTTACCTACTCGTACATACAGACAAAATGGCACAAGTTAATCTGCTACAAGACATTACAGCGATCGATCTATTTTCGTATCTAATATTCGTTTTCGTTATCCACTGGTAACACGTTTCTGTATTTATATTTCAAAGTATTTCAAATTCAGTAATTTGAATCACATTTATTTTATACGCTAATTCGCAGCTTTTATATAAGTATTAAGTTACTAAACCGCTGGAGTTCTTCCCAATATTACCCGTATGGTTCCTGCAGAAAATAAAAACAATTTTAATACCTACTATTGCCCTTTTTAGTCCACAAAAAACTATTTTAAAGTCTTGTGATATTTTAAAATTTATTATTCCGATTAAAAAGTCATATTTTTAAACGTATAAGTGAGTAGAGGAGGAGGAATTTATTTTTGGATTTTACCTTAGTGCCTATTTCGATGCATGCCGGAGTGTCGACTGCCCGGTCGTGATTGGACTATCGCGTAGTGGTCGCTGTTGTCCGATACTGACCTGAAAATAATAAATTATCAATTATGATATAGTTTTACACGAATACACTTATTTTGTTATCTTCATACATTCAAACAATGCATGCATCGAAGTTAAATCGAATGCATGCAAGAAATTAAAAGGGGTTGCCATCATTGGATATGATGAGGTCATCATAACTCATAATACAATACTTAAATCAAACTTTCTTGATTTAAATTTGCCTCAAGTAAGGTATGTAATTTTGAATGAGAGAAAAACACTTTTTAAAATGACTAAGTTACGGTACCCAAGGTATTAAAATCAGTTAAGTACGTTATGTCTCATTAGTGATGTTAGGTACTAAAAATAAACAAGTAAAACATGTTTGGTGCACATAAATGTTTAGTGTACAAAGTGTAGTTTAGTTACCTCGCAGAATGTATGGTTGATGATGGGTAACGACTGCCATATTGGCTTCCGTGCCAACTGCGGTAAGGGTCATAATCCTCCACTACTGACGGGTCCTTCTCTATGACCTGTGAGTACAGAATACATGGTTGTATGATACGAGTAGGTTAGTTACAAAATATATACAATATTTTAACTAAATAAGGTTTAATAACTACTAAATAGGGTAATAGGATAGATATAATTAAAATTAGTCATTAATTAAACGTCCTATTAGTGAAATATACTAGGTACTTCCTAAAACCAAAAATAAATAAATGTAGATATGCATAGACCGAGATGGAATTTTAATTAACTTAAAACACAAAATTAAATTATGAGGAGTCAATGATGGTTTTTTTAAATATTTTTTTAAAGATGAATCCCATAGAAATAAAATTACCTTTAAGTATAAAAGTTTTGTAATTTTAATAAAATATTTGTAGAAATGTTTTACATACATACCTTTTCTTTAAATTTCCAAGCTATTTAAGCAGCCATAAATATAATCAAGAATATATGAGTAAGTTAAGTTTTAGTGAAAATAGAAGTCTGCAAATTCTCCAACATACTTTGTTGTGTTTGATAGTAGGTAGACACACATATTAATTTATTATCTCATACCTATTAGTTCTTTCTATCACTTTCATCGCGACTACTAAAATCCGGTATAGCCCAGTAGCTAAGAACACGATTTTTTACTGGAGAGATATGGGTCCCATCACATCACAGTCGCTTGCACCAATGTCGTACTTAAAAAAAAGTTTTGTGTGCTTTATAACTTTAAAAATATCACCTGTAGTTACAGTGAAGGAAAACATTGTGAGGAAACCTGCATGCCGGAGAGTTCTCCATAATGTTCTCAAAGCCATGTGAAGTTCTCCAACCCGGAATAGGCTAGCGTGGTAGATTAAGGCTTACATCCTTATCATTGTGAGAGGATGAAGTGGGTCATTAACGGGTTACTGACAAACATACGTATTATTGCCGTCCTTTACTTCTTCTTTGTATAGTAGTTAACTCCTCGGGCGAGCTAGTATGACTGTTCCATCTGTTACTGGTAGCACTTACATCGGTCCTCGCACAAGAGCACGTCATGGCGGTGCAGAGGAAGCAGTTGATGAGCAGCATCACGAGGAACATGACGCCGAGGGCGATGGCCAGGTACAGCAGCCACAGCGGCCGCACGCCGCTCTCGGCACACGCCATTGCCGCCACTGTCATAAATTCAATAATTTGAAACGGTCAAATATTAAAACGAAAGTGCGTACACTATTATTTTTATAGTAATTGAGTGGCTAAATGCACGCAGGTCTCCTGATATTAACACTGCAGCCCATAAACATCCAAAATCAATCTCAAATAGAGAAGCAATCCTATTTGAGGATCTATGGCTCTACAACATAAAATCTGAAATATCGTGCCGCTTAAACTCATTTTGCCGTGCATTGCTATGTGTGAGTGGGCCTGTAAGTATGGAGTTTTGTGTTAGGTGGCACATCGCCTACGCAACACAAGTTCTTAACACTTTTTAAAAGCACATATTTACATTTGGATGCGCGCGCTAAGATGGCTTAAAGCCTCTTTACATATAAACATCATGTAACACTATGTAGCATATTTGTGTAATTATGATTTTTTCATTTACGAGAAGATAATAATTACCCGCACTATCATTAGGATCCAAGATAAAAAGTCCCGTGGACGCGATGACTGTGCCATCTTCGTCGGCTGGTTCCGTCCGCCCATCTGTAGTGCAGTCCACAGGAGTGCAGGTGCCTGAAAAATGAACCGTGAAGTAAATTGCAGATTTAAGTTCAATTTTGTTATTTTTTTAGTATAAGAGGTCTAATACTCCAAGTCCACACTGCAGCCAAAAATCTTAAGAACCCAAGAATTTTTAAATGGTTTAGATATGCCACATCTACATCTAAGTACCTTGAACCTGTAGCTCCGAGGTACCAATCCGAGGTTTTATTACGAAGCAACTAGTGGACAAATTCTTCAAAAATAACATTTAACACTTGAATTGTCTTTCATAGAAACGGGAAAATATTTTAATGCCAAAAGTACACGAGAGCTACGTTTTTTATAAAGTGCAAAACCTCTTTTGTAAGAACAAAATATCGCACATTGATATACGGGTAATAAATTATGCATTACTTACTTTTACATACACCAACATCGCATTGGAAGTTGACTTGAGAAGAGTCGGGGAAACGGAACATTGATGCTATCGCCAGCTCTGCCGCTCCACTGTCTGTCTTCACAACCACAGTTTGCTGTTTGAATGGACACCTGAAGAAAAAAACACATCAGATCTAATTTACTTATATCAAAGAACAAATTACAAACTTCCAACAATACGACATTTGTCCCTCATGGTGTCCCAAAAAGTAGGTATTTATTAATCGTATTGCATAAAATGTGAGAATTGATTTTGTACAAAATAAAAGACACAAAATTGAAGAGATTAATGATGAAAAAAATCATTGCAATTAAAAATCGCACTTACCCTCTGCTATCTAGTAAATCGACTGTGTTGTTGCGCATATTAAAAGCAAAACAGTTTTTTAGCCTTATGCCATGTGCACCTGTAAGTAAAAAAATCGTAAAATTGATAAATATAAATAATATAATAGTAACAAAGTATTATGAATTATGTTCAAATTCAAGCATTAAAGAATGCTGTTATAGTTATATGCGGGACTATATGCGCACCTTCACCAATCCGCAGAGCAATGTAATATTATGCAGCCCGCAGTTGTGGGACGATTGCCATAGAACAGACGGTGCTTTATTTTTTCAGCGTTCACTGGAAATAGGTCTTTGGCCCTTTAAGTTAGTCAGGACTTTAGTTAAGCGTTAGTTAGGGCTTATTGATTATAGTAAATGCAGAGCAAAAAACTGTGTAATAACGAAAACAATATTTCATGATTTGATTAATAGGTATATCTCACCATCTGGTTTGCTTAGTTCGGCTCGCAGCGTGTACGGCATGCCAAAGGCGGCGTTCAGAACCTTCCGCCCTTCCGAGTTCAACATACGTAGCGACACGAGCGAGGTCTCGTTTCTGTAACGCAAACACGAAGACTCGATAAAATATTGCCTTGAAAGATTGAAATGATGAATACACGAGTTTTTGTTGTAGAACGATGTGAATTCAATGTGTATTTTATGTATTGTTATAGTCATGAAAATTTGTATTATATGCTAGTATGTAATACGCTGCATGTAGAGTAACGCTATTTTATTTAAGGAAGCTACATAATAGTTTGTTTTATCTAAAATATATAATAGTTCACCTAAAAAGATATCTGAACCAGTATGTATATAAAATAGGCTCTACTTATTTTTTATTTGCTCGAGACGTATTACTATCTAAAATGTATGTGGGAGCTTTGCTTCTCATGAGAACTGAGATATTTGTCTCAAATAAAGTATTTCCGGCAACCATACCTCCGCCATGAAGAACAAAGGCGTAAGAGACTGGCGGTATAGTACCTCTCTGGGCGAGCCATTATGGCGCTACCACCTAAAAATAGTTGCTTACTGTTGATTTAAATAAAATTGTGTCACATTATTTTTTATTATTTTTTAATCGTAGGTATATTACCTAGCATTTCTAAAACCAGCTTTGCCACAAGTGATGACGTAGAACTTGTCTTCAGCCAACTCGAGCGTTCGGTGCACGCGAACTGCCAGCGGTAGAGACCTTTCATCGGTGCGCTGAAATATTGCCCAGGTAATACGATTTACATCGGTGTTACTTGTTCCTGAAGTCCTACCTATCGCTTTTAGATATTCTATCGTTTGAATAAAGTGTTCCTATCTCGTAAATACGAAAGTTTGTGAAAATGGGCGGAACATTTACACTGGTTGTGGCATGAGTAATAGGTATATAAAGCCTACTTTAAGTTTGCTTGAAGCACGCATAGTCACGCTGCTTGAGTAGATCGCAATCGATCAAAAAATTAAACAACTTCGGTCGCGGTCAGTTGTTGGATGGATGATCGCTAATGGCGAATTAAATGCGCGTTTCGATGCTCCGGAGGGCACGTAAAGCCGTCGGTCCCTATTGTTATCGATAACAAAGCAGTCCTTAAACCTTGTCGGAGCGGCAGTAAAGGCGGTAAAGGCGGTTTAAAAATATACGACGCGAGTTAGCCAAAGCGTGGTGAAGTGTGTGTGGTAGATGGGTATCTATCGGGTGTGCCCAACAAGGGCAGCGTAGCGTGCAAGCCAATTAATACGAGACAGACAACAGAATTTAATAAAATTGTGGGGCATGAAACAATTGCATGAACAACTCATAAACTTACAATTATTGGATTTCGGCCTTCGATAAAAACATTGGTTTATAGTTTTGAACTAAATATTTTTAAAGTAAGCTTTAGCACTTACGTTATTCCAAAAGACACCACAGTAGTTGGGCGAGCCGGGGGTGGCAATAAGACTGACGTCGAAGCTGAGGTATTCGGTGCCGTTGCCCAGCGCCATGCAGGCCGGTGTCCTGGAAAACAACAATAACATAACATCAGTCGTAAGTTGTAACGCGCCATTAGATACTCGTTAATGGCTCCAAGGCAAGCGAAGTACTACAGTATAAAATGGTAATAATAATAATATTTGTAGAATATTCAACTTTTGTTTTCAGGATTATTATGCCCTTTAGAATATTATTTTCAGAAACAGAAAACATTATAGGTAAGGTATACCTATATGAGTACATATAGCATAATTTTAGAAGTAAAAGTTTTGGTAATTCATCCAATAACTTTAGCGTTATCTTAAACGTTCTGAACCACTCTGAAAGTTTTACAAAAAATAATGTCATATTCTACTGCTTCTTTATGAGCTGTTCTGTTATTTTCGATTTGGTTCTTCCTTTCAAATTATTAGCAATTTTATAATTACCTGAATTCCCTCGCGTGAGTGACTCCATTGAAAGGCTGACTAAAATTAATTTTAATCGACATCAGTCCAGTCTTGCATGTTGCACTCACTACCGGGGTGAAGTCCGCGCTACTTTCAGTGCTCTGTAAAAAAAATTTTTATAATTACTGTTTACAACACTACTATACACATATTTTTCAAAAGTGATAAAACCCCTCTTTTTATTAAATTTATGAGTTTAAAAGGTATCCTTCAAAAGGTCTCCATCCATAATTCCATATACAAATATCATAATAGAAGGATAAGATTTTTTGTCAAAAAGTAAAAAGTTTTGTTCATGATCATTTATTTCATAATGTGTACTTGTACTTCAGTAAATTATAAAATCGGTTACGCTCTACTCGTAAGCTCGCCTTTGGGCTTTTTCTACGATTATGAAAGAGTACAGTGCAGTAAGTACAGTCATAGGAATAACGCATTTTGTGACTATCTATGTATGTGGGCTGTGGCTTTGGCGCGACGGAAGGCGCAGGGTCGCGCCCTTAGGGCGACTGGCGTGCACGATCGGCACTCTAGGGTTGCTACCAGATAAAATACTTTTTCATCACATCTATTCGAAATATACTTACTCGTATATATATAACTTTTTACTTGTTTTATTATCAGATACTATTTAATTTCATTAAATAATAATAATTAAATAATAATATTACAATAGAATATGAGGCGAGGCGCCTTTCATTTTCTCATAGAGGGTGATGAAAAGTAGAGTGGATCACTCGGAAAAAATATATTCTTGGCTCCTGCGACGTACTTTGAATCCGTCGCTACGTTCAGAATTCTACTAAAGAAACCCTCGCTACGCTTGGGATTCTACTCTAGAATCCCTCACTTCGCTCTGGATTCAAAAAAGCGCCCCCACCGTAAAAATATCATTTTGGTTCTTTGTGATACAATCTACTATAGTATATACCTAATTAAAATTAATTGGTTTCGTCAAATTCTATAGATGCATGATATGTGACCAACTAAAATAAGTTAACTATTTTATTGCAACTATTGCAAGGCGTTTATCTAAGTGTTTGGCTAAGAAAAGTGGCTGTTACTATCTACTCGGGCTCCTCATAATATCTGAAACCCGAATTAAATGTGCACAAAATGTTTTAAATCATGAAGCAGAGAATAACTCCTCTAAAGTAGAGTTTTAGTAGCTGATAATCTTGAAAGTACACGGGATAAGAAGCCTTCCCTACATTAAGCTCTGTAGACGGGTACTACGGCCATTATGTAGACATGATTTACAGGTAATTTCGCATGTAAATTGCAGTGGCGCAGTGGATGTTTTAAGTGTTTTCCTATGTCCTTTTTGTTCGCTAAAATAATGCTAAAGTATGTTCTGTTTTATACGTAAATAGGATATGGTGTGTTACATAGATTTAAAGTCTATTATGGTAAGTATAAAGTAAGCTAGATATTGTAATGGTTACCAAATTGAATTGTTGAGCTGGCATAGCTGAAAGGCAGCATTTGCCTTGAAAATATTTAGGCGTGGGCACCGTGTGCCCACTTTTGTTGGCTCGCTTGATAGGAATTCTTTGGAAAGGTTATGGATAGGTATATCCAAATAAAATAAATAATTCTTATAACTACTGTTATCACCGATACTTGACATTTTAACGTTAATACGATACACGACGTACGTACGTACGATGTAGGTATATCCGTGGCAATGAAAGAACAAAATTCTTTACATTAGCGGATTTCTCAAGAAGTTTCTGATGAGTTGGATATTGTATAACAGACATAGTGCAAAGCCGAGGTCAATGGACTAGTGCAGTTTGAACACGGGTCAGATCACGGCGGCCCCGTTTTTAGTGCTATCGGTAGGTACTTCGATGTAGGTACCTAGTATTTTGAAATGACTTTGATTTACATATTTCTGAGAAATCTGTCTGCAAAAAGTCTTGTAGTTTTTGCGGACAGTAGTTTCCTGTTAGGTTTTTATTAGTAAAATTTATTTTTTAAATTATGCATTTATGGTGCGCGTTATGAATATCTTTATTGATTTTTAGGTATGAATAAAAATAAATTACTCGTCTTATTTATATTAAAATACAAAATAAGCTTTGGTATAGCAGCGTAGGTAATGTAACAGCGTATGAGATAAACGTATTGAAATAAATCAAATAAGTTTTGAAATCTATCTTGATATCAGACTGGTACACAGACTAGGCTAATGCTCTGATGTTAATCTCTTTCATGCATATTATATTATTTATTGCTTAATAATCAGAATACAAAACATTAACAGATTTAATACATGAAGGCCAGTGTCGTACTTCGCAATCAGCACTTGGATACTTGCTTCGAATGTAAAATGACAAAGTGGCTGCTACAATTGGAAACGCACGCGACAACTTTGATGTTGGCTTAATAAACTGATTATTTTTGTACCTATTGCTTTTATTTCACTGGGCTTGTTAACTTTCCAAGAAACCAATAACGTGTTACAGTACTTATTTTTGAAATTTAGCCAATGCCACGTTATGTAGTGTATACCTATGTAAGTAAAAATAAATTTAAATATTAATAGTTGCTGAAAATTATAAAATTATTATTATTATGTATATTATTTATTATGAATATTAGTGACTACCTACTTAATATAAAGTTGACGTTATGGATTCGATATGAAGTTATAGTTGAATTATTTATACTAATGATAACTTTATTTCTTGAACTAATGGTCTTAACGAAGATGTATCCTGATAATCAATAATTGTTTGCAGTAGGTACAAAGATTTTATAGGCGGAAAGAGCTACGAGCGCATTTTCTTGCATCACACTAATCAATTAATAGTTGAATCTGTAGGCGTTCAATAGTAGATACAATGTTTATTTAAAGGCACATTAACACAATCCTTTTGTTAGTCAGTTAGCAAAATGTACTTTACGACTAATTCCTACCATTTGTTAATGAACTGTTTCGTAATTATTAATTTTATTTGATGTGAGGTGTTTGTTTTTTATTCTATTATTTTGATAGATATAAGAAGAACTTATTGTAGATAGATAATAGTATAAAGAGATATCGCAATAATATTGTTTTCAAAAATTTAATACTCTGCTTGGCAATATAAAATTTAAGATCAGGCAATATAAAATTAAGGCTCAAATTAGAAATCAAATCTCTGGTACTGTTAAATTTGAATTTGATGTCAGCATTTTAAGAATGTAAAAAACAAGTTCTTGATAAACTCAAAATGATTGTGATTTCATGATGTTTGTTTACAAAGGTGCGTGTGTCCAAAATTTCTATAGCTTACGCAAGCGATATCCGTTAACCATTCTTCTATCACGGTTGCGACTGTTAGGTTAGACGTTACACGAAGCGGTTTGTTCAAATTGATGGGTTTTCATGTGGACGCAATAGCATGAATGACTAGAATTACTTTCGAATGTTAAAGAAGTTGTTACAGTTATATTTTTGATACCGTGTTGAATAAAAATATCTAAGACTTAGGTAGGTACTATAGTAGTAAGACAGAGATTAACGAGCTTAGAAGAAATAATAATTACCTATCTATAAACATTGAACCAGGTACCGATTTGACTTGTTTAAGTCGGAATCGGAGACGATAAATCCAAAATGTTGCTGCTATAGCATAGAAATTAAAATAATAAATTAAAATAAAATTTACATATCTAAACTAAACTAAACTAAACTAAACAAGTCATAACATAAATATGTAAAGAGTTATCTGCAGATCTCTAAAACGGGGGTATTATAATATGCTCTATTGTTGTCCTGGATTCCACATACCTAACCTATGCATATTACGTTAGTAAATCGAAAAATCATTCCCCATATGTATCACTGAGATCAGATCTGATGTAATTAGCGGGCGGACCGGTTCCGACGGCCCCAATATTTCTTGCGGTGTCGCTACGTCACTGCCGACTGTAGGTCGATTCGGTCTATGGCTACAGTGACTTGCAAACCACTGCATTACTTTAATAATACATTATACAATACGAATATTTTAATAGTTTTTGCAATGGATTTTCCTCCTATAGTAACTGATCGCGGCTTTTAGTGTAAGTTTTGATCCCGTTATACATGTACGATATGTCTATGAATTCATACTTAAATCTCTCATCCACTTTTAAAGGCAATTTTATTATTATCACACCACGAAGTGTACAAAATAAGTTAATGCTTAATAAAATATTGTGCGATGGGCTAACGGTTTTGGTAATTGCTGGTGGTGTAGATAGGCTGCAGTTGGGCAGCAGTTAACATCATAATAATAACCAAGTTCCAGTTTTTACTACTTCAGCTGCCGTTATAGGTATTATATATAGTAGGACTTGTACATCTCCACAATTATTGAGGTACTTCTATTTATATATTTAGGTACTCTATTAAAATTTATACATATTGTTATGATGTTGTGTCTTAGAAAAAACAGGTATAGGTGAGGTGCTTAATACAAGAATAATTATCATGTTTTGATGACTATTTTATGGGGGCCACCTGGGTTATTTAAAAAGCTAAGATTATCGCATTTCGATCAGACATAAATATTCACCTTTTCTGGTACTCAAATTTACAAACGATATAGGCATATTATGTACGTTATATCTTTATTAGCATTGTTATTAAAATACATATTACATAACACATGTAAACTTAATAATCTGCAAATAATTATATTCAGCTCTACTACGCACTTAAAACAATAATAGCTTCTTTAATCTTGACCTCATAACACAATATAAAAACGAGTTATGCATTAATAGAGGAAGTTTTACGATAGGCTATTAGATGACTTGATAGTTAGTGCGAGGGTTATAAGGGATATTATATTACGGCTGCGGAGTATCTTTTGCAATTCAGTTTTTTTTTACAAAATGGAAGAAGCAACCGAGCGTACAAGCCACCTACTGCTCAGTGGCTATTGCGGCACACGGTGTTGCTCTTGGCGCTGCGCTTTGTATTGGACCACCTTTTTGTCATGGAGAAACCCATCATGGATATCCACTAACGGATTAGGGCCGAACTCTTTCCGGCTAAAACCCCACGGTGTTCCTCCATATGCCATTGGTCGGGGCCACGGATACATACTTCCGCAATCCCACCTTAGACAGCGCTCTCCAAAGTAATCAAATATAAAATAAGTATTCTGCAAGTTTTTTTACGAAGGGAGGGCAAACAAGCAGAAGGGTCACCAGATGGTAGGTGGTCGCATAATGACACTTGCAACACCAGAGTCGCTAGTGCGCTACGTGCTTTGAAGAAGAGTTCTTTTTAAACCAATTTTGAAGTCCCGCGAAAAAGCATCAGCCGTTTACACAATCGTTAGATTCAAGTAACGCGGAAATAAAAGTAGCCGGTTGTAACAATTTAGTCAGTGCTTAGCATCTCATTTGCGGTTTCCCACGGATATGTATTGTTAGGATTGCACACGTTGCGCGTAGGTAAATAGGAAGTCGATGATGAGTACCTACCTCGAGACTGAGGACTAGCAACGCCGTGACGTGACGAATGACATGTCATTTGTTCGATTGTGACCGCCATAGATATAATATTATAGGTAAAATCGGTTGTCAAATGATAGAGGCGAGACCAAAAATATGCACGTCTAGAAGTAATTTCCACGCTCAATTTCGATATTTTTGACTTAATTTTTCAGAACACTGGTATGATTAAATGATTCTACGGGTCGGGTATGTTTGATTGTAATGCTTGAGATTAAAATAAACAACAATTAAACAAACATTTTTTTAATTTTACTTTTTCGTATTTGTTATTATTATCTTGTAATGAATTCTAACGCATTCCAAAAATTAATGTGATCAAAAACCATGAGGTTTTAATATATCGGTGCAATAAATCTTTTGAATTAACTTTGAAGAATTTTGAATCAGAAAATCAACATCCTGAGGTGGACATGCGTACCAAGTTATTCTGAAGTACGGCTTTGATACGAAGCCTTCATTTGTTCAGGAGAAAACAATTTTTAGTTCCCAACATAAGTTTTTCTTAGCTATAATTTTTCTAAGATAAACAATAATTTCAGCAAAGATAAAAATACGACGCAGCTATAAGATAAATCACATGACTGGTGTATGCGTACTAGGCTAAAGGAACTTTGGGTCTTCTTGTTTTCTTACGGACACTTGACTAATGCCGATTCGACAAGGTTGTTGTAAGCCTCGCTGCGTTTAGAAGACGTCAAGTGCAGACAATGAGTAACAGACACGCCTGTAAATCGGATAACTAGCCTTGTCCAAAACAACTTGGACATGGCATGTAATATGTGGCGTAGTACCTAAGTTGGAAACAATAGTAATGTATATATATACATATATATCAAAAATGTAGAGATTCGCAGACCCATAGTTCTGATAAAAAAATTGAAATATGATTTCCCCGTGACTGCAGTCAACCCTAGATTAGCCTTCATGAAAGTTAATACCCTACTTCTATACTATTATTAAATATTTAAATTGATTCTTTCGGAAGGACTTTAAATGTCTCTTTGTAAATTCATAACAATTACCTAATAGTAAAAGCTTTGCACAATCCGTGCAACAATGTTCTTTTGTAGCACGTTTTAGACGTTGCTTTACACTACAAAGTTTATAATTTTGCTCTTTGACTTGAGATTGCATCGTAAATTATATTCACTTCAGACAGCAAAAGAACAGCTCTGATGGGAAGATGAATGATATCAGGCGTGCATCAAACTTTGAATACCGAACATTAACAAAGAAGTATATATTAGTTATAAGTTTTCAATTGTAATACGTACTAACATTAGTTTTATTTTGTTAGTATTACCACAAAGAAGTAAATATCATGTAAAGCAAGGAGTCGTACTTTCTGTAAGTGCGTAAAACCACAACATTCTTTTCAAGGTGAAGTAACAAATACATCATGTCAAGTTCATATAATCACTAGATGTCATTTTAGTACAAACTACTAATACTTTATAGTAATGCTCCTTAAACGAGAATACAGTGCGTCTGGTCATCAACTACAGAAATTTTACAGGATAAAATAAACCTACTTTCACGGACATAACCCCCACTGGGGGAATGGATTTGCGATTTAGTTTTTTGTTTTACAAACTTAAGATTACATCTAAAATCTGTTTGTACCGCATAGAGCGCGGACGCTTCCGCGAACGTTTGTTATCGCGATCGCTCGCGGGCCGCGGCCGCGCAATCAGAGCGTCTCCGCTTCACGCAGGTATTGCTAATGTTTACTACGAAAATATGTTAAACTGCCAGCTAGAACAGTAATTTAATGTACTAAGATTATAAAAATTAAGACAAGGCTTCTGAAATGTCTGACTGAACTCTACTGATCCAGAGCTCTATCCTCAATATAATTTGAAAGCAACGCAGCATACCCTAACGGTAATTTTCTGTACCAGATTATCATGACAATTTTTGTCCTAATCTTTCGGCAATAAGTAGGTCTGTAAAATTATGTAGTTTGTGTTGGGTATAGTTGTAATTTTCATGCAAATTTCACCCTTCGAATTATCACCATTTAGCAATACCGAAGCATACACGAGGATCGGCCAGGTGTTGTAATTACAAAGCTGTTCAATAATTCAGCCAAATTTTTATCATCCACGTGTCATATTTTTTCTTTCTCTTTATCACTCCCATTCCATTAGAAATAAGAATACCTGTAGGTACAAACAAAATTAATCTCTAACGTTAGTTAGTTATAATACATCTATGGTTGGCATAGAATGGAAACTATGGTCCTTCTCTAGGTTACGTATTATTTTGTAGAGGGCACATTATGAATGGATCATATGGATAATGGATTAAAAAAACTTCTAAATAAATAAAAAATCGTAAATTAAAAATATTAGCTTGAATTCAAAGTAGTAGTAGGTACTTGTCAAAGTGGGTGCAATGTCGCATATTTATGCGACGCACGGCACGCCACGGCCGTGTCGTTTGTTGTACCTTTGTAGTCGTGTAACGTCGCAACGATGTCTGATGTTAAAACTATACATCAGAATTAACACTATTTTTTAATTAACTAAATGATATAAAACTTTAAAAGTATGTAGCAGTTTGATGTCACGCCTGGTACAAAGTACAAATACAAATAGAATTCTAATTCTGGATTAATGTAATTGTTGTTGACGTTTAATTTTGTATTGGCCGAACAATATTTTAACAAGTTAAATAAATAACAGTTTCTCGTTACTTTGTCTGTATGGGTTTAGAATAACTCTACATAATGAGATATTTTTGTTCTTAATTTCATCCAAATCTGTCCGTTGAACAACACACATCTATCCATCCATCGACCCTGACAGATTATGGCATTTAGAAAATAACATACAAGTAAAGTATATAATTCTAAACTTCTAAGACGTTTTATTACTGCTTACGTCATGTAGACGTGTTCAATTTATTTTTCTAACGAAACTATAAATTTAAACATTTTAATTGATTCACAGTATGACGTGGTACGAGGACTGTCGGAAAAAATAAATCTGATAATGTCACAAACAGCTGTGCTACCCACACCGATGATATAAGCCATAATGACACGCCTGAATGTAAAAACATATTTATATCTAGAATTCCATTAACTTTTTACTCAACTTTATTGACGAGATCGATTGGTATAATATGGTTGACATAGGTGGATTTATATTTCTTAGCTTTATGTCTGCGAGAAAAAAATGATTGAATGTCAAAGTACCTACGCGAACAATATCGTGATCTGAGTGAGAATTTTTAAATATTTATTACCTGATTCATTGCAGAATATAATATGTATGAATCTTATATGCAAAATGAGTCAATATACCGACAACTTGAGTCATTAAGGTGTTCTTGGAATAAGATAGTGTTAGTCCAAACGGTCGTGATAAAAACAGGCTCCATAGGACACAGGCACAAATGTCGCATCAGTCGCATGACATAATGTTGTTGTAAATATCCATTATATATAGATATTTGATGGTGCTATTTCCGGATAGAACTATCCGGAAATAGCACCATCAAAGTATAAAGTATCGCTTAGGTAAACAATAACGTTTGTAAAAATATTTTAAAAAGCTAGAATTTCAAGAGTATTTTTTGCAAAAGTTTTGTTTTGGAACTGTTTGAACAAACAATTTAATGTGCCGAGGTCTGCGTAGGCGCCAGCAGCCTTGCGCAGCCAACAGGCCTGTCTTGGCATTGGTGATCCGCAGTCTGGGCCATATAAGGTACAGTTAATACAGTACCTCGTCGTACTAAGAAAACTAGTTAATATTTGCCACATTTTATACCAAGACAGTCTCTTGTACAATAAATGAATACATGCATTACATTATAATACCTGTGGGTATAAAAATATTACGAGCACATGCCAAGGCTTACCTTTGTGTAACAAGTAAGGTAGTCAATACACATTATTATGATATCACATAGGCACCCACATCGTTCGTTGCAAGGTTAAATTTTAAGGTTATGATAGAGCATCGAAAGGTGATTAGAAAATCCTTAACGACGAAAAAAGATATTATACGTCGTTACTGTAACTGTAAAATGCAAAATGTGCAAGATTTTATTTTGTACATAAGTAGCAAATTTCTCATTCTAATATTTTAGTATCGTAATTACGCTCTACTAAAACATAGATTATTGTGTATATAACACAGTAGAACAAAAGCTGAGAGTATTGTAGATTTGAAGAATATATTATTACATAAAAGATATTGAATTTGAAGCATAATATAATAAGACTTTAAAATAGTGCTACATAAATTTTATTATAACAATGTGCGATATGAACAAGTATAGGTTTCGGAAAACTATAGAGGGCTTTGTGTAGTATTTTTTAAGAATATAAATCAGTAACAGATATATAACATCCTTGATGTATTTATGTAATTGTAAAATGCTGTTTAAGCAACACAGGAAATATTTATGCTTGTAATCATTCGCTTTAATCTAAGTTATTCAGAGTTAAATATTCAATGTTCCAACAATAAATGAAGGACTGCGATGCGTACTGGTAGAACTACTAAGTAAAGTAATTTATACAGCTGTGCACCTGAGCAAGCATCTCTAACTTTATTTATACCCAAGGAATGTCGACTAAGCGTAACGAGCCGCAAGTTCAAATTGTTTAAGTTCTTATGATGATTCTTCAGTAAGTTTATTTATCGGCCTCCGCAGTAGTACGAAACAATAGAGACATTATTTTCTATGTTATTTTTTAATTTCTTCTTCTTCTTCGCCAGCATTTACGAGTACGTATGACGCCCACCGTCATTAATTATTTTTTAATTAATTTATTTTTTAATTTACTGCCTATATTTTAATGAACATACCTAGCTTTTAACCAGCATGTGCAAGTTATAGAGAGGATAGGGAAGGTTTTTGTGCAGTTGTCTGGAAGGGGCTAGGTAGATGGCGGGAACTCGCTTGTGCTTTTCATTTCCATAAATGATAAGGTACCATATAACGTACCATCCCGTATGAGCTACTATAGCTCTACCATCCAAAAGTGTTCTATTCTGTACTTTAATTTTTATTATTAATATATATATATATATATCACAATGCATATAATTATTGAAAATCAATTTTTGGCATTATAGGTCGAATAAGGCGATAACCGTCGCTGCTTTTGTAACCTGTCATGAATTCAGTGATTTATTAAGTTTTGGAAGACCGTATCGTTGTCGTGTGTTTCGATTCTGTTTGCCAGGACCAATCTGTTGTTCATGAGTAGTACCACTGCACTACTAGACTTACAGACTTTTCTCCCTTCCGTTGTTGGAAGACCGTGCCAAGTGACATCCAATGAGAGACCCAAAAAACATTACGAACATTACAGATGATAGAAATTCCACATGATAAAATGTACCGCACGTGGACAGAAACTAGGTTACGCATGAAGATGCGATATTACCACTCACGTAATACAATGTCATATTAACCAGTTCAACTTTTATGTAACATGTGCTCTACAGGCTCTCTTAGTGATATTGGCACTACATTTAAAGCTTCAATATTTGCATGTGGTAAAGTGACACCAATGTTACATGATTTATTTGTTACAGTTTATGTTTCAACCTTGGCATGGTTTATTGCGCAAAAATTATTTGTTTTATATACATATCTATAAATTACATATCTATTACATATCATTTACATATCTATAAATAACCACTAGAGGTGAATTTTATTAGTTACGCTATATGCTCTGGTAACCCTTTAAATACTTTCACTTACAAGAACTATAACACTTTGTAAATGTTTAGATAATAAAATTGATGAATACAGTACAGGTACATCGTGGTCGGTGCTCTACATGTGCCCAATTGAGACATAAAAAGCGCTACATTTTGAGAGTTTGCTTAATAATACTACTACTAGTACTAATATCTTATAAACCTTCTTCCTTAACCCTGAATTTCAGTATTTCTCTTATACTCTGAAATATCATAGAAGAAAAAACCAAATAAACTTAGATAATGTTTTTAAATTCTACTCTACAGTCTAAGATAGAGCAATAAATAAAAAAAGCCAATTTAAATTTCTGTTGATGAGATCATTCTGTATCTGACTCTACGTTCGTACGTCTATAGTTCTACGAGTGGTCAGCAAGCAGTATAATAAAAGCATAGTATTAAGTATTCATTTATACCTGCGCCTGTATGGTCGCCAGCAGTGAGCCGGCGAGTACGAACCACCTAATCGGCAACATGTTTCACTTGTTAATTTTCACAGATTGTTTTACTTGCACTTTGTTTATGAGTAGTGTGCGCGTGATGTCAGCGCGCCATGATGGACCGGTCGGAGCGCGGGACGGAGCGACACTGCACAGCCGGCGCAACGTACACCAAGTTACGGGTTCAGTTCACAACAAAATTTACTTTCTGTGAGCGCCCGCGTCCACCATACTGACGAGTGACGACCATTGTTGCCAGTTACCTTAACCTAGCTGATACGGGTCCATCCTGTGCGTTTATCAGCGTTGCTCAACAGGAAGAGAATAAGGTCTTTATCCAACTGGCACAAATTAACTGATATAATCTTTACGATGGTGCAAACTCTAAGGTCTAATAAATGGTACTTATATTTATGGTAACTTTGGTACGAGTAGGTACAGGTTATAATAGCAGACTCATCTAGGTCTATTTCTCAGACTATCCATATTGAGTAACAAATGCTGCATAAACTGCAGTTGCGGCTACGATTAGATAACAAAAATCGTAAGATCGTCGAAATAGAGTCGCAATGTAGAGCTTTTTGCGCAATTAGATGTTGCGTTTTATCGAAGGTTGTGAATTACTCATATAGTTTCCAATATTTAAAATAATTTAAGATAATGATTTAAGATTATTTCAAGTCATACATCAAATAGGATCCTTCTTATGTTTGCCCTATATGAACGAGAGCCTTCTACGCAATATTGCGTCGGCGGGCAGGCAAGCATTACGAGTACATAATGTTACGACATACGCCTACACGCGCACCTCTCACCCGTGAAGAACGCACCATCAAACACACACACACACATACAAAGAAGCAGGTATAGCTCCGACTGATCCTTCCGAACTCTTCAGTTTTTTTATTCTTGCTTTGCGAGTTTGCTGTCGTTCAAGGCTTCTACTTTTTCCTCGTACCTATAAACGTTGCATACCATTTTGCTTTATTTAAAATAACCTCTTTCTATCGAAGGATGCAAAATAAATATTAGGGTTATTATTATAGGTAGTGAAAAACTACTCGCAATATATACAATGAATAGATACCTAGATATTTCTATTTTACGATGTACTCGTGTAAACTCTTTGTGCCATTATAAAGAAATCAACGAGTTCCTTGCATTTCATTTCTTGATATGTAAACTACTTATAATAAAAAATGTTATGAGGCACCTATAATAATGCTCATACTTACATATAATCTTTTAAAAATTAACTACCTAACTATTGATGTCTGTTCTTAAAAATGTCAGGGGTTAGGTTAAATAAATAAATAATTTTGGACGTTAGAGATATCAATTTTATTAGAGCATTGAAGTCGTAATATTAATCTTGCTAATTAAACATTAATAAGTGCATTTTCCACTGCAACTAGAAATAGTTAAAGAAAGTAAAGAAAGTACAATCATGGTCAATAGTGTCAATTGATAAGCAAACCTGAACTTATTTCAATTTCAATCAAAGGTCTATCTGAGATCGTAAGAATCGTACAAGGAAAAACATGTTCACGTCAAATAACATTGGATTCCCATTCACGCTGGTTTACGTGGGTGATACTTCCACAGGTTGTACATATAGGTGTACATACTAATATTTTGGGGAGTTTAAGTTTAACAGTTCGTTGAAGTAGTCTTTGGTTTCGGAGATAAAAGTGGAACCACAGAAATACTTAGATAATATTAGAACATCAAAGGATGGGTTGGGATGTAATTGAACAGGGTTTTAAGACGTTTGCTCTCGGTAACTGACCACTAGGGGAGCCAGTCCAACCAGAGTCCTGTCAGGTAAGCTACTTATCACAGCAAGAATACCATAATGAAACCCTCACTAGATGATGGGCATATATCTTTCAGACGCATGAAATTTATAACATCCCAGTAAACGTCTTTTACTATTTTGAAAGTAAGATATTTATAATATGGAATGTCAAATAAAAACAATACTAGTATTAGAGAACATAGCCGATCACATTGCCATTTGGGCTTTAAAACTAAAAATAAAATGAGAGCAAAACAACGAGTACAGCGACATTGGAGCGCCATCTTGTTAAAGTTAAGGTAAAGCTCAGAGGTGTAGCTTAGTGCCGACGTTTTGAATAGATGGCGCTGAGTTGCGCGAGCACCTTGCCGCCCAAAATCAATACCGGCGGCGTGCGCTGTCCCGCCGATTTTCATATTAGTTTCACTGGAGGCACCCCCATTTGAGACATTTTTCCTAGCCGTTAACGCGCAACCAGTGCTCCGTAAGCATTTCCCACAGTTCTCAGATTTGACCCACTGTAAGTAAGCAAATTTTTCCCGTTTTATTTATTAAATAAGTGAAAAAAATTGTACAACTGACTTCTAAACAAGGTGTTTTATGTATTTACGGGGAAATGTGGCAAATCATGAAACACGTAGCGATTTGTACCTACTTACTGTACGTGTCCAAGAAGCGGGGTGAAGTTCAGCTGGGTATGTAGGGCGAGTGATGAATCGCTGTAGTAATTGTGTAGGGTGTTTCTGAGCAAGCCTTAAAATTCTTTCGTAGCGTAACCGGATTAATCCAAGGTTTTTAGAGAATTGAAGTAGTTTTGTAAGGCCTTAATCCATTATAACTGCGATTAAGCTTCACGAGGTATATTGTTCTTATGTAATGTCAATGTATTTATGACAATGTATGTATTTTTGTATTATACCTAAGTTTCTTGATATTTCTTCTATTTACATTCTAAACAAAATAACTGCTTATGTTAGGTAAAATCTGACTAATCTTGAATAAATGTGTTTGGACAAATAAATGAGATCTCCCTTGTAATTTTTAAATTAGAGGTAACAAAGACTTGTGTAAGGCTCTAAGGTGTAAGTAATGTATCAAAAGTTTCAGTAATGATACTTTGTTTTTCGTCATTGCTCTACATTTTGTGTTACAACTCGTAGCCCTCATACATAGTCGTACATTAAATATTATGTTTTACGTGATAGTTATGAGGTTAAACGATATTATAAGTTTTAGACATAAAAGGAAAAAAGGAAACGGCGTTAGTTAGAGATCTATAAAAAACGGAGAGCGCTTGAGGTGGCAGTGAAAAATGGGGCTAGGATGGTACTGGGCCAAGTAGAAGATGTATATCCTCGGCCGGTAGGTGTAATGGCCTTTACCGCGGCATCTATTGTATAAAACATGCAGAGTGGTATTTTCTTCAGGTTTCAGGTGTACTTATTCACACGACTGAGAAATGATGAATTTATTCTGAGTGTACACGCAAACTGAACATTATGAACATGCATCTAAATTTACCTTTTAAGCCAATTAAAGCACAAATAGATTATTTATTTAACGAAAATTCCGTAGCGACCATTCATGCGCTACAGTTACGTAGACTGCGTAGCAATTTTCATAGATGTCCTAGACAGTATTAAAAACTTAAACTAATAAGAAACTACCTTTCTCACTATGAAGCATTATGGCAAAAATAATCACTGTAAAATAAAAATATTTTAAACTTAAATAAAAGAAGGAAATAGGTGTGATTTGTCGGACGTTTGCAGACCAATTTTAAAAATTGTTTCTTTCGAAAGTTGATTAGACGACTACGACTCTTTTGAGCATTTTCATAATTTGTCATTCACGCACCTAGAGATTTATCAGCAGTTACAGTTAACAATGTCATACTATACCACATTTAAGACCTTTTGTTTAATTTGATGAGTATTGGGTATTTGTCGGGGTTAGCCGGTTAGCGCGGTGCTCCCGGGATCGATCCCGGCCGGCGCCACAGTTGGCCCCGGGCCAGGAGACGGTCGCCGTTGCGAATCGACCAAGTTACGGTAACACGTAATTTTATCCATATTTATGGATTTCTCATTCACTAACCTAGGATTCACCATATTTATGAACCCTGTAATTTGCATATACCTTTAAAAACACGAATATTCTATCAACTTGTATAAGCGTGATTTAGCGTTTTTTAAATAAATTCATAATAATATGGATTTTATAATTCAAAAAGTAGGAGTTATTAATTATTATGCTCTATTTACACTGTATCTAATATTTATATTATCTGCTTTTTGTACTTTTTAAAGCAATATTAATACAAATTATCCTATTAAAATAGCTATTTCTGAACTTTAAATACCTTAAGCTTCTTGAACAAACAATCATTAAGAGGGTCGCTAGAGATAAGCCAGAATAGCCTGGCCATAGTTTAAGATCCTTACCCTTCTGTTACTTTATATTTATGTGTACCTTGAAAAAGGTAGAAACCGCGTTCAATCCACCTCAATATGACAAAGGGATAAGCTTGGGTTACGTTTGGAGGGGTGCTCGGGGACCGGTTCCGCAGGCTTCTTAATGCCTGTCTGGAGTCGGGCCGGTTCCCACGTCAGTGGAAGACGGGCAGGTTGGTCCTCCTAAGAAAGGTGGGTCGCCCCGCGGACTCTCCCTCCGCGTATCGCCCAATAGTTATGCTTAATGAGGTGGACAAATTATTTGAACGTGTCATAGCTCGCCGCCTCATTGGGCATCTCGTCGATGTGGGGCCCAATATATCTGACTACCAGTTTGGTTTCCGAGCGGGCCGTTCGACTATTGACGCCATCATGCGTATTAAGGCCCTCTCGGAGGAGACGATAGCTCAGGGCGGGGTGTTGCTGGCTGTATCTTTAGACATCACCAATGCCTTCAACTCCCTGCCTTGAACCTGCATCGGGGAGGCACTCATGTATCGTAACGTGCCTCCCTACCTGTTTCGGATTGTTGGGGCCTACCTCGACGAAAGATACATTACGTATCCATCGCGGGGCGGAATGCTACTAGAGAGGGAGATGTCGTGCGGTGTTCCACAGGGTTCTGTCCTTGGGCCTGGTCCTTGGGAACATCGGATACGACTGTACTCGTATATTGCGGGGTGAGCTTCCTTCGGGCGCTAGCGTGACTTGTTACACTGATGACACCCTATTTTACGACTTTTATTTACTAATAAATATTAGCAACAATGTCATTGTATCTTTAAATGCCTAAAAATTTAGTTGTACCGTTTATTGTAGACCTAATCATAGAATCGCTCGAGGTTGAGTGAGATTTATAAGCTAAAAATACACTAGAAAAGCAAGCCTTCTGTGCCATATAAATAAGTAGCTAATGAGGGTTTATAACATAGTGGATATTAGGTACGAGTATGGCAAGCTAAGTCACACACTTGGCACAGATCCAGAATGTGCTACTGTTTGCCGACCATCCTATGCCGTTTGTCTTTTCACAAATATAAGATAGATAGGTAAGGATAGAAAGATAGATAGTATATGGGTCGTTAAATATCAACTGAATTTTATGTTATGTTAATGTGATTTAGATTAACACGCAAATCAGTAATTTCAATGATCATTATTAAAAGAATTCTTGTGATTTCAAGATCCTTGTGATTGATTTTAAAATTTTTGAATTAAAATATTTTTAAATGACGAAGTTGCAAGATTACAATTGTAATACTCTATACTTCAAGGAATAGTCTCAATAGCCTCATTATGATAATGAAGGTCCAATCAGGTGATTCAAAATTTGGCTTTATCTGTGTAAAAATGTTCCGCTACCGTGTCGCGATTGAGCCCAGGGGACATATAGAATAGAGGGCATACTTCATTCATATTCGTACTTTTCGTTAACGATCCCAGAGGCATGCTCATTCATTTTCCATTTAATTGTTGTCTGTCAAATGCTTTGGTATTTTTGTAAAAAAGTATTGAGCTTTTAGAAAATTCGTTGTGGAGAGAACTCCACAACGAATTTTCTAAATGAATTCGCGAGAAACTTTTTACGTAATATAATGTGACGTAAAATGTTACAGTAGTCGCAGGGGCTACGTGATGACATATTCAAATTTTAATAGCTAAAGCTTTTATGAAAATAATACTGAGCGTATTACGGTTATTAATTCGCGCTGCGTAGCTATATTGTAATGATCATAAACATTTGGGTTTGAAATGCGTAGATTGAAGTCAACAGTCCTACGACTACGCAGCGGTTTGAGGTCATCATAGGGGGTGACGCTTGGGTAGCCCAGTGGAAGTTTGGCTGTAAGCCAACCTACCATTTTTTACGTGACTGGAATTTTTCTGTCCACTAGAAAATAAGTTAAGATAAATCACGTTTTCATTCATCATTGTATTCATATTCTTTTGGGATCTCACTTTCGATTATTTGAAAAAAATAGAGCTAAATAACTATATGAAGCTCGTGCTGATTATCCTGTGTAGCATGTATATTGTATTTGTATAAAGTCGAAGGATCATATGTATAGAAAGGGTATTATTTTTTGGTAAATTATAACTAAACTAAATAAAGCAATAAGTTCTTTTGGTTGGCAGGCCATCTCTACCCTACTCCCCTCACCCAAAAGCTCACGTCGACCATTCCAAAAGCTTCGAAGACTGCTAAGCTGCAATACTTGAGGGTAGAATTCCCTAGGTGAGTAAAAGTAGTACGCATAAACTATGTACATCAAATAGATGGGACTAAGTTATAAATTATTGCAGGACCCTTACAGAAGGGTACTTAGTGAAGGGTTGAGTGAGAAATTTGGACTAAATTTTTGATTCTATTATTAAATTTTTCAAAGAGTTGATAATGCCTTGTGTCTATGGAAATATGCAGTGAGTAAATAAAATATTTAAAGTTTTGTAATGTTAGGAATGTAAAACAATGTATATTATAATGTAATAGTATTTGGTATTTTTTCATTTTTGTTTTAATCATTAAACTAATTTAATCATCGAAACTACTCAATCTACTCAATCAATTCTAACTAAACAAAACTATTCAATCAATTTAATCTACGATATTTGTTTTTTTAATTTAACATCAGGGGCGGTCAAAATAGATCGGTCGGGGTGTCCTGGCATCTGTGGCCCGCAGGCCGCGACCACATCAACCCTGTCTTTCTCAAGCTTCCGAAATTCTTTCACCTCAAATGTCAATTACTTGAAAAGAAGGTAAGTTTTTTTTTATTTGAGATATTAAACCTATACCTTAATATTGTGAAGTAATAAGTGTCTATTATTTAAAAACTTCGAAATTAAATGGTGAATACAATACAATACATTTTTATTTTATTATAATATATGTAGGTACAATCTTACTTGTTTGTGGTTTGTGTAAGCAAACCAAAATTGACAAGGTCCGGATCTCTTTAGCAATGAATATCGAATAACTATTGGACAACAAACTTGGCTTTTGGTTTTTGTTAAGCAATAATTTTGTTAACACTTTTAAACAACTTTTATTATTGTAAAATGCTTAATTTGTGGCTTTAAACATTGTCAAGTTAATTTTTCTGTACCTTTTTAATTACTTATACCTACATGTAATGTTTTAGTGTTTGTGTTACAGTTTCAATAAGCCATGTCATGTTTTTTTAAATAATTTTCTTAAGATGTTTTTAATAGCATGCTCCTTGTCACCATTAAGATTATTTTTAGTGAATTTTTCAATTTTAAGGACTGATCTATCTTAACACCTTATGTTATTGCCTAAATGTGACATAGACATTTTGAAATAATAATTATCTGGCATGTTTTTGAATTTTGAATTGCGGTGAAAAGCGTTAAGGCGCTTAGAGATTAGTTATAATGGACTATTCCGAAAGCTCGAGCTGCTTCACTGCGCTTCCTCCACCCTCATACGCACTCGTCCCCTACCGTCCGCGCTCCTCACCCCTCATCCCGCTGGTCACATGCCGTGTAGCACCACTCATCAACAAATAAATCAATTACGTGCGGCCACGCAGCGATGGACGTTGTTGTTATTTGCTGCATTACACCTCAGAGTAGTAGGTTTTTGATAACTACTTCTACTCGGGATTGCGCCGCAAGTAACGACTTCCAAGATACATTCTCAGTGCATGGCGCTTAAATCCTCGATGCAGATGTTGTCTTTCGATGTAATCGCTTACCATTGCATACGGCGGTAAGATTTTGGAGCATTTTGAGGCACTTACGATAGAATAGATTATCGATTTGACACATCAATCTGATAGCTCACTCACGTGATTCGGTGTTTCTAATACACTTAGCTCAAGTATTCATTACCGAGTGGAAATCGAAACAGGATTGTGCATAGCGCTAGCATGACAGGTCACATAGGATAGGGTGGTTGACACGCAAAGGTGTGTCGTGTTCCATGAGTGGCTACATAGCGTGTGTGTCGGTTTCCTTCCCGTGCGTGTCCCTGTGATGTGGCGTGATGGGGCGTGGTGTTGCGCGGTGGTACGGCCGTAGCTCAGCGGAGGCGTTGCGCAGATTCAGCTCGGGGGACCTGCAGTCGGAGTGCGATGAGGGCGAGGTGGACCCATACACCGGCCGCCCGGCCACCACCAGCCAGCCGAAGCCGCAGAGTCAGAGGCCGACCTCCCAGGGTAAGTGAAGTTATCATTAGGTACCTACAAAGACTTATGACTAAACTAGATTAGAATAGAATACCACTAGGGTTTAGCTTTTTATATATAATTTAAAAAACAATGAGAAGGAACAAAAAATTTTCGGGACACTATGGTTAGAAAAAATTAGTAACATTTGGGAAAAAATGTTGGTAGAGATAATGTATCACTAAAAAAACATAACAGCGTTTCCCGCAAAAATAAAAATAAATTCTTTTATTTAAGGTGTCTCGTTTTTTCTATTCCTGTTGAGTGTCACATGTTGAATTTTGTGATCAAAGCTAACCAAATTTCTTATGCACATCTTATAGGGGTTAATTCAATAAAAAAAATCTTGAGCTCATTTTTTCTTACTAATTACTTAGGGCGCTTGTGCGCCCTAAGTAATCAACTAATCATGGCTACCAGCACAGAAATACGCAGTAGAAGATCTATGTTGGCAGAGCAGGCATACCCTAGAGTCTGCTAAATTGAGCGCATATTAGTTTATTCTATCACTCTCATCGCGATTGTGAGAGAGAGAGTAATAGAATACATAAGTTTAGGGAATAAATGTCGCTAGCTGAGCTACAGCTATAGTGGATTACAACATATTTGTTATTGTTGCTTATTTTTAGGGACTTCCTTTTTCTATGGTAGATATAAGTTTATATTTTAAGATAACGCTTAAAGGCATTTGAAGCCAAACAACTCTAATTTCCTCGTCATGATCGTACCTATTGAGATAAACTTTCTCGAGTGTGCTCGCTGCTACAAGTAATCATGGCTACCAGTAACGGGCGGCAGCATGGGGAGCCCGGCGCCGCCGCCCTCCGCAGCCAGCACGGCCAGCGCGGGCTCCAGCGGCGATCTGTCCCTGAACCTGCGCGGGGGCTCCCGCGGGACATCGGCACCGTCTTCGCCGGCCAAGTCTCGGGAGTCTCTGCTGCAACGCGTGCAGTCCCTGACAGGCGCCGCCCGAGATCAGGGCGCCAATTTGCTAGGTACAGTATCAGTAATCATGTACGTATAATATGTAAATATGATTTATAATGGACGTTGTAGCACAGCGTCCTAGTAAATTCAGTCTTAGCCTAGCTGTTGAAAATGTAAACCTCCCATTTAGTCATCTTCTATTAAACTAATATAAATTCTATTTAAATCTAGCTATGAGTTAAGCTTTATAATTAATAAAAATTCAAGAACGCTACGTTACTAAAATTGCGTATTGCAAAACTTATCTAGTGACCTAGTATGTAATCATGTAAACCTTGCAGATATTCATTGCCTGCTTATTGAATAAATTTTTGCGTAAATAATGCAAGTGGATTTTAGGAGTTAAATCTATCAAACATATAATTTTTTCTTTCACACATAGGTAATTGTGGATAATTCTGGTCCAGCAGAGACTACATAAGAGGTTTCTAAATTAAAGTTATTTAAAAGTGAAGCTTCAGTGATGTTTTTCATTAGGGAGCGTGACGTCAGTAGCGTCAGTGGGTCGCGGGTACAACCGTGACCGATGCGTGACGTTGCTCGTGGTGGATGACCAGAACACCGACTGGTCGAAGTACTTCCGTGGGCGACGACTTCCTGGCGAATGGGACATTCGCGTCGAACAAGCGGAATTTAGGGTACGTTTCTTTTTATATTATTTATCAAGGGTAAATATAGAATTTAGAGTTAAACTATATCGCTCGCAAAGCAACCTAACTCGAATGTTTCAGTAATATAGTGACAAAACATATAGAAAAGTAGCTAGTACGAGGTCTGAACGGGAGCTCATTAGTTAGAACCACGGCTCAATAAATACGTTGTAAATCTTCCTTCCTTCCTTTCAGCCCTTAGTAGTCCACTGCTGGACATGGGCCTCCCCTAATCGACGCCACTCCGCCCGGTCCTGGGCCCTCTGAATCCAACGGTTTCCCGCTGTCTTCTTCAGGTCATCAGTCCACCAGTTGTAAATACGAGTGAGCAATTGCTGGCTTAGTGAAGTAATCTAGCAGGCAATTAGTGAAGGCAAATGAATTTATCATTTATTCCAACATTACTGTGAACGTATTCGGTACTGCGCCGACTGCGCGCACACACAATCGGATCAATTATGCAGATTATAAAGTTGAGCCGACAAACACTAAATCTGTTAAACAAACTGTTCCACTTGCGGTAGCAGTTTCAGAACATGCAGATGTTAAATTATGTTAATCGAGATCAGAATAATGCTGAGAATACGCAAAAGTTTTGTAAAATGAGTTAGCATTAGCTTAGAATGAACTTTATTTTCATAAAAGTAGTAAAGGCTTCCCTTCAACCATGTCCACTAAAGACTTGAGGAGGACATTGATTAGAGACAGCCATTCAACCATGGTCTTATAATTAATAGATATACCTATGGAAGAGCCAACTTTTACACTTTCATGGGCGGCTTTATACATAATTAGTATGTACGTTTGGATAATTTTTAGATTATCCAAACGTACATAATTATGCTGTTTTTATTACGTTTCAATTATCTAAAAATTATGCGTTACAAGAAATTTACTCGTATGTCTAACATGAAAGGTAAAATACTATACACATATTCGCTACATCGAAACCACCGAATAGTATCTACCTAACGATCGCGTGCTCACTCCATATTAGGTACATTGACATGTAATTACGGAAGTTACGATAATATTATTAGAGGAACTTTGGTGTTAGCAGAACTCGATACAAGTTGTAAATCGGTTTTATACGAAATTATTTTCACGTGCAATTTATGGAAGTTACTGTGTCTGAATAATAACAATTGAATTTTATGCTGCAAAAGAAATTAAATCAGTATTTCTTTTAACCTGTGATATGAAAAGAAAATTAAATTATTTTAAATGTACCTATATCGTGAGGTGATAATAAAACTGTTTTCTATGGCCTATACAGGGTGTATTTTTCAAGGATGAGTAAATCCGAAACTATGAGGAATAGCGAAAAATGCTGAAAGAAGTCTGGGGCCCGATTTAGATGAAAACTAAAGCAACATCATTGAATTTTTGAATAGCAGTGTTGTTGCACTGAATAGCAGTGTTGTTGTATTATGTTAGGCTGAGGTTATCGCGGGTGTTGCTTTATTTGGTTGGTTACGACGCCACTCTATCTGGTTATTCTGCCGTCTGTATCCATCGGTTTTCCGTCTTCTTTCCTTGGCCATCGGTGCCCCTGGTTGGGGGTCCATCTTTACTCCCTTAGCAACTCGTCTATCAGCGTTTTTCTATATCTTATCACAACATCATACCATAGCAAAATAAAAAATATTATTTTACGAAGTCTGAAAGTAATGTATATTTCAGGAGTTAACGGTGACCGCGAGCTCGGACGGCGCTAACGTGTCCATGGCCGTGTACCGCAGCGGAACTAAAGTAACTCGTTGCTTTAAGTGAGTATTACTGATTATACATACCTATTAGGTAGGTACCATATTGGTACCTACCTAGAAGGTATCAGTACTACCTACTACTTGTTTTTTTACCTTTAATATTATATTGTTAATGAGCATAATTTGTGCTTGTTCGTATAAAAGTTGGCAACAGATTGTTGAAGCATAATTGTACCTATTAGGAACTTGTTAGTAATATGAGCTTTATACAATGATGACTTGTGTGGCGCAGAATTGCGCTACGCGAACATTAGCGAGTCATTAGGTTCGATTCCCGGCGGTGAGAGATATGAATGATATTTTTAAATTTCTCTTTCTGATCTGGGGAGCCTTTATCAGGCCTGTTATTGTGAAGTGTTTATTATGAACTTGTAAGTAATCTGAGGGCATAATAAAAGCATCATTATAGCTAGCCCTGAGGTCGAGAGACCGTTCCCATTCGAGTCTTTGCTTCAAAAACTGGGAATACTTATGGTTAAGTGTGAGATTATCATATGTGTTTGCTTTTATTTTCTCAAAAATTATAAAGGTGTAGTACAACATGTTGAATGGTGTCAGGCCCGACTTCGTGCTGGTCCGGCAGAACGTGCGCGACGCCGGCGCCGACCACCGCGCGTTGCTTCTGGGCCTCAAGTTCGGAGGAGTGCCTTCCATCAATAGTCTCAACTCCATCTATCACTTCCAGGTACATACTTATTTCAATAATTTAAATTATTGTTTTAAATGTGTAGAGTTTTAAATGTGTTGTGTTTCGGTTCGGGAGATATGGTTGCCGGAGATACTTTATTTGAGTCGATCATCTTAGTTCTGATGAAGATGAGAAGCAAAGCACCCATATACAATCTCAGATAGGATTTCTTCTCTATTTGAAGTTGGATCATAGACTGCAGTGAACACTATGCGGAATGCATGATCGGTTCCTATACATATACTACAATAATAAATCGGTGGATTAGTATCAAGTTTTTTCTCGGCAGGTTAAGCGGCAGGTGTTATGCAATCAAGCAAGTGATTGTGTTTTTCTGGATTGTGTTGTTTGAGTGAAAGCTGGAGATTCTCATTAATGAACGATCCATCTATAAAAAAAAGGCTCTAAAGTTATTAAAAAACTTAGCTTCTGAAATTTTAAACTAAAACTAGCTTATAATGACGTTAGGTACACACACACACACACCCAGTGGCAATCATCCCCTTATAAATACGTTAATACGGTAGCAAGGAAGTAACCTACTTTGTGTGGAATATAGGCCTACACGTTCTACTGAATTACTAGGCTTCCCTCGGGAACATCTCTGAGTAAAATGTCAACCATAGTCGGGTCAAGTAGCAATGTGGGCCAAGTAGCTAGTGCCCGATATACGTATAACAAAAGAAGACCCGTATATCTCAACTGAAATGTACTCACTCGTTGGTATCTGAAATAAAAGGCCTCTTTTGGGAGATGAAATGCAAAGCAAGAAGAGGGAATGTAAGATATGTTTCCTTAGCGGTTTTACTTCATATACTCGTATGTAGAGCAACCGGTAGACTAGACTACTAGACATATATCAATAAGTAGGTACTACTACTGTACACTACTAGTAGACTTCTAGACATATATCAATAAGTACTACTATCGACAACATATAATACAACTAAACTAATAACCTTTCTTCCCTAGGAACTATATAATACTAGGAGCTAAGGACACTACACCTACACTAGGAGCATGTGTGGTTCATAATGCGTTTGCCAAATTAATTAATTTCGAACAACGACAACAAAATACGTTTTATTGTACCTTATAATTACAAATACACAAGAAAATAAGCCGATATTCATTGATCGTATTAAGCAAAACATAAAATGCTATGCTCATATTGCTCATCTCTGCACTGCTCGTTCATTGTAACTACTGGTATCAACCGTCCCAATCACCGTAACCAAACTCATTAAATATGTTGTATTTACTAGGATCGTCCGTGGGTATTCGGGCATCTCCTGCAACTGCAGCGGCGATTGGGAAGAGAGAACTTCCCTCTCATAGAGCAGACCTACTACCACAACCATACTGATATGGTGAGTTTTAGAATATGCTTATTTCTGATTCTGAACAGAGATATAGATCGCAATTTATTTCATTATTAATTAATGCGAAGTAGATAGACATTGGTGTAAAAGTTTCTTAAAGACAGGCGGCCACTAAACTGCGCGTTGCGGTCAAGTTATTGAAAACCTTGGAAAGCCTTGGAATTGCAATTTTTCTTTAAAAAATACGCTACTGTACTAAATAGATTCTGGCTGGCGGTCATACGTTGAAATCATTCTCTTCTCAACCAGAATTTAAAGATAACTTTGCTATTTGCAGATCATTACTAGAGTAATATAACAGACTTTTCAGCTACCAGATGTACCTACGAATATATTGCATGCAGAAAGTAATAGGCGTTCGTCTCTACGTAACAATAAAAAAAAATAGTATTTCTTATGTTTTTATTCTACACTAAATCGTATCACTATTTTGTTAATTTACAATTTAACTTAAATATTATAAATATAACTTAAAATAAATTATTACAAAATAACGTTAAAATTCTTTCGCCCGAGGGGGCGAAATAACAATTTAGGAGCGTTGTGGACCAATATCCAAAGAATAACAATAATAATAACGTATATATAAGTCGTATAAATTCATCATATTAATTGTTACCAGAATAATAAAAAGTCGGATCAAAGTTCTACTTCGTTTAGAAATCGATCATTGTGTTTGCTGCCTGAGTGAAAATCTTATAAAACCATATTTTCCCAAGACGTAATCAAAGTGTTTTCTATTGTTCGAATATTTTCTTTTTATTAGCGCGAGTGAATGGTACTTTCTATAATCACAATAAATAAATAGATCTAAACTACAAAACATGTTAGAGGGAAGATCAGGCTTAATATCCCTTGCTAGCCTTAAAGTTTTTATAAATAATTAGTAACAATTACAAAGGTAACAGCGGAATTTCCTAGGAAACGTATCGAGATATACAAATGGTAGTTACAGTTAATGTTTATAACTCGAATCGGCGTTCTATAAATCAAGTCATAGTGCTGTTGAAGTGTTGTTTTTGCAGGCATCTCGTGAGGGCTGGCGCTCTGAAAAGCAAACCACACTGTTTTAGTGATTGAAAACGACCATTGACCGAACTGTAAATATTTCGGTATTTAGCGAGGAACTTTCATCAGTTTGCAAAAGTTGTATAATAGGTTGTTATATAGCATAGTTAGGACTATACTAGTGGAAGTAATAGAGTAGAAGTTACCACGGGATCGTGCCACCCGCGGATATCGAACCATTTCCTAATGTTCTTCGAATATAATTAATATACGGTGTAGTAACTGTGAAGGGATTTAGGAAGTTTGGTAGCTGGAAATCGTCGCAGATATTAATTCTAGTTCAAATAATTTACAGACACATTGGGTTCGTGTCTAAAATTAATTAAGTAACAAATTTCCTCAATGTAAACACAATGTTAAAGTTTTTGCAGAAAATAGCTGCTATTAACGAATGTCAATATGCTCCCTCAAAATGTCGTATACATGGTTGATGTCTGATGTGATAAATTGCAACTGCTCAGTCACAATCAAATGGGTTCGTTCGTTTGATGTTTGTGCAAAGCGCGTGCCCTACTCATGTCAAAGAATTTCTAGTGTTCGTAATGTATCTAAGAGGATTATATTTAAAGGTATGTATTTAGTAGCAAATTGGCAGACGATCAAATGTCAGCATAAGCCAATCTTAAATAGGGTAGATATCCTCGAGTCAACATAAGAAGCAACGCACACAGGGTCGCTAATTTTATGAAAAGGAAGATGTTCGCCGCAATAAAATCTATCCAGCAACCACACCCTCCACCCAAAATACTATGCTATACTATATGCTCCTTCAGGGCGGGTTAAAAGAGGAAAGATCCCTTGAGCAACAATAGCTCCATCACCTTTACTGATGGCTTACCTGGTCCAACGGCACCGACGCTCGCGGTCGTGCAGGCAGACGCCGTGCCGCTCGTAGCAGTCATCGTAGCTGGAGACGCACGCGTTCGGTGATTTCGAGCTGCGACGATTTACGTGCACCTGAAGTGTCGAAATAACGATGTTAAAATTTATTGATTCCATATTTGGAAATTTTTGAGAAAACTAAATAATTATTCGTCAAGGATCGCGCGTAACTGGAAGTCGAGTACTGGTGTTGATTATGCCATTTCGTGGAGTTATCAAAATTCTTCCTGAAAGTTCAATGGAAGTTTTTTTTAATACTTAAATTGGGATAAAGTAATCAAATGAAATTGATTTATAAATTTTTAAATTTGTTTTTATACTTTTTAGTGGGTACTTTTTAATGCTAAAGGCACATTTTTATTAGATCGTAATGAGGTAGGCATTGTTTATTTGCCTATTGTATGCACGCCCTTATAGGTACTAACATTACAGGGTACTTGGTACAGAGGGAAATTCGTGACATGTTCACCAATAAAAAACTATGTATCACCGAGCTACATATTATAAGATTTATCACCTGATCGATATAAGGAGGATCTAATACGATACGTTGCGTTCGTGGAAAATTTTGCATGCAAAATATTTATCGATCAAGTTTACATACCACATTCAAAATTCACGTAGGTAGGTAGTGTTACGTGAGTAGAATAATATACAAATTACGGACATAAAATGTAGGGGAATGCCGTAAAAATAAAATAGCCTACAAACCGAGGCAGAAGCCAGAAACCGAAGCACGTAAACAATGCAATCAATCGTGGAAGTTATGGAGTTCCTTGCAAATGCAGTAATTTATCCTAAATCTCTCCACACTTCGTTAGGTTTAAATGTAAAACAGTAGCTTTTAGTTGACTTCGTAAGAGGTTCAATGTTTTTATTGCAACTTCAAAAACGTTTGCGAAATGTTTCGTGTTATGTGTAAATACTTACGTAAATAACTAAACTAAATAAAAAATACTTTGGGTTATTCCAGTTTTTCATTCGTACGCGAATTGCTATTACGATAAGGATATATTTGAGTTTGTCCAGTTTATTTCTATATACGCATATCCTTCCTTACCTTGCATGTGCATCCTTGTTTATACAGTAGTCTAAATCCTTTTCGTTGTCGCGGAGTGACATCACGCCATTTGTTGATGTACCCGCAGAGATATACATGTGCCTGCAAGTGCACAATTCGACCTGCAAGTGTATTCATTCATAATTAACAATTATTAAGAATTAGAAAATTACTACAAAAAGGTGAGAGATAATAAATACAAGGATATGGAGCCGACGCCAAAATTGACACGGAGATCTTTAAATTTCAAGACATTTTTAGGTTAATGTTTAAAGTTTAAAAATAAAAAGATTAACCTTAAACCTTTCGACATACAAAAATCATTTTTTTAACATTCTTGTTCATTCAACATTCTACATTAGCAAATTAAATAGGTGTGAGGTACAGTATATCTTTACCTGTTATGACATAGGTTTCTCTAGGCTGGAGATTCACTCCGCAAAGGGAATCTTGAGACGGCGTTAATATTCGACCTGATTTTAACGCCAGCGCCGCCTTTGGTGTCGCCTGAAAATGAGATATTATTTAGAAAAAACCTTGTATTTATTTACATGTATCGAACATAGATAATACGTCAGATAATAACTATGTAATATAGCGTTATACTTACTTTAAAAATATTTCGAATTTTAACTTTGTATGCGTCATAAAAATCATTTCCTCTGAATAATTTTTGTACCCTGCCCACAATCACTGAAACAAAAGGGCAATCATTAAAAATAGTTACAAAAACTTCATCTCCAAGTTTTGTTTCTACTGAAGTCTTGCGATGAGACAAAGAGGCAAGCCAATACATTCATTTCGGTCTTCTTCGACATTGATGAGGCTATCCAACGGCTGGTCTGCACAACTTTGCTACAGATATTGCTCGTTGATAATCGAGTTTCTTTATACTAAAACTATCGATCAGACGGACCCCTTTATGATAAATGATCACCGCCATCTAGGGATAGGTGTGTATGCCTAGGTATCATTGACGCGTTGGTGGTCAAGGAGTAAGGAGATCACGACGATCTAACTTACCAAAGTCGCTATTACAGTAATGGCTCTGAGGGTGTGCGGGCGAGCAGGAACAGGCGTCGGTGGCACGCCAGCTCGCAGCCACCAGGACGAGGGTCAGCCACCTTGTCAGCATGTTCCTTCTAATGTAACCTCGTTAAGCTTTAACAAACGAAAATGTATTGTTTAAATTTACATTAACATTAATTAAAAAGGGCTTCGTTTTTTCATTTCGATTTATGAAGGAGTTTCAATTTGCACCACGGTAGAAGTGCTCAAGAGTGCACGCCAACTACGCTAATTCCCTGCGGTCTGGCGGTTATTTATGCTAATTTTTTCACATGTCATAGTGGTTTTAATAAGCATGCTTTTTTACATTTTCGTATAAAAATATATTTTGCGTATTAAGAAATTCAGTAGTGTAGTTGTTTTTGATCGTCTTGCAGATTTAGTATATTAGGTATACTTGAAATGTTATGAAATTTGAAATAATCTCACTCATTGAAGCCTACCCAGCAATTAGTTTCTACTAACTAGATACTTACTTGACCTACTAAATAACACGTGGTTAATATTTGGTTTGCGCTGCATCGTTAATGGGACTTTTGCTCATTTTTTCAGTAGGATTGTCAAAATATATAAACGCCTAAAAACAAGTTAAGTTAACTTGCAAGTTAAGTACCGAAGATACGAGTACTGTTTTTTTATGCGTACTGTTGTAAGTTAATCATCAGTTTGGGATACTAGCACCTTGTCAATAAAATTCGACACTGTACACTTCAGGTTGTGAAAGTGCAATAAAATACTGACTTTAAATACCTACATAGGGGAGGTAATGACTACATATTAATATAAAAGCACTTTTAATGTTAACACTGCATCATTTTAATATTCTGATATTGTGACAATTTTATTAAATACATAAAGTTTTGTTAGTTACAAACAACCTATAATAAACTTTATTAATTACTTTTAAACATTCTTAATTCATTTCAGAAATAATCTTAACTTTCAAAAGAATTTTCGCAGCAATAAAAATTAGTCTTTTCTAAATTATTATTTGACGTCCAGGCAGTTTAGCAGCCGACTTTTTAATTAAGCTTTTTGTTGACGGCTTTACTTTTAATTAACCGGCGCAGAAATTGCTTCTTTGACTTAGGAATAATTTCATTTAAAAATAATAACCGACTGTAAAATAAACGATTGGTAATGGTTTTTTCTACGATCAAATGTCCATTAAAAGCAACCGATGACCCGATTTCTCGAGTGCATTCAGCAAACGGAAATTAAAACGTAAAGATTAGAATCGTATCGACTGCAACTGTATAGATATAGGTACTATACAGACAACATCAATCGGAATCGTATGATCAGTTAGGATTATTTGTCATGAATGCAACTCCGAATACCGCAGATTAAAATGCACACAGAATATCGAACAACGCTATTATAATGAACCAACTGTGGGGATTTTGCTGTAAAATATGCAGTGGAAAAAACATTCTTATGTAAAATCAAACTTGGGATCTTAATTTGATAATGAGCCTAATTTCGTCCACCGAGTGTTCTTATTTCGGCGTCGACGTTTCACAATAATGTCACTTGTGTACCTACTTGTCTTTTCGTGACAGAAATGTTATAGGTATCATCTGAAACTGTGGTATTATAATATGATTACTCATTTAAACGTACTCGTTAAAATAGAAGTCCAAACAATATTATAATCCTTTCTAAGACTAAAGTATAACGCTACACCTAAGTAGGTTTGCGTTGTTCTAAACCTAAACAAGGACGAAGTTTAGGACGAACTATACGTTCGTACATCTCTAGTACAATAATTGAAAATTGGACTAGTACTTATTTTCGTTAAGGTCTTTTGTCATCTTGATAAAGGGATACAAGGAAAACGCCTATTCGGTCGAACGTTTTGTTATTAAAGCCTGCTTGATTTAAATGCGTGGATTTTTTTATTTTCTGAAGCGTTATATTATACCTTGTTACCTTGGCACATATCGTCTCATTTCGCTCTTTTTTGAAAATATCGTGAATGCTTACTACATGTACTTACTACACAGAGTATATGTAGTATGATTCATTTAACTTTTTATGTCAAACGAGTCTCGTACGCTTAAACGCTCACGGCTATTAAGTCTCTTTGTTGTGTACAAAACGATGAAAAAAATGTTTAACTGTACAAAAAATAAAATAGATGCCATGTCTTTGTGAGTGTTGACGTTTATCCGATATGCCCGCATTATCTCACATGCATCGACTCCAATGTCGTTTAATCAAAAGTGAAGGCTCAAATCGGTACAGATGTTTTAATGCAGGTAATAAATAAAGTATAGCAACATAATGATCGGTTTCGAGCTATAATGCTCAAAACTAGTTCATCTAATTATAAAAACTTTCTCGAATTATACTTTTGTGTTGTTCTCGCATTAATATATTCGTGAATGGAGTTAGAGCATAATAAACAAGCCATTATGACCGGAAAATGTGTAGGTGTAGTTGTTAGCTGTGTTCCTACTTAATGTAAAACAAACAATAAATATATTAAGAAGACAATTATATTGAAATCATAATATTATCTGGAGATTTGTACATTTTAAGGTAGCGTTTTAAGCAACGGTTTAAATAAACTTATAAAATCTAAAAACTGGGTTCTTTTAAGTTTTGCACAATAAATTGATTTTATGAAACCACAGCTGCAATAATGGTAGTATTGGTACATTGTGAACCGAAAATAACAATGCGGTAATTTATGAGTGCATTCCCGTGATCGAGATTGTGGTCTCTAACGCCGTCGTGCGTCTACCAACAATACCTCGTTCGTTAAGGTTCACCGAGAAACTTAACGTTCAGACATGAATCTCTGTTTGTGCAATTTCTCTTTTAATAAATTTTGACTCAATTAGTAGCCAACCCTTGCCGGATGTTTATTCCAACCATTAAGCCTCCGAAGGGGTTTCACTACTACTATATGTAGCAAACTTGTAGGTATATGTACATTATTTTACAGTCATGAAAATTTATTTCGACACTTGGAAACATTCACCATGACTGTATGTAAGTCATAAGTTATGAAGTTATCGATTCATATGGCCTGTATTTATCAGCAGGTGGGCCACATTCTTGTTTGTAATTTAAAATTACGTCACAAAAAAGGTTTTGCAAAAAGAAACAACGAATTTCACGAGACTGAATCTTGAACTAATATGTGGAAATAACAGCTTTTAACATTGAAGGCAGCGGTGTGGTCCGGAACAAGAAAAAAGATATAAAAATATTACAAACTTGGTTAACTGCATAAAGAATGCACTTATTATTGAAGAATATCAAGTTTTACTGCTCTTAACGAACTTCAAAGTAAATATTTATTATGACCGATTATGACTTTCAGTTGTGAGATCCTAAAATCTATATACTTAATTTAAAAACAACAATATTTTTTATAATTACTGTCTTGTTATTTCTTTTTTGTAAGTATAGCATAATACAAAAAAGTGTTTGCCGAAATAGGAACATTAATTCATAAATGGATAAAAAATTAAATGTACCAAAAGAAAATAATTTTAATGACTTCATGAAACGAGTAATTGCTTTCCATAGTCCTTTTATATCAGAAATATATAGGTAATTTTAACTGATATTGATATTTTTACTATGTTCTTTTCTTATGACATGGTTTGTACTTTGAACGTATGTTTGTATGTACCTACTTGTAAAAAACAGTAAATTCTTTGGATATATTATAGGCACTGTTCAATAAATATTTTCGAATATTTCAACGGCACAATGTGGTGCCGAATGCTGAATGCAATCCATTATACTGTAACATTGTTTAACGTTCCAGATAAAGTGAATAACCACATCCCGAACAAACATGAACTCAGAGGTTCACTTAAGGGAGAATAACTAATAAACCAGTAAACCACGTTTCGGCACGTTTCATGTCTCGACCCAAAACCACAAAATGAGCGTTAAACCCATCATCATATGTCGGTTTAACAATGAAACGTATTGTTGGTGTATTGCGTTTTTCTATCAGTAACCATAGTTCTATCTCTCCATATTTTATATCTGAACAAAGTTGTAAATAAGTTTGCAAAGCAATTTCGGGCCGGTTTTATGAACTTACGTAACAGAACGTGACATCTTTGAATATACTGTTAGTCAGGAGGAAGGTATATTCTTCTAGTCGGGTTCCGTTTATTCTTACATGCTTCTACGTGTTCCAATTACGTTGAAATAAAATGTTATTGAACTAAGATACCTATCCACGTTATCTATGCTTACTATTTTATTTGTAGATAGCTGTCGTTTTTTTGGGCTTTTAGTTGTTACTGCATTTTTCAGCCAGTCCATTTCACAACTAGCGTAGTTAATATTTAGTCCACGTTAGCCCTTGTGTGTGAAAAGTCACATGCACATCAGAATTGGCACACCGAGGTTTATAAACGTAAACAAGAATTTACGTATAAGCACCTTCGTAAGTAGTTCTTCTATTGAAGATTTGGTGACGGGCATATCCAACCTCCTTCGTAGGTAGGTTTATATTTACATTATTTTCGAAACGATAGTGTGCTTAGTGGATTATGGTACATCCTTCTCATTGTGAGAGGAGACCCGACCTTGCAGTGGGTCACTGATCTGTAACAGACATTACGTTTGCTGATATGACTATTAACACACAAGTACGCAGCTTATAAAGGATTTTTATTACTGTTCCCATTTTAATTATCTTTACTAAAATCTTATGCAATTCATAAGTAGATATTCACTGTACGTTTGTGTAAGTCTCGTTCGCTTCGTTGTGATGTGATGCTTTTGTTCCTGAATCGCTCGTGTACCTATATTGTTGTCTACATACTCCGCTTGTTTTCTTACTTAAAAGTTCTCTGCGAAAGTGCAAAATAAATTTATTTTTTAGTATTTTGTTTAAGTAAAAATTTAAATGCAATATGCATCAAATATATGCTATATTGAAATTAGGTAGGTGAAATTAGGTATCTAAACCTACATTAGGTAGTCTAATCACCACCGACACTGTAAGTCTAGGATCAATACATGCCTATTGTTAAAAAAATTTCTATCCATATTTCAGAAAGAAACATTAAATCAAATTATTATCGTAAAGTACTTAGTTATTATTTTCATGTCACCTCCTTTCATATTATACTTAATGAAGTGTTTTTATGCTGCGATAAAAACAGGTCAAGCAAAACACGGGGTTTCACGACCTTAAAGTTACGTAAGTACAAATTTAACGAAAGTGTATTTCTGCATTTAAATGCAGTGTAAGACAGCTTCTCTGCTGACTTTCACTGAAAGTTACAAAAAATCATTTAGTTTTTATTTAATAATGATGCACTATCGATTTCTAGTTACCTACGTACTTATTAATTAAGTTGTAAATAGTTAATAGATGCAACACGAGAAGAACAAGATCGATCAATAATTTTTGACTAATAAGCAGTCGCTAACGATGGCTGACGTCGTCGCTGCCGTCGGAAAAACCGACATCACACATAAATCTACTGACCCATACTGTGCTCGATTCGTGACACTTCAATTAAACTGTTAAACAAATCAATCAATCTCCTCCGTGTAATCTATCCATCAACAAATTACAACGATGTATAAATATATTTGTTGTACGGGACATAGCAGATCTGCAAAAAAAATCTATATTGGTATTCTATGTATAAAAATAAAATAATGAGCTAACTGACAGATTATCTGACTAATTGACTGGCTGACTATTGACGCTTTATACATACAGCCAACTGGAATTATTATGAAAGGAGAAAGAGGATGGATCATAAATTTTTTATGAAAATCATACTACCTCATTTTTAGAATAGAGCGAGATTTTTTGAGTAGAGGAAGGAACGAAGCGCTTGTTAGTTACTTACATACTAGGTATCTTAAATTTAATTCACATCTGTACAATTTTCCTATTTTGTTAATATTCCTCCAATAACAATAGCTAAAGATGATTTATCTTTGGTGATAGATATAGATTGCTATGTCGGTATGGAAGCGTATTGTACAATTTTGCAATATTCAAAATTTATTACGCGTAACTACGAGTATCTAATTAATAGCTATTTGAATTACTGTTAGGTTCTCATATAGGAAATGAGTCCTATTATATTAACCCAGGACCGGTGGAGTGGCGTCGATTAGCGGAGGCCCATGTCCACCAGTGGACTACCAAGGGCTGAAAGGAAGGAATGAATATATTTATACTAGGTACTTCATTCCAACTTTTCGAATTTTACGGACGTTTGAGATGTTGAAACCTGCATTAGTTTCTTTAGACATTCTTGCAATTATATCAAGTCGTCAATGAGTAGATAATCTAGGACAACTACAGCTCTTCCAGTGGGAGAACGTTAGGCTTCAACCCTTGTTATAATTTAACTTTTATTTATTTTTTCTGTGTGTTCCTTCTTTCCTTAAGATACTGGGCACATTTTATGTGATCAGAATCCTTGTCTGTTCTTAAAAGTAAAGACGCTTTATGCTGAAAAAGTACTTAATAGTAAATTTCGGGAAAATGAGACTGGTGCTAATAAGTCTCTTTAAGTGTCATTAAGTTCAGGGGTAAACTATTAAATAATCTTTTAACATTCTAATTTCCATTGGTTATTCATAGACTCGTATTGTCAGCTCGTATTCGTATACAATACGAGTAGGTACTAGCCAAGAGATTCTATTGAGATTACTCGGATTACGTTTCCACTAATCTTTTATAACAAACACATAATTATCCAGAAGGTACCATGAGATGTCGTGTAGGTTTATCTTTAATCTACAATTTCTTATTTATTGATGTAATGCTCTGCTTTATACCCGACCTCATACAATGTGGCTAAAAAGTTCGGAATCTAAATAAAAGAAGTTTAGTTAATAACTTGACGAAGAAAATATATTTTCAGTTTACGAAAAACCTTTGGGTTAAAAATATAAGATAAAGCCAATATCTTGATAACCTTGGTACGGCCTTCTAGGTAGGATCTACTGTACACAAATGAAGAGTTTTCCATTATTCCTTTGTTTTTGAAATATCTATTGTAGTGGCGACAATAAATTGATAAGTGCTAGTACTGAACTACCGATACACCTCGGCGCTGCCGCCGGCGCGGCGTGAGCATTACTTGTAAACCCAGATTGTTTATTTCCATGAGTAATGGATGTGCCGACAAATAAATGAAGATATTTTTTATAACACAAAATGTTTTTAATGATATGAAATCCATTTTTATTCAGTTTGGGATGCTGAGTTTTCCATTTTTCGGACAGCTGCAGCTACACTTCTGTCTAACTGGCAAAAACAAAATAGTAGATATTTGTTTAAGATTAGTTGCCTGCAATTCCAATATCGAAATACAATATTGCACAGCATTCATGCAGTTTCGTTCTGAGAACAAATTATAGTTTTGTTATGATGATATTGCAAGGAATCCGTAAGCGCCTTACGTAAATCGACAACAAGAGGTTAAGAGCGTTGAACATGTTTACGTAATTTTAGGATGTTGTTGATTTTAATTTAGCTCGCGTCGCGTTACGCTTATGTTTTACTGTTAAAAAATGTACTTGCAAAGTCAACCAGTTTTCAGGAAATGACTTGGTTTTAGTCTGGCGGTGGCAACTAATGCTTTGAACGGCATAATTCAAGAATTCTACAGGTCAATGTACAATTGAAGGTTTAACGCCATACGTCATAAAACTAATCAAAATCAAGGTGTGCTGTTATTGGCTGATTTCAAACTCCAAGTATTTTAAGGATAATGTTCTCGTTAATATTGCGAAAGTAGAAATAATTTTTTTTAAATTATTTTAGCTCAGTTTATAGGTCAAATTTAATTTAAAAATCTTTATCTATGACATATTAATATTTCTTTTGTGCTCTCTTTATAATGATATCCGCCTTGATATTTTTCTGCACATCCTAAAGGTTAACTGGGAGAAAATGCTATGCAACATTAAGCTCGTCTCTTGTACCACTTTTGGGCAATAAACAATAAATAAATAAAATAAATATATGTATAGTCAGGTACCTATTATTAGGGTGACTTTGGTTTTCTATAACTGCTGACATTTATTAATTTATTTATATATCCGTATATGTGCAAACGTTACTTCAAGTAATTTAAGTAAACTGTTCAACTTAGTACATATTCAATTCTATAGTAACAGTTTCTTCATTCATCAGAGCAGACAGTTATCTATGTGTGAAAATTTACTTGACAAACTTATCAACTGCAGCCAATAAACTATAATAATACAACTGTACTATATAACAATTAGCCACATAATGCCACTGTAACAAGATTGGTATCACAATATTTAATGCAAGTGTCGACACAAAGACTGTCGCCGAATAAGTACTTTAGGACGGCGACACAGTACTTGCAATTCAAGCCTTATTTGCATACCCTTGTACCTACTTAGCTTAAAAATTTTACATAACATAAATAGTTAGAAAAATTAAATGCAAAGCAGCAAATTTTTCTAACTTTAGACTTGTAACAACACTAGCTACGCATAAAATATATAGGTAGAAAGTTACAATCGAACTGTGTAATACGTGATATTCTCTATGAAATTCCCGTGCTGTTTAATGACAGGGCTCGAGCCAAAAAATGTTTAAAGGAGGTGTTGCCCCCTTTTATTGATTTTTCCCGCAGCTGCGAAGTAGCAAGATTGGGCATTGCCCAGTGAGTGGGCAACAATTATTATTTTTATAACTAATGTGAATTTAACAATAGTTAACGTAGATCTATCTGTCGTGAAAAACTGTAATGAAAATCGATTGCTTGTGAAAATAATACCACATTTTAAAGTTTTTTACATAACGGTATGTCATAAAATGTGCCCGAGTATTCAATGAAACATCTGGGATATATGAGATGCCAGGATCTCTACTTACTAAAGCCCCTTTGGTCGCTCTTCAGCTACTACAAGAGGTAATATCCTAAGGTTTATGTAGAAACGACTAGTAGGCTTTTTTATTTGTCTTCCTATAGGTGTTCTCACCAAAAACATAGAAAATATGTACGTTATTGGTTTTCTATCCTTTTACCACTTATGTTCGGAGCTCTAAAGCTTAAAGTAGAGGTCAATTGCTTCTACGGATAAGTTTTCCGCGAGCTAATATTTATGGTTATTGAAGTGTGGGCGAGAAGCGTGTCGACTGTTGTTGGTTGTCGCAACTTTTTTTACGTGGTATTTCAATTAACATCAACCTTATTGATCAGAAATAATCATGATATGCTAATTTACATATTTGTGAATTGCAAAAAAATATAAGGTAAGTGCGTGGAAATTATGATGTCTTGAATTCCATACGTGACATGGGAACTAAGACAAATGAAAATGGCTGAAATTGCAATATACACTTAAAATATTTTTAACGCCATAGCAGATAAAGATTGTAAACAGGAAAACAATATGAGTATTTAAGTTTAGGTACTCGGAACGAATAAGTTTGTACCTACACATTTTTGAATAAATGGGTATGAAATTTAATTAAATCTAAATTAAATTAATTTAAATCTAAGAGAAATTTATTCACAAAACTAAGACAAGATTTAAATCAGCGCAAGAGTACTTAAAGCGAAACCAAATTGAGTTAGATATTGCCACAATTCTAAAAATCTTTTAGCATAACAAAATGGTTTTACTCATGCCAATGGTTTAAGAAGCAATAATATAATTAAATCCGCGCGCTTTTATATTTATTCAAATACAACCTATTTTATATTTATAAAAAAATAAAGGAATTTTACCTCAAATTAAACCGCACAACCGCTAATTTATGTATTATTTTATGTATTACCTAGAAGTGAGGATAAACAACCAGATCAACTACCCAAACAAATTTTGTGAGTCAGTGTATCTCTATTCTGTACGAGACGGCAGTGAATTGTTGACCCCGCTTGGCTCTTACTCGTAACAACAGATTACTATAAGCGAACTTAACCGTATACGCCTTTCATACTATCTATTTACGAGCATGAGATAAAAATGTATTGTCGCATTTGATACGAGAAGGTCGCTTCACAAAGAAGCGTAAAGCAGTCGCATATCTAGTGGAGTACCTTATATGGTAAAGGCACGACGCAAGACTTTCGATTTTATCGACTACAAATGTAAATGTTATACGCAAATGGAGTAAGATTTGTTACTCATTTTGACTTCTATCAGTATAAAGGGATCAGATACAAAATATTTTCATGACCTAATTATTTCCTACATTACTTGTAGTTTGTAGTTAAGAAGGTACATTTGGCGCTTATAAGATAGAAGATTATTGTTTATACCGATTTTAATAAAATTTTCATATCCTCTCAGAGGGTATAAATTTAGGAATTTTCGAAAAAAGGAACATTATACCTAATCCGACTTATACTCGTCAGTATGAACTATGTAGGTACTCTATAAATATTAAATATAAATATTAATGAGTTAATATGAGTCATGGGATCGGTATGTTGAAATGATTTGTTGGTAAGGATGGCTAAGCATCTCTACATACGCTGTATGAACTTGAAGATTTCATTTCCTTTCAAATATATGTTTATGCCAATAGAGTTTGAGCGATAAGCCAAAAAGTGGATATTATGACAAGCTGGATAACTTTAACTTTTAAAAAAATTAATATTTGTCATAATTATGTCATTTTTATGAAATGGCTTATTTATTATCATAGTTACGACTATCCCTTCTAAAACATTTTCATAAAAAGAAACGTAAAGACGAGTACATATTACTAGCTCTGTAAAAAGTTATGTTATGGAGAGCCAAGCTCTTAGCTACACGCCCTAACCTTTCACGCAGAACGATCATCTCTACATATATTTCTCCGTATTCCGTGAGCGATACCACAACTAGCTACTCGCACCAAGATTATAATAATATGAGTTCAACAAAAAAACCATTGAAAATAGTACTATAATTGGCTTAAGTACTTCAGACACGAGTATTGTAAATACTATTTTAAAGTACGTATGACATACACCCGCCAAAATGACGGTGCAAAAAGTACATTTTTACGCACTAAAACAGTGGTTTAAATTCCAGTTTATTTCATACTGTGCTATAAAAGTAATAACAGACCTCAAAATGAAAAGACAAGTAAAGGTCTCATTGTAAATGGAAGACATTGTCACGTACAGTGTATACCTACGTAGCGAGTGTAGCAATTCACGGGGAAAGCAGCCGGTACGAGCGCGCCGTTAATCTCACTGCTCCAGCTCCAAGGTTAACTTTCGCGACCACTAGCCTTTCCAATACCTTCCATAATATACATATGCATCACCAATGCATCATAGCTTCATAATTGAATGCAATTTTATGTATTGCTTACACGCGTGTTTATGTATGTGTGCTCATTAGAACGTTAGAACTTAATGCTGGAAGGAAAACATTTAGAATCTACTCGTGTATCTATCACCAGCTATCTTCAGATGAAAGAATGTTAAAAAAATATTCAAATGGATTTATTGATAACGCTTTTTACTATTCTTGCACTACGAATAAGATCTTAAAACTCATGTATACTTATACTTATGATTAATTCACATTAGGACATCTAGTTGTATGTACCTATGTATATGAATAAGTTGTTCAGTAATATTTAAATGTTCCTGTATTCATTTGGGTGATACATTTAAAGTAATTCACCAATCTAGAAATGTATTAATCGTTTGTGTAAAGTGCTAAGGGAATTCAAATTTTCCCGCTGCTTGCATTAATTTGATAACCAATTAACTTGTAAACAGGGGTATTAAAGGGGTATAAATAAACGTAGGTTACGCAAACCCATCAAATAGTTGTTTAACGAACAGAATGACAAGTTGATGCTTTTATAATTACGTAATTGCTAACGTTTGAAATTCGGCAGTAATTTAGGTATTGATGATCCGAATTAGGGATATCCGTTCTGCAGGAAGAGATCCATAGTAATTCAGAAAAAACTTTATCACGAGTTTAATTTTTATTTTCTTTGTCTTGACTTGACTGACCTTGACTGTTTTTCATTGGCTTGTACAATGTACATACATAGGTACATATTTTTTTTAATAATCTTGTAATCTGTTGAAGTTCCACCTTTAACTTAACAGTATAATACTAGTACAACGACTCACCACTACAATATAAAACAATAGGTAGGTAACTTATGACACGCTGATAATATATTTTTTTTATAATTCACGTAATTTATTCAACTAAATCGATTTGTTTTCCGCGCCTTACCTATGCGTAGCGTCATTCATCACAGCGAATACGTACAACAAAATGGTAAACGTATCTATATTATGCTACCTGCACTCGCATACGTGGGTCCCCTTATAACAGATACTAATTGATAATTCGGAGAAATGCGTTGAACGCAGTGATATGCGTCACTCCACTTCACTGCTGAATCGCCTGTGATTCATTGCGATGTATTTATAGACCACGGTATTCGGATAATTTACTACAAATACGATGTTCTCACGCCCACATTACAATAAAGTAGGTATTCTTATGAGTGACATGATGAAGCGAATTGACTTTTTATTGTTTTTGTAGTATTCCCGTTAGGAACGGGGTTGTATGTAATTTGTAGTTGACAGTAAGTTAAGTTATAGCTACATTTTAAAATATCATAATTTCATAAAGTTTGATTTTTTACTATACTTATTTAATTACTTTTATAAAAATACGTCAAGTTACCTAAGTCTTGTTTGAAACAAGCCGGTAGCTAATAAGTTAATAACCTATCAACAAAAAGAGCTGTTAAGTCATCGATCAATACTTTTCAATATCTCATTTAGTCTCTTAGGAAATAAGTAGTGGCATTAGTAAATGATGGGAAGAATATGGTTATATTATCAAAAAGTTTATTTACTGTTAACGCATAACTTACAAGATTCTTCTCGCGGTTTAGCTCCCGCTACCCCAGGTCGTTAATCGATAAAATGAAACCTTCCAAATCATAAAACAATTGTTTATATCGGATCAGTTGCTTAAGAATTATAACTTAAATTTTTTTTCCTTGTCAAATTTCTGTGTGTGTGTTTTTTTATTTTATTTAACCTTTATTTTCTAACAAAAATAGCCAATAGCTACTTATACATAAGAAAATTAATGTTTTTTGTCGTTTTATGGTGTACCGTGGCGATTATCATAAGATACGTCTATAAACGCCGTTTTCCGCATATAACACAAATATATACACAATAACACGAAGTAATTCAATTACAGTGAAGTTGTGGGTAATTAAAAACTGTAGTTGTTTTATGTTTGCGCCTAAGGTTTGTTTTGTTGACAACACTGATAAAGAATGGATATACTTAATAGAAGTATTGTTATGGGGACGGCAAAGTAAAAATAAAAATTCTAACTAATTTTATTTGTGGTCAAATAAAGAGAACGTTTTTAAACGATAGCATGAGAGTGGCCTGAAATGCTTTACCTTAATAAAAATAAAGTCCCTATCACGGCTCAACGCTCTCTATCGAGAAGGTATCGGCGGCTTTTTGAATGTATTATTCATGGGGTTCCAGCCTCACTTGTTCCTGCATTGTCTACGCGTCTGCAATTATGAAATTTATGTTTTAAGCCTTTAGGCAGATCACTGAATTAATGGAGGCTGAGTCACCCACGTCGTGCTTGAATAATCAAGGTTGTCCACTTGCTCACTGAACTGATGCTGATTTATCGGACTCCTATCAATATTGATCGATGTGTCTGAGAATGTGATCGCGACTAGCGAGTAAAAAGTTTGAGAGACGCTACGAGAGATTAACTCGCGAGTATCGCGAGTAACCCGAAGCGAAGCGATTATGTTGCAAATTTGTCCAGACGTAAACGTCACCTGATCCTATTTGAAAGTAACAGCTATAGGTACTATTGTAAAGAGTCAGTACCTAACTATGGCTTACCTACACATTTGAATGCTAATTAAACCAAGTCATGTTTGTGCAAATACCACAAGGAACTAATTCAATTCCTGCCCTGCCAGCGTCTAACTTAAGTAGATAATTTTTTTCTTTTAGAGTAAAATCTAATTTACGAGTTGCAAGACGTTGCTGAGGAACTGCCCTTGAGACGAGAAAATTTTATTATGAAGTGCAAATCTACCCTGTCCTTCTGTCCTGTATGAGTACTCTGTACCTAATGTGGCCTGTCAACGACTCCTCATAATTTATTCGGCTAAAATTAAATGATTATTCATTTCCACTACTCCAGTTAAAGTTTGTTATGCCACATATAAAGTATATTTAAGGTAAGGTATACAAAAACATAAATAGCTGAGGGTGACGACGTTACGTGACATCTCTATAACTAAGTACAAAACACACGCGGATAATACATCTTGCGTTGAGAAATATTATGCTATTATCAGCAGACCACGTCGCCCTTCCATCTGTTTCGATAAAAGATACTTAAATACAGCCGTAATAAAAAAACTTAAGTTACTTTAGCGAATATTTTTTATGTGTCTGGATAGAGTGCGGAGATGGCATTGAAAAAATGTAAAACGAAAACGATTCAACGCCGGAAAGAACTGCCAGAAGATAACTTTAAGTTGTGAGACTTAAAACATAGAGTATTGTTCATAGATATAATATTAGGAATAATACATCTATGGTATTGTCATGTGTTAGCAATAGAAGTGAACAAGAAAATAAAGTCCATAGAGACTACAGGTTGTATTTTATTTCAGTCTTAAGTCAACTAGCAACCGGTAGTAGGTACTGTTCAAAATGTTTTGATGTTGTAATTAAAATTGTAAGTAACATTTATTATTTGCCCGCAAATGAATGTTTATTTTAAGTTTTAGAAAGTGAAATACGTTGAATACGATCATTATAAGTTTATTACAGTTTATTACAATAATGAACGTAAAATACTAGTAAGTATTATTGTGAAAAAAGCATGGGCGTTTTGTGCCACATTTTTCGTATATCGTAGTAATAATAGTAGTATTTTTCGTTCATTATTGTTTTAAACTTATTTTGAAAAAAAATTAAAATAATTAAACCGTCATCAAACAAGTATGAAATAATTTTTTTTACATACTTTAGGCCTACTTTTTTTTGAGGTTGGTGTCTTTAGTATCAAGAACTTTTTTGATTGTAGTTTTAAATATCACCTGCTGTTACGGTGAAGGAAAACATCGTGGGGAAACCTGCATGCCTGAGAGTACCCAAAAAAAATGTTCTCAAAGGCATGTGAAGCCCACCAACCCGCAGTAGGCCAGCGTGGTGGACTAAGGCCTACATCCCTCTCATTGTGAGAGGAGACCCGACCCTGTAGTGGGGCATTAATGGGTTTACTGACTGACTTTTTTGATGTCGGTTTAATTTTTTAAATAATTTTTTTTTTCGAAATTTTAACTTTTAAGTCCATAACATGGAAATTACTGGACCGATTTTGATGAAACTTTTACCATTTCCTAAGTTGAACAAAACGCAAAGAAACAAAAAAGAACAAAGACGATCCGTCAATTAGTTTCGGAGATATGCGAGGACAAACATCTACATACATAAATACATTACATGCATACATCCATGAAATTTGGTATATGAAGTTTGGTACCTACCTACTGAGTCACATTTTCATATTACTTACTTTACCTGAGCTATCAAATTAAATTCGTTATGTTTGGCAAGTAAATGGGCTTTGTGTAGCTTACGTAGCTTTGCCATTTTAGAGAACACGTAACGTCTAAAATTAAGACCGATAGTTTCCAAATGTGCCAACATAAACCAGGATTTACGACCGTTCGAGTCTTTAAAACGAAGTTTAGGTTATGAAAGAATTCTCAAAGCAATAGGAAATACGTTCGCACATAAAACCAGGTGGGCATGAAAATAAAAGCTTCATTCGGCCTTCGCCATTTATTTATGTTTGTGAGGAAAGTGAATGCGGCTAGCCTGGGAGTGACGCGGCCTCACCTGCTCAAAAAACCAATTTCAAGACGTAGTAAGAAGACCCTTTGTGCCCGCGCCCGCCCGTGAGGTGCTCGCGCTGCCTTTTATTGTGCCTTTTGGCTCTTGACTTAATCTGACAACTTGCGAATGCGGTGGCAATTCCCATTTTTCTTATTTTTCTGAATGCATGTCGTAAAACACATACTTACATTCTTGACATGGAAATAAATAACTTATGACATCGTTACAAGACCGGACAATTTCAAAAGGATTTCATAGTATGTTGTACCTATTTAGATGTGGGACCTCGAACCGCAGTAATTATTGCCTCATTTATTTGCGAATAAACGAATGCAAAAACTTTAATTTCTCAATAATCTATTTTTATCTTTACATTTTATTTATTCAAGTACCTACTGGTGTACCTATGTATGTGTACAATGCACATTGCTGTCAACTCTTACTAAGTTTCCCCGTTGACATTAAGTAGAAAATTAGCACGGTTTTACAAATTCACAAGGTGCTTCTAAAGAGACACGCTTGCATCATGTTAGAGACGTGCTAATCACTCTGGGATTACAGCGTACCTCTTTATTATTTGGCCCTTCGTCTCAATAGGACTACAAAGTGTCGCTCTTCCAAACCCTTGACCAAAGCTTTCAACATTCAAGGTATTTTGTTATCTTAATAATTTGCCTCTATCTCCATGACTATTTAATATTGATAAACGGATCTTTTTCAGAATTTGGAAGCCGATATCCGTTTTCATACAAAAGATACATTTTTCAAAAACTGAAGCCAACCTACTTTCTAAACTTACCTGTCATAAAGATAGGTTCAGTAAGTGGGCCACGTGTTGCAACCTATCCATGGTTCTTCAGTTACGCTCGGAACGCCATCGCTTACGAAACGGGTGTGGTTATGGATATGATAGATGACGTGATCGGGACAAACCACTAGTCTACATTCTCAGACACCTTTCCATCAAAATTAAGTGGTTCTACGTCGGTAGAATGTCATTGTAGAGTTCACAGTCCGTTTTTTACACTTGTCTTATTTGATAACATATTTACTTTTTACTGAAAACAAGTTTAAAATTGTTAATAGAAAATTAAATAAATCTTAATATTAAATGAATATTTGTTTTTAAATCTTCATTATTTTTTAAGCTCGTTTATTAACGAGTAGGTCGAAAGATTATGAAAATTTTAAGATGGGCTTTTATTAGATAAACGAGTACCTACTCATAGTTCAACAAACAAATTTAATATTTTAGGTATGCAGAACCCATGCTACTATTTAGCAATGGCTCCTCGGGAATCCGTTTGTCCAACTCGAATTGCCTCGTTAACAAACAAGTTGTTACTTCATTATCACAGGGATGCCAAACGAAAATTTTTGTTTTATTATTTGTTTACTTACTGCTTACTTGATGCATGCTTTTATTGGCGACTTTGTTTCAGTTTGTTTTATTAATATTTTACAATGTAGTATTTCATGGAACTTAGATATTATAAAGTACCTATATTCCTATTATGGCCCACATATAAACACAATTACATACTTATATTTTTCTCAAATATTTAAGGATATAGGACTAAAGTTCCGGCTTTAACCACGTCCACACGTTTTAAATTGAAGAGTTGGATTGAGAAGTTGCAATAGTAGTAACGCAAATCACTTCTATGATATGAGAATTCGTTAAGATATTGTATCATTCCTATTATTATTTTATGATATTTATTTAAAAAATGCGTTGATAAAATTATCTAAATATCATTCTAAGAATTTCCGAATCCTTAACATGCAATATTGCAAACAAGTAGGTGCCTAAAAATACTCATAAAAGATAATAAAATTTACGGTTGCGTTTATTATTTTTGATGTTCATGAAACTCAAAAGTAATATTTAACAGTAATGACTTTCTTATACTGTAATAATTTTGATGTCGGTCGTTCATATTAAAGCACAACAGATAAATCTTGCATTAGGTATGTGTTTTACGAGCGTTCTTCAAAAACGTTTATGATTTGCGAGTCATCTGCCTATTCGCAATATGTGAATCTAAATCAAACAACGCCGTAGTCTGACGCGATTCCTCTAGGTCGTAATGAAGAAGACCTCGACCCAATTCCGAGTGGCGTTTAAGTATTGAGTCCATTCAATATTTCGAATGATTGAGTCGATTGGGACGAAGCCCGAAATAAACTATAAAGCGCACCGGTAGCGTTATGACACGGTATTAGAATACATGATAACAACAGGTGCGTCAGGTTAAACAATCAAGTTATTTAATCGTCTTAGAGAAATAATTACTTTCATTTACATAGATAAGTACATTCGTAATTGCTATTTTAATTCTACTTCCCTAAACTCATAGAGCATAACGAATCAATTACAATAAAGTAGGCATTAACTGTGGAAAATAACACATGATAAATACAAGTATAACTGAGATAATCCTCAGGACCAGCAAATGTTTTTGTGTCAGGTCTAATATGATAATGACAACATGAAATACAGCGTGAAATACATCTAGCTGATACGAGTAATCAACTTAGTAATGGTTCTATGTCAAGGCCAGGTTTGGCCACTTTTCTTGTTTAATGTAAGTTTAAGGACATTTAAATTTAACTTCATCGATGACCGAACGTCTACTTATTAAATGGGTTAACTAGCAATTATTAATGTTTTCTTTTTACCTTATTCTACTTTAATAAAAGAAACAAGGTATTGCTTTTAAATGATTATAAGCTTTTAACTTTAATCATTTAATGCTTTCACACTTCATTATCACACAATAAATCATGTCCATCTACAAAAATAGTGAGACAAATCAAATATGTATTTTTTTGTTTTAAGCAATTAATTGAAAACACCTACGCATGAATAGAAATGTCATAAAATAACACTAGGTATCAAGTTTTGCTATTTGATTATTGGCAGGTCAAATAAATCTATTTTATTGCAACCATCACAACTGGTGTTATTCGCACTGAAATCTTATACAGATTTGCTTAAATGATTCATGTAGTGAATTATTTCATGGCTGGTTCGTTCCGCAAATTAATCAAAGAGGCTCTATGAATGATATTTCACACTTCGAGGAATTTCTTAACCCAACCTACTGATTATTCGACGTGAATCACCTTACATTGTGGTTGGTACCTAATATTGTTTCAAGGAAAGGTTTACATCTACAGGAAAATATAAGTACAATTGAGAGCAACAAAGCGAACGAAAATCCTTTTTCTTATCTTGCCCGCGAAACGTTTCTAAGTGGTCGAAGGTGATAAATGGATTGTTGGTTTTTAATATTAAATGTTTCCCTACGCATTTTGATCTATATTCAGCACCTATATAATCGACTCCGCCGTTTTATTTATCCTTGATATTTAAATTATAACAATGTCGACTACTTTTTAAGTCGGGTGCTGAAGGGCACTTATGTCGTGTGTGTCTCAGTTAATTTATTATTTGCATACGCAATACGCATACTAATATGTGCGAAATGAATTCAGACGGGAACATTATTGTGACAGCTTCTTGACTGGTCCATGGCAGATACCGCGAGTCTCTGGAATTCGTGCCAATATATCTGAAAATAGCACCCTGTAGTATCGACATAACCGAGTAACTCGTATTTGACGAATGACTAAGTTATTCTTGTTGCATTATTGTTATAACGCACTTTTTTCTCCCTGAATTCAGGTATGGCCACAGTTTTATCCCATTTGTCAATAAGTTTGAGAAACTAAGGTTGCAGCTTTGTAGAAAGGTGCCGCATTCATTAAGGAGTCTGTTCATAGATTAATGGATTGATAGCATATTTCAATTTATCGCATCATTGAACCTTTAGCGCGTCAAATCATTACCCTAGATACAGTGAATACGGCTGACACAGGCTAAGTATTTGTATTATGTGTTTTATCTATTTCATTTTTAAAGGGGTAGTATTTAAGGGTTTTATTAGTTTTAGATAATTTTCGGTTTCAAAATATATTAAAAAAACAAATATTCAAACTTCTTTACTTCTATTTTAAACCTGTTTGTATTTATACTTTCCATTTCATCATCATCATCATCAGCCTGTATCCTTTGGACATAGACTTCCCAAGGCGCAACTATCTATTTAGTGATCATCTACCTATATCCTAAAAGCTTTTATTTAACTTGCATGTATGTTCGTTTGGGTATCTTTGAACTGAATTTTGAAGTAGATATCTTCGACCGATTGAGCTGAAATTTTGTATACACGTTTAGTTTGGATGACAATGCACGATATGGTTTGTGTCGTCATTCTAAATCCAATATGGCGGACCATCCAAGATATCGAAATAGTTATTTTTAATGCATTTCTACAATATGGGTGTCAAACGAAAGTGTTTGTTAAGAGTAACTCTAAAAAAATAAAAGCTTTTAAAAAGTTTTTAACTTATAACTTATTAATATCTAGCATGAATCAGGGACGGTTACAAATAGCAAAAATGTATCCTATATTAGTACTTTAAAATTTAAACACAAAATTAAACACGAAAAGCATTATTTTTCAATATATTTTCATGACGTGATGCATGAATATCACTCACTCTACTCCACGAGGCTTTTAGTAACGCCTACGACGGTGTACCGCGTTTTCAATTAGCTTTACATTTAAATTAATGATATAATTTTGAATATGGAAGGACAAAGTTGGGACACTGGAAATATTTTATGGTAATGATGAATTGAGATTCATTAAATTCACAATAATTTATCTCTAGAACTTTGCCACGGATATAAAAAATAATTAAAGTGTCGAAGTAGATGTAATAGTTACATTGGTACTAAACATTGATATACGTAATTCCATTTTTAATTTTGTATAGCTAGCTGTTAATTTTATTTCTTATAGATTTATTATTTTATAATTCGACATTAATTATCCTCATCTCACCCCTATCAACGGAAATACCGGCGGAAATACTCTTGAGATTGTTGAGTTTCCACTGATAGGTTAAAATGTCAATTAAGTTAAATAAAGATATTTCATGTTATTTAAAATATTTTTTTTATTTATTTATTTAATTCAGACATGTTCCATTACAATATTATTTTAAAATATTACTTAAAGTACCTATAAATATTATATTTTAAATAGTAATCCCAAAAATGTATTTTTGTTTACAACATACACAAAAAAGGAACTATTCCCATAAATTTTAAATGCAATAAGCATCCTAGTTGGTATTTGGCTGTGGCAGAAAATTGTAAACCAGCCTCTCCTCGGTGATTACGAATTACGGTCGAGAAGATGAGTGCAATTACCAAACTTGGAAGATATTACTTTTGCGAATCCGAATGACTTTTAGTTTTCACCAATTTACTCTATTACTACCGATATAAGAGCACTAACTAACACTTGCCCAATTAATTTATTTCAAAAATACGATTACAACCGTGTGTTATAATTTTAAAATTTTATATAAAACATGTTTGAATAATATTAAAGGTTAAACTTTAAACAATGCATTTTTTAAAGATTTGAAACATTGATTAGTTCTTCGCTAATTAAGTTGCTAAAGTTTATGAAAACAATGACAACCTTATAATTAATAACATTGGTAGAAATTTATTTATTTTATTACCTACCTATCATTAGTCATGTGTTAATTAATAGACTATCGCTCTAATCTGTCTGGCGTGTACAAGTACATCAATGCAATGCTCATTAGCAAGCGACGACACGATTGTGATCTCGCCAATCTTATGCATTGATGACTCGCCTCCAGGTCCATACTGCACTATAATGACTGATTCTGCGTAGGATTTTACATTGTTACTTGAACTTGATATACTTTTAAATTGCTTTTCGATTGTAGGGTACCTACTGCCGTCAATTAAATTTGTTATTGCTTAACATTTTACAGCTTTTGTATTTTACAAATTCAGAATAAAATTCCTTGATAAAACTGCCAAAAACGAAGTAAAATTCTTTACGGTAGGCAAACGGAAGACAAAATGAACGTAAAATAATTAGGTGCTGACGTAATATGAAAAGTATTCATCAAGTAAATTAATAGTTACTTAAATTTTTTATGCATTTGATTGAAGTTACGAGTTGTTTGGATGGCAAAATTAGGAAAGGTAATTACTGAGTAGATTTATTTGTGTCCTGCATTTTCAATACCTACTATATACGGGTTACTCCTCACATACTTACTGCGCTTATCGTGACGAATAGAGCAAGGTCGTACAAGTCATATTCGTATGTATTGGAGCAGAACAATAGAATTACTCTGGAACTTCTTAGAAGCTATATTGTTTGGTGCATTATGCACGTTTAATAGTGCAATAAGCGGTACCGTTGCTACCGGCGACACGGTTTTTGATACCTTTATCCTTAGTGATTTTAAACTTCATTAATATGTAAGTAGTATTTGTCAGTTTAATATTTTGTACTCATAATAAACGCTTCTTCTCTTCGCGCAGCGCACCAGTGTCTTAACCACTGCGCCACTCAGGTCGCCATACCACATAATATAGGTTATCTAATTAATGTAAATTTTTTAATAATCGTTTTATTGTAATACACATCTTAGTTTACGCAATGTTAAATAACTTGTAATAGTTATGGATTATTTTCTTCTAACATTTTATTAGCAATTTTCGTTGTCGTTAAAGCAAGCAAACACTTATTGGAAAGCAAAAGGCATGTACTCATATGCATTGAACGATGGATGATGCTCTATAAGGCCACACTTTTTTAATTTCTTCAAACATTATTATGTAGCGTGATGTATCATCGCAATATGGGGCAGGAATTTGCCCCAACGCATAAGCAATCTGACGCGTCGTCTAATTATAGTGCACTAGGTCTGCCGCGACATGCACTCTTCAATGAATATAATTATCTACTAATTGCTGCAATCATAACGATTATGACTAACGTAACTCTAATGTCCTATAATATTTAAAATTATTCCGTTTTTTAAATATAAAGTTAACTGTTTTGAACTTACCATGAGCTGTTGTTTTGTGCTATTAAATAAACGACTTACGATGTACGATATCTGATTTTGGCAACGACTGCGTCGCGCTTTTCGTTTTCTGTTTTGATGCTACCAAGGAATATAAAAACATATAGGTACATACCACATAACGTTCCGTGGCCTGTTCTTAGACATTTTTGTCCAGATCCGAGATAAAACTACAGAATTTAGCCCTCTACCGTATATAATGGGGTTACGTCGAGCGAAAACATTAATTGTTTTGTAATAAATGTCATCAAATGCAGAATATGCATGTGGAATTTGTAACCTTATAGATAAAAATGTATCTTTAGTCTCAATGAATACTAAGTTGAATAGAACTATTCAACTAAATATTTCTTTTAGATTGCCATGATGTTGTGCATTAACTGTCAGTCCTCAAAATATTCGCGAAATAGAAAAAAGCAGAAAATGTTTTTCTAGCACGATCTAAGTACACTTGAACTCAATTGAACAATTTTAACTATTCTTGTTCAATTTATTTTCATGAGAAGTTATGTATATTTTTCATGACAATTTAGACGTTGATTCGACAGTTCGATAATTTAATCTTTATTATTTTAAAATTTGCCCGCCCCAATTATTTCATTTAATTAATAAGTAGGTACACACGTAACTAACTTCTTCTCAGTCGTACACTCCTGGCGGACACTCCGTGGTCATGGATCGCCTTTAAGGTTGGAAGCGTGTTTTGCGAGACTTCTCCATTTCTCTCTATTAGCGGCATTTCGTGTGCATTCAGTAACTAACTATCCTCATATCTAAATATTTTGGTCAGACAATTACCTTATCTGTCAGTATTCATAGATATTATAACTAATGCTTACTAATTATTATGTTATGGTTACGATGGGAAATACAAATTAATACAAAATTTTCAAGAGTGTTTTATGGCCTCAATTGGCCTGACTCTATGATTTGCCTAACTAGAAAGTAAGAAGTATATAAAATATGGTGATTTGATTGGTAACATTAATCATTTTCTCGATTGACGGTGGTTATTGAATGTAAGTATAAGTGTAGGTATAGCTTTTTTAAACGGTTTGCTGCAACTTCTCATCGCATCATCCGACAGTTGGGCTTAATTGAAACATTGCAGCTAACCCGTTTTTAGAAAGTTTTGGATGAATGCCAGCACTTGTACTGTATCAAATACTTGTACGGATTTTTGGTTCAGTTGTAAGGTCAAGGTTACATATTAAGCCGGCGATTAGCGGCCGCGCCTACCGATAATGTCAGATTCAGATGTCAACATAGGAGTTAGGACAGCTCGCTACTATAGATGCGCCGTTTAATTGCTTATCTAATTTAGTAAGTACCTTCTAAATTTTATTTCTCAGTGCAACACTAAACATTGGTAAGAGATACATTCGAAGAGATTGGAACAATGAAAATGTCGTGTACATTGTGCATTTATTACACGCTTACTATGTCTTCACTATAAACGTAGCAATAAAAAATTTCATTACGTACAGCTGCCTGTTTATATACCTAGTGTTGTAAACGATAAAATCGTATTAGGAAGTCCTATAGCGTATTTTCCAAAGTTATGCGAGACAGTAAATCTAACGCAGCGCTAACTCTGGCCATAAGCCATCCAGTTTATTATTACTGGATGATTAATAGCGCCTACACTACATATTCGCTTCATCACTATTGGCATCTGTTCTTTTCCGCCGAAAAAATAAGTTTTTATACGTTTATACATATTACAGTATCTATATTTTACACTCACGTAAATCTCTACAATCCAAACAAGTCTGAAATGTTCATGTGTACCTGTGTTTTACGTTTTAAGTGCATTTACTGTTGTATTTTCTCAGTGGGCAAGTTGTTGTTACTTATCTAATTTAAACACAATTAAATAAAATTTATACAAAGCTATTTCCAGCAAAGCTTTTCAAAACTTTCAATAGTTTTCTCAACATTGGCATTAATAATTTCAAAAGTTTTACTCGATTTACTTACTGCCACGTAGGTAGGTTGGGTTTTGTTAAAGTTGTTATGTATATGTATAAATTGGTACTGACAATTTATTTCAACCCCGATACATTTACTAAAAATCAATAAACCTTCATTTTTATTATATAAATGGAATTATGTTACTTGCGATAAGACGCAAAGCAATCGTTTGCTAAATCAGCAACTGTAAATTTATAACTAACATCATACCGTGTTATTACCTACCTACTCTTATCTGATTACACGTAAGTTTCTCTACCGTTTGCCCATTATAAATTGGCCTATAAAAAATATGCAGGTAAACAGCACACCATGCTAGACTCACTCAACCTTGGCCGACTAGAGAGCCTGGATCGTGTTTTCTACAGGATGTTTACGTAAAACATAATTTCAATTAAGAGTGACGTTTTTAGACCTCGTAAATTACTCACGATTTTGCAAAAACAACAGAAGTGCTGAGAAATACAAGCAGTGTGTTACACTGTTACTCAAATAGTCGATACATCAGTCTTAACGTTATTTACAAAGTCTAGGTAAGCAATTGTGCGGCCAAACAACGCCCGGTACGAAAAAACTGAATAAACCAAACTAATGGTTATCGCAAACTTGACCTTGACAACGGCAATGAAAACGATGATGAAGTAAACGGTTTATTTATGTATATTAAAAAAACATCTTGTAGTGATTACGTCATGCCGCATGAATGAAAGAACTAGGTACGTTTCTACGACGCTCGGGGGGACGCCCGTAATTGCGCCTACATCTTTCATCTCATTCCAGTCCGCTAATTCATAAAACAGCGGCACACTGTGTTACATCACAGTTTTGTTTCACTGCTCAACATTACCCCCAAATACTTATTTTCATTTAAACTAACCTTGTGTGCCTTTTATTCTTTAGCCTTTATTATTTATACGCGTACGTATAGTAAACGATAAATCTACGTTACGTTGCCACAATTAATTTATTATCTGGAGACATTATCTTAGACGTAGGTACATTGTTTAGGTACATAATAGGTACGCACATGTAAATAACATCCTAAGAATACGTTCGTTCGTCGTTACATTTCAAATAGAATGTTTGTTCCCAAAGCAACAGTAATATGATACTGATTGAAACCACAATAGTTTGCTGTACGCATATGTCCTTCAGTACCAGTAGGTATTATTTATACATTATGCGTTTTAACTAGATATTATTGGTGCTTTCATATCCATAACCGTACGAACGAACATAAATATAGGTTTATACATGCAATAAATAAATGCCCTTAATAGCAGTAATTTACCAATTTTCTAATACGCATGAGTTAAGAACGTTTTGGAGTACTGAAGCTGAACCCTGATAAAATGAAAGAACGTCGACGCTCAAATTAATCGTCTCCAATTCGTTTTATTAATGAGTAGTAATCGAGCTTAACTGAAAAAAATGTTCGTCATTTAATCCGGCTAACGTTTATTTATGAGACTGCATCTACATTATCGTGTGGTGTGACGCCTTTCTCAAAATCGTCATCGGTCACGTTTATTTCGGGAGTCACAACATTACCACCAGCACTGTGACCGATGCATATAGTAATGGAGGTACAATCACGCAGATCCTCCACCAACGCATTGTTATTATTACAATTGACCTAAATGTTATTCTCCATTGTTATTATTTACTTTTAAACCTAGTCTTAGTGGCCTACTGCAGGGTCGGCTGCTCTCTAAATGAGAAGGATGTAGGCCTTAGTCAACTTATATACCTACTATAATAATTACTCGTATTATTGTATGTAATATCTTAATTACATTTTGGGTAGACCTCGACAGAGTTTGTAATATCTAAGTACTTCGGTGGAGCCCTTAGAATTTGTTATGATAGTACCTATTATTTTATTTCGCAAGGTGATATTTACTGCTTCGGACCCTCTTTACCGCTTCAGTTAAGAGTGGCGGCCACAGATTAAATACGAACTGACTCTTGATAGAGTAGCAACGTCACTTTCCACCTGAAATATCTATTTTACAGGAGCTGCGTTTACGATCATGTTAATAAGGGTCCTGCACGCTGGTTCTAACGCTTGGTGATAAAAATACAGGTTATTTTACGAAATACGATACAGTTCGCTTAATACACAAATATTACATAATGTGGCTGGAACTTTAACTCGGATTAACTGAAGTATAAATAACTGCTTCATAATTCTCATTAGAATAACCTAACAATATCCGTATCACTGGGATTTACCAAGTTTGTAGGTAACTGGGCTTAGACGTAATGTCGGGTTATAATTAGCTAATCGTTACAGGGGCAGATGTACTTAAGTCATACACGTAACACACGTTACGGAGATCTTTAAACATTAAAGTAATACGTCGATAATCGATAAATAAGCTCTCGGTATCGGTAATAAGAATATGTAGACATCTTCAGTATCATCTTCATTCGGATTACGATATTGAGATGGAATGAAAACCACAAGCTGTTATTCACCTGTACCTACAAGTTAGCAGTTATTTCTGAAGACAGTATTGTTTGTATTTCGATTCGTAGTCGTTTATTTACCTAATATGAAATAAAGATTATCAGTCTACAAATATGCTTAACACTCGTAATGCTAACCTTTAAAATGTCTTTTTTTAATATATATATATTGAAATATTAATTTCAATGTTTTTTAATTAAGTAGTTAAGTGCTTATTAAGAACCGAGAAAAATAAATTTATAGTACAACACCATAAATGCTATATTCATCATTTGCGGTCAACGTTGTCGAGAATTATTACGTTTTCATTTGTTTCAATGCCCTGAATATTCTGCGATTATATAAACTGTGCGTTATTAAATATTTACCCGTGACCGTGAAGCTTCTGTTAATAAAGATTGGAGCTACATTAATATGATTATAGTCTTTAGGTGCTAAACTGCTAACTTGTTGCGATCATAAGCTATTTTATTCTCTGATATCATCAAATTGTGTAAACTGTTAATAAAAAACAAAGACTGAATAGTATGTTGTCATAATTAAACGACGCAACTACTGCATATTGCTAATACATTATTATGAATCTAATGCTTCGTACATAACTTGGTAGTGATAGTTATATTTGAACCTATTTAACTTAAACTTAATAAAACGTTTAGTTCTATTATTTTACATAGGTATATTGTAACTGCCCTAAATTTAGGACAGTAGATGGATACTAACGTCCTATTTACTTCTTCATTTTGTTTCCGGAGTAAAGAATTTTAACATCATGCAACCTAATTGAACTTTATTAAAATTTACCGAAAAAAAGGATTTCTAATGTAAGGTACTTTAAATTTTATCACTTTTACGTTAAGGCCGCAACTATAATACTCCTGTGGCTGTGAAGGCCGCCATTCTTTAGATGTCCAACACGGGTTCGACACCAGCGAGAAAAAAGTCTAAGTACTGCTCTCCAAGGTTTTACCAATACCAATATTAGTGGTACATAATATGGGTTTCAGCTATTGTAATTATTTGCAACTCACGGAGCGCGTGCGGCGAGGCGCATCAGCGGTCGGCGCCGAAACACCGCGTTCCTTCGTGATTTTGATCATGAATCAGCTTCTGGTCATGTTCCTCGGTTGTTAAGCTTTCAACAGTCTATTGAATGTCCAATCCGCACCGTTGTTTAGATCTTACGGAAACTCGTATTCAACACAATATCTGGACGCACTTACCTACCCACGATTTTACAGGATTTTTTGGAGTAAATTTAACTACGTAAATATGGTATAACTTTAAAATTATGTCTATACCGTAAACAAAATAAGATTGAAGGTAACAAATCTTACATAAAGATAAGATAACCTATATAGGTCAGAATAGTCATAAGTGCACCCTCTTTCAATACACTATTTATGTCAGTACTTGTAGTAAGTATCGTCGACGGCATCCCTTAACTGAGTGTCTTAGAAAGCGGTAATGGGGATGTTAACAGCCTATAATATAAATATAAAAGTAGGCACTTGTCTATAGGTACTTTTGTCATGCAAAATCGAATTCTATGAAAATGTTTCAAGTAAGTACTTACCGAATATTATATACCTACAAGGTAAGTACCAGAGCGTCAACCCGTCAAATCTTGTAAATTCTACCAATATTACCCTTTTTTTAATAATTTAAAATAAAAAAATAACAATTAAAAGTTACTGATAGTAATAAGTTACCAATAAAACTTTTTTGAGTAAAGAATTGAATGTAATTTACCAAAACTCCCTCTACCATCTAGGTAGGTCTACGATAACATCCATCTTTCATTCTTCAACAATCTTACTAAATGAGGTTGCAACGAACAGACACCATTATGGAATATTGCACAGTAATGGTAATAAATCAAGCTACAACCCACCTTAGTGCGACCGTTTATGGTGTTTATGGTGTTAACAAATACCTATTCCTATTAATATAAGAGTAAAACAATTGAGAAGTGCCATCTAAAAATTGGATACCTTACTTAGGTACTATACCTGTCGAACACTGGGCATTTTTGCATCATTATTATCAAATATTTTTTTACTTTTTTCCACCTTATTTACTGTCTACAGCAAAACAGACGTGCAAAATAACTAAAAGAACAAAGAAATAACAGATACAGAGTTGATATGGTACTCATGTGCATGTTGGTTACTTACACTTTTTAAGAGTTAGGATTAGAATGCAAAGGAAAGTTATTTTGGTGCCGATCTATCACCCATCTTATTACCATGGCATACGAGCTCGAAGGGTAAGCTTAGGCCAGGCATCTTGTATTACCGTTAGCGGCAAAGTGGCGCCTGCGTACTAGTTCGTGAAGTATTCTGCAAGTAGGTAATATCGAACTCATATTTCCTCCATGGTAGGTAATATTCAACAATTTAGCTGACGTTAGTTGTTGCCTAAACAGCCCTTAGTACATTTTCCCGGTTATACAAGGTTACTTTTATTTTTAATTTTATTGTCCAACGAAAAACTCGCGCACACGAAAAAGAGATTTTAGGTATAATATAAAAACAATTTGTTTCGCACAATGTTTAAAAAATTTGCCACTATCCTCTTATATTAGGTACATTTAAGGTTTAACAAATAAAACAAGCCACATAAATAATTATAATCCCTTTTGTAGTTCCTTGTTTGTTTTCATTGGGATAAGGCCTTTGCATTACAACTTACTAATACTGGCTAAGAGTGCATTATGAACATAAAAGGTAATGTTGTACACATATCAAATAAACAAGAATAAGCATTTGCCGGCGCCCGGGCGCTTGCTGGCGAGACTCGCGTATAAATCGTAGGTTTACGTGGGCGGACACAATTGTCGGTTCCTTCACAGAGATGTACACGCCCTTCTTGACGAGTGGCCCCCAGGGAAATCTTTATCGTGGGATTGTTTATCTAACAACAAAAAACATTTTCTATTATGCTTGCTCACGATATCAATCCCCGTCCCGTTCAAGTCCCGTTTTGTACAGTCGACATAAATACAGGACCCAAAAGAAATGTATAAATAGTGGTTATTAACATTGAAATGTAAAGATACACAATCTATTCAAAATTACGGATTTATGGTGTAAGGAAGAGTTAAAGAGAACAATCACAAACTTTTTCGATACAATATGTCTGCAACCGTGACTGCATTCATTAGTGACTGCACTCTAAAGGAGAGTGAGAAGACAATTGAGAAGGATGTAGGCCGTAGTCCAACACGCGCTCTTAGTGCGGGTAGACACAATATGGAGTAGTAAAACTCAATCACGCATGAAACACAGACAGTGAAGATGATTTAGATGTCATAGATTACATAATAATTACTAAGTCAAATACCGAGTGTCCTAGTTCTTCAAGTAGCGTAATGGGCACTGTAACTAACTCCATATACGGTGAATAGGTACCTACTAAATAATAGCGTGCACCACAAAACAAACGAAACACAACCGACGTTAATAAAATATACGTAGTATTGCGAAATGAGAACTCAAACAGGCGTAACCGAAACCAATTACATATAATAAAGGTAAGAGATTTGTTTTAGCAAAAAATATAAGGCAATCTGTTGGATTGGACCTAATTAAGAGCTATTTTATACTTCTGTCTACTTTTTCTTTTCATTGTTTTGTCATATTTGGATTCATGCTATTTAACTACATGTGCCTATATTGGTAATGCTCTACATTTTGTAGAGTCACTTTATTTGTTGTTTTTCGATACTACATGTTTACTTTACCTTTTTCATTTCCAAAAACTTTCTTTTTTTTCCCGAAAATTTTCAGTTTTTGTCAATAATATGGGAACGCTCCCAATATAGCATTCTACTTACATTATAGGATCGTTCTTTACTTTGTACTCAAAGTGGCTGGCCTGGCTCGTGTCACCTGCACTCAATAGATAGAACCATTGTTTTCACTACGACGGCGACGGCGTAACTTGAGCTATGTGGTGCACTTGCGGGCAGAGCAGTCTACCTACGGCCGAAGTTCACATCGCAACGACGTTTCCGCTCTATCTTAAAGTTATGGCGTAATCTAATACTCATTTTATATTCTGCGCTTTATAAATATATAAAATTAAATATAACATGCTGTAATGGTGAAGGAAAACATCGTATGAAAACTTGCATACTTGAGTACTCAATAATGTTCTCAAAGGCATGCGAAGTCCACCAACGCGCGTTAGGCCAGCGTGGTGGACTAAGGCTTCTTCCTTATTGCGAGAGGCGAAATGACCTTGCAGTGGGTCACTAATGGGTTACAGACACATTCTACTAAAACAAAACAAAAAAAACCTGTATTACACGGATCACTTTACGGTATTCACTTAGATATAACATCACTTTAACGTTAATTTGTTGATGGTCAAAGTATATTTGACATAGAAACGATTTGAGAACGTGTACCAAAGAGGTCTTGTGGTACTGCATAACATTTTAAATACATATATTACAAAATATCATAAAATGACGGTCCCACGTTTCCGGAAAACTTTCTTTCAATGCTCGTCGTTTATTGTGGTCGTGAACCCGATCGATAAAGCCTCCGCCCGCGGCCCGCAGCGCAGCTTTGAATTAAGATAACATTTTTATTTGCTTCTAATTCAATTCGTAGAATGTATCGTTATCTCTAGATTCTCTAGCACTTACATTCCACCCGTCATAGTTCACATTACTTTAAAGCGAGGAATTCTCACGCATCTTCCGACGCTACGAAAATGGATTTGGAGCTATTTCATCTTGACATTAAGTAACATAATATCTTATTAGTGATATAAAAACATAAAGTGAGTGTATGTAAAAAACTGAAGCATTACAAACTGTAATATAAAACAAGTTATAAAATTTGATATGCACAAATTTTGCCCGCAATAAATTATATAGGTATAACTACTACCACCATACCTGCATATTAAATCTGTACAGTAATTCTATGAAATGCTCTTCAATATACGAGTAGATATAGATTATATTTGAAATATTTTTATGCTATAAGTAAGTATGTACATATAAGTAACATCGCCATACGCAAAAACCGTCTCGGCCGACATGAAGCAGTTTCGTATTACCATGTACGAGTATTACTGTTACCGCAAGCGAATTCCGACTAATACAATATGTCGGAGGGATTCGAGATCAGACATCCAGGGCATTTTTCTTTAACTGAAACAACTACAAATGTAACGTTTTAACAACTGCATTAAGATTAAATTAATTATAAATTGATTACATAACAGTTGACGTGACGTCTCCCTAGAGTAAAATGATCTGGCGAATACACCTATACCTAACTGTGAATTGGTTACGTAATTAATGCGACGTAAACAAGTCAACATTTACTACTAATTGCTACGGAGGAACTATTACAACGCATACAAATAAATTAAATGAGGCTGAGTGTATTTTCCAAATGTCATCCTCACTAGTAACCGCTTTGTAAGTAATTAAACTTTGCTGATGGGAAATCCGAAAATTAGAAGAAGTCATTAAATAAATTGGCTTACAGCACACTTTATTTAAGAAGATACTAGTATATTATAGTAACACGTTATTGATAACGTGTTTCAATTGTATTCTGTGTAAGATTTGTTTGACTTATTTTAAGGAAGACATGTTTAATGAAATTACAGTGTAGGATTTTTTATAGTCATCATGATCACAAAAGTACATGTAGTTGTGAGCCGCACAACCATTTTAGAGGTTTTACAGAAATCAATTTTATTGGCACTTCGACCTGGCTCTATAAGTAAAATAGTTACATTCATTTCTTTTTAAAATTATTTATATAAATAAATAGTTAATGAACCTATTTTATTTGGCTTTTTTCATCAATCAAGTCGTCTTCCACCACGAACGAACCAAGTTAATACATATTACTTAAATAAATGAAGTTGACAAAATAATATTTCATGTAATATACGGAAGAATTGGTATCTTAGAACCTGGTTCGTGATTAACTTCTTCCGCGCGCAGGGTCAACATTGAGGGGTCACGCCACGGTAAACGTGGATAACAGTCGGGGACTAGATTTCTAGCCGTGGCCTTATGTTTATACCTCTTTAATAAAAGCCATTAATGGCACTTTTACGATATTAATCACAATTGCATTTAGCAAGTTAACTAAAACATTCTTTTAAGCGAAATAATGTAAGGGTGTAAGAAGATGCAAAATTATTGTTCGTTTGTGTTCGAATATAATCCTTTTTTCATTTTTTTACTGTAGATAATATAAATAGGTATTGAAATATTTCCTTTTAGGCTATAAATAACCACAATTTTTTTAGCGGCAAAATCCTCTCATCATCTCAAACAAATCTTTCAGCGTCGTCATTATGCAATAAAACTGTTTGATTAATCAATAGAGCAGAGCGGGTTCTGACTCCCGCCACTACGCCTAACGACACACTTCCTCCGATGCTGGCTCTAACGCTGGTCCTTGCACTCCTAACTGTCACTAACTGTCAATGTTACCCGATAAGCAAAGACATCCCTGCTCATGAATTTAAACAAGTAGTTTGATTGCTTTTTTTGGTTCAATATCAGAACTGTAATTTTCCTGATATTACATTTGAGCCGCATTTATAATTTACTTTGATATCTACTGAATGTTATAGTTCAGAAATGATATTTTTATTCAACGAATCCTCAAAGCCATTTCATTTAAATAATCAGCTGCAAGTATCGTTCCTTAACAGCTTCATCTGTACGTTTGCAATTGCAATTTTACGTACACCGTAAAATGACCATAAAGCCCGTGGAAATGGGTGTCAATGGTTGTCGTAAATAAGAATAAAATGATGACATTATTCAAGGGGACATTATGTTTGCGAGGAGTTGTATAACATCAATAACTAGAACAAGCCATAAAATTGAAAGCGCAGTCTTGTACCTGCATGCTCGAGCGCACCCTAGTAACCGTACACGAGGACGCTAACCAAACGCTAACGATGTTTACAAAATGTGTCACGTTTGCTTTACAAGCATAACTTAGTTGCAATCAAATGCGTATACCTACCGCATTAACAGTTCTAAAGGACGTCAGAAACCCCGGTAAATATTTACCTACTAATCGATGATCTACAAAACAAACAATGTCCGCTGATAAAATTAAGTAACATGACATCATGCAAGATTACGAGATTATTGTCGGAAACAGATTACAAATTGTTATACCGAATTATAAAACATTTAAAAATAAATTGCAATAAGCGAAATAATAAATAAACATCATGCGAACCAAGTAAACAAATGCACCTGCACTCGTTGATTTTTCAGTTTCTCTCAGAAACTTCCTGAAATCATCCAATGTGGAAGACATACACTGCAACTGAATCACTAAATTAGGTCCAATTTGTGTAAAATCAGACTTTGAAGTGTCTATTAAAACGTTTGTCGAATATACTCTCGCGCAATACCGGCTTCGTAGTGGTCGCGACACGCGCTCCCCGTAGCGGACAATCAGTAACTAAACGTTCCGTCGAGTCGGACCAGTTATTATGCGCCCACAGTTGCCATCAATAACTTCAGTAACACGTGGGACTCGGTATGTCGAGCGACTCGCCGTGATATCACACATGCAAGATACGCCGCTTATCGGTGCATCGCTGGTAAAAGCTCATGATTCATCAGAATTAGGTTTCGCAGATGACATCAGCGAGGTATGCGTCTAATGTAAACACGAGATGCCAGACGAGCCTTGCGGTCAGCACTTTGAAATTCCTTCTTGTGAACTAACAAGGTGCTCGGACGCACCGCCTCAGCCGATGTCGTTGTCGCTTACCATTTGCAAAATATATATCACCGTGAAGCAATATGTGACGACTATTACATGGAAGCATATACACGCAAGTTGCTAATGCGGCGTTAGTTTCGCTGCGGTTTACTTTGCCACCTACGATCGCCACGAGAAACATTACGCAACCCTCCCTCAAACATACGCCTAAGAAAATTAATGTAGATATCTTAATTATTCAACTTGGCTTTAGAAGACTATCTCGTTTAATGTCTAGATTTAGCTTGCTCTGGAACAGTTTGGTTATTAATACGTGTATGTATCTAGGTTTTTTCCTCTACATAGATAAATTGAACCCTCGACTTTGGTATTCAACAGCACACAAAATCACAATATAATACAGACTAATATTATGTGAAGTTGGTTATTGTGTTACCAGAATCACTGATATCCCTGTTGGATGTGATAGTTCGCTCGAAGTGAACCCACCATCACCCTCTGTGGTTCACCCTGTGTGGTTGTTGGAGAAACAAATTTGTGGCAATCATTTTTGTAACAACCATCCTCCAAACATCCATTTACATTCTGAGCCAGTGTTTACATAATTTTAGATCTACTGAGGTTGTTTGTGGTCATTTATTGGTCGCAGTGACCATTTTACATAAGTTGACCTGCACAGTTTACGTTTACTGCTATACGATTGTTACACCTAAAGGTTTTATGTGTCTTATACCACATCTATACAAACCATATTTCTAGTAAATACCTACATATAGTTTGCGTATCCCACCCAAATGTAGCCTGTTTTATAAAATGATCTTAAGAGCAATAAAGACTCTTGATCGTACCCATTTAGCAGATCAGAGTCATCTTTACGTATCATTGGCCACGACTGCTAAGTGTACTTCATTTATATGTATATACAGGAAAGGGCGCAGAGCCAACACAAGTAAGCAATATTTTCAGGAAACTATTTATTGGTGCTGCAACGATGTATTTATAGTGCTAATCTAGGAGGTGAATCTATTTTAATTTAACCATCAAAGCATTAACCACATTATAAGCATCGATAAACAACACAAGGCTTGTCTACAGATGTCCTACTAATCCTTGTTGTTGATGTGTATATAGGTACCGATAGAGATGGGCTAGATAGAAAATAGGACTCACATTTTTAAAATCAAAAATTATGGCTTATTGTTTAGAGTTAATAAAAGGCGTTGCTCTCAATTAAAGACTTGCATGACAATTTCGAAATAACTTGTTATTTCAATGTGCCATGATGTTTTATGAGAACGCACACACACGTAGTTCTACCACAAAATAATAAATCTGAAGGCATGCGGTGATTGCGTCACTGACCATTTTCTAATTATGTAGAGCGCCTGTGACTGTTATTATAACAATCGCGTTACAATTAACTAAACCGGAACGTTCTTCAACGTAAGCTGTTTAAGGACTCTATTATTAATAAGTATTGAAATGAAATATAAAACACACCCAGAAAGTCATACAGCACCTAGCACATCGACCACCAGGAAGTAAATCTAAAAAAAATTGATGAGAGTTATGTCATATGGGCATTTACGACTAGCTGTAATACATAACCCTAATTTCTTTCTTGTGTTAGATGTCGCCTACATATAAACAGGAGAATTTTTGGTACATTAATTTAACAAAAATCAAAAAAGTAATATTTAACATTTATCTTTCAATTATAACAACTCATAGATGGACGTATTCTGAAACTAAATAAAAATAATAATAAAATTTGAAAAGCGGTACAAGAAGATGTACCACAACTTGCTTCTGCTTATTGAAGTGAAACCTTCTTTTATCGCGGTACGCATATTTTTAGCTGAGATAAAATCTCTGGACTCGCGACACCGTTACGAGACGCAGTTATAGAAGCATATAAGTAGAAAGTCAAAGTAACTATGGAAACTGTCAAAAGGAAACATTCATAAATAATAAGTGTATTTTTTTGATTTTGTTATAGAAAAAGCTAAATATTATAATTACAAATTGTGATTTTGGATTCGACATTGCGATTATTAAACGACATTTAATGCTTTAAATGTCTATTCTTTTCTTACAGAGAAACTCAATTAATTGTGTTTTAATTGAACTGTCGCCCAAATCACCAAGTAAACACATCTTATAAGTTTTCACTTCTGCCGGCACTCCCAGGTTTCATATCCAAAAATTAAACTCTTGAGTTATAGAACATAGCCCAATTTTCCAGAATAAAATAACACACATTTATATATACAAATTAGTTTATTCCATTCAATATGCCTGTTAAATGTGTAAGGTAATTTACAAAGCACATATTTATCGACTTTTCCTATCTTGAGGTAACGTCCCGTTTACATTTTAAAGGAATAAAGACTTCGTTTTAACAGCTCAATGTTCAGCAGTGTAAATATAGGTACAGCTTTTCATGGTAAACATCTATAAAGAGCTCCATAGATATAAGTAATCTTGAATAAATACGTTCAACGTACATCTTTTATCAAATATGGAAAATTTAAATCATATTGGCAAGTTTATTTAACTCTCGTCATTATTATATACTGGACGTATGTACCTATATATAGATTAAATCCTGGAAGTAGTAAGTAAATAGTGTTAACGTTTATAGTTATGATATCTATTTGTACGGTATATTTGAATATAATGCTAGTAGTAGTAGTACTGTAAATAGCCACAAAATGGGTATTTACGGTAAATTTAAAGAGCATAGGTAATCGTAAGCAAGCAACAGTGCTATCCTAAATGGTTTCAATTAATTACTACTCGTGCGCATTGTTTGTAGAAGCTTCTTACTCTTATCAATTTGGGTCGACTTCAGTTGTTGCAATGTTTTCTTTTAAAAACGACGTTGTACTTGTTTGCTTACGAAGTGGCGTCCTTTAAGAGGCTAAATTTATCGTAAAGTCGGTAGGTGATTACAAAGCTAAAACATAATCTAAAGAAATCTGGTATATTATATCAAACACAACCGTAGCATACGAGCGTCCATCGACAACGACCAAAGTCCAAAGGAGTATTTGTATTGTATCTAGTACATCACCGGTTCGTAGTCATTGTAGGGTAGTATTATGATAGGTGGAATGCAGCATAGACCAGTCTCCAGACATCCAATCTTATAGATTTTTGCAGAGAACTCTTTGCAGAGAAATCTCCGAAAAGTTTTAATTAAAGCTAACCCTACTGATTTTGTAGAAAATTGTAAATCATCCTTCGAAGATAAAATCAAGTATTTATTCAAAGAAGGATGAAGCTCTAATATGGCATATTGCCCAGAACTGATAAACAACCACTTGTATTGATGATTCAATGCTGTTCATGCATGCCAAAAGGATACATGCAATATATTTTTTTGTTGGTTCACACTTTCTAAGTTTCATTTCGTGGTTAAGTGGGTATATACCTACACCAAATTGACTACACCACGTGACCACCAATTGACTACGACCTACACCACGTTGACTATGACACGAGTAGAATAGTAGTAGGTAGGTACTTTATATTTTAGAGTGGTAACTACGAAATTAGAAGGTATGTGAAGTCCACCAACCCGGCCTACATCCCTCTCACTACGAGAAGGAGACCCGACCCTGTAGTGGGTCATTAATGGGTTACTGGCAGCAACGAAATTTGTGTAAATCAAAAGTACTTGAAAATATTGTGTATACACCCAATATTATGTACGTATATATATGCAACACATAGGTAATAAACCTTTTCTATCGATGATATAATTATCAATAGGAAATACTCGTAGTGTAGACGTTTATGTTACCTATAGAATAAACCGTTTTCGTGGTTTACTTAATTTTTAATTTTAATTTAAGATTGACATAAAATATTATAACATGTTTTCAACGTCTTCCTCGACATTTATTACAAAATAACTTCATTTCCTTACTTAGCTTTTGCTAAGTCAGCTTGCTGATGAAATAGTTTCAAACAACTATTTCAGTCCATCTTTTTTCTATTTTAAATAAATAATATTTAACATTTTGAGATTAATTAATGTTTAAAAATTTGGTTATCCAAAAGCATGCTTATCGTAACAAAAATATCTTATGACAACCAAGAAAATTTATTGAAAAAATATTTAAGTGCTTACATAATTGTGTGCCAATTAAAAGGATTATTAGATAATTAGTAGATTTGGTAATGTGATGCTGGCACACAGCCAAGGGTACTTGAAATCTAGATCCTGGCGCCAATTTTAATAGACTGTTTATAGCCAGTCCACATCAAAAACGAACAGAAAAAGTACGCGGTGAGGTGCTAAGCTGTCGATAAACATACCAGTCACCTTGAGTAAGGTCAATAGCAGTGGTAATGAGTTCGCATCCATATAATTATTATGTACCTATACTGTTATATTAGGTTCATGAGATAAGATAATGCATACATGGAAGATAGAGCGCGCATCGATTTATGCGGCTAATCAATTGACTCTAATTATAACTTCTCCTCATGTGTCAGTGTTATTAAAAAACATTACATTTTTTGCAATCTATGTAAGAAGTAGGTCTGTATACTGTTCCAAAACCAGTATTGTAATTATTTCTTGAAACACTCAGATCAAATTTTTAATTTTAAATTGTAGGTATGTATATCTGGCGTTTCTACCTTAATAGTATTAAATTTATCCAAATAATTACACAAGATGGAACATTTGAGGAATCTAGCTGCAAATATGCATATAATAAATTGCATACAGCTAGTTTAAACTAATATAAAACACTTATTGGCATGGCGGAAAGATAACATCAAAGGCGGTCATTATAGTGATAAATGACAATTGTCTTGTCCTTAAGGACAATATATGCCATCAAGCCGCGTGCAATATTACTTCTCGCCTTCGTTATAGTCATTAAGAGCTATTGTCAACGGCTGTATTGATATTTGAATTGAATGCTTCAATAGCCACCGCAGTTATCGCAGAGATCGATCGAGGGATAACTATTATACTCGTAACTGCTGTGCAAATTATTGCAGGCGCACCGTACTGTGGTGCCTGCCGATGTAATGGACAACGTCTTACTATATGTAGTTGAAATTGTAATGTCTATAATCGCTTATCTTCTCATTGCAAAAAAAGGTTTTCATATTACAGTGCTGACATTCGGGCCGTTGAAAACTTAAGTATTCAAATGCAGCAGCATAAAAGTAAAACTAGTCGGAAATGACAAATACAAGCAAAAATACGAAAAGGTTTAATCACTAAAAAGCTAATAGGTGTTCCAACGCACGAACCATAAATAGTAATTGAGAGAACAAATATTTACTTGTTTATTCATGGTTGACATGCGTCATCATTACAAGGAGGGAAGTAGGTACCTCGTGGAAGAACACTTGATCCGCCGCCGCCCACAGCCGCCGCCTCCGCCGAGCTTCGGAGTAAGCATTGTTCGACGACATCACAACGTCACCAAGTGATTGACACCGCATTAATTTCAACTTTAAATATTGCAGACCAGTCTATTGCGCTTACAGCCTTGTCCATCCATACCCTGGAGGATACGGTTACACAAAAATAAATACCTCTATGATGGGAATATTATCAGGTCGTAGGTCTTTAAAATAATAATATATAACACATAATTGTATAAATAATATAATACCTACTACAAGAAATTGAATTGTAACTTATTAAAATTAAACTAAAATAAAGTTTAATTTGATTTTAAATTATTTTCTAATTGTTCTGTTAGTACAGCGATTTCGAAGCAATTGGCTTAAATTAAACGATGATATTATCTGAACCATTGCCAACTTATAAGTAGTTGCCTCTGACACAGAATTCTAAGGAAGTGATTGTTATGGCTAGTTCACGTCCGTTTTACGATCGCCTAAGATGACTATCTACGGTTTAAATCACCTCCAAATATTGTCAGTAATACGATCTGTTCTTACCTAACCATATAAAAGAAAGTTTTATTAAGACATGTAAAACAAACAAAACTGTTTTACAACTGTGGGTTAATAGCAACCCCAATGTCGTTGTAACAAATTTACGTTTATTAAACTAAACTGTAAAATAATGAAAAACAAAACATAATTATTAGTAAGTAATGACTGTTATCGAATGTAGAGTAGTAGGTGTCCACTGAATTACTCACTATCATAACTATGCATGTTTAATTGTTATTTCCACTTAAACAAATCGACGCCGACCATTCATTCATCGGCCGACTTGTCGTTTATAAATAAACTTGTGATTATACTTATGGTTTATATAAATTGCAAATAAAGCCCTGCAGTTGTTATTCATAAGAAACTGCTACTAATTACAACTTTGATCCGTAATACATTAATATTGTTAGGTTATGGCGCTGGCGCTGTGCGGCGGTCATAGCCCAGTGGCTTAGAATTCGACCTCGAATCGAGGGATCCGGGTTCGAATCCCAGTGGCACACACCAATGACTTTGTAATAAAAGTTATGTGCGATTTATGAAATTAAATATCACCTGCTGTTACGGTGAAGGAAAACATCGTGAGGAAACCTGCATGCCTGAGAGTTCACACAAAAAAATGTTCTCAAAGGCATACGAAGTCCACCAACCCACAGTAGGCCAGCGTGGTGGACTAAGGCCTACATCCTTCTCATTGTGAGAGGAGACCCGACCCTGTAGTGGGTCATTAATGGGTACTGACATTAATATTGTATGAAAAGACTAGATTTCGTCTGCGATCTTGAACGAAATTACGGGAATATTTTTAGCACTGTATGAATTTGTAGAGCTGAACAATAAATAATAATAGATACATTGGATGTTACTAATTAGTAAAGCCGCTAAAATTCGATTCTAATGGATCTTTCATTTTAGGCATGGAACCCTAAATAACTATAGAATAAAATATAAGTTATTCTACAAACTCCTATGATCCAGAGAAAGTCAATACATACAATTTACAATACATAACATATGGTCTGTAAATAGCAAAACCAAAATACTCTCAATACTTACAACACCATTACAAACTAAGTATGTTATCTACGCAGACGTGTTGTCAGACATCCACATAGTATAGTTGCTTTTAGATTAACAATCGTGATAAAGCATGGAATCTATTGTTATTACACTCTAATTGATAAGTTTTATCTAATTATATACCGTAATTAGACCATTTCAAGTGTAATAATGTTTTAGATTTTCGCTGCTTTTTTTAACTTTTTATACGGCGAAAACTATATGTGTACTTAGAATTATAATAGTTACGTTTATCAACGGATACGATTACCATAGCACAAGTTCACCGCCTGTTGTGGATTCAGAAATGTGGGTGTGAGTTGCCCCCAATTTATTTATCTATTTAATAAATACAATTGTTCATAGTTCTCGAAGGTGCAAAATGTTAATTAAATAATACGTAACTCTAAAATAATTATATATATAATATAAGATTTATAATAGACCTATGATGTACTTACTCCATTCAGTTTAACATGGTAGCCATTAAATACCGTTATATGTATTATTTTATAAGAATAAAGTGACCAGAAAATTCTATTGATTGTCTCATTACTGTTATTCTTAAGATTAGTGCATTCACGTATTAAATATTTTGATATAAGATACCTCAGGATCCCCTTACCTACTGGGTCCTTTTACATGGAATTGAATAAAGGATTATACAAAATATACAATCAGTAATTTAAAATAGTTATAATTTTTATAAGCACATTAATTGATTTTAATGTTAAAATTGTTGCAGGTAACAGCGCCGAAGTTTCCGGTGGTGATCAAAATCGGTCACGCTCACAGCGGCGTGGCCAAGGTGAAAGTGGACTCCTTGGCAGACTTCCAGGTATACCCATTCTTTTACGGATTTGGTAATAACATAGTTTTCCTCCTCACTTTGTAACAGAGTCACGAAAATTCTTTTACTTAGTGAATCACCCCAATTGCCTTAAGACTTGGCGCCCATTCCTTTCATGTGGAAACTATTCAAATTAAGATTTATGATTTATGTAATGTAGGAAATATATGTTTTAATACCAATATACTTTTAACAGTATGTTATTAGGTGAAGAAATAAAATTTGTAAGAATTACAACTGTTAAACATTGTTAATAAAAAGAGTATGTAACTTCAAACATTTATAATTTTGCTTTAGATCAGCATTATTTGTTAAAAAGTACATGAATCGAATATTATTTACTGATAAGCTGTATAAACATTTAAACCTCTGTAACGTTTGAGGTAATCATTATTTCGATCATTTTCCTTTGAAGAATGACTCAACAATTTTAACTAGAAAATTTTAGCTAGAAACTATGTAAGTATTCAAATATGTTAATAGGATTAAAGGCTCTAATTATCTTTTATTGTCTGGAGTAATACAGTGACTCTTTGAAAATTTATGTTGAAAATTAAATTTAAAATTTAAAAAGACCCCCGACACAATAACAACAATTTTCATTGCACATTTTGTGATGCTCTTTCATTTGAGACCCCACTCGATTTTATTTGCAGACATTCGGTTATTCTTCCCCACTTTCACCCCCACAACTTTTAAACGACTCAACCGATTTTCATCAAACATGTCTAAGAACACTCGCCCGTAACTCACTTTTCATGCAAAAAAAACTTTTCATACAAAAAAAATTTATATCGCTTCATCCGTTCGTGAGCTACGGTGCCATGACAGACAGACAGACAGACAGACAGACAGACAGACAGACAGACAGACAGACAGACACGTCAAACTTATAACACCCCTCCTTTTGCATGGGGGGTTAAAAACAGCTAATGTTACGTCGGTTAATAGTTGGGATTGTTCAAACACTCACGCGATAAATAATTTCTCTAATTTGTAGGCACACAGAGAGAGAACTTTTAAATCCAGGTATTATAATAATATTTCCCAACTAGCTACGATTCTTTTTAAAAACATTTCAACAATTTACGAAAATGGATTTCCCAACTAGCTACGATTCTTTTTAAAAACATTTCAACAATTTACGAAAATGGATTGTGTTTAAATTAATTTCAGGACATCGCTGGAGTGGTGGCAATGTTGGGCACATATTGCACAGTCGAGCCCTACATCGATGCCAAATATGACATCCATATACAAAAAATCGGCACCAACTATAAGGCGTTTATGTAAGCAATGAACTTCATTTCACGCACTGTTAATGTAGTGAACATATTTAAGAAACAGTTTGTTTTATAATATTTCCAGATATCTCTACATACTTGAAATGGAAAACTAAGTTTTTATAAAACGTTTTAAATAAAACACGTTATAAATAATTATATTAAATTTTTTGAAAATATTGAAAATATAGCTTTAGCGTTTCGTTTTATTAGGCCCATTACTTACTTACGCACTACTTTTACTTTTTAACACCTGTGTGAGTATTATATTGACGTATAATCGAAGTTAAAGGATATGTCCGTCCATACAGGCGCTTTGAAATGTACCATTTTATTAAGTTTTGGAATATGGTTTTATTTATATGGATTTATCGGATGGCGTCTTTTGAATTAAAAATGGTGATTGAACACCTATTTGCAAATTTTTTACCCCAGGCGCAAGTCCATTTCCGGAAACTGGAAGACAAACCAGGGATCTGCTATGCTCGAAGCAATTGGTATGAACGACAGATACAAGATGTGGATTGATGAGGTGAGAAGGATGGTTTAATAACATTTAAAATTCCTACTTTTTTGAGGCGACCACATCAGTCCAGTGTAGCAACGCACCTATGCATGATCCAAGATAAGATAGGATTTCTACGGCTATTTGAGGTTGAACGTATATTTAAACGTTTGAGGTTGACCTTGACCACTGAACTAATGCGGGTTGGTGGACTTCGCAATACGAATTTATAATTCTATAAAGTGCACATTTAAGCATATCATTGGTGATTGCGACGTGGGTTCGAATCTGAACTCGAACTGATCACTGTAAAGAAACCCCAAATAAACGTTTAATTTTTGGTTTGATTAAAGGTTAGAAGTAGATAATCATTTATCAATTGTAGCCCGGTATCAATAGACATATCTTATGGGATTATTTCTCACTTTTACAGGTGAGCGAGATCTTTGGTGGTCTGGAAGTGTGCGCCTTGGAGCTAGTTGTGGGCAAGGACGGTCGCGAGCACATTATCGAGCTCAACGACTCTGCTACGTCCTTCATGGGAGACTCGCAGGAGGAGGACCGCCGCCATCTCGCCGAGCTAGTGTTGCAACGCATGCAGGTAAGAACGCAGCGATATTAGTGTCGTATAAACTACAAAAAGCTATTTATTGCTGCGATTTAAGGCTGTATAATGACTGAATATGTGATTTCAAGAGTTTAAAGTAATATAACGCAAACATAGAGTCCATACTTGTTTTTCTATGTTTACTTTTCGTGCAAAATTTATTTGAAAACTTTTGTCTACCTTCAACCAATTATAATGGCCTTATAATCTTTTCAGTTTTCCCATGCTACCTAGGTATACAGCAAACACTTCAGCAAACACACCTATCCATCCGAATCGCATGCTACTCGTAAATAAAAACGTGCTGTTTTCCCACATTGAATGAAGATTACCACTGCCGAGATCTAATGGCTCTCCTAGCTCACTCAGTAGTGGAGTCAAGGGGAGAGTTAAATTAAAACGAGTTAGATCCACAGTTAGTGCAGAAACTTGACAAAGTTATAGAAAACAGATTTTTATTGATTGCCAGATAAAAGATGAAGTCTAATACCTACAACCCTGTTTCATCTTTGTAATCCACTGCGTGTCCTTCACACTCCAGTCGGTGTGTCGCCCGGGGATCACGAAGACGACATCTCGCAGCTCGGTGTCGGGCAGCGGCGCGGCGTCGCCCGAGGAGCGCGTGGCGCCGGGCCCGCCCGCCGGCCCGCCCGCCGCGCCGCCGCCCGCGCCGCTCGCCACCGCCGCCAGCATCGACCGCCCGCTGCCGCCCATACCCGCCGAGCCCTCGCAGCCGCCGCCGCCGCCGCTTGCGCGTCGTGACTCGCAAGGTACTTCATCGGCTCTGCCCCTTAACACGTTCAGTAGCTTCGAAACGCCTAGTGGCTCCTTGTATAGTAACCGTCATGAGTCGTGAGCACAGATGTTTAGTGTGCTAAAATAGTATACCTACTTTATGATGGGGGGCCTTCTAAAATTCTAAATATTATTTAGATAACATTTATCTTGAAGTTCTATCCAAATATGTTTAACCACTTTTCAACATAATTACCCTTCACTGTCGTACAGCATCCCAATCGTCCACGGTGTCGTCGACGTCGGCGGCTCCGAGCGCGGGCAGCGGGACCAGCGCGCCCGCCCAGCAGACGCCCTCACGCGGCGGCTTCGCCCGCCAGGGCTCCCTCAGTGCAGCGCTCACAGAGGATGCGGAGGACACCATGAAAAACCTCCGCAAGACGTTTGCCGGGATCTTCGGTGACATGTAATCCAACCTTCTTAACCTACAAAATCATCTCTGTAGCTGAACCGATTGTGTTAGTAAGCAAAAGTAACGTGCTACTTACGCAATCGGTACGGTCCAGCATTAAAAGTACCTTCTATTGAGAAATCAGGCTAAATTTAGGGATCGTCTATTAGTTACGCTACGCGGTAGGGAAATCTAGACATTGAAGTGTTTCATTTGACTTTAGAAACCTTCTGTAAAGAATTACTTGCGTTTCGATCGGAAATGTATTATTATTTGGGTGAAATGACTATAGGTATATCTGAGATCTACAAACCATTGGCAATTGAAACTGCGTTCTATATAAAATACATAATGAATTGCACTTAAGTTTTAAAACATTAAAAAATAAGAATTTGGCACTACCATAGGTACTTTTACAGACTAAAGTGCAATGTGAAAAAAGGTAAAAATCGTAAAACGTAAATAATAGGGGATCCCTTACAGCTTGCCTAGTTGGGCTCTGAAAAAATCAAAATTAAACATGTTGATGCAATGCCCCTTTTATACGTACATATTGGTAGACGGCTAGCGAGATGACTACCAATCACTAATTCACTAGTGGTACATGATTTTAATAAAGTGACATCACCTCATTTAAATCAACTATTTTCTGTTTCTTTCATTCAGATGAGGAATAAAAGAAAGAAAATCGATTTTTTATATTTACATATTGTCAGTTGTTTGTTTCAATTTACACATCGGAAAAATGCGTAAGTTTAATTAATTAATAGTAATTGGGTCAAGTAGATTTTTATACTTTAATGAATGAATTTTCGAATTCATTTAACGTTACACATAATTTGTTATAAAATATTTCGTACCATTTCCAATAGATCTGCAATATAATGTGTTTGAAGAAACCTAGATAGATACCAAACAGTTAAAATAGTTTTAATGTAAAATAAATATAGATTTTTTACCATAAGTTTATTATAAAATACGATAATATGAATCAACTGAGCTACATTGTGATCGAACCTGATTGTTACGACAGTAGGACTTCTGTCTGTCTCGCTGGAGCTCTTCGACTCTCTTCTGCCTACAAGTATGTCTCCTTCTAGAGGAGTGGTTTCACTTAACCGACTATTATATAAACGTTGCTTGTTTGGTGTCTAATGTACTTTAGAAAGACGAATGATTGGGCAATAATTAGAGTCTAATGCAATATTATAAGTGTTAATTTTTAGTTGTCTGTGGATCGCTTCCAATTTTGGGAGTGTTAGCACTTAGCATAGAGATCGTTCATTTTAACTCGAAGGTATTGCTATAAACTCAGATTGAATTATATCTACAAACAATAGTTTGCAGAAATAATTCAGTACATTCCTACCATATTTAGGTAGTCAAACGACTTTTATGAAGTTTGAGCTATAGGGTACAAAAATTATAATTTGTGTTGTGTAAAATTATTTAATATCATGCTAAAGTTAATTATTTTATAAGTTTAAATACTAAATTTGAGCAATAGAAATTTTTATATAACAATGTATTTTTTAATATTTTGAAGTGCAGTAGTAGTTATATCCTATTTATTAAACATCTTCATTAGAGACCAATCTATAAATAAAAATGATGTTATAATTGAGGATTGAAAGAAATTTTAAAAAGGAAGGATGAAATTGATGGAGGCGGAGCTGATGTAAACGGTCATGTTAGCTATGCTACTTAAGACAATATTGTTGAAAGCAAATATTACTCCACATTTTATATCTTATTATTACTAGTTAAATCTTAGATTTAAGTATACTGTTATAACTGTGTATGCGTCTCATAATATTCCAACCATGTTATCTTTTGCAGAAGATATTTCTTACATATTATAATTATGGTTATTCACGCCCAAACAACACGATATTTATATTGAGCTTTATGCTCTGTATACGTAAAATATGTATCGTATATTATATATCGTATATCGCATTGTAGTGTTTGTATGGTATTCATAAGCATAGACTTTGGGAGTGATTGTAGTTTCACGGTGTGATGTTAGGCGAGTGTCATATCAAAGAAGTCAATAATATAATCAGTAATTCAGTATATTGTTAATCTTGCATTGCGCTTTTTCTACCGTTTAAAGATTTTCAAATTTTAAACTAATCTTACGACTATATATTATATAAGGATACATTATTTATTCTTTAGCTATGTGTAGTAGATACTTCATGTATAAGTAGTGACAGCAAGAGTTAGCAAATTATTTTAGTGAAATTATTTTATCCTTATTACTAGTAGGTACCCATTCCACTTGTTATAAAATTCTACAACGAAGTTAAATGTATACAAGAAGCCTTAAGTCAAAGTTGATAAGTAACTTAATTTGTGTTGGCCGTTACATTATTACATTATATTGTAGTCTGGCATTTAGGCCTTGACAAAGTCGAACGAAATCGGAAAATGTTGTGGTTAGATATATCGAACACGCACCTGTAGCTAGATTTTGACACGAATCCAGTAGTTTATTAATATACGTATTTTATATAATATCTATAAAATGCGCAATTAGACGACTATAGTTGTCATATTTAAAACGGTAGAAAATATTCAAGAATATTTAATTATGTTATAAATTAATTAAAGTTCGTTGTTTCAAATTTACTTTAGGTACATTGTTCTGCATTTCATAAATAACTAAGATTTATATAATAAAACACTAATTATAATGCTGTTGTTGTTGTTGCTAAATATCGTAAACAAGTTATACAATATATAATCGTGTGAAAGTATGTATTGTTGGTGTCATCGCAATAATATCTACGAAATGCATTTTAAATTGTCATAAAATATAGATATTCGGTTGCCATGTGTCACTTCCTACTGGGATTTTGCTGTCTGTAAAACATTATTGCGATGAAACTTTCCGTATTACTAATGTTAAATTTTAAAGACACACGGCGTGGATGATTCAAATGTGAAATAAATTTACAACTAGGTAGATGTTGGTACAGAATCCAAATTAAAATTCTGCTTCATTGTATAAGAAAATTTTCTTTTAAGAAAACAAACAAACTTACCGCCACGTATTGTATTTATGCAAATATTGCAGGTGATTTGATTTACGTATTTTGTATTTGTAGTAAATAATTTAAAATATATTTTATAATTAACAGAACTCTGTCATCCATGTCTGTGTTTGAAAGTAATATTTAAAGGAATTTGAATGCATGTTAATCTATATTATAATGAATAAATACCTCGTTTGGTAAGTCGATAATAAATTTGTGTTTTTATTTCAATGTTAAGAATAAATCTTATAATAATATACCATGGCGGTAAAAATGCAATTAAGGATTTATAAAGTTTCAATAATTTTAAATTAAAATGAGTAATTTCATTTCACATTAATTGCAATAATTATGTTAACGAAAATTCAACACATACCTAATGGTATTTTTAAACATTTAAAAATATTTCAGGAACTGACAAAATAATAAAAACGAAAACAGTATCTAAAATATTAATTATGAATAACCGGGGGGATCCATGCCTGTGTTGAGGCTGTAGTTCCGGTACATGCCCGCGGCGGCCAGGCGGTTCGTGAACGTCTGTCCCGCGGGGAAGAACACTGAAGGAACTGAGTGGATACCTGGAAATATGCAATGTGGATTTATATCTCATGCCTGAACCGAGATCTTTACCTTCATTTAAACTTTCCACCTTTATCAAACCTTATGAACCAATCGCAATTACATTTACATGGATAAATTCTTGATCCATTAAATGGTCCATAAAATAAATTAAAAAGCTCTGTGAATTTCAAGTTAAGTTTGGACGTTTCATAAAACTTCTCCTATCGATGTCTAACAAAATCGCTATACAGGTACAATTTAAGGTACCTTTTAAATAGGTCTTCGAGTACGGAGTTGTATTGTATAATTATGACACCTAGTTAGTTCACTGATGGACAATTTGATTATTGGATAATGTTAAAATATGCCTCAGAGAGGAATGCTCTACTTTGATGCTAATAATAATGTTAAAAATTTGCCATTAAAGAGTGGAATTAAGTTAATTAGTAAATAAAACAGACAATTTTATTATTTCTCATTTATTTGCCATCACTTAAAAATAAAAAATACAAACCCAAGTGCTTACATGTGTTAACTATTTAACTTAATGAAAAAATCTCTTCTCACTCATCCCTAATTTATAGTGATAAGTAGGAATAATTCTTAAATAAAATAATTCTTAAAGAAAACAAACTTAGCTATTTAATCTGCCCTTAAAAATAAAAAACATTTTAAATAAGTACTGCAATTAATTTAGCGGCTAATATTGAAAGATATTTCAATAGTATTAAATCCTTAATTCCTTTGAAATTATTTAGGTGGTGCTGGATCCAACCCAGTGTTAAGAGAATAGTTCCGGTACATGCCAGACGACGCCAAATAGTTTGAGAAACGCTGACTCTTCGGGAAAAACACCGATGGTGTCGTGTGATATCCTATGTAAAACACGTAATATTTTATACACTCCATCACATTATGCACAAATTGGTAGACATACTAGTACGTAGTCCGTCTTAGTACTTATGTGCTTATTTCTACAATTTCGAAAGGGAGTGAATAATTTTTATTTCGTTATGTTTTGTCCTTTATGAGACATTATGTTAAAACCGATTATAATGTGCTTAAGATTACTGCGTTTGAAAATAATATTTATTATAATAATGAGATTATAATTAAACCATGAAATAATCCTACATAAAGTAGCAGAGTATTTAAGTTAAGTACATACCTGGTGGATACCATCCGTATTCACTTGACGAGGTTCTGTAGAAAGGATGCTGGTTACTCACTTGACAACCGTAGCCGTTAAACCAGTCTGTAAATAAATAAATCAATCAATCAATCAAATAATTCGTTATAAGTAGAGATACAAATTAATGTAAAAATTATGTCAAATTAGTAATATAACAACATGCTTGTTATCTGGTTTATATCTGGTTTTAAGCTTATTGACCATGAAAAGTTGCAGGTACACATTACACACCTTTCTTCTTACTAAAATAAACTTATCACAAATAGTTTGTAGGATATGGATCCTAGAAAGGCATGGGCCTTTCTCAACAACCATTTTAATCTTGATCATGTGGCCTTTGCTCTACCGACTGTAGGTATAAGGTATTTATCAAAATATTTTCGACAAGAATGTGTGCAACGAATTAATGATTATATTTTATTTTTCATCGTAAATTCTTCACACGTAACCCGCATCTATCTGCCTGCATGTTGTATTTACGCATCAATACTGGATCAACGACACTTGCTACCTTCTTTAACCTCTACGATATCGATACCATTGATCCTTTTCTGATGCGTATCTATAAGTTGAACGTTACACGACTTACAGTAAAGTGACTGGCATTAATGGCATTACGTGACGTGATGACCGTATGAAAAAACAATTACATCCCCTTCTGGTGACATTTCTCTCTCTTTCTCTCTGTCTGTTACACTTGCATACAAACAACGTGTGTGTTTTTGATTGTCACTACGTTCCTGGCGGAACTATTTTTTACATTTAAACGACAATTATTAATCGTGTACTAACTTAACACATTAGGGCTTTGTCCTATTCTAGTTCGAGAATACGATGTGCCGTTTAAAAAGTTACGGCTATCACGTATAGTACCGTCCTACGTATAGGTGAGGTACTACTTAGGTACGCATGTTTTGAAAAATTGAATACTTACTTCCTTTGATAGGGTGGATTAGCGGATGGTGGATAGGTGGATTTAATAATGACACCACACATCAAAAGTAAAAGAACATAAAATAAATTCAAATATAGTGCATCATAGAAAAAGTATAAGTGGACAGCATCACGACCTTCCAACATCCTTAGATATAAACTCTTTTAGACTACACCTTAGGTACTTTAAATGACTCATATAGGTCAATGTTTAAATTTCTTATAACTTAAAGAAAACATAAAGGTACTACATTACTAATTAGCTAGAATTTAAAGTTATTTTATTGTCAAAATAAAATTAACATACGTGGGTGCTCAAATCTCTTCGGTAAATTGCAAGTGGAAAACAAATCGGAAGTTTTGAGGTCCGGTTTTCTTATTTCCTGCTGCAAACTCGCTCTGTCCACGCAGGTGGCTGAACAAAAACCTGGTTCCTGCGGTTGTGAAGGTTGTGCACCTTCCCTATCGGTCATTATTAAAGGAGAATACTCTGTAAAATTATCTTGTGTAAATAAATATACGAAAGGTCGCTTGGTCAAAATTTGTTTGTTGCTATGGAAACCTGTAAATTCTCTTTTATTTTCCTGATTTATTACTTTTTTGTCTATGGTCTTTGGTAACTGAGCACATGCACTTTAATTCTGACTAATTCTTTCTTATAAATAAAATTTACATGAGAAATACTTTATAGAATATAGAAATAATGACTGTAGATAAGTAATAATTACTAAACAAATTCCTACCTCCATACAGGAGGGGTTACTGCCGTGATTCTACCCTTAACCTCAAGGACTCAGATAGTAAACCCAAATATTTATTTATTAAGGATCATAACCATCCATACCCGTGTGTGTGCATAATAAAAGACTAATATGTCTGAATTATCCTGAAAAGCTTCCCCATCCGAGAAAGCCTAAGCAGGCTTTAGGCTACACTGCTATTAGATGTTACCACCATCCTGGTAACGTTTTCAAAAACGACACGCTTCTCCTGACAATTCTAAAATAATTAACACGCTATAAATTTCAGTAGGTAGCATATGCATTTAAAATCGCCACTAAACCAAGGATAAGTATAGGTACTTACAACATAACTTTTATGTTCTATTCTAATAAAGTCTGCAAAACTAGTAGCGCTATCGTACGCTATGCTTATTCCGAACTACTGAGTTACATAAGGATACACATATACTGAATTATTATATTCAGACCCCTCTTTCCCAGTGGGCACTTGGGGCAAGTGCCCAGGGCCCCGCGATCGATAGGGGCCCCACTCAGATCAAATACAAAGTTCCTAGTTCCTGTCGATAACCAATATTTATTACCAAAAACATATAATTCGAAGAAATCGAACCTTAATTAATGACTACAATAGGGGCCGCATTATCCTAATATGCCCAGTATTGCCGAGGGACTCCAATTGGTTAAAGACGGCTCTATTATTATGATTAATTACATAACAAGTAATAATAACCATTGAAATGACTAATATAGATACATAAATATAATAATATGTAGGTACATATTTAGCAATAGGTATCCCTTTTTTACAAATAATATCAACGACAACATAAGCTATAACTGCAAAATTGTACAAACAAGGGCCTCTTCAACCCTTTTTATTTCCCACTCGTGCCAACACGAGTCTTTCCCCGTTTGAGCTTGAATATACCTGAAATCTGAAAAAATCACTTTAATAAAAGCGAAAGACGTTCATACACGTAGGTCTTATAGATATAAAATGTATAAGACAATTGAACGTTTTGTGTCCGATAACCCTTAGCTCATTGGGCATGCATTGGACTGAATGTAGGACTGAATATATTAGCCGTTATCAGCAGTATCAGGACGACGACAGACACTGAACGAGTGGGTGACTATCGCTCCGCTTGAGCTAACATACCTACTCGTACGCTTTGCACCAGTAGTCACAAAACGGCTGGCGATATCACTAGTTTAAAATTAACAATTTTATAATACCTCATTTATAGGCTACAATATAATCATTGCTCATATCTTACCTTGAGTACACAACATTGTCAAAAACTTCAGCCAAAGTCATTTGAGTGTCAATAGCGAAATGAAAACAATAACAGTAGAGGAGCCTTTTAACTTAAAAGTAGTGAGGTTTGAGTTGGACTTTGCAGCTCTCAACCCGCCAAAACAGAAAATTAAGGAAAAATGCAAAATTATCAAGATTCCTAAAGTGAATTGTAGCCGAACACCATCAATTATACCATCACCTCCCCCGCTTCAAAACACTAAGGTAGGTTACTTGAGGGTATCGCATAAGAATACTGGCTACTCTTTATTAGTAATTAGTTACTATTATTTTTATTCAAGCTTTCTGACTTCATATGATGAGAATTGATGAGATGTTTTGCATTTAAAACCATTAATTTATTGTTTACGATATTGTGTTTGACAAATATTTTACTCTCTTTTTTCAATTAGAAACGGGACGTAAAAGAATTAGTAGAAGAGCTCCTTGACGAACTATATGCAGGGCAGCGGGACTGGAGCAGTAACAGTGTCAACGAATGTAGTCATGGGTAGGAATCTGCTATAGCTATGCCTACAGTAGAGAGTCGATTATCGGGACTAAAACATTAATGCACGTAGTTGTGTATTCGGTTAATCGATAATCTGTATCGATAGTCGGGATTACTGAATAAATGAAAAAAGGTAAGTATTTTGTTCACAATTATACTCGCAAATCGACTTCCTTAATCCAAATATGCTGAGGCTGAAAAATATTCAGTTCCTTCAGTTTCTCCCAAAATTCTCTACAATCCTTCAGACCATCAGACCCTTCCTAAGCGGCGTTGAGCTACCAAACCCATTTACACGGTACACCTCTGCATGAAGCCGAATAATCGCGAATCCGTATAACCTAGGAACGGATAATGGAGTCTCTACTGTATTGTAATCAAACCCCAAACAAGGTCAATGTCAATAACATGAATATTTAATCTTAGATCCACTCAGGCAGCGTCGACAACGTCCTCTCAGTCTATTAACGGGGATCACACGGATGCTATTGAGCGAAACTACTTGGAAGGTTTAGGTAATTTAATATTTTTATGATTATATTAATTATTTAATTAATTTAAGTTTCTTATATTCATTAAATTTTAATGTGTTTAAAACAGCTTGCAAACAGGCAGACGTTAACAGGTCACTGCATCTAATGTGGTGTCCATCGGTTGCAATGACCCGCAACGTAGGTACACAATCACCCGGCTTTAAATAATATTCTAATTGAAGTCGTACGAGGTGAAAGTTCTATTTGAGGTCGTTCGAGGGCCTTGTAACGTGAGGTCAGGACTAAGACAATCGCCTCAATATGTTTATCTCCAGAAACCACATATTCCCAAACCGGAATACAAGACATAAAGACCGTGCGGTAGTTTATGAAGTACCTCCTAGTGCAAGCCAAATGGTTCTACCTAATTTATTAGACTGAGCGCTATCTCTTTTATTGCTTCATTTTTAGAGTTACTTGAGCTCCAGGATCAAGTCCATGAATACACAAACAGACTGCAAGCAGCAGGGGAGAGACTGGCGAGATGCTTGCGAGTAAAGGACCGATTGCGAAGACAGCAAAAGAGACTTTGTGCTGCCTTTACTGTGCTTCTACGACACATAAGTATATTTTTTAAGAACAATTATCAAAAAAATACTCGTATCCAAAGCAATTTAAAAACTTATCGGGCTATTTCTGGATTTAAAAAAAGATTAGATACATATATTATCCATTTTCAGTTAGATCACCCATTTTCAGTAACGATACAGAATGATGTGGACAGAAATAGTGTAAAGTTATGTCAAAGCCCATTCACAATTTTCATCTCAAAAGCTATTACTTATTATTTCCGGCTGCAGTGATGAACGCGAATCTATTCATGAATAGAGAGAAGCTAGATACGACGCCCGCTTCATTCAGGGTCCAAAAATAACCTTACGCACATCAAAGAAGTATGTACAGGGTGCTTTTCAATTTGTATTTGACACTGACGTACACAGCGGCAACGAATCAATACACGACGCACACAGCAATATCAGTAAGCCGATCGCGCATGCTCAGAAATCAGAGCCACGACACTCGGTTTCGGAATCCTATTCGACTCTATCTTCACTGTTGTCCTGGCATCGATTTGAATTAAATACCAATGCTATATTGTAGTACAGGGCGGCTTACCCCACCGCTACGTTTCGCGAGTTTACCCGTAAACATCACATCAGCTGGTCGACAGCGCGGGCTCAAATGTATCGCAGCGGCAGATATGTCATATTATACCCCGATTCTGCGCTTTGTTCCACTGCCTGTTTTTAATGTACCATTAATTCGATTTGTGATGATTATGTTGTTTTCATAGTCCACGATTAATAATGACGTGTCTGCCTGCAGTACCGCTGCGACGAAATAAACTGGCAAATAATTAAGTTTGTGATTGTGCAGTTGAAAGAATGAATTTACTGTCAAATGTGTGCCGAAAACAGAACCCATGAGTGCGCTCTTAAATTCCCTCAGGAACTTAGCAGGTTCTTCGAGGGCTACCACAGGTACTATGTATATAGATAAGAATGACTCCTTACATCGTTTACGTTTCGTTTATAGAAATAAGATAAACGCTGGAAATAATTGAATGAAGCTTAATAATAAGTTACCTATTGTTCAAATGAGACATGCATCGTACGATCATTGCATTAATATTTGATCAATTGCTCTCATAAATACTTGATTAACAATGAAAATGTTTCACTTACATTTTTTTTTTTATTTTTTTTAGATGGTTACATAATACAACTGTATGTATCATTTTAAAAACGGATAACTGAAAAACATAATTTGCTCGACAAAATTGTCAAATTCTATAATATTCACATAATTTTGTTATTAGATAGTAATACTTTCATATCTATTATAAATATAGCTGCCATTATTTTAATATTCTCATTCCTTCCTGACTTACATTCAGGATTGTGGAAATAAAAGTTATTTATTTTATCTTAACAGTCATTAATTAGTATTTACACGCTCTGCATTGTTAGCCATTGGGGTTTGTTTCCATGAAAGAAAAATATCCATTGATTTTTCAAGTGTCATACGTAGTTACTAATTATAAAATAATGAAGGCTCAACCTAAATTATTTATGTGCAATGTGCTAAGAACATTTTTAATATTTCTGTTACTGAAAAAATATGCTTGTTGTTATTTTCTACTTTCAATTAACATTACCTACCTACTGAAAGAAAAACAGAAAAAATATTTTGTTTTAAAGTTGTACTGCAGTAACCGCTCGCTTTGAATAAATGCTCATGCAACTCTCTAGCATCTTTTTGAGCCACTAGTCTTGCACTTACAACGCAAAAAGCTTTTTGTATGTACGTACGGTACAATACATACAGTGAAGTTATATCACCCTCTGTAACAGGGGAGGGCAAAATATTCTCTCTTTCAGCACTAGTTTCTAAAAGGGACAAGCTAAAAACTCACTTGCTATAAGTTTGTAAAAAGCGTTAAAGTATACGAAGAAAAAAGAAATTTATGGATTATAAAATAGGTATACCCTATACTTTGCTGCAACCCTTTTTATCGGCCACTGTTGTCCAAGGGTCTCTCCCCACAACAGAGGGAGGCCTGGAGTATGCTCCTCCATCTGCTTAAACTTTCTGGCTAAAACATTAAAGCTAATAAGTAACTTAAAGAAACCTTAGAGTTGTCAAACCGTAGGCTAAATCCTTATAGCGTTTATGCCTACAGCGGCAAGTGAGTTTAGTAGTGTGTTTTCCCGAAGCAGCTGACATCTGGATCAGGTCCTCGAGAAACCTCGAGAAGCTAAAGTAATTGTTACGGTTTTGGCAGGTGGAGAGAGCGGCGCGCGGTTCGGAGTGACTCCCGGCAACGAAGGGCCCGGCGAGGGTGGGTACGCGGAGTGGCTGCACGCGATGCGGCTCGTCGCGCGCCTGCCCGCCGGCGTTCCTCATCATTTTCGCAGAAAGGTATTACTATCTATAATAGTATACTAACGATATATGAAAAAGTCAGTGGGTGTTGTTTGCGATCAAAAGGTTGATAAACTTTTTCTACTTTAACGACCCTTCTATTCTGTCGACACATACAGTGCGTTGGGGTAAGTTCGGATGGTTTTTAACTGCATTCGTAAGATGTTGGCAATTATTTTGTTTCTCATAATCTATACCAGTCAGTTTTTCCATATCACAAACTTTGCTTTTCGTGACAAAACTTTTACTTCACTTATCGAGAGCAAAGGAAAATACTCTATTTATGGAATTCCTTTGAAAAATGTTAACATAGACGTACGTTTTTATTTTATCGACCCTAGGTACTCGTACACCTACTTCTGTTGAATTTCAAGAAAATATTTTTTAATATGGAGAATATGGAAGTATATGAATCACTATAATATGACTATGTTTCAAGGCACATAAACTAACCTACATTGTAATGTTACGTCCTTTTTAATCGAATTTAGGCTAACCATTTTTTACACAGAACGAATCAGACAAACATTCAAACGAGCCATCTAATGGTAAGTGTCTATGCCTATGAATACAAGCACTCTTTCTCTTTTTACGCGTTTTTGAAAAACCCCATAGTCCCGTGTAAGCAACTCGTGGAACTGCACAGATATAACACGAATATTATTATCTCAATCATACATATGATTGGTCAACTTTATTTCAGCTATGGTTGAACCTAGCGGAGCGACACCTCACCGCGCGGGGCATCGAATGGAGTTCCGCCGAGCGCGCCTGCTTCCGCGGGACCGCGCTCCCGGACGACGCTGAGTTGGGTGCACAAATTCTTAAAGTAAGCCTCTGCATACAAAATACAGTTACCATACCAATTTGATAGGTTGTAGAGCCATATTAACATGAGCCGGATATTCGCCCTAACAACACGCCGTGAAGGTACCTATATGTATATAAATTTTTTTATGCTATAGATGAGCCGCAAATACATACAAATGATAATTAGGTACTAGACACAAATGTAGACACAAATGAAATCGGACCAGTGGTTCCTGAGATTAGCGCGTTCAAACAAACAAACAAACGCTTCAGCTTTATAATATTCAAATAATAATAATAAAGTAAGGTCAACCGGGGTTATTGCGTACATAAGGGTAAATGCGTCTTTTAAAGATTCTATTAAACCCAAACTGTTTAAAATTATTTCTATAGTACCCAGCCCTAGTATACGGTGTACTTTACAGGCAGGTAGGGTAGGAATCAGTATCCATAACATCCCGTTATGGATATGAAATTTCGGATACGGATAGGTTTCGGATATAGGAATGATTACTATACCGGATACGAATGCGGATATGAAATTATTTCGGATTATCCGTTAGTTTCGAATAATTTCGGTTACGGATATTAATTTTTTAAGCATTTACCACATTGTTTACATTTTGCGGAATCGACAGTCATTTTATCAAAAAATGATCAAATTACACTCGATTTAGGACGCATTTTGTTCCAATTCAATCTCTTATTCCGTAACACAACACTTTGGTTTAAAATTTTCGAACTATTTGTAATAACTTGTCATATAACGTGTCTCAATTAGGAGCCGCCCCTATCCGATATTATCCGAAACGTTTATTTCGGATTCGGTTACGGTTACGGATATTTTTTATATCGGATATCCGACAGTTTTCTAAGCTCCCTAACATCCCTAGTAGGAATCATTTTAAAAGGCTCAGATTAAATAGAATAGTAAGCAGCGCAAGGAAACAGAAATCAAGTAATTTAATCATATCAAAGAAAATACTTTGCTTTCATTAGATATTCACAAGTCAAACAAATGGCAAATAGATGAAATAGATTATTATCAAACTATTACCATTTACATATTTTTAGTAGTAGTGCTGTAGCGTTATTTAACATTAAGCGTTAGCATTATTACCAGAAATTTTAAATATTTTATACATACTACCTACTCTTACTTTACCAATAGGTGCATACAAAATTCCTAAAATTTGTTTATATTTTTCATATTAGATAGCATTAATAATTATATTTATATTGCTTTTTAAGGACTTACATCGAACCGGATGCTCACTTTTCTGTGGAGCTGAAGGCCGTGAAAATCAAGCAATGCTTCGGAGGGTCTTGTTGGCGTATGCCAGGTAATAAAGTTTTGTAAGAGCCCCAAGCTTTTATTAGTAAAAAAATTACTCTGGGGGAAAATGTATTGTTAGAGGTTATTGTATCACTAACATTGACACAGCTGTTCCAAAATAAAAGCGACTTAAAAATAAAAGGACACTCCATCTTGACATGCAACTGACATCTTTTATTTATCATACAGCCTTCTTTATAGCACCGGTTAGTTTGTTCAAATAAATTGATGTTTAATGAGCTTACAAATTCGTCTCTTCTTCTTTCAGATGGAATAAGGATGTAGGTTACTGCCAAGGTTTTAATATGTTAGCAGCTATAATTTTAGAAGTAATGGAGAAATCAGAAGCTGATTCGTTGAAGGTAAACTGTACTGTAATTTTTATTTATTTATATTGAACCTGGGGGCACGGCAGTGCCATCGCCAAGTCGAGCAATATTCTTTTATTTCTACAGCTACAACAAGTACCAAAATAATAGATATATATTTTACAATAATTGGACAATTGTTTCAGGTTATGATATATTTAGTAGAGGCTGTGTTACCAGAAGGCTACTTTGCCGACGATCTCCGGGGCTTGTCTGCTGACATGGCTGCTTTTAGAGACCTACTCAGGTTGCGTCTTCCAAGATTGGCACGTCACATGGATCGTTTACAAAGAATATCTGACGGTAAGTACTAAACTGTAAAATAACTCAAATAAAACAATGAATCCATTAGGAATAACGGTATTTTTTATATAAATTACCAAAGACTTTTAAGACCAGACGGGGTGATATTATGCTAGAGAAAAGTGGGCTCAAGAAAAGAGGCTGAAGCTTTTTACCCTAAACATAACCAATAACCTAATATTTTGGAAAATCTCTTGATATCCTGAGAGTATTTTGACATATAAAAATCATTATTGTGAAATTTGTGAATTATCTATAAAAAAATACAAAAGATTTTATAAAAGAATTCTTTGTGTGTCACGTATGCCTATTGTAAATGGGATAAACTTATCTTCATTTAATTCTAGGTGGAGGTATCGAACCTCCATTGCCAGATGTATTTACGATGCAGTGGTTCCTCACGCTTTATGCCACATGGTTGCCTCGGGAATCCTTACTGAGGATTTGGGACCTCATCCTCCTCGATGGCAACGAGGTCTTGCTGCTCACGGCACTTGCCATTTGGGACATGTTGCAAGAGTAAATATAACATACATTTTTATTCAGTAGTAACTACGACTATACTCGTATTCCTGTGAACTTGCTTCTTTCGAGGATTGTTTAGGCGCAAGGCTGTTCCAATGTGAATTGCATAGCGTAATACTTCAAAATACTTCAAATTGATGGCACAAGGAGAGGTCCTGTTGTGAAGGAAAATTCTTCCACGTTAGTTGATCACAAACATGCGTTGCAGCCAATTTTAAATTTCTGCTTCTAGTGTGCGATGAGACTATTTAATATGATGTAATATTAAATTTTAGTAAAACCTATTCTGGACATCGCGGTTAATATCTTATTTAGGTATATTATTCATTCACCATAATTATGTTTCCCGAATTCTTAGGAATTTTTGTTTGTTTAAAAGGTCGTGCATTCTATCATCAATCCGCATTGAAGCAGCGTGATAGAGTACTTATGCTCCAGCCCTCGCCATGTTGTGGGGAGATCTCTGCCCGGGCAGTGGGACACAAAGGGTTACAGCGACAGCACATAATATGGTCCATTTTGTATCTCATTTCAGTCGCATCTTATCAGCGCAGTCTGCAGACGAGTTCTACAGCTATATGGGGGGAGGCGCGGGCGCAGTGTGGGAAGCGGGAGAGGCTCTGGTGGCGCGCGTGGTCGCATTTGGCTCTGCGCCCGAGCTGCCCCGCCTGCGCAACCTTCACCGCTACAGGGTGACGCCGCCCGCGCCCCCCGCGCCGCCCACCTACCACCCGCCATTGCAGACTGCCGTATGTGACTGGTCTTTTCATATTTCCATATTTAAATATGTATCCCCTTGTTTGTACCGAGGGGAACCTTTGATAACCGTTATAACGTACCTGTAATTGTGGGGGCGATAAAGATGTATATTTAGTGACGGTGTGTCTAATGCGGAAACTTGCTTACTAAATTATATAAAAGTCATATAGGTATGGCTTATTGTTGTAATTTAAACGTAAAACACAATTTTTCAGATGCAAACCATGACAAAGCGTGGTCTACGACTATTTTATTCTGAAGATGAAGGAGATTCTAGCGATGATGGAAATAAAATGGCTTTAGCTACGGTAAATTAATTGTGCTTTCCAAAATGTGTCTCAAATGATTTCTATTTAAGTTTATTGCAAATAACTTGACATGCATGCCAATATTATTGATTTACAGGTTATGCCACAACGTGAAGATCGATCAGAGACTGGTGATAGACTTTCATTAGATATTGGGGCTTTGAAAAGGCAGTATGCCCGACTACGCGAGAGACAAAGACAAGCTCATGTAATCTTAGCAGCTGCTTGTGCTCGTCATGCAGCCGGTATGTTAAAATTGATATATCAGTATCTATTTACTTTTTAACTAGAGTTTAATAAACAAAAAAACTCTCATTACTTTTATTTTCAGTTGGTGTTCCTACTTCCCCAACTTCGCTAACAGTTAATAATTTGCTGTTAGGGAAAAGTGCCATCGTTAGTTCGAGGGGTAGGAGACTTGGTCCACCTCCGGGTGCGATACCTCCTACTCGTCAAACTCATGAACGTCACATAAATGAAAAAGTAGAGCCTGTAAGGCCCACATCGAACGAAACTATAAGTTGGGAAGAAGAAAAATCTCGCAAGACGCAAAATAGAAGAAACTCCGTCAAGTGGAAGGATATAAAGAAAGATAAAGCAATGGAGATTGTAAGAAAACCATCTATAGATTTAGATGAGTCTGGAGATGGTATCATCGTTTCAGAATTAGAAGCCAATGAAATGATAGCCTCAATCAGGTCTCGAAGTTCTAGCGAGAGTTCTTCATACTCTTCGCATACAGCGTCGAGTACTGATACTAGTCTTTGCGACGAAAATGAAAAAGCTAGTGATTCCGAATCTGAACTACTAAATGATGAAAAGGAAAATAAAAGTAAAATTATAAGTAAGACCAATAAAGATTTAAAAACGATATCATCACCCATTCAAAAAGACCAAATTAATTTGAGATCACCAATAGTAAACGTACAAACTACAAAAAAGCCCACCGAACGTGAAGAAAAAGTGATAACTGTGGAAAGATCCATAAAAGATATTTCAGATTATTTAGATTCTGCAGCTGGTGAGCCTCTACGGACATATATAGATGGTTTTGAAACGAAATTAAAACAAAATTGCCTTAAAAGTTCTAAAAATAACAATGTTAAACCAGTTAGTCCTTTTAAATCTCCTTCATCACAAATTAATTCAGGCCTAATTTCTACACCTCGTTTGACTGAATATTTAGGAACACCTAAACAAGAGTCTAAAAGACCAAATAATTTATCAAAAGCAATTAATTTTAAGGAATTAAGTCCCATAAATATAACACCTTGTCATTTTGCTGTAAGCCCCAAGGCAACATTGGAGTATGAATTATTTGACCCCAACATTAAACAAGGCTCATCCCCCCGTATAGATTTAAGCTCCCGGCCACCTGATATAATCGATAATTTTACTATGTATCCAAACTTTGTACCAGATATTGATTTATCCGATAAAAATATTTCTGATTTTGAAAGTCCACCAAGAAGTCCCGGCTCTGAAAGTATAATCATAAGCGAAGATGAACCTCCTATACCTCTTAAAATAGACAAATATTTTGAACACAGTCCAGAATTTTTTGGAGCGCGGCTAACCGATCCTAATAATGCTGATATTCCCAACAGGCGACCGACTAAAAGAAATTCCCGACTACCAAAGAAACCTGACTCACTAACCCTCCAAAGTAGTCACAACGAAAAGCTTTCAAATATTGATGCAGAACGCGCATCTTCATTGCCCCAAAGTCACAGTTTTACAATAAAGAAATCTCCAAGTCCTGATATAAAGGAAATAACGAAATCGATTCAAAGTAATGAAAGCAATAATAAAATAGTGGATGAAAGTCCTATAGCCGCTCAATCAAAAGTTGATAAATTATTGGATCAAAATTCAAAATTATCACCAAAAGATCACATTTTTCAAGCAGGCCGTAAAAATAGCGAAAGAGCTTTACAAATTATACAAGAAAACTCACAAATACTAAGTAGAATTCTAACGAAACAAAATATAACAAACGTTAGTACAAACAGCAATAAATTTGAAGATATTAGAAATAATGATAGTTTATTTGAAAGAAAACAAAACGTAATTAGTGATATAAAATCAGTTAAAACTGTAGAAAGTAAGTTAATAGAGTCTCCTTTGCTAAAGGAGTCAACTTCTGATTCTTTAATTGGATATATAAAGAGAAAACCAAAAGACGATATGGCAGAGAGAACCGACTTTCTTAGAGCACGCCCTATTTCTATTGACGATCCATTTTCTTTTGAATCCCGAAACGTTTTAACAGGAAATGAAGAATTTTATATAAAAAATATTAAAACCCCCAGCAACGAATGCTTAGGTAATAAAACAGATGTATATGGCTGGGAAAATAAAGGTTTCTTAGCAAAATGTGAATACAAGGGAATTTTAGATAGACCAAGTACAAAATTTGAAGACTATGAAGAGTTCAAACGAAGAATTAGCAATGCTTCACTAAACAGTGACATTTCCGATAAAGATAAAAAACCACTAGTTGGAGAATGGCCCAGGTATTCATTTTCAGGAGGGTCAAAAGCTTCTGTCACCTTACCATCATCTGAAATCAAAGATACTTCAACATATGAAAAAAGGTTTACCTCAGATGACTATAACTACCCTTTATCTACTTCAAGCAAATATAACGATTTTATTCTTACAAAGGCCAGTGACATATGTAGTAAAATAGTGGATCAAGGGCCGAAAATTAGCGATAATTCTTTAAAGGCTGAATATAGTAGTCGTGACAGTGACTTTTCACATGTAGTGACGTCATCGATTAGCTTTACTTGCGACCCTTCTGCAGAAGACGATTCTCCAACCGGAGCAAAAAGTAATTCTAGTGATACATTATGTCAAATAACATCATTGGATCAAATATCAACACCAATATCACCGAAAGTATTTTCGCATAGAGATACTCCTACTCTTCCGAAAGACCACACAGAAAAGAGTGATAGATCGAAATTAGAGTCGGATGATACTTGTAGTACTATAACGTCTCTAATAGAAACTGACACATTATCATCCCTGTCTTACCCACGCAGCCCTTCTTCGGGTTCTTATCATCCTTTCCCTACGCGTCCAGCCATGCGGTTGCCTAAAGATATTGGAGTAAGGTTAGGCATGTATCCTAAGGAATCTCTACATTCCCCTTCTAAATAAAAGATGCATCATTTACATCAACCAATTAAGAATTTAATGTAAAAACAATGCTTTAAATATTATGTTGTGGAAGTATTTACACTTTTTGTTAAAATAAATAAACAAGCCAATAATAAAATTGATAAGTTTTGGAGTTTTGTTGTTATAATGATTACCTACTGTACTGATCTTCTTAATAATTGATTTAATGTCAATATCATGTATCATAAAATTTAATTGTGTGTCGTATTCAAATTTAAAAGAAACTAAAATAGTAATTAGATACCGTCAGCTAATGCTTTATAAATAGCTCGGAATACTAAACAGTAACTTTCAGTTAAAAATAAATACTTATCTATTATGAAAGTTAGGTGTTTCGTATTCCAAATAAATAATTTTATATTTAGATAACAAACCAACATGTTGCCTTGAACTTGTAATGTTATGACTATTAGATTTTGCGCAATACAAATATATATTTATAAAAATAGTTAAGGTTAGATAAATTACCTGTTCAAAGTCAATAATATCGTGACAATTTTCGGCAGTTAGCTATTTATATAATATAGAGTAATTTAATTTCTCTCCCAAATAAAAAGTTTCTGTTATTTGAAGACGATATATTTTATTCTATGACAATATTGACAAAATATACATTATATTACGCGACCGCAAAAGTTCGTTTTATTCATAAAAGCACCCACTTTGCCACTTAAAAATCATCGAGGACCGGTGGGCAAGTACACACTAGATGCTTGTCGCCGTACATGTCGTCGATGCGACTAACCGTGGGCCAAATTTTTGTTTCCCCTTTGACAAATGGCTGAAAGTAAGAGATATGAAACTAAAATTAGTAAAGTAGTCTTCTGAGATCAGTAGAAATTTTAACAACTTATTATACTATTGGCTTTGTCACAATTACGCTTTTGAGAGTTACCGTAATCAAGACGAATATTAAGTATAGTCAACAAAAAACTGCTAGTAAAATGAACAGAAAACTATTGAGTTTACCGCCGGGAAAGCTGCTTGCTCCCTTGTATATGGTCTATTCCATTCTTCAGTGATAACTTCCTCTTGTGTATGTGGTGCCATCTTAAAAAGAATAACAGCATTATTTAATGTTTAAATATTTGTGTATACTATACAGTACCTATGTGAAACCAATTTTATCTACCTTTAAAGGATTCAATCTTTTATCAATCAGTCCGTCCTCTATGTCTTTAATTTCTTTCCTAATAGCAATTAGTGCATCACAAAATCTGTCCATTTCTTGAAGGTCTTCTGATTCTGTCGGCTCAATCATAAGAGTCCCTGCCACTGGCCAGGATATAGTTGGGGCATGGAAACCTGTTGTAATTAGGAAATACAATTTGAGTTTATTTTTTAATACAAACTCTACTCTGAATGTTTATTGTAACAAAATATTTTTATTCTTACCAAAGTCCATAAGCCTTTTTGCAATGTCACCAGGTTCTATGTTAGCGGTTTTCTTAAGATCACGTACACGTATAATAAACTCATGTGCAACGAGTCCTCTTTCACCTGTGTACAAGGTTTTGTAATGCCCTTCCAGTCGCCGAGACATGTAATTAGCGTTGAGAATAGCTACCTGTGTTGCTCGTTTAAGACCCTTAGGTCCCATCATCTGGAATCCCATAGTTTCTAAGTTATTTGGAACATAAGTGGAAAACAAGATGACTTTATTAGTCTATATCGCAAAATTTAGTCAAAATGTAAAAAGCTTTATATAGCTAAGGACGTGTGTCAGTAACCCATTAATGACCCACTACAGGGTCGGGTCTCCTTCTCGCAATGAGAGGGATGTAGGCCTAAGTCCACCACGCTGGCCTACTGCAGGTTGGTGGACTTCACATACCTTTGAGAACATTTGTTTTTTGTGAAATCTTAGGCATGCAGGTTTCCTCACGATGTTTTCCTTCACCGTAACAGCAGGTGATAGGTATTTAATTTTTTTTTATAAAGCGCACATAACTTTTTAATAGGGTCATTGGTGCGTGCCCCTGGGATTCGAACCCGGACCCCTCGATTCGAGGTCGAATTCTAAGCCACTGGGCTATCGCTAAGGGCGTGTAGATAAGCTTAAATAGCAATCATGTAAGCCATGTGAAGCTCTATCCATAATTCAACGGTTTTCGAGATATTTGAGTTTGAAGGAAAGTCACATTTAGGCTAACTAAATTGCCATAATAAAACAAACACCTGGTAAGATTGGGATTTTTAATTATTTTGGAGTACTTAATATTTGTAGCTTCATAATTAATCAAAAAATGCATAAAAACTACAACAGGTTTAATATTATAGCCTTAGAAGTAAAAAAATCTGAATTTTTTTACTCACTTTCATACAAGTAACTGCTGTTTATTTTAAAAAAAGTCTGATAAATTAAACGTGCGAAATACACTTGAAACTTCCTTATTTATCTAGCTTTCTAATGAGGTATATTTAAGCATTAGAAAATTTGTTTCAAGGTTTGCAAAAATGATAGTGCCTATTTCTTTCACTAGTGTTAAATGTTGCCATCAGCATTTTCACATGAAGGGCACTACTTACCTTTATATATGCCCATGATATAGGTAATATGGCAGATGAACCAAATGGTGCAGCACTAACTGATCCAAAACTATGAGCAGCGTCGCCTAGATCCGCGAGAGGGTCGATCACTGGATGCGATGGTAGGAATGGAGCCAAATGAGCCTTACTGAAATTGCAAAATATTTTTTTCGATTAACTTATAAGCACTTATAAGTTAATAAAAAGTTTTGCTTTTTGCTGTAACTCACACTCCGATAGGCCCCATACCGGGTCCACCGCCGCCGTGTGGAATACAAAATGTTTTATGAAGATTCAAATGTGATACATCGCTACCATAATCACCAGGACGGCACAATCCAACCTATAAAAAATTAATTATAATTTACAGTCATGTTTATGCAGGGCTAGCTCTATATTTTTTAACCAAAAGTTGTTTTCAGAAAATGCTAGGTATATGTATGTGGGTTATAACGCACAAAAATGAATTATATATATATACAAGCGTAAATAAAGCTGCAAAGGATTTTCGTCTGAAATAGAAATAATAAAAAAAAATTAAAATATCTGAACAACTAGCCATTACCTACTAGTACTTGTTTATGACAAATCATTCGCAAGTAAGCTAATTTGCATAGATGTGTACCTGCGCATTCATATTGGCCCCATCCAAGTACACCTGCCCGCCGTGAGCGTGCACAAGGGCACACACATCCGCAGCTCGCTCTTCAAACACGCCGAATGTGCTCGGGTAGGTCAACATCAAGCAGGATATCTTAGCGCTGTGTTCCTCGACCTAAAATAAAAATAAAATGTATACCGACTGTCATGGGATCAACCCACTTAAGAGGCCTGTCCTTTGTGGGACAAGATTTTCTTCAAAAAGGAAAGGTCTCCATTCACGGAATCATATAGTAATCAGAACTGCTCGAAAATCAAACTACAACAACAATAATTAGGAATAAGACTAGGAGACGATGGATGGTGTTTCAAACTTTTAAGATGATTGAGCAGTAAGAACTAGTGCAAAAAAGCAGTGCAGCTTGTTTGGAGGGTTATGATAACGTGGGGAAATCCATCATAAATACGAGGTAGGGATGGGGCCGAGTGTGGTGATGCCGGACTCCTACCAACTAAAACCCCACAGTTTTCCGCAGACAGAACGCCTTATTGGTGGGGCCCCGGGGTTATGTAGGACCTACGACAACCTCAACGACAACCTTATGATCGACCGCTAAGCAGAATTTTCTTCGACTTTGGGAGATTGGGTCGTCAGAGATTTGTTAATTAATGAAACCATCTTAGTACTCTGGAGTAGAAACGCAGTCAATGTCAAACAAGTTTTTAAAATTAGTGTAGTAAGTATATAATTTGTAAAGACAATGTAAATTACCAAATCCTTCAAGTGTTCCATATCGATGTCCCCTGAGGGTGTGACCCTGACGGCGCAGACGCGCATGCCGGCCATATGCGCAGATGCAGGGTTGGTGCCGTGTGCGCTGATGGGAATCAGGCAAATGTTGCGTCCAGTATCGCCCCGCCATTCGTGATACCGTTTAATGGTTCGCAATCCAGCGTACTCCCCTTGCGCGCCACTGGAATTATTTTAAGGAATAAAGTCATTTCACGACACAAAAATGAAATAATAGATTACTGTTGCATTTCCATGCTTTTTTCTTCTTCTAATATACTTCATCCTCAGTCGTCGATTCTCGAATAAATTTTCCTTCTTTTTTTTATATTTCCCGCCTCATCTACCAAACTTGAAACTAATCTTTGTTGACATTGCAGTTATTGCCTTCATCAATTCATCAATCTATCTATTGATGTCTACTGCTAGCAGTTACTGCTATGTCTAGACATAGTTCTCGCTTTATTGATGGTCCTCTCTACATTTGGGCCTTTTCGCTGGGCCTGACAGTTTCTCCGCTGTAAACTTGAATTCACATAATACACTTTTACGGGTATTAGGTATCCACTTACCTATTTGGTTGGAATGAAACTCTATCGTAGCCGGTAACAGCACAAAGGTCTCTAGCAAGTTCTTCAAATAGAACATGGTATCCTTGGCACTGATCAAGTGGAGCGAACGGATGAATGTCAGTAAAGTTTTTAAACGAGCATGGCATCATCTCTGTAGTCGAATTAAGCTTCATTGTACAAGATCCCTGGGAAGAATATTAATTACTTTTCATGACTAATTGATGGACTCTATTAAATTGAGAGTTAGGTTTCTTCCATTCAACTTACCAATGGTATCATCGAATGAACGAGTGATACATCTTTGTTTTCTAGTCTTTTCATGTAACGAACAATCCTTGTCTCAGAGTGATGCATATTGAATACAGGATGCGTTAGATATGGCGAGGTTCTTCGGAAAGGTCCCTTGGGAATACTGCGAGACATTACATCGCCAATCTGCGTGACCTTCAAAAATTAAATTAAGCTCGCTTAATTTTCTTTATCAGGACTAACCATTAATTTGTAAGTTGTCGACAAACAAACTTATCTCTAATTGTTATCGTGTTTAAGTATTGTGTTACAAGTAATTTATTGAGATAGGACTTTAAGTGATTTAGAATGTAAATCACTTACAATCTAAATTTTAGATTGTTAGATATAATTACCTCTTCGACGCTCTTGCAGTCGAAAATCCATAAGAGATCATCGACATCTCGCATAGTTGTAGTTTCGTCTAACGCAACCCCAATGGCCCCATCGTCGAAGTAACGTAAATTTATCTTCTTCTCCTGGGCTCTACTTCTGATTGTAGTGGCATCATGCTCAGCCACAGGCTCGATATATAAAGTGTCAAAGTAAACATCATTCAGTTGTTTGTGACCCCGTTGTCTGATGCCTAGAATTCAAATTAAAACAAATATTTATTTAATGTAGCAAAAAACCTAAAATGATATTGGAACTCTGTTAATGTTTAATGGCATAAAACGCAAACTATTCTATTAGTCAATTGGGTTAGTCTAATAATAGTTGATTAGCTTAGCTTTACTAAACATTCTAATAATGACGACAAAAGGAATTGTATTTGTAACATTACCTACCATGGTCAAGTACAAGAGTGGCGTTGTGAACTCGAGTGGCGATGTCTCTGAGACCCTGCGGACCGTGGTACACAGCAAACATCGCAGACATGTTAGCAAGAAGTGCTTGCGCCGTACAGATGTTGGATGTGGCCTTGTCTCGTCGTATGTGCTGTTCGCGAGTTTGAAGTGCTAACCTATAACGATTATTTTATTTTATTTCTTTTTATTTATTTATCCATTACATTACAAGGTTCGTAAGATTCTGTACTCGACGTTACTGGTAATTTTATCACATGGTTAGTTTACCTGTAAGCATCTCTGCCCGCTGCATCCCTCGTTACTCCTACCATACGCCCGGGCATCAGACGAACTAATGGATGTTCAGCTGCGAAGAAACCAGCGTGGGGTCCACCGTAACCGAGGGGAACGCCTAACCTCTGAGAGGTGCCCACGGCAAGCGCCGCGCCACATTCAGCCGGTGGTCGGAGTAACGCTAACGCTAGTAGGTCCGTCGCCACAACCACCAAAGTCTGCAATTAGTTAATGGGATACCAACTCCATACATTCATACTATCCAAACTTATAATAGGTATTATAAATATGAAAGTGTGTTTCTTTGTTCTTAATTGGCGACGAAGCGGAGCAGCAAAATTTTATTTTAGGTACCTATGTTGTACTTAATATACGGAATATTTTTTTGAATAGCTGTAAAGTGTCACGCGGAGTGCATTTTAGGTACTGCGGATTTTTATTTCTAAAACTTGGACTTAAACGTGAGAACTTACCCCGTGTTCTTGAGCAGCCGCGGCCAGCGCCGAATAATCGTAAACCAAGCCTCTAGTGTCAGGGCACTGCAGCAGAACGGCCGATATGTCCCTCTGCGCGAAATCAGCCTGCCTCACATCCGGCACCACTGTCACTTCTAAACCCAAGGCGTCCAGCCGAGTTTGGACTACAGCTAGTGTTTGAGGATGAAGCCTTTCGGACACCACAAATTTTGTCCTCTTATTGTGTCTTAAACAAAAAAAATATCATGATTATAAATTATAGGCAGATTACTACCGATTTGTTTTGTAATAGATAGAGAACAGACCGAATTTTTTTAATTATTATTATTTAAGTACCATTAATATTAGTTAAATAAGATAATTAAATAAGATATCAATATTGGTATTAGGGTAAGGTTGCTCAAGTCGTACCTCCTAAGGAAATTATGCTATAATATTCACGGCAATTGAAATAATACAAAATATTATAAGTACATTTACTGAATGTTTATTTAGTTGAGTAGGTATTAATCAAAAATCACAGTAACTTAAAATAATTATTGTTGTTAAAATACTAGTAAGTACATATGTCTGCTAGATATAATATATTATTAAAACGTATAATTAGCAGGTATATCTGCTATATTATTAAAACATTACCTGTGACAGAGAGATAATGCTTCTGCGGCAGCAGTACCTTCATCCAGCAATGAAGCGTTTGCCACATCGAGTCCTGTCAGGTCACTGACCATAGTCTGATAGTTGAGAAGTCCCTCTAATCTTCCCTGAGCTACTTCTGGTTGATATGGAGTATACTGGGTTGTCCTGCATTACATAAATCCTTTCATGAACGTAACGAATTAATTGATTATGCACGAGTATTAATATCTAGTAAGGTACAAGTAGATAATAATAATAATATATTTACTATTATTGATTTACATTCATCAAGCAATTTAACAGGTGTGTCCAAAGGCGCAAAGGCTAATATTCTGTAGGCTAAGGAACTCACCATCCGGGATTTTCGAACATGTTGCGCATAATAGTGTGAGGCACGCAGCAGTTATGATATCCCATTCCTATATACGAACGCCAAATTTGATTTTGTTCAGCTATTTTATTTACTCGTTTTATAAGGTCATATTCGCCTGAAATACGCGGATAAATACATAAACATCGTTAAATTAAATATTTACACCCTATCGAAAGATAATTTTGCGATTATTAGCATTAAATGTCGTTTCTTTTCTTACAGAGAAAATCAATTGTGTTTTAATTGAACTGTCGTCCAAATAAAAAGTTAAAACTTAAAAAAAAAAGCTTTTTTTAATAATGTTGTAGAAATGCATTAAAATAACTATTCCGATATCTTGGATGATCCGCAATATTGGATTTAGAATGACGTTACAAACCATATCGTGCATTGTCATCCAAACTAAACGTACTTATACAAAATTTCAGCTCAATCGGTTGAAGCAGGTTGAACTTTAAAATTGAGTTCAAAGATTCCACCCGAACAAAGTAAACCATTCAGGCATGCAGGTTTCCTCACGATGTTTTCCTTCACCGTAACAGTAGGTGATATTTAATTTTGTAAAGTGCACATAACTTTTTTTCATAAAGTTGGTGCGTGCCTAGGGATTCGAACACGGACCGAGATCGAATTCTAAGCTACCGGACTATCACCGCTCTTTAGGTAGGTTTAGGTTCAATAAATTTCATTAAATTCTACTTACTCATAGGTTCGTCTATCTCCATAAGTCCTTGCAGCTGTATCTTTTTTGGGACTGCGTCATTAGTAAGTTGGTCTAAACTCTAGAAGTAGGGAAGTTACAGTTCTTAAAAATAATACATGTGATCAATGTTGTTACCTGTTTTACGAGTAGGTAAGTAGGTACATATAAAGGTAAAACATAAAGTTTCACAATATTCAAATACAAACCTTGTATCCTAAGGAATCTAACATGGTAACTATATCCTGATCTCTAGGACCAATATGTCTACTAGGAAAATCTACTCTTCCAGGAAATAAATTATCAGATTTTGCATTTTGAGTAACAACACATCTAATTGCATTTTGCCACACTTTTTCACTTTCTAAACCTTTCCTAACATTATTTAATTTACTTTTAAATGACAAACAACCGTTAACTAGCCGAAGCATTTTGTTAAAATTTTAATTGAATTAATTTATAATTTCTTATTCATGTCACGGCCCGTGTTACAAATATGCCCACAATATACTGATACGGGGGTCAGAAGATCCATAAGTTGGGACTGTTTGATAAGGTCGAGCATTAAGAAAATTTATTGGACGAAAACATAAAGCTGGAGTTACATACGAGTATAAGCAAACATCATTACTCGTAGGTATCTGTTATCAGCGCTGACTTCTTGTTAATGGTCAACACTACAGCAGTTATTATCTATTTAACACGTAGGTAATTTTTAAACCATCGCAATGTCAAGGTCTCATTACCCTATCGTTTTCAAAACGAACACACTACTAAAGGTAGGCGTATCTGATTTTAAATAAGGGAAGAACGTTGTTTCTAACAACAAGAGGTTATTTAACTTTTTGCAGAATTAACTTGTTATAATAGATAAGCGGTGATAACCCAGTGGCTTAGACTTAGACCTCTTAATCGAGATGTCCGGGTTCGAATCCCAGTGGCACGCCTATGACTTTGTAAAAAAAGTTAAGTTGCGCTTTATAAAATTAAATATCACCCGCTGTTACGGTGAAGGAAAACATCATGATGAAATCTGCATCCCTCAGAGTTCGCCAAAAAAGTTCTCGAATGCATGTGAAGTCAAGCGTGCTGGACTAAGGCCAAGATCCCTTTCATTGTTAGAGAAGAGCCTACCCTATAGTAGGTCAAGTTTCAAGTCAAGGACAAATCAAAGTTCAAGTTATTGTTGCTATAAATATTCTTCAAACATTTTAAATAGGTACTTAATACAAATTTTATTTTGTTGAGACAAAACATTATCAACATCAAAACGTTTGTACCGCCAACCGGTGCTGTCCCTAGCGGATATTTTTTAAGCCTTCAGAGGGCAAAGGCTATTTAGTTAATGGGGTGCCTTCTCAAACTTCTCATGATGTTGTAAATTCTGCGGCTGCCTCGCGACTGTTGCTGATTTTTATAAATATAATTTAAAGGGGCGCGTAGCGCGTGTTGCACAACAGCTTTTATTTTGTCAAAAAATAATAGATATATAGTGGCGGTGGAGTGTGTCTTTTAGTAGTCACAAATAAAAACCTCTACCATATGTATATAGACATATTTTATTTACATCTTAATATTTATATTTAAGAAAACTAACATAACAAATAATCTAGGTATATACAAATCGAAGTAAGTAAGAATGATTGGAAGAAAAACCAAAAGAAAAATGTTGATATAAATTCGAAATTAAAAAGTAAACAAATCATAAAAACTTCTTGTTGCTACATCAGCCCCCCCGGAGACCGTTAAGGTCGAAAGTAGTCAGGGAAATGTACTCTTCGTCCAGACCGAGTCGTAGTACGAGTACTAGTCTCTACGGGTGTCGAACTCTGTGTTACCGACGAGTCCTGTAGCAAACGTTGTGTCTCCTCCTGTGGCCCATCGCTAAGCAAGAACTCTGGTTTTAGGCGGTCTATGGATACAGATGTCGGTGTTCCTTTAAAATCTATTTTGAAAAATTTTCCGCTGCGTTCTAAAACCTTATAAGGTCCGGTGTACGGTACCTGTAAGGGCTTGCGTACAGCGTCCTGGCGAAGAAAAACATGAGATGACGATGACAAATATTTACTAATGAAAACAGAGGATAGACCGTGATGGATGACAGGAGTGGGTTGAAGTTTATAAATGTGAGCTCTGAAACGTGAAAGAAAATCGGAATGATCTATGACTTCCGTGGGGGTGCGATGAAATAATGATCCTGGTATACGAAGCGGTTCTCCATGGACTAACTCGGCTGACGACGAACCGATGTCTTCCTTGTATGATGTACGAATTCCTATAAGGACTATAGGGAGAACTTCGTACCAGTTGTCGTTCGCGTGGCACATGATCGCTGCCTTTAGTTGCCTGTGAAAGCGTTCGACCATACCATTCGCCGCTGGATGGTAGGCAGTCGTCTTAAGGTGATTTGCGCCTATCAACTTAGCGAGTTCTTTGAACAAATGCGCCTCAAACTGCCTTCCTCTATCCCTTGTTATCCTCTCTGGACAACCAAAACGTGATACCCAACCATGAACGAAAGCACTGGCTACAGTTTCAGCCGTAATGTCTTGTATGGGTATTACGTTTTGGTTGTTATTTGTGATATATTAAGTCAGCACTTAAAATTATTATTCTATAGGTACCAGTATTAAATCTTTCATAAATCAAAATTCATATTATGCATGGAGCTTTTGCGTATTTCGCCATGTTGCGAAGATATTGTGAACTACGAACGAAGGAACATCTTTTATTGGCATAATAATATGTTCGAATAAGTCAGTGAGCCAGCAATCAAGACATTTACATCATTCACTTTATTTTTGTAGTTATAATTTTTACTCCATATATCCTACAAGTTAAAAGTCCTTAAGTTTAAGTTTAAGTTCTTCAAATTCTAAAAGTATTTGGTCCAAGTGTTTTTCAATCGAAAATTTGTTGGTATATTTAAAGGGTGTAGAGGATTTTCCGATAACATTTTTTGGTAAATATGTCGAATCGGGGCTGCAGCTCAAAACTGCTCCAAAATTTTTTTCCATGTTTTTTATAATAGGTAAACCGATGGTAGCCCATGTAATTTTATGGTGGGGGACGCCATGAAACCCCATAAAAAAAACGAAATCAATCGCCAAATCTTGGCGCCTCGGGTATAGGGTAACCATAAGCATTAAAATTGGTTAGGTGAGGTTTTTTTTATGGGGTTTCATGGCGTCCCCCACCAGTGTGTGCGTGTGTGTGTGTGTTTTCCGCCAGCTACCTACATATTCGTCTTGATAAAAATAAAAAAATAAAATTTCTTATGTTTTTTTTTTATGGGGTTTCATGGCATCCCCCACCATAAAATTACACGGGCTACCATCGGTTTATGATAAAAAACATGGAAAAAAATTTTGGAGCACTTTTGAGCTGCAGCCCCGATTCGACATATTTACCCATTTTTTAAATAAAGTGAGCAACGCGTAAAGCAGTATCTATTTTAAGATGAATGCCAGGTATTTTGATGTTGTGTGATAAATAAAAATGTTAAAATAAAACAAATTCCTCCTTTTCATTGAAAATAAAAATAACTTGAACTTTAAATAAATCTTAAAACAAATAATATATTAGTTTCATTTAAAAAACATTTTCGTATAGTTTTTAGCCAGGGCATGTTGGTACTATCAGTGGAAAATTACGAGAATTTACACTAACATATTTATATATTTTATTATTGGGAGTATTGGAGCATCCATCAATACAAGAATACACTTAATGAGCCTTTTAATATAGGTACAAAATTATTTGTGATACACTTTTCAAAAAGTTAACATACGTTAGTATTCCTACCCATAAAGCAATATGTAGTTCCGATAAATGACACTAGATGGCATAGGTGTCGCCACGCACGGTCCCTATTTGACAAATATGTTACAACTGACATTGATGTCTGTCTATCATTGACAGTTTATTGACAGTAGTTGATACTGAAGTTACTGAACATAATTATAATTACTAAAAGTATTGTTTTTAAGTTAAAATCCATTAAATTAAAATAAAATATTTATATGGTTGTCAACATTTCATTATGGTATATTTGAGGTCCTATCGTAAGTAGGTATGTTAAGTACGGTATGGGTTTTAATTTTTTATTTAAGTATAATTATATTAACAATAAGAATGTTTGCTTTTCATGATTAGTATTGATTAGTGGGGAGTCCCCGTATACACCGAACTAGTGTACCACTATGTGTTCCTATAAAATTGCGTATTATCTAATAATGGAGGATCGTCAAACACAAGTACACAACACAAGTGTGAAGTGGACTGAATAGATCCCATTGAATAATTACTTATTTGGTTTTTGTATCGAATTTACTGATGATTTAAAAGTAGTTTAAAAATACTTCCTATTCCAGATTAATTCAGGTGGGTAGATTATTGCAGAAGATTTTGAAATATGAGAATGCCAGTACTAGAATATCCTACTCTAAGGCAGCAGATAGTCATTAGTTTGGGTGCAAGTGAAAGACATGACCAAATTCTACAACTTCTCAAAGGATTCTACAAAGATGACATAGATTCTCCAAGAAGGTTTGAACAAATCACGAAAATTGGTGATCTATTTAATGTTTTGGAAATAAGAGACATTCTTTCTAAAGATGATGTATCACCTTTGAAGGAGACTGTACGTAAATTGCCAAATAATGCCGAACTATTGCAGAGACTTCATGAATATGAACTTGGTAACAACAGAACAGAATGTGTCAACTATTATGGTAATTTCATTGTAATCATGTATTTTGAATAGCATTATCACAACCGACACCAAAACTTTTTATACAGCACAAGTAATATCCTAGATTTTGATAATCAAAAATTATATTTGTACATAATGTACAAAGGTTGTTTATTAAACTATAATTATCCTATTAAATATTTAATTCATGTTGTCATGTGTCAGTTCACTAAATTCAAACAAAACTTCAAACCTTAATTTTTAAATGTTGAAAAAACCAAACCGTAATTTTCTCCCATAGATATGCATGAGAGAGAGACTGATAGCGTTTGCACATGCCAGTTTTAGTTAACCAACAAATACCCTGACTTACTATAAAGTTTGTTAGGGGATTTACCCAACATAATCCCTGTGCAATGTTAGTACTGTTTTACTAGTACTATAGGATTGTGTAGTGCATTTTTTTATTAATCATGCTCAACACAACTTTATCAGGTAATTTATTTCCTATAATAAATACATCAGTAATAGTATATTTTTGAGTTATTATTTATTAAAACACGTAAGATAACAAGTTAACCAAGTTATGTTCAATCAATAGTAGTTTTTAACAAGTTTATTACACAATTGAAAACAAGGGATATAATGAAGTTTCAAACTCCGAAGTAGGTATAGTTGATCTTAAGTAACAAGATATGTTTTGCAAGATGGTACGAACATAAAATCCCTGTAGTTTGACATGTTTTTTAGTAAAGCTACATTTCCAATGAAAAAACTGTGTATTGTTATGATTCTACACTTTAAAATAAAGATTTTGGGTAATAAGCTAGCTGCAGCCTACCTATTACTTGTTTCTGCCAAATTAGATAAGCAATAGACTAGATAGAGGCTAAGAAATAATTGCCTCATCTTTAAAATACTAGTGTTTTAATCAATTTTGATAAAATATCACTCCACACTGTATTATTATTGTTGTGTTTATTTTAATATGAACTCAGTTAATTGTACAATTTGTCTAATATTTTCAGGTTCAGAAGCTACACAAAATTCATCAAATAGACAAATGGAGAGTCCACTGGACACTCACCCCTTTAACACTATTAGTGCAAGAAAGAAGCTGAGAATTCTTAATACTGTTATTCAAGAAATTGGAAGCTACTGGCGTGATTTAGCTAGGAACTTGGGGATAAGAGAGTATAAAATAGATGATATTGAAGCCAATAACAATAACTTGGCTAGTAAAGCAGCAAAGATTATGGAAGAGTATAAAGAAATTGCTGATCCACAAAGATGGTTTTTTGTTTTGTGCAATGCACTTGAAAGAACTAGAAGAAAAGATTTGAGTAAATCGTTGCAAAATATCATGGCAATGAATATATAAAATACTTCAGTAAAATGCATATAATTAGGATCTCGGAAACGGCTCCAACAATTTTTATGAAATTGGGTATTTAAGGAGTTTCAGGGGCAGTAAATATATCTAGCTAGGTTTCATTTTTAGAAAATCATTGAAAACCTGTGTTTATTCGTTTTCTAACAATTATTATATGCACCATCTAACGCCATCTATCCATAAACTAACTGCTTTATCGATGCAGCAACACTACAGCTACTTGACATAGATGGCGTTGTTATCATCATTTACAAAATTAAAATACTGAGCAAAGCTCGGTCATATCTCCTAGTTTTACTTTATAAATGCACCATAATTAATACATGTGGTTACCACATAGAACAGAGTAGAGAAACGAGCACAGCACTGAAGTTTCATAAATATAATATTATATTTTATTTGAAACTAAACTCTGCTCCACTTACCTGAGGTTGTATGCCTAAAATAAAGCATAAACCAAACCAAAAATGAAGTTAAGAAAAAGTTGTGTATCTACAAGTAGAAGAAATGATAAGGTACCATGTACCAGGGGCAAGCTACTAAAAATAAAACAGTTTTTTTAGGATTTAAAGTATAAACAACTATATTTTATTACTGATATCTCTATATTTATTACTCATTTGTACTTATTAAAGTAATCGATCCTTTTATATAATTTATAAAATGTTTTAATTTTTTTGTATACAATAAAATAATGATCAACAACACGATACAACATAATAAAAAGCTATGAACATTTTAATAATTGTAACAACTTTATTCAATATCTATGATAATTTATAAAATATAACAAGTCTATAACAATATCATATAGCATAAGAAATATTAAAACTATTTATGCTTAAATTTTAAAACTTCAAATTTCAAAAAATGTCTTGAAAAATTCCCCACAGTCATATAAATGTGGAGAACAACACTCTGCCTTAGAATCTAGACAAAAACAACCAAAACAGCAACAATCAGAGAGTTTAATTATTACTTAAAAATGTTCGTCATTGGGATGTCATAAGGGATGATTCTGAATGTGCAGTGAGTGTAAAGTACTTTTCTTTCTTCACTTAAGTAACTATTAAATGGCTCTGAATGTGAATGTAAGTGGATGATCCAAAAATATACTGAATCCACGTAACAGCCAATTATAGACCTGTTTTATAAAAATACTAGCTGACCCAGCAGGCTTTGCTCTGCCAATGAAGGGTTGATCGTAGAAGGGTGAAAATTGAGGATTGTATGTACTTTTGTATGTTGTATCATAAAAAAATAGAAATTAAAAATTTTGTCTAAAAAATAAAAAAAAATTTAGGTGTGGACTACCCCTACCATTTAGGGCGATGAAAAATAGATGTTGGCCGATTCTCATAGATACCGGATAAGCAAAAAAAATTTCATCAAAATCGGTCAAGCCGTTTCGGAGGAGTATGGCAACGAAAACTTTGACACGAGAATTTTATATATTAGATATTTTATGACAATTTCATGTTTGATCAAAACATTTTCTGTACAAAGATTAAAAATAATGTACCTATGTATTCGAGTTTTAAATGTTGAGTTCATGGTAATGGAGACTTCAGATCTTATGTACCTATTACAGAAAAAATTGAAACTAATTGGTCTATACAATTTTTATCTTTTATTCAAAAACAAATTGATTAAATTATATTGGAATGTAAATAATAATTGTATGGAATGTTAACCTAGTATAAACCTATTTTTACTAACAAATGTAATGATATTGGAAGCAATATACTTATAATAATGAAAACTTTATTTTTTGCATGATATATTATGGTTGTTAGCAATCTTACTTACGAGACCTACATAGATAGATTGTTACAAATGTATACCTATAAAACTAAAATCTATAATAATGTAAAATCTCTGATAGGGTTCGCCCATATGATATGCAACACTTTACCACGTCAAGTTTTTGCATGCTCATTGGCTTGAAAACATGACATAGGTAGTCGTTATTTGCACCATTGCCAGTACAAGAAACTGGTTAATTTTTTTTCACAATACAGCGAGATATGTAAATAAAAGCTCCGGTTGGTCTATAACACAAAAAAATGACAAGCTATAACATTGATTGTTAGGATTCTTAGGCACGAGAAGCCCAGTTATATGCGTTGTTGAAGAGTCGCAGCCAGGGCGAGGCGAGGCTGGCGGGGTCCGCGAGCTCGGCGGCGCGGGCGGGGCTCGGCGGCGGCGCGGCGCACTGCCAGCGCAGCACGCAGCGCTCGGGGTGCGGCATCATCGCCAAGTGCCGCCCGTCGCGTGACCGCACGCCCGCTAGACCCTCTGCGTTAATACAAATGCTCATTTACTGCCACTTCAATGAAAGCAAAAACAACAGCTGAAGCTTGTAAAATCAATATTTATAATGTTTAATTCACTAGTGATAACTTTTTTTGCCTCTATACCTATAAATATGCAAGCTGGCATTTGGTCCAATGATATAAATCACACAGACATCATTCACACTTATTGCCTAATCAGTCTAAGTTTCTGAAACTCGTTTTTAGAGCGAAAATCAAGTATCATCGGGCACTGGCACACAACTGGGTGACCATTGGGTCTTTTACTTTAGATTGAAATTAAACACTACGAAACAGTGTTAGCAGTAAATCTTCCCATGATATTGTTGGAAAATGTTGATTTATTAATTTTAAAACAAATATACCAATTTCAATGTGAAAATACATACCGGGGCTACCATTGGGGTTCATAGGGTATGTCTCAGTAGGGGTCCCGTCGTCATCGACATACTGCATAGCCACTTGCTGATTCCTCTTCAACAGTTGTAAGGTGCGCGATTGTGTGGTGAATCGACCCTCGCCGTGTGCCACCCACACGCCCAGTATGCTTCCGCCCATGCCCGAGAACCAGACGTCATTGTTCGACATTTCTGAGATCTTTACGGCACTCCAACGGCATTCAAATCTATATTTAAAAAAGAAAAACAAATGTTACACAAAATAAGTCAAATTAGCTGTGCAGTAGAAGAAACCATTGCGCGGAAACTTTCACGCCAGAGAGTCAAAGTTCTCAAAGTCACGTGAAACCATTTCTTTTACGACTAGGCCTATTATCCTACTTATTTACTTTCTTAATTTTGTCTGACAGCTTCAGCAATAGTTTGTATATTTCAATGACTCAAAATAAAGAATACAGTCATAATAATAACCCTTCCTCTTATAAACTACATCCAATGGTCGAACTAATCTGTATGCAAATCAGTTTTGTAGTTTTTATGTTTATCAATTTCAAACAGACAAATGTGGGATGGGAAATAATATTATAATAATATAATTTCTAAACAGTTGCTAATTAGTACGCAATTTCTTAATAACCTTACCGCAAAGATAATTTTAACCATAGTATACCTTTCCGAAAGATTGTGGTCAAGGAAAACTTGAGTGTTGCTAACATCATTTTTGCTTTCTTCTGGGTCCACCCAGCCCAATATCGCCATTAACTGACATCCATTGCACACGCCTAAAGAGAATGTGTCACTTCTATCCTTGAAATGCGAGAACTGCTTGCTCAGTGACTTCGAGAATAGAATTCCCGCAGCCCAACCCTTAGCAGATCCCAGAGTATCTGTAATAATAAAGAAATGTAAGAAGATCAAGTGCTAATGCCTGACATTTTTTCATACCAATTTCTTAAATAGAATAATGTAATAAAGATATACACACCGGCATAACTGAAACCTCCAGGGAAAACCAATCCCTGGAATGCATCTAAAGTGATCTTCTTAGATTGTAAATCACTCATGGTTACATCATACACTTCGAAGTTAGCCATCATTAATGACGCAATCATTTCGCGATCACCATTGATACCTGGTAAAAATATGGTTTAATTAAATGAAAACAATAAGAAACTCAGTAATATTACTTATAAATTGCAAATTTAATTTTTTTTACCTTCTTCTCGTAGCACAGCTACCTTGATAGATTTTGTCTTTACAAATGCCACTGAAGGATCAAATGTGACGTTATATGTTGCACCCTTGCGTTTTTCAAGACCTATTAAAAGAAAAATTTTGAACTTTTATTTAAAAAATATTTTTTCGTATAATTATGTATGTTTATTTTGGTCATTATAAACATAATACCATTCCATTCCTGTTTAACACAATCAGAGTTTGCCTGCAAGCATTCAAGTTGATAGCTTGTCTCTTCCCACATTTTAAATACCTTCAATAGAGTTGAATCCAGAACCTTCTGTCCGTTGACTTTCACAATAACCTATAAATTATAAGAACTATAAGAACCCATGATTATAAATATATTAGGTGCCACTAAATATTGTAGAAATTACCTCAGAATCCATTCCATATTTTCCAACAGTTCCTATGAGCTTAGCTTGGACACCATTTTTTTGATACTCGCTGAGTACATACTCTAAATTACTCTGGGAGACCTCAACAATAATGCCCAGCTCCTCGTTAAAAAGAGCGTTTATGGCAGAAACATTGTTTTCTGTTTTCAAATCAATGATGAATCCTCGTAAACCACCTATGCCCATTTCTATAATGGTGGTGATGAAACCACCTTCACTGATATCGTGCCCAGAAAGAAGTTTATTTTCTAAAACAAATGTTTTATATTATTCCACAATCTATACATACTCGATATTCTATAAAAAAGATATACTTAATTCTTAAATTTTTAATTCCTTTTAATTAATCCCCAGGAGCTCCCCTATTTACCTTTTAATAATTTTTGTGTAGTTTTGAAGAGTGCCTTAAGAACAAGTGGGTCGTCTAGATCTGGTGGAGTGTCACCCAATTGTTTGTAGCACTGCGCTAGGGATGAACCTCCAGTTCTATATAAACAAAATGTAATTTGTTAAATATTGCAGATCAACTTAGTTTACTTAGAGAATACTTAATTTACTAAATAAGCATAAGATTACTTAAGCAGCTGACTATGCCTGTTCCTTTTTATATTTACCCACCTGTACTTGCCGGGTGTGACCGGTACATGCAAGAGCGCCGATCCTGTGTGCAGTAGAGCTGGCTCTATCTTCAATCTAACGTCGGGACACGGCGCATACGTCGACACTACCAAGGTTCCGGGCGAGCATACTGCACAATACAAACAGTACAATTCTTCACCCAAGGATTACAAGATAGATTTTCCTATTCATAATATGATTTGTCCCAGATCAGTATTTTTTCTGCCATCAGACCAGTTAAAGGGTATCATAAATCAGACATCTTTAAAGTGAAACCCAGTCCAAGCATAATTTTTTGTGAGTATGTTGGTCAGTTACAGAGTTCCATTAATATGCACAAGATCAGCTGTTGTATTCTAATGTGAAGTTGCTGTTAACATACATACATACAAACTTACAGCCAACGCAAGTATACTCGTAAGTTGTGTAAAAATATTTAAATTTCGATTTAGGCTAAAGGCTACGAGCATTTTTGTTCTGTCCTAAATTCTTAAATAACTAAGAGCAAAGTTTTGAAAGCCACCAGTGTCGCCATCGACCGAGGCGCACATGGAGAGCGAGTCCTTGCCGCCGTCGACGGCGACGCCGAGCGCGCGCATCGCCTCGCACAGCGCCGCGCACGCGCACACCAGCGCCGCGCCCGCGCCGCCCGTCTTGCCGCTCCACATCCAGTTGCCCGAGCACTTCACGTCCTCCAGCTCCGATATGCCCGCGAACACCTGCAAACATTCTCAATATTCATCACTGGCTGGCTTGCAGGCTTATATCCCACTGGGCACGGGTCTCCCCACAACAGCAGGGGATTGGCTGTCGCTCCACCACCCTGCTCTTACAATACAGGTTGGTGGAGAGACGGGCTAATGGCCAACTTGTGTCAGATGTTTTAAAGACGCCCATGGGACCTCCAACAAGCCCCTCCTTTTTAATGCCTCCTTTTTTACCCAAAGTTCAGCCCTAAAAGCCTTGCGCACATGCACAGAGAAAGGCTAACGAGAGGGGGTAAGAATTCCACATAAACCGGAGACGCTCCCACTGCTCTCGGGTACCTTTTGAAGGTTTCCCCCCCACTCATAAAAAAAGGTTAAAATAGTGCCATTCAAGCTACTTAATAAACTTATTTCAACAAACATTTGTAGCTATTGTTAGTTACTGAAAAATGTCAAATAAGGCAATTGGCATCGGGTGACCTGCTTGCTTGAGTGCCACATCACAAAACATACCAAATTAGTAAGAGCTTCTCCCAAGGATAAGCGTGCACCAGCGGCGGGGTCCAACAGGCCCTTGACGTTCTGAGTACCAATAGACGTCGCGGAACCGACGAGGCCCGCGTACGACAGAGCGATGATGGCGCAGTCCGCCAGCGGCGTGTGCAGCGGGCCCACGCACTGTTGCTGAGCCACTAGACCTGTCACGCAACGATCGACCTGTAAACAATTTCAATTTAATAATACAATACCCTTTTCACGAAAAAATGTTACCTAACATAACCAGAGAAGGAATGCAATGTAATGTAAACAAGTAAACAAAAGTAATGTAATTGTACAGTAAGTAATTGTCTAAGGCCTATTATTCTCTCATTCTGACATTAAAACTAAAAGGTACGTAACTTACATTAATAGTCCAAGAGCAGCAAGAATAAAGATACAAAAACAGTGAATTGAATGTCGAAAATAGTAAGAATCTTAAATTGTCTAAAATAATTTTCAACAAAAAAAATCTGGAAAAGTATGTATAACCTACCTTATTTGTTAAGTATCGTTTACTGGCAACATTAACAAGTCTCAACACTCTATTGAGTCCTTTCTCAACTGTTATATCATTTGGCAAGCAAAGTGGCAACTTTGTCTTCTTATCTTGTTTTAAATCGAAAGTTTTTTGTGGCATATTTCCTGAAAACACAATGATAAAAATAATATTTATAACATATTTTACCTTAAATATATTAGTTTAAGTTTTAGGTTGTTTGTAATAGTGTGTAATTTATTTTATTTTACATACCTAATACAGCCTCTAAATGCAGGTCATATGGCAACTTGGACTTAATTTCAGGCTTAAGGCGGTTTTCTCTGCTCAAGTAGGTATCCTTGTAGGAATCCTCTACCAAGGTCATGAATCCATCGCCAGTTACTTCTCCCACAAATGAAACTGGACATCTTTCACGACTGCAAATATCTAAAAAAAGAATACAAATTATATAGCAAAAAATAATATGTATTATACAATATTGTATACCTTTTAATTGTATAAATACTTAATCCATTTTACCTTATGGTAAAACATACATTGCAATACTCTGTGAAGAGCTAAAATTGAACCTTTGACTGCATAAAGCACTGGCAACAACTGCACTGGTTGTGGCAGCTGTGTATAGTGACTCTGGTCAAGTGATAAACAACTTGCCATGCCAAGTTATTTATGGAGTTTAGTTGCGAGAGTAGCAGGCAGGACTTTTAGTTGATAGAAATCCCACATTCCCCTATATCACTTCCACTATTTTGATGAAGTGCCTTTTGAAGGTTTTCCCGTGTACCAAAATCTTCTAGTTTCAGAGTACAGAAGCTACCTTCGAGGAGGGTCCTGTTCTCCTTGGTGCAGAGCAGCGCGTCGTTCTCCTGGTACTCGGCGCCCCAGAGCTCGAGCGTGGTGATGGTGGGGTCGCCCAGCTGGAACTGCCGCGTGAACACCACGGCGCCCTCCGGCTCCACCAGCTCCTTCAGCACGTTGCCGTTGCCGCCGGCGCCCTGGTCGTGTATCGCTGCAATATCCCATTGCACAATGCACAATGCACAATCATATAATATGTCAAGATGGAGTGTCGAGATATCAAAACGAGACAACTAAAATGCGGACTTTAAACTTAAGATCCCTTTTTGGCGGGCTTTTAGATACACTCTTTTTATACATAATTTTCAAGTGTTAGGGTTTTTTTCCTTTGTCTTACTATGATATCTCTAAAACGTTTCGTCTCTTTTTTATTATTTACACTCGCTGGTGTTAACTCTTTGTCACACCTAATATCTAACTTAAACATATAAATCAATCGAACCAAGCTCCAAATTTTGTGTTTTATAAGTGTAAGGACTAGACTAAATAAATATTTAGTCCTATATTTAGTAAATAAATATTTACTCTAGTCTAAATAATTACATATTTATTTAGTCTAGCCCTTACACAGAAATAAAACCCAAAATTTGGAGGTTCTAATACTACACTAAATAAATATAGCATAACACAATATGTTACATACATTCAACTGGATTAATTTCAGCTTCCAAACATGCTCTGACTACCCTGTTCAGACGATTTCCCATTTCAGCATCACCTGGAACCAGCAGATTTTTATATTCATAGTGAATAACTAGGATTATGCTTCCTTGAATTACAAATACAAAAGGAAATTAAAATGTGTTGATAATTATTTGTATGATAAATTTCCTGTTTGTGTGACAACATAATTCATTTTGATTAGCTCAACGGGGCTCTAAATATAACATAATAAATTCAGTAATGACATATGGGCCCTTTTATTTTCTTGTATAAGCCACAAAAGACAATTCTAGAAATGAGTTGCGATAAGCGGTTATACCTCTTTGCACAGCACCAAAATCTAAAGCATGGTCCCTTGATCCGCCGCCCTGCACCGCCACGGAAGAAGCAGCACCGCCGCCTACTCCGATACGATATACCGGACCACCAACCTTCACTAGCAACATTCCTTTGAAAGAAGAAAAAAAATTTTTTACATTGATTTTCTGTTATAATTCCACCAACATACTCGTAATATAAGTAATCATTCGTGTCTACTGAAATTACATTTATTTAATACTTCATAACTTCATTATTATCGTTCTTAAATAACTCCAGTTTGTGAAGATTTAAACATTCTTTCTCTTGAACCTTTTAAAAGTCACTGCCATTGCCATTCCAGAATTTTTTTTCTTGATTTGTAAGGTTCAGAAAACATGCAATTAGAGATAGAAATTATAGATATGAAAATATATACACACCCTTTTCTGGTTTATTTTTCTTGATCATACTGTGAGGCATATATCCAATCCCTCCACTAAACATTATTGGTTTGACAAACTCCTCTCTCACATTATCACCATTTTTAAGCCCATAAGACTGGACAAAACCTGAATCAAAATAGCAGTAATCAGTAGGTATTATTGATAACTAGCTTTTGCCCGCGATTTCGTCCATGTGAACTTTAGAATTTGTTCAAGAGTGAAAAAAAAGAATTCCATATAACAATCCAATTTTAAAATTTTGTAGGTACCTATTAAAAAAATTCCAATCTATTGCGATTTTGCCGTAAAGTATAACAAATAAATGCATCACTAAATGTCGAACACATGTATCGTTATCGTGAAGCAGTAGGCTCTTTATCTCTTTAGATTCTTTTACGAAGTGCTTAGGTACTAAAACATTTCGCATTTATTTATTTATTTCGCAAAATGGTAGTACTTAGTATGAATAAATAAGTGTTGACTGCCACTCATGACCATAACTTCAAAAAAATATCCGCCATCTTGGAATTCAGAATAAAATAAAATGAATGTGTTCTTCGTAATCCTCACCCCAAAATATGTGGAGAACGACACCCATGACTACAAATTCACAAAATCATGTCCTCCATGTTGGATTTCAGAATTAATGTGTTTTCCATAATCTTGACCTCAAAATATCTTGAAAACGACATCTATGACCATAACTAAGTCTAACAGATAAACAGACAAACCGACAAAAATTATTGTAAAAAGCATATTATTTTGGGCTTAGAGGCGTGTCTTGAATGGAAAAACTTAGAAATAAAAAGTACCTGAAATGACAGGTTCCCCAAATTTATTTCCATAATCAGAAGCCCCATTACTGGCTTCTATAATGATTTGAAGTGGCGAAGCAAAGTTATTGGGGTACTTCCAGCTTTTATCTTCCCAAGGCAAGTCATAACCTAAAAAAGTTAAAACTTTACAGTAAGTAATTAGTACCTATGTTAAGTTTTATTACGCTTCACACTCATAGCCCTACACTAGAATTCGCTGAGCCATAGGCGCCATGGACACACACAAGACAAGATTACACACATCCCGACCAGAAACAGAAATTTAAACTCATCATTCAAATCTCTGCTCCACTGGGAATCAAACCCAGGACCTTTGCGCAGCACCAACATTTTAACCAATGCACCGTTGCGATGGATTACATCAGTAAATACAATATAACAGCATAGCATTAAAAACAGTAAATAATTTCAAAATAATCATTATGGAATATATACTATGTACCCACCAGGAATGAATAAATTGCCAACACTATATCCTGCGGTGCCAGCCACAGTGTGCCCTCCTCTGCCAACACCCTGTACGTCTCTAATGCGCCCCCCAGTGCCAGTAGTGGCACCACTAAATGGTGCCACTGCTGTTGGCATATTGTGTGTTTCTGCAGTGAATATGATATCAGAATCAGTTGGCTCCAGAAAAACTTGTGAAGGTCCTTTCACATTTGATGGGGTTAACTTTGTGTGCTTGAAGCCTCTGATTGCACTAAAAAATTATTTTTATTGAATAAAAGAATGTTATGACAGTGACTAGTAATATTGGCAAAATAATTTTGATAACTTATTTGGAATAACTTATTTTGAATACTTTGATCCAAAAGAAGTATCTTTTCTAGGCTGAGGGCCTTACAACGGAACCAAAACTCTAATTCTTGGCTATTTTAGATTTTGAAATCGAATTGATTGAACACATAATAAAATAGTTGCTAAAAGGCAGAAGTTTTAAAGAGCAAAATATGAAATCAAAAACAAATCTTAAAATAAGCAAGTACACTAATTGAAAAATAACTGATTATACCTGCTGTTATCACCGAACTTTATAACATTATTGTTATTAGAAGAATTCTGTGTAGATGCCACCATATCAATAAGTGATCCATTCAATTCTTTACCATCAAGAATAATTTTACCCTAAAAGCATATTTTATTATTAAAAGAATATGCATAATATATACTTCTTGTTTTATTTATTATATTAGTCTATTGTCTATGAAAATTCTGATCATGGTTCAACTTATGGAAGTCAGACCAATATGTGGTTACTAGTGTATGCCTTGGAGAGGCATATGCCCAACGGTGGGCGTATTAAATGCTGGCGAAGCAGAAGAAGTGTATTATAAAAAAACAAACAGTACTAAGTTTTATAGTATAAACATGACCATGAGTTAGCTAAATTTTAAAGTATCGTAGTTAATATTGTTTGAACACTTTACCTTGAAAAACCAATGTCTGGAGTGTTCACTATTACTTTGTGCAAGGTCAAACAACTCAACACTTGTTGGGTCACGCTTTAACTTATTTACAAATAGGTCCATGTAGAAATCCATATCCCAGTCATCAAATGCCAAACCTTATATAGAAATAAAAACTTAATTAGTTGTTAAATGTAGGTAGTATTACAATAGTGAGTTATAAACTAATTTCAACATAATTGGTCAGCAAAATGCAATACAAAAGTGAAACTTAACAACATCTTAGCACCTTACATAACTTAAAAACAGGTGAAAATCATAGTTTAGGGAACATTACCCAATTTCTGATTAACTTGCTTCATGGCTGTAATGCCTTCTTTTTGAAGAGGCACCACAAACCAAGGCTCCAGATCCTTTGGTAGACCTTTATTGAAACTATGGCGTGGAAGATTTTCCTTTGTATAGATACATTGTGTCATCCTGTCATGAAGTGGCGCTGCCAATTCATCAAATAGCTTCTTAGTAACATTCTTTGATTTTGTGAATGTAATGAGATATCTTGTGGATACTTCAAGACGGACAACATCCCGGAGCCCAATATTCTCACAAATTTGAACAGAATTACTACTGTCAGCTGTTGAGAAGTTAAACCTGAAATATTTTTAAGACATTATTTCAACAAATTGAACTAACTTTAAAATGTTAAGCTGAAAATAGAATAAGTCCTACATAATATTGATTCACAAATATTATTATTAAATTATACCTTATGTATAATTTTATTTTTTTCTTTCAACACTTCCACCCAAAGAACGTCTGGAAGAGATTTCATTGAATTGTACACCTTTGATGTATTTATTGTATGAACCTATGAAACATAAGTACAACCTCAAAAAGTATTCGATATCTGCTGCCTGCCTTTCCAACAAACCAAAAACAACTTTACAATTGAATCTCTGAAAGCATTGTCTAATTTTTATAATTTTTTTACAATTTTAACATTGAAACAAAGTGAAACAGTATATTTTTACCACAAGCTTTACCTCGGACCGATTTCTATACACACTTGATCACTGCCTATATTTTTGAAGACAGATTCATTCTTCAGGGCTTGTGGCTCTAGAGGAGAACTCAAAAGCCACTGAAGAATTTTGATTTGATTGATGTTTAAATAATCGCAGCCCTCAGCCAACTCCACATGGTAGCAAAGTTCTGTAGATAACTGGTTCACATCAGCCTCAACAGATTTTAATTTCTGCAGGATCTCTTTTGTTTTATGAGCACTGAAGGCTTCACGAGTAAAAAATCGTATTATACACATGGTTGATCCAGTCTCAACTAAAAGAGCGAAGTTCCAGCAAAAGACTGTAAGCAATGAACGTACGCGTAGGTATTATACCAATAAGTTAAAGTTATTTCATAAATTTATGCCTTGCGTCAATGTTAAAGTTCAACGGGTATCAGATAAAATTATTGACGCTAGTAGGTAACAAAATGAAATGGGCACAAAACAAATAATAGCTTATGCAACTGACAGTAAGTTTAAATAACTAATAACAAAAACCGGAAGGCGTAGAGTAGAGTAATAGTAACTAATCTACTCAGGAGTCCTAAGTAGATTACAAGAGACTCCTGGGAGTCTAGTATTTAACAAGAATTTTATTAGGTATGTCAAGAATTTTATTAGGTATGTCAACTTTCTATTGGTTGGTCAATTTGGTCTTGGGAGTGTCAGCAGGAATAATTAGGATAGGAATATAGGGGGATCATAGTACGATTTCCGAGGCGCCAAGATTTGGCGATTGATTCGGCATATTTCGACTATTATAAAAAGAATTTCAAGAATAAAATATTTGCTGATTCAGCTTCCTTAAGGAGTTATGACCATTTAAATTTGGAAAAAAGGGTTTTTTTGGCTATTCATAATAGATTTTCAGCGCGCACAGCTATGTGAGAGTAGGAACATCTTGCGTTGAAAATTGAAATGATTTCTCGTTTCTCGAATTATAAAATGGTGTCAATAACAATTTTTAGACTAAAAAGGCTAGAACCTAGAGATGTAAAATAGGGTAACCATAAGTGGCATAACTGGCATAAGCATTAAAATTGGTTAGGTTAGGTTAGAACAGTTAAAACAACGCACGCATGTACTCTTGTAAAAAATTCTATTTTTCGAAAAATATTGAGATGCGCCAGAAATCCTTTGGCACACTTGCTTGTATCGTCGAATAGAAGGTCTCCACCAAATTTGAGCCAAATCGGATGTAGAAGTTATTCAGAAATGATAAAAAACTTAGAAATTTCAAACCCCCGTTTCACCCCCTGAAAGGCAAAATTTCGATTTTTTTTACTCTTAAAAAACATCTTATTTTGGGCTAAATATGAAGACTGCATGGTCAAAATTTGGCGCCTCGGAAATCGTAGTCTTGCCGAATATGGGATACCTACTCAAGAATTCCGAATTATTCAAGATATTAAGTATATTAGGTTTATTAGTTATCATTCAAAAATGGGGGGAAAATCGAAGACCGATCGGACACCGTTATTTTACTCTGTTTTCATTTTGGCGGGGGGAAGTGCTATCAATTATTTTTGATTTTTACAGACTTCAATTCAAGTAGTCTTCAACAAAGGAGGTTAAGGTTTATCGTTGTTATCAATTCGTCTTCCATTCGACAATCGACAAATCGTCTTTAATCGACTCGACAGCGACACGTACTTTACGTAGTACGTACATAAGTAGGTATATGTATGTATTGTCTTCCGGCTCTGAACAATTACCTATTGGTAGCATATTGGCAGTGGCCGAAGCTAGACTGTTCCATTAAAAATATAATTATATCTTTATATTAGTGTGACCTGAACAGCAAGATCGCGGGATGTTATATATATTATAATATAGCTCAAGTCGGCTCAAGATCATTCAAGACGTAATTTATATTACATCCCATAGTCAAAAGCCGGCTTTATGGCCGGCGCATCGACAGTCGACACTAATCGATATAATATAACTCGATAGTCGATACGTTGGCCTGGCTGGCCATTTGATAAAATGAAAAGGCCTGGCTTGATTGGTAGAATAGAGCTCATTATGAAAAAAATTAAAATCCAAGATAGCCGCCACAACAAAATGGCGGATTACATAATTTTTTTTTCAAAACTGCCTCAGTATGGGTATCAAATGAAAGGGCTTGATAAGTAGAAAGTAGAATAGGGACCGTGCAGAAACTACAAACCGCCACCAAGCGGATTAAAACGAAACTGCCACAACTAAAGTGCAATATTGTCCCTTTGTTTTTCATATGTTTTCATAATGTCGCTTAGCGAGAAATAACTCAATATTTCACTATAAATTACGGATTAAATTACGTAAAATGTATAAAATGCGATTTTAGTGATATCAAGAATAGTGTGTGTCGTGCGAACGTTGATATTTTTCAAATTCTAAAAGTATTTGGTCCAAGTGTTTTTCAATAGAAAATTTGTTGGTATATTAAAAGGGTGTAGAGGATTTTCCGAAAACATTGTTTAAATAAAGTGAGCAACGCATAAGCAGTATCTATTTTAAGATGAATGCCAGGTATTTTGATATTGTGTGATAAATAAAAATGTTTAAATAGAACAAATTCCTCCTTTTCATTGAAAATAAAAATAACTTGAATTTTAAATAAAACTCAAAACAAATTATATATTAGTTTCATTTAAAAAACCTTGATAGTTCTTTTTTATCGTTTGAATTCATGTCACGTGTATTTTTAACTGCATTTATCCAACTTTTCGTATAGTTTTTAGCCAGAGCATGTTGGTACTATCAGTGGAAAATTACGAGAATTTACACTAATATATTTATATTTTTAGCAATCAGAGGTGGAATTAATTTAAAAAAAAATAACGAATTTAACAATTATTTATTCTTATTCAAAATAATAATTTCACAAACAACTCTTAATTTACGGAATTAAACAATTTATTAAATCAAGGAAATAAGGAGCTAAAAATAATTGCACTCACTGCAAATTGCGCCGATCACCGAGTCAACAACCTCACTGTACGAAAGCCGACGAGCAAATGAATTGCTGGTATGACGGTAGCTCTATTTATGCGTTTTGTGAGGGTGACGTCACGACCGGTACAAGTTGCAATAAGTTTTTGGCCAATACGGCCTATCCTGATAGGGCGTCGTCCTCGACCGCAGCCTCTTCGTGGTGGCCGCCAGGGACATCCACGACGCCGTCGACAGGGGCAGATGATGGTCCAGGTCCGCCATCATCTTCTTCGTCATCCGAATCTGTTTGAGCAATTATAAAGAGCAGCCTATTCAATCATCCATCACACATACAAGGCCCTCTTTCAATTACTCATACTTAGCTAATTGTATCACTCACAAACGTTCATTACTTCGATCAGATTTTCTTCCTCAAACATTATGTCAGTCAACCTCATATACCAGACTAAATATTAAAATTCTTTATATGTGTGTGGTTTTATTGTGTAACCCAACACATTACACCCCAATTACTTAGGTAACCGGTCTGCGAGGCTGAAACCACTATGCGTTTAGAGAAACGCATCTGCAAGGCCGAAGCCCATATGCATTGAAAAATGCATCTGCAAGACCGAAGTCCATATGCATTGAAAAATGCATCTGCAAGACCGAAGTCCATATGCATTGAAAAATGCATCTGCAAGACCGAAGTCCATATGCATTGAAAAATGCATCTGCAAGACCGAAGTCCATATGCATTGAAAAATGCATCTGCAAGACCGAAGTCCATATGCATTGAAAAATGCATCTGCAAGACCGAAGTCCCACGCATAAGGTAATGCGTCTGCAAGGCCAAAGCCCATATGCAGTGAGAACTGCATCTGCATGGCCTCTCAAGACCAACTCCGAAGTTCCCGTTGCCGTTGCGTTCATAGCACCCGTCTCAAAAAGGTGGACTCCTGCACGGGCGCTTGCTTGTACATATGTACCTATGTGTGTCTGTGCAAGCCACACATGTACAGAAGTGGATGTCTACAACATAAGAAAAGTAAAGTTAACGTAAATAACTTACTTTCGAAAAACGCTGCGCAACTTTCAGGACACCACTCTCCCTTCCATGGCACCATATACTGCGCCGCCGCTTGTGTAGTTTTGCCACGAGCGCCGCTTACTAACTTGAGTTCGTAGCGGTCGGCTGGCAATTTCTTGGTGACACGATAGGGACCTCTCATGCCAGAGTCAAGTTTTCCCGTAGATTGGGAATACTTAATAACGAAGACCTGGTCACCAACTTCGAAGATCCTGGGAGAGTGTCTGTGACGATTTACATAGGAGTCTTGTTTCTCTTGATTCGATTTTAGCAAACCCATTGCCCTGCTTCTGTTTAACTCCCTCATTGCTTCATGGTTGGGGCTCGTATTTTCCACAGCAAGGTCTCGAATAAGGGCACGAATAACAGGTGTAGTCGCATTCGTACCAATTAACAAGCACAAGGCTGATTTTTGAGTCGTCTTCTGTTTTGTTATATTTAATACCAGTTGTATTTTATTCAAAGCTTCAGACCACGTTGAATCTTTATTGCGACTTTCAACACGTATCAAGTTAAGTACGGTACGCACGTAACGCTCTACTTGACCGTTGGAATGGTGCATTTCGGGCGTAACGTAGTGTATGTCACATCCCTGTTCAGATATCCATTTGGTAAAGCTGGAGGATTCGAACATGCGCCCACGGTCGCAAACCAACAGTTTAGGGACGCCAAATAGGGAAATCGCACTATTTAGGACGCGCTTGAGCTCATTGCTATCTTGTTTGTAGATAGGGTAAATTAAACAAAATTTTGTAAAAGAATCCACCAGCACTAGAACGAACTTGTATCCATTGGACTCGGGCAATGGTCCCAACACATCAGCGTGAATCGTATTAAACGGAACATCAGACTTATCCCAGGATGTTATGGATTGTAGGGGTGCTCTTGGGACTCGTTTCGTAGAGATGCAGACCAAGCAATGCGACGTGTATTTCTTAACAAAAGATCTAAGGCCGGGAAACCAGAAATGCCTTAGTATAAGATCTAATGTCTTGTCTGCTCCAATATGCTCATGCTCATCATGAAACACCCTTAACAGACTGAGCCGGTGTCCTTTAGGGATAAAACACAGTAACCGAGGTTCTTCTCCCACTGGTGTATAACGATAATATAAAAGGTCGTTTTGATACACATAGCGACGCGAGTCCAAGAGGCCGTCCCTCAGCTTCTGTACTAGATCCTGTGTTTCGTTATCAGCCGACTGAGCCATCTGTGCCCAATTTAAAGGTTTAGTTATGTGGTTAACCTGCACTCCTGGATTACGGCTTAAATAATCTGCATGACCCATCATGACTCCTTTCCTATACTCGATAGTAAAGTTAAAATCCTGGAGGTAGATCCACCAACGCGCCACTCGAGGAAGCAGGTCCTTCTTACGCTCAGTGGCTTTAAGAGCGTTGCAGTCAGTTATTATTTTAAAGGTTACGCCGATTAAATAGTGCCTAAAATGTTGTAGAGCCTTAACGACTGCTAACGTTTCTAATTCGTATGAGTGGTACCTGCACTCTGCCCCTTGTGTTACTTTACTAAAATAGGCTACCACACATTTGCTACCATTAGCACGTACCTGCATTAGCACAGCACCATAACCTGCGCTGCTGGCATCCGTATGGAGTTCCACAGGCAAGTCAGGATTAAAGATCGCTAGTATTGGTTCGGTCGTGAGCTGTTTTATAAGATTGTGACGAACTTGTTCCTGTTCCGGTCCCCATTCGAACTTGACATTTTTCTTCACAAGGCGGGAGATACATGCGGTTTTAGTGGCGTATCCCTCGATATATCTCCGGAAGTAACCGGCCAGCCCTAAAAACTGGCGAACCTGCTTAACGTTAGTTGGCACGGGTGCGTGTATTAATGCCTCAATTTTCCTGGGGCTCGGTCTAACCTGACCATGACTGATGACTCTGCCCAGGTATTCGACTTCCGTGGTGAGGAAGGAACACTTTTTAAGGTTAACTGAGAACCCGGCTTCAGTGAGGGTCTTCAACACCTCACTTAACAAATTAATGCCCTCGGTGATTGTCATACTTAGTATGAGTACATCGTCTATGTATACCAGGACGTTTCCTGACTCAATGAATCGTTTGAGAGTGTTGTTGATAATACGTTGGTAAACGGTAGGAGAGTTACATAAGCCAAACGGCATTTTTAGGTATTCATAGTGAGATTCCGGAGTTACAAAGGCTGTCTTGTGTATGGAGTCCTCGTCAATGGGAATTTGGTGAAAGCCTGATGCCATGTCCAGGCTAGTAAAGAATTTTGAGCAACCGAGCCGATCAATGTGGTCTTCAATTAATGGAAGAGGGTATCTGTCTTTGACAGTGATGCGGTTAAGTGCGCGAAAGTCTACGCACATTCTATCCGAACCATCTTTCTTCTTAACCAAAATGATTGGGCTTGCGTAGTCTGACGTAGATTCTCTGATTATTTTCTTATCCAACAAGTCTTTTATTATTTCGCGGACTCTAAGTTTTTCTTGGTAAGCCAAACGGTAGGGATGGTAGGCTACGGGAACATCGCTCAACAAGTTTATGTGCATTTTGCCCGTCGTCACTGTGGTTGTAGCTGTACCAGATATGAGAAACCGTGAGAACTCATTTATTACAGACATAAGCGAAGCTAGTTCATCACCTTTGAGGGGGGTGTTTATTTCATTAGGTATTGAAGAGCTGCTGACCGTGTTCACCTTCGAGACCGAACAAGCGGAGTGGGTTAAATATTGCTTATGTTTGGTCCGAACAAACGTAACGCCGTCTCTGTTAAGAACATCCGTTCCTATAATAATTGGGGTGTTCATGCAGTACTCCGGTACTATAATGAAATCTATGTCCAGGGCAATATTACTAAATTCGACGGTAAGCGTGACGTATTCGCGAGCAATTATTTCGTCCTTACTTATTCCTTTTAGAACACAATATGTTTGTTTTCGACAACAAGAAAAGTATTTCAGTATTCCGGATGATATTAAGGACACATTTAGAGCGCCACTGTCTATTAAAACATCGACGGGTATGCCTTGTATCACTGCCGTGCTTATATCGTTGCTTCCCGAAACATTCGAAAGTTCCTTACACAAGTTAACCTTCCGTTGGTTAGCATTCTGATTCATAGACCTATTTTTAGTAAAACACTCGCTTTCTTTATGCCCAATCTTTTTACAAAATGAACACGTATTGTTGAGGTTGTTTTCGATAACTTTACGCTTATTGGGGCAATTACAACTTAAATGACCGGTCTGGTTACAAGCAAAACATTTTTTTCCACTTCGGTCTACGAGTATGTGACGTTTTTTGATAGCATTATGGTGTGGATGATGATCGTGTTTTCTGATGGCTGGTTTCACATAAATTGCTAAGAACGAAACTAGGTTATCAGTAGTGAGGTTGGCGTTCGCGGCTGCTGCCCGAATTTGGACATCATTTATGCCTCGTATTATTATTTGCACCATGAGTTCTTCACTTAGCCCTTTAATAATACGTAAACGCAGGAGCGATCGTCGTGCATACTCGGCGTACGTGGGGAACTTATCAGAGGTAGTGTTCATAACCTCGAACAGAGTCTGTGCGTAGTCAATTTTTCGAGGGCAAAGAGCATTGAATTCCTTGACAAAGTTCGACCATGATCTATCGTTGGTGGACCATTCATTCAACCAGGTCCTGGCGTCTCCTTTTAAGCAGTGAGCAATACGCGATAAACATTCCAGATCGTCCCAGCGATTAGTCAATCTTGCACGGTTAACTTCCTCACACCACACCTCAAAGTTATTTATGGCCGGATCAAAGTTAGACACATAATAATGTGACTTAGTTTGGCTAATTGTGATCAGTGCGTCGGCGATTGCTTGCGATGTAGATGGCGCAGAGTTATCACGTTGAGGTAGACCCGTGTGATTAGATGGCAATGGAGTTCGAGATAGGCTCGCGTTACTTTCCTCGATAGCATTTAAACGCGCCGTTATTAAATCCAGTGCTTGTTTCACGGAGCTGTCACGCGTGTGAGAACGTGACCTATGATGGTCATACCGTGAGTGCGACCCACGCGAGGGTGTACGCGGCGAAGACCTACGGCGACTATACCGCGAACGAGACCTACCCCGGAATGACCGCGAACGAGACCTATCGCGGAATGACCGCGAGCGAGATCTATGATGGTGTCGGCGCGATCTGCTGCGAGAACGCGTTGCCTTACGGCGGCGTATCGTCTCGTGTGATTTTTCGCGAGAGCGTGAAGATCGTGGCATTTTTTGTGCAGATTAACAGTTGTTTGTGAAAAATAACTTAAAAAAAAAAAACGGTTGCCAGTTTATTTAGTCTGGCACTTCTGTGTGGGCACAGGCCAATCCCACTTCTGATTTTAGCAATCAGAGGTGGAATTAATTTAAAAAAAAATAACGAATTTAACAATTATTTATTCTTATTCAAAATAATAATTTCACAAACAACTCTTAATTTACGGAATTAAACAATTTATTAAATCAAGGAAATAAGGAGCTAAAAATAATTGCACTCACTGCAAATTGCGCCGATCACCGAGTCAACAACCTCACTGTACGAAAGCCGACGAGCAAATGAATTGCTGGTATGACGGTAGCTCTATTTATGCGTTTTGTGAGGGTGACGTCACGACCGGTACAAGTTGCAATAAGTTTTTGGCCAATAATATATATTATTCTTGGAAGTATTGGAGCATCCATCAATACAAGAATACACTTTAATGAGCCTTTTAATATACAAAATTATTTGTGATACACTTTTCAAAAAGTTAACATACGGTAGTAATCCTACCCATAAAGCAATATGCAGTTCCGATACTAGATGGCATAGGTGTCGCCACGCACGGTCCCTATAGTACTCGCTATAAAAAAATGAAAATCAAAAATATTGCCGCCGCAACAAAATGGCCAATTACATAATTATTTTCCATAACTGCCTCCAAATGGGTATCAAATGAAAGGGCGCGATTAGTAAAATAGAGCACATGCATTAAATTAACAACAAAACTAAAAACTTGAAAATAGAAATTAATAAAAAAAAAGTATTTGATGTTAAGTAAACGGTTTTATTTACAATAAATAAATGATGTAGGTTATACATTAACGATGGGCGATTGTTTGAGAAAAAACTATCGACTGAATCGAAAATTGTACGACTGCGCATTCGATTGTCGATTTAGTAGTTCCCCGCAATGATTATTCGAATAACTAGTTACTATTTTTATTACTAGTTTTGTGTTACTATTTTTCTATTTTTAAATTTTGGCACCATCCTCAAAAAAAAGGCCTAAAGTATGTAACAAATTTTATTTGCATACTTTTTTGACGTTGGTTTAATTTTTTTAAATTATTTTTTTTCTTAATCACGAAAACTAATGGACCGATTTTGATGAAACTTTTACCGTTCCCTAAGTTAAACAAAATGGATATAAACAAAAAAAGAACGAACACGATCCGTACATTAGTTTCGGAGATATGCGAGGACAAATATATCTACCCACATACATACACCCATAAAAATTGGTATTCTTGTTTTTGAAGCCGTGATAGACCAACATATTATGTAAAAGTTGTACAGTTCTGAGAATATTAAAACCATGTGTCGAATAATTGATAACCTCCTTTTTTGAAGTCAGTAAAAAATAAAAATACAAATAAATAATTACTCAATTGTTTTTCTGGTGTTTAGTCTTCCTTGGTAAGAAACTCCTTACTTAACCATTTATTTATTACTAGAAAGAAAAGTAACACAATACATAAAAAAAAGAAGTAGGTACACAGTGGTACCTACAATCTGCATGGCAATGCTTGTTCGTATAATATTACAACATAATTCGTCCCTCGATAGTATAGGTAAATATCAACGGACACTGACGACGAAAGAATGGACGTCGTGTGCCCTCAAATCCGTGGATTGACTACTAAACAGTCCTAAAAAGTAATAAGTAATACGCAGCGCACGCCCGTCCACCGCACCATATTTAGTAATTACTTTTAAGTAGTACCCAACTACCCAACTACGCACGACTAATGGAAATCAGTTAGTACTTAGTACTTAGTAATACCGTAGCGTAGTAGTCGCCGCGATTCAGTTAACAACAATCGAATAACATCAATTGTTATCGACTTTTAACTACTAAACTGAACAATCGACTTATTCGATTGTTTTTAGTAATAATCGCCCATCGCTACCACAAGCCTTCCACTTCCACCAAGGTGACCCCTGTTGGACGCTTGTTTACAACAGTGTGGCTCGCCCATTAGAGACGGTAGATTAGGGAATAGATAGAAGAGACATTTTGTTTATGGCAATCAGCCAATCATATACTAACTAGCCATGAGCGAAATGTGTCACTTAAAAGAAAAGAACGAAACATATCTTTCCTTCACTGTGAAGTATATCACTCTTTTAGTCCAGTAGTTCAATGTAGTTCACCATTCACAAACGATAGGTTATCCTTTCCTATTTCTTACTTCAACACTCCATACTATTTCTTTTACTTCAGTTAGTTCAGTTCCTTCACTAGTTCATTACGATATAGTAGTTCTAATGAAATGTTCGATAAATTATTATGAAATACCCCATAATGAACTCGTGTATCGTAACGTTTATCTCTACTAGTCTTTTGAATTTTTTGAGATTATTAGATATAGGATAAAAAGACAAAAAAATTAAAAGGACTAAAACAATAAAATAAAACTAAGTGCGTTTATTTTATCAAATATCTAGTAATAAAATATTTAAATTATAAAATATTTAAATTTAAAAATGAAAGAAAATATCATTTATATTTATAATCAAGCCAAAATAGTCCGTAAATAGTTAACATAAAACTCATAATATTGAAACGTTTCCTAGAACTTCTAACGACAACGTATTTAGATGTAATAGTGTTCGTATAAGAGTATTTGTAATTTGATCATTGGTGCTTTACTTGATGGTTTAAGATTGTTTTCTCTTTTATGTCTCCGAGCGTGAGTATGTGTATGTGTGCGTGAGTATATGCGCACGCCACGCGTCGTCGACTGTCGAGCTTCTTCGGTTAGTTTCGTTCGCGAAGCAATTGGACTAAATGAACGAGATGAATTGTAACTGAAGTAGTGAAGGAAGGACGGGAAAAAGTGAAGTACTTCAATTGAAGCATTCATTCCTGAACGACACATGACTGATACTAACTAATACGCTACGCATCCATTTTGTGTTCTCAAATGGCGGCATTGATGGCGGTGAAATAAAAGATGATGATCAATGCAACATTTGAGCTACTTGCGCTCAAAAATGTGTATTAAAGTGATTTGTGATGATGTATCAGTAGTGAATTTTAAATTTGAATAAACATTTATTTGCCTTAAAATTCAGTGGCTTGGATAAATTAGGTAGGATACAAGATCCAATCCAAGAGACTTCGGGCGTTTGAGACGCCACAGTGCACGTTTATTTAACCTATCGATTTTTCAAAGCAGGCCAAAATGATGATGTATACGGTAAGTAGATAAATTCTTTAATTATATAACGATTGTCGGTTTTGAAGTTGTTATTTATCTATCATACTTATTTATACAACATACCGTACCGTACTAATGTAGGTATGCTATGTATTTTTTAGTATATAGTGTATCTTTTTCAATAGCCTTTATTCTATGGAGTTAAACAACAATTTTTGAATCAATATATGATTGAATCCTAAATTGAATACTAAATACCTGTAAAGAAAAAACAACACTCTTGGTCACATTCCCTGAGCATCAGATTCCGTAGGTTATCTTTGATCTTTGAAAGTTAAGTTTGTGTAATGATTTGTAGGGAACAAGTACGGAGCAAGACACCCGCTTCAGTGACAAGGAGAAAAAACTTATGAAGCAAATGAAATTCGGCGACTGCTTAACTCAACAGGTATGAATATATACTGAATATACAGGTTTAAATTATATGAAATATTGAGTAATCCAAATTAGTTAAATCAATTGGTCATTTTCTGGAATTTATGATGACTGTTTTGCTAGTACTGGTGGCCAAGAGTAGGGCCACAGTTGGTTATACAATAAGAGATACAATTTGTTTTTGACATGAATTGGTTAATTTCTTTGTAGTTATTTAAGTAGCATGTGGTTTTACGACAATGTTTATCATCACTACTTACATTTAACACTACAGTACACTCGCCTTAAATTTTTGATGTTTTACTCGCGTGAAATTCCGTCCCAAGCACTTCACCAGTCTTTTTTTGCCACTAGTGCCCGCGTCGATTGCCCGTGATTAACTTCCCTTGGACCTTGTTTACTTAACTAGGATTTCACTAAGTGACACAATATAAAGTCGAATAATTTAAAAATTATGGGTGAAAGTATTTGTCTGGGGCAAATATTCACCCCACGCGTGTACTGCAGTGTTAATCATGTATATTAGTAGGCAAAGGCAGATCAATTCAGAACCATTTTCTCTTTCGTTTCTCTACCAATTTTCCTCATTTTTGTTTTGTGTGTTTGAGGTGTTGATGAATTTTATGAACAAAAATTAAGTAAAATGCACTGGAAATACATTAAATTAAGGAAAAAAACACAAATCTTTTGTTTTAATATTGTTGTAGAATTAATTACATAGAAGTAGAAGGTTTAATAAATTATAGTCTAATTCTATAGTGGAGACTACGGGTGACCACTAGTTTTTTACAATGCACATAACTTAAGAATGTCATTGGTGTGTGACCCTGGGATTTAAACTTGGATCACTTGAGTAGGAGTAGGAATTTTAGCCACTGGGCTATCATTGCCTCTGATAACTTTTAAAATCAATAAATGTGAGAGTTAGTACAATATGACATATGTGATATAGGTAGCCTAATATTGGAAGGGGTTTTAAACTGTCATTTGTACACTAACCACAAAATAAATGCAATGGGTATGCAAAAGGCAGCCTTACCACTGGATCTCTTCCAGGCAATTTTGATAAGAGAAATTTAAGTAAAATGAAATACAAGATAAAAGGTTAAGTGTACACCATAAAGAACGAGGGTAATGGCTATGATAACAAACAAGAATAAAGAAATATCCTGTATAACAGGGTTTATACTAGTTAAAGGATATATATAATATGTAGATTAGGCAAATTAATGTTAAGAGAGAGGTCATTCCAAAAGTGTACAGCTATAGTAGATAATGATCTTTTAAGAAAGGAGAAACAGTATAAAGTAGTAACACAGAGTAAGTTTATTGGTGGAATGGAGAAAAAGATCATACAACTTTACACATAGAAAACTGTGGCCTAAGTGTGGGTTTAGTCCACACTGTGCTATATCAATATCAAAAAGCTTCACTAATGAAATTATAGCATTAAAATAACATTAAAATAAAGTATAATTTTATACTTTACAGCTTCGGGTGTGTCAAGAGTTTGAAATTTGAGTTATTTGAAATTCAATCCAATAGAGAATGTTATGTTTTAGGTGGACATGTCAAAGGTGAAGCTGGATGTTCTGAAGCCATGGATCACACAGAAGATCACAGAAATCCTCAAGATGGAAGACGATGTCGTCATTGACTATGTCAACAACCAATTGGAGGAAAAGGTGACTGTTGTCTTAATTATTGTTTTTTATAATGTCACTAAAAACATGTAATCATTGCAGTTTCTTTACAGCACAAATAACCAATAATGTCTTTTACATTATTATATTAAATATTGTAAATAATATTAGACTTAAAGAAACTGCAATTGAAAAAAATTGTCAAATGTATATTGATTGCGTATGGCTATTTTTATGGTTCTCACCGGCTAGAGCACCGTCGCAGCTCCGCCGCCAGCCGTCGCCGCCAGCCGCTGCTCTCCAGCTCCACTCTAACGGAGGCCCTTAGCGTTCTCAATCGGTATTTACGGGGAAATTTAGTACTTAATGTTAACTCACACGAAATGTTAAGGCTATCTTTCAATGCTCAGAAATATGAAGCAAGTCATAAATTAACGAAATATAGAACACGAAGGCGATAAGAGAGGGACTTGACTCGCGGTGCGGAAGTTCGTTGTGTAGGCCTTGCGTTCAGCATAATGTGGTTGTGTCGCAAACCCCTTACAGATGCAAGATGTAGAAGAGAGAAGGCGGAGTTTGTCGGCGTCGGGGGCGCGCCGCAGCGCAGCCGAGCGTCGGCGCAGCGTCAGCGCCCGCAGCCTTCCGCCGCGCTGCCGCCGCTCGTCGCCCCGCCGCCGCACCCGCCGCATCATCAACTGCCACTTATAAACTATCGATGTACTTAGTTAAGCTTCACTTCCCTACCCGAGTCATCTCTGTGCTAAGTGTTCTAAAACATGAAAATGCGCTCGTAACGATCTGAGGCGCTCTTAACGTCTTCATATCTGATTTTCCCGAAATAAAGCTTCAATTCGAGACCAGACTTGAATAAATGAATTCGACTTATTCTCGTTTGTTAAAATAAAAACTTCAAAAGCAAGAAAATAAAATAAAGTTATAAGGAATATTAAAATAAAACAATAGGTAGGTCGGTAATATATTGTTGTAATGTACGCTAATAATAACGAGTGTATCTTTTCTTTCCCGATCCGTTTTCCTGGCTCCTAGTTTCCCTGTCCTAAGAAAATGCAGATCAACTTGACTGGATTTCTGAATGGCAAGAACGCGCGTCTCTTCATGGGCGAGCTTTGGGAGCTTTTGCTGAGCGCGCAAGCGAGTGAAAACGGAATACCGGAGTCGTTTACTCAACAGAAGAAAGAAGAGATAAAGAAGAGAATTGTACGTACAACTTTTAACAAATCGGAGGGAGGAAAATAGGAGTGATTTATTTAAATTAAATGTGGAATAAAACAAAATTGAGGTGGTGTCTACCAGATTGCTTTAAGTGTTTAAATAGCAAAAAGCAACACCAATTAAATTATACAAAGACATTAAGGTTTGAATAAATATATTATGATTCAGAATAAATGAAAACGCATTTTTAAATGAATTCTATGATGTTATATGTAGACCAATACAAACCCCATATTTGATTTTGACAGGAGGAACAGCAGAAGGACAAGGACAAGGATAAAGAAAAGGATCGTCGCAGGTCGCGGTCGCGGTCGCGCTCGCGCCGCCGCTCGCGGGACCGCCGCCGCTCCCGCACCCGCTCGCGCGACCGCTCGTCCGATAGAAAGTTAGTATTTACTAGCTCACCCGGTTGGCTCTGCTCTTCCCGTATTTTGGCTGTAACCCCTAAACACTTCAACAAAGAATTCTGCTTTCCAAATTTGCTGGCAACGTTTGTAATATCGAGTATTTTGATTTTTAAGAGAGAGAGAAGGACTTATTCCTGGATTACAAGAGTTTATCATGTCTAATAATTCCAACCTTTACTACGTTTCACACTTGCCAGTAACCCATTAATGACCCACTACAGGGTCGGGTCTCCTCGTAATGAGAGGGATGTAGGCCTTAGTCCACCACGCTGGCCTACTGCAGGTTGGTGGACTTCACATACCTTTGAGAACATTTTTTTTTGTTAACTCAGGCATGCAGGTTTCCTCACGATGTTTTCCTTCACCGTAACAGCAGGTGATATTTAATTTTATAAAGCGCACATAACTTTTATACAAAGTCAACGCAAAATTGGTGCGTGCCACTGGGATTCGAACCCGGATCCCTCGATTCGAGGTCGAATTCTAAGCCACTGGGCTATCACCGCTTGTTTTTGTTTCACACAAATCCAGTTAAATCTAGTTTTTATATGCCAAGATGAAAAGTTTCCTATAACCTGTCCAGAGATACCCAGATATCACTGTGCCTGGTTCAATCGAAATCCATTTAGCACTTTCTATGTTTATCACTGTTAAATCTTGTGTTTTTAGTTACCTGGGATAGCTGAGATTCATTACACTATCAGTTATTTTATTTGAATATTAGAGCATAACATACAGCTGTAGTCAGATGATCTAGATATATGCGAATATGGATAGGGACTTGCTTTATTGTTATCATATTTTGATATCCATCTCAGATTCTTAGTTTTTATTTCCTTTTCTTTCTGTTGAAAAATATGAGATTACAGGATTAAAATAACCATGCTGGTTTTTGACAGACATCGCAATGGAGGCAGCCCGCGCCGGTCGCGCCGCCGCAGCCGTGACAGGAGCAGCCAGACGAAGAACTCTCATGTCGACGAGATAAAATTGCCTGAACCGAAAGGTAATCCGAAAGTCTATATTTTTAAGTAATATGCAAAAATTATTTCAGACAATCAATTTCACAAATTCATACATTGCAAGCTAATTTTTTTGTTCATACTCTTTTTATTTTAACATAAAAAAGAAACAAATGTGAAAAGTTATTATTATTAAATTGCGCGTCTTAATAGTTAATGATTTTGTTACTATAATTTTGTTATATGTTATTATGTAGCACATTAATTACTTAACACAGAGAATGGTAAATCTCCAGAAAAAAAAGAAGAATCAGAGACCCAAGAGGAGATGAATCACAATTCAACTGCAGACACGATTAAAGATGACCAACCATCACAAGACAACTCTACACAAGAAGAGAAGAAAGAGGGGGAGAACCGCAAATCTAGATCTGTATCACCGGCTAAGTATGTTTGTTCATCGTATTTTAAAAAAATGTGACTACTCTTCTTAGTCATTTTGTTAATATTTTGTTTATCAAGGCAATTACCTGTTTTTATCAATACGTCAGATGGACAGAATTGGTCTTGATAAGAAATTAATAGTGTAAACACTTTTTGAGGATTAAAAATATATTATAAAAATAAATTAAATCAGGAGATACAGAAGGTTTAGGCTTCAGGAGTCTCCAAAACGGTGTGGAGTATCATCAGGACTGTCTAGCAATTGTTTTCTACAGACTAACCCACTATACAAGGATATAGATTGCCCTTAGTATATGATGAGGATATATTTTATGTCATAGAATTATAAAAATCTAAATTCATAGAAATTTAACAACTTAACGAGATTGCAATTATTTTTAAGGTCAACAGGGGAAAAGGAAGTAAATCCAGAGCCTAAGTCCTCTGAAAAACCTCGTCACACATCAAGCGACAGGCGGTCTTCATCAGCATCTTCTCGTAAGATATCTTTACTATTAGTATAATTCCATATTTTCGTGTTCCAACAATAAGTATTATATTATTTAAGATTTTTGTACTCAAACTCAAACTCAAAAGCTTTTATTCATTATTAGGTACAATTTGTGCACACTTAATGAAAGTCATACAGATAAATTATACATTCTACATTCATCCGCTTTGATCGCCCCTCAGGCAAAACGTAGACTGGGAGAAAAAAGCGGGCGGAAAAAAACTCCCAGCACTCTTTTAAAAGTAAATAAAACTTAGTCTATACTGCAGTATGGCTAGGTCCAATAAAGGAACACACGTGACAGCTATCGTGTGTGTCAATATCGCCCCATTGCCATCCGCTCACAAATAAATATTGTTACATAGTGTATAGAAATAGCCTATAGTGAAGTTATTCAATCCCACGCTTTCTTATCTTCTAAATAGTCCTTAGTTTCATAATAGGCCTTTCGGCACAGGACTGATTTGATAGACCAACATGTCCAGCAAAATATTACAAAAAAAGTTATTTTGATTTTTGTGTAAGCACTACAGGTATTCTGCATATTTTAAGGGTTGTAAGGGTCGATAGCAGTGCTACTTAGATTGCCGAGGCAAAATAAAGTCAGAAATATTCAAAAATAGGGTTTTACAACATTTTTTAAAAACTGTTTTAAATGAATCCTTATGACGTGATGAACCAGAAGATTAAAAAAATATTTTTGATACTTTAAAATCGCCTAAAATGACTTATTTTTGATGTCATACTTTCGCGTGGAAACGCTAGCATGCTAGCTAGTTCACGAAACCGTCTTCCATCTTGTGATTTTTAAAAATAATATTAAATCATCCACAAATACGATGCGATAACACTTGAAATTCCGACAACACAGCCTGATTTGTTTGTGTACGATCGGGGTGACGTAGCACCGGAACTCAATTTGGCGACTGGCGTTTTTGACGTTTAAAGAATAGATTTAAAAAGATGATTTTAAAAATCTTATAAAATAAAATTCTCATGTCACAGTTTTAGTTACCATATTCCTCCAAAACGGTTTATTCAGTAGGTCTGAGAATCGGCTACTGTCTATTTTTCATACCCCTAAGTGATAAGGGTTTTCCACACCTAACATTTTTATTTTATTTTTTGAACAATTTTTTTTTATTTTTTGTTTTCAATAACACTGGAAAACAGCATGTCTGTTGCATGAGATTTTTTACAAGAATCTGAATAGTTTTTCCACGCTGATTTCAAAAATATATGCCGTATTTATGTAGCAGCTCTAGTTTTGGAGTTACGAAGTGACTGGGTTTTTCAGTAAAAAGGCACATAGTTTAAGTTTAAAAAATTTATTAAATATATTTATTTTGAATGAAATTTCCTTTTTTTGGATTTTCTAGAGTGAGATGTATTATGAGTACTATTTTGAATGCTCCAGTAATAATCGGCCATCATATGTTCATTCCAATACCACTGATACCTCTCCTCCGAAGTGCGAATATCCTGGTGAAAGCGCTCTCCTTGTTCCTCGCTTAGGTCATCGAGATTTTCAGGAAAATAGTCTAGATTGCTGGGAAGGTAGTGAAGCTTAATACTCATGTTGCATCCAAGCCGCTGGAAGTGTATCAGCAACTGTTCAACGTACTGAATGTAGCCGTCAGTCTTCCTATTGCCCAAAAAATTCCTCACTACCCAAATAAACTCTTCCCATGCACATTTGTCGACAGCTGTCATCTGGTTGATGAAAGTTTTATCATCTATCAACTTCCTGATTTGTGGGCCATCGAAAATCACTGTCGCTACCACTGTAGTCGTTTTTGGTTTGTCCATTGCTTTGACATTGTTTGATCTGGATTTCCGAAGATGTACACATGGCTGCTGTGGTGTCGGTGTGTCACTAATACTCAAGACTGGTCTTATGGCAGATTTTAAGTTTGGATGTATCCATTTAGAGCGATTTTTATGGTTTATTCCTATGATTTTCGTTACACAGAAATAACAGTCGTCATGATGGTTGGATGGTTCACGCCAAATCATAGGAGCTTTGTACTTAAAAGTGGGTCTTTTTTTGTTTGCCCACAGTCGCAAAGATTCAACACAACTTTTACATACCAAACTTGGTATCCAAGGTTTAGCGTTAGACGGCAACGGAAACCCAAAGTAGTCGAAGTATGCCTCTTTTACAAAATCCAACACATTAAAACGAAATTTTTGGAACATATATTCACCAAAAATAACACAAAAACAATCAGGATTATTTAAACACGTCCTTCTTGAGGAAGACATAATGAAATTTATAAAGGAACTAGTTAAGTTACACCGCTATTGATAGAAACTCTCGACTACTTGTGTAAATTCAAGACGGTACCTGAATCTCACTAACTAGAGCTGCTGCAAAAAATCTAAGGGTAGATTTGAAATCAGCGCACCCAAATTAGTAAACAACAGTAGAAAAACTTCATGCAACAAAAAAAAAGTTTGATTTTGTTTTTCTGTGTAATGTGGCATCAAAAAATACATACAACCCTAAATTTTCACCCTTCTATCACCAACCCCTACTTTTTAATAGTTGATTTTTAACGCTCAATAACTTATATGGCAAAACAACGTTTGTGGGGTCAGCTAGTTGAAATATAAAAATTTTAAGAATCAATATAGATACATCTAGTTATACAAAGTCTTTCATAAACATACATCTTTATATTAAAATAGCCTATTTGTGGTCATGATTGTTAAAATGTCTTAAGGGATGAAAATTTACAGAGATGTTTATAATTTTTTTTGTAATTAAAAAAAATGACACTTATTTTTTCTTTATTTTAATAGTCTTGGAGAGAGCCACACCATGGACACCACTTTTGTCGACTTATTATTGAATTTTAGGATACCTTGTATTTTATATAGTTCTTGTATTAAAACTTACAATTATTTTTCTAAGTAAAGTAGAAGGTAATGTTGTTTTATTAAGAGTAATATAATATGCATCCGCAGGTGAGAGCGCCAAGAAACGTGCTGCATCACACAAAAAACGTCAGTACAGGTCTAACCGTGACTCATCCAACAGCGTGAGCCCCAGGCGAAGCTCGCGTAGAGAGAGGTTCATTTGCTATTTATTAACTATCAATTATAAAAATTAGGACAAGTGAATAAAAACTCAGTCTCTTACTCGAAAGGTCCAAGTTAGAGGTGACCGACCTTGCAGTGGGTCACTAATGGGCGGCTGACATTACTACTTTTACATTTTCTACTTTTACCTGACAAAACAATACCATATTGTAAATGAATAGTTTTTTATTTGGTAAAGAAATGGCTGAAAATTGCGATGGATCTCTTCATCTATAAGAAATAAAAACAATAATAGTTGTCTACTTATTTATAAATTTTTTTATTAAAATAATATAAAGGTATTTAACAAAACTTAGATTTTGAGATGTGATAATTTAACTCTACATTAACTACACAGTAAACATTATTAAACCTTGCATATTGAAATTTCACTTAATGATTTCGTAACAGAAGCAAGTCCCGCCGTCGCAGTAGCCGTCGCCGGTCGTTGGACCGCCGCGAGCGCGAGAGGGAGCGCGAACGTGAGCGTGAACGAGAGAGAGAAAGGGAAAGACGTCGCCGTGAGAGGGAGCGCCGGGAGAGGTAAGAAATGAAAAATATACAATCTAAAACACTGCTTTAGATTTATTATATTGATTATTAAAATCTAAACCTTTACCTTTAATCTGTACCTTTTTGATAAATCATTTATTAGCATCTTGTAGTTTGTTTATAATTGACAACAACAAGCAATCATTTTAGTTTATACTGTACCATAATTATAATTAATAACGAAATATAAAATTCTAAATAATTGTGAAGTTCTTATTAGCTACAATTTTTAAGTAAAATGATCGATAGTTTTATTACATTATTTTGCTTGTAATTATGACAGGTCGCGAGAACGTCGCCGGTCGGTGGAAAGGCGTAGAAGAACACGGTCGCGTTCTCGTCGACGAGTTTCTAGAGACAGGTTCAACGTTTTTTTGTGCACTTGCTTTAGCATGTTTACATAACTAGGTACATTCACACATTGCATTAATGAAAAAAAATCGTTATTAAAGCATTATTTGTTAACCACAGTAATTGATCTTTGTATTTTCCAACACAGCGCTCACTAGTGTTACAGTTTGGGTTGAGTCAACAACTTTGTTTGCTCATTTTTAAAGAGGAGCTTGCACATAGCTATATTGATCCAGATAATTTCATTAGTATCTCACTCACCCCATCACATGAAGTTGTGTTACCACTATAATTATACAATGAATGAGTAAGAGTAAAGACATTTGTGTCAAAAGTGTCTATTGTGAACTAACTCTTTTTAACGAATTCTTAACAACCCATATTTATCAGAGGCCCTTTCTTTCTTTAATTTTAATTTTCTATTTAATGCCTACTTTCAACATTTGTATTGGTGTGTTGTGCATAGTCCTGATTAATTTTCCTTGACAGATCCCGCGATCGTCGCCGTTCACGATCCCGGAGGCGCTCTCGCTCGCGCCGCCGCTCGTCCAGAGAGCGGCAGTCACGCGATCATCGCTCCAGGGAACGTCGATCCCGTGATAGATCAAGGTTACTCTTTACATCATTTATGTTGCATCTTAATTGGTCTTCCATCACTAGGCGTTTTGCTTAAAGATTATAGTTCCCTTCTAATGGTGGGTTTCAATAACGGATCTGCGGATATGGATTGAGATACATACTGTTTGGTTGCCAAGATACTCTTTTTAAGTGTTTTAAAATCACATGTCGACTGTGTTACTTAAATCTAAAGACTCATTATTGAAACAGGAAAATGTTAATTTTACATGTTAAACCAACATTAGTTTTGTTTAGTCTTCGAAGATTTTAATAATTATGGCAATAAAATGTTCAGAATCATTCATTTCGATTGCTTAATAATGTATATAAATGATGAAAATCGGTCCAAGACCCAAGTGGCGGTGTGGCGAAAAAAAAAAATTGCCGTCTTTCTCCTCCTTTTTTGAAGTCTGTTGAAATTGCTGCATAATACCAATGTTATGTTTTAGGGACAAGAAGTCAAGAGATCGCGTTGTGAAGGACAGAAGATCTAGAGAGAGAAAGTCGCGAGAGAGGCGGTCTACTGACATCATTAAGGAGCGATTAGAAAAATCTGTTTCTATTCCCCGTAAAGATAAGGGTGATTAAGAAAATTACTATCAAGTAACAGGCGGTGATAGGCCAGTGGCTTCGAATTCGACCTCAAATCGTGGGGTCTGGGTTCGAATGCCAGTGGCACTCACCAATGACTTTGTAAAAAAGGTTATACGTGCGCTTTATAAAATAAAGTATCACCTGCTGTTAAGGTGAAGGAGAACGTCGTGAGGAAATGAATGCCTGAGAGTTCACAAAAAAATGTTCTCAATGGTATGTGAAGTCCACCAACCTGCAGTAAGCCCGTGTGGTGGACTAAGGTCTACATCCCTCTCATTGAGAGATCCAACCCTGTAGTGAGTGTAGTGGGTCGTTACTGGGTTACTGCCAATAGGTGGTGTATGTGTTCAATGTTTGTGTTCCTAAAAAACCTCATTTTTGGTTTATATTTGGATGTAAGTTATTCATGTTTCGAAACTTTTTATTTACAGATATTCTTGAAAAACCTAAAAAATTATCTGAACGCGTTTCTGCTGTGCGAGAGCGTTCAAAACAGAGGTCGAGTTCAAGCCGGGAATCATCTGTTGCAATGGAAGTACAACCCCAAAATGAAAATGTATCTAAAACTAACCGTTCCTCTGATGATGAGGATAGAGAAGATATAATTGCTATCCCTTCCTTGCGGGACTATTCAAAGAGCTTATCTCGCACTCCTTCACCTTTTCTTAGAAAGCATGAGGTAGAACATAGCAAAAAGTCAGATCGATCAGGCGATGATGCATCTGGAAAAGAACATAATGAAGAAGAGACAAAGGTGCAAAATCCAGTAAAGAAACCTAAACGTAAGGGCCGTCAATCTGATTCGGAAAGTGAAAGTAGTGAAGAAGTGTCAAAGTCTAAGAGTAAGGCTAAACTGAAGCGTAAAGAGAAAGTAACTTCAAAGCGATCAAAGAAACCACGGAAGGAAAGTTCCTCTAGTGACAGCGATTCTGATGACTCTTCTTCTAGTGATTCGGAAGAAGACAGAAAGAAGAAAAGTAAGAAAACTTCTAAAAAGAAACCAATAAAAAAGTCTAGGAAGAAGAGAGCTCGTTCTTCTAGTTCGGATTCAAGTTCTGAAGAAGAAGTTAAACGTAAGAGTTCTAAGTCAAAACAAAAGAACATTCCAGAGGAATCAGACACTGATAAGAAATCTAAAAAACGTACAAAAGATGTTAGCCTCGAAAGGTCAAGGACAGAGAAAGCAGAAACTAAACAAATAATTAAATCCAAAAAGGCGGATAATTCCGAGGATTCTAATGATGAAAGTTCTGATAGTGATGATAAATCTAAGAAAAAGAATAAACATGATTCCTCTTCTGAGAAGGAACCCAGACGTAAAAAAGTGGACACAGTAAAAGAAAAGATCGCCTCACCTGATGGAACAAAATTGAAAAAGGAGGATAAAATTTCTAAAAGTAAACATCAGGAAGAACCAAAAACCAAATCTCGAGAAGACGGAGAGAAAAAGGCAAAGAAACGCGAAAAAGAGGATTCGTCTTCTGACAGTGATCAAGTCACAAAGAAGAAGGCAAGAAAGAAGGTTTCAGAATCTGATTCAGAATCTGATAGCGATGAACCCAAGAAGTCGAAGAAAACAAAGAAACATAAGAAGCATTCAAAGAAACATAAGAAACACAAAAAACATAAGAAGGCATCGAAAAAGAAGGATGACTCTTCAGATAGTGATGAGGCGGAGGAGGAAGAGGAGGAAGGCAAAGTCAACAATGAAGATTTGGAAAAAAAACTTCGTGAAAGAGCACTGAAATCTATGAAAAAACAAACAAGTGTTTCGGGTTCTGACTAATTTTTAGGGTTAAATACGTCTAGAGTCTTTGAATGTATTGTGTAATTCTGTAGCATCAACACTGATTTTTACTATTGCAACAATTTTAAAACTGTTATTTTAAGATTGTACTAATGCATGCCTATCTTAGTTAATAAAGGTTACGACGTAAATCTGTATTTTCTTTCAATATTATGTTATGAAGTGTATGGCCCAATCCAAGGTATTAAGCTTTATATTTTCTTTTAACCATGCATTACTTTTTGAACTAGCTGAACTGACAGTCTTTGCCCTTCCAATAAAGGAGTTTCATACACTTTTAAACTCCCAATTTAATAATAAATACATGACTTGCGATCCGGGAAATTAAAAAATAATTAAAAAAAAAAATTAAATCCACAGTATGTAGTTAAAGTATGCAGTTAAAGTATGAAATAAAATTTGTTACATACTTTAGGCTTACTGTTTTTAGAGGTTAGTGTTTCAAGTATTTGGTTTGTATTTAAGATAATTTTTGTCACCAACCTAAAAAATAGTAAGTCTAAAGTATGTAGGTAATTTTTAATCTTATTATGCTCCTTTGAAGTCGTCGGTTTAACTTTTTTTTAATTATTTTTATATATAAGTACATATACTCATTTTTAGTTTTTAGTCGATATCACGAAAGCTGAGCTACTGAGCCGATTTTGATGAAACCTTTAGAAAAATGCAAACACAAAAAAGAACAAGATCCGTCAGAATTTCGGAGATATGCGAGGAGAAATGTCAGACATCTGTAAACATACATACACCTATGAAGGTATACTTTTTTGGAAGCCGTAATAGATCAACGTGATAATTATGTAAATATTGCGCAGTTCCGTTGATATAACATACACGGTCGAATTGATATATAACCTTTTTAGTCAGTTAAAAAAATAACATGATACCTTAAAATTTATTTATTTCTTAAATAAAATTTATACCTAGTACAGAATATACGATACATATTTCTAATATCTATAAAAATATTTACTTTGTACTAAACTTTGGTAATCAACATTGGCAGGGTTTTGGTTGAGATTGGTTGGTTTATCGAGAATAGCCTCTGTAGCCGGTCACAAGGCTTGGAGTTATGCCGTTGTTGTATATGTTGCCATACCCCGGTCTTTTGTTGTAATATCCGTATCCTAGATGATTGTTGCCTTGGTAAGACGGGTTGTTGTATCCATAATATGAAGATAATCCACCATTGCCTCCATAGCCTCCGTAACCGCCATTACCTTTGTAGCCGACATTACCGGTGTTACCGAAATTGCCGCCGTAGCCGGCATTCCCGCTGTACCCAACATTCCCGTCGTAACCACTGTTGGCACCAAATCCAGTGCTACCGGCGTATCCATTACTTCCCGGAAAGCCGCCACTTCGTCCGTAACCGCCGATTAAGCCGTAGCCACCTACGCCTCCGTCAAAGCCACTTTGGCCAATTCCATCATATCCTTTGTATCCACCGTAGCCGGAGTTGTAAGCGGGGCTACCACCGTATCCCACGTTGTTGTATCCGCTGATATCTCCATAATTAGCACCGGCTTGTTGGTCAACGATGCCGTTACCTGTCACGCTCAATTCGTAGCCACCTGGGTAGCGACCACGCCAATCTGAATATTGATAGGAATCTGAAACGAGAACAATGATTTAAATATTACAAAAATATAATGTTTATTATGTACGTATATTAGTATTATGTGCAATATAGATATTTATAAATGAAAATTTCCCGAATAAAATTTATATATAACTACTTTTATCACAACATACATGAAGTGCTAGCTGGTTTGAGATCTTCTTGTTCTACTGTCTCTAATTGATCAGATTCTGCGATTGGTTGCAATAATTTTTCAGGAGCACCATGAACAGTTAAGGTAAAAGTAAGTAGAAAATATACCCAAGACGCCATCTGAAAGATAAAATAGTCCAGTTTATTAATATTGTATTAAAAAAACCTAGCCCTTAGTTAAGTTTAAAAAAACTAAAAAATGCGCTTTTATAGCATATGAAACTAAAACGTGGAAAACAAATATAGCTTAAAAAACACGCTTTTGAAGAACATCGAACTAAAAAGTTAAAAATAATTTTCAAAATAAGTTTAAAACATGAATGAACGAAAAATACCAGTATTATTGTTTTTCAGTTTTTTTAAACTATATTTATTTTCTACTTTTTAGTTCGATTTATATAACTTTTTTGTAAGTATATTTAAAACAAACTATAACGGGATCTTATGTTTTTAATATACAGGGTGATTTGTTATGTGACGTATTCCCTCTAAAGGCGTTTAATAAGCTCAAAACCAATCATTTAAGCCATGTGAAGCTCTATCCAAAATTCAACGGTTTTCGAGACATGAGTTTGATTGAATTTGAAGAAAAGTCGCTTTCAGGTTAGCTAAAGTGCCATAATAAAAAATACTTGATAAGATTGGGATTTTTTATTATTTTGGAGTACTTGACAACAATTTGTAGCTTCAATAATTAATCAAAAAATGCACAAAAACTTCAACAGGTTTGATATTATAGCCTCAGAAGCAGAAACTTTCTGAAATTTTTTACTCACTTTCACACAAATAACTGCTGTTTATTTAAAAAAAAGTCTCATAAATTAAAATTGTGTTAAATACGTTATAAACTTAATTATTTATGAGCACACTGAGCGTGCCCTCCAAATCTTGAAAACGCGAAATCGTTCGCTACTAATAGTTGTCGCCCATCCTAGTACCCTGATTGCGCTGGACGTTCCTAAGTATTTCTATCGTTAGTGTTTACGTAATCAGCGGGGTAGGTACTACCTACCTATACGCGTCTCCAAATAAAACACAATTGAAGTTCTATTATGAGCGTCCTATCGCATAAACAAAAAAGGTTAGCGTGACTTGGGTACCTAGGTACGTGTTTTAGTTAATAATTCAAGTTACAAATTAGCACTGGCAATTATTAGGTTCTTGAAGGTACAGACAGACTAAGACTTATGAGTACCGTGGCCTTTACACATTGACCCTCAAAACAATAACATCTTTGTAAGTCAATTCTCACGTTCATTTTTGACTCACCGTATTCAAAAGTACTATGGAATTCATTACACAGGTCACAGGTCAAGATGAATAAAGTATGCAGTATGACTGACATAACACTGCAATACAATTAAAATAATAGGAATCTGGTCTCAGCGATAAAATTTACGATTTCCGTATACCGGAGGTACATGTAACAATGAGACGGTATGTATGCCTAGTTATAAATTCTATTGACGTTATACCATAAATGACTTTGTGTTAATTTAACTAATAGAAAACTGCTACTGTAGATAAGTAGGTACTTAGTATTTGGAATCTTATTAAACTTTGTTATAACTTATCCAGGAGGTTTACTTTTTTCGCAGCACTCTCCAAAATAATACTTAAACGTCAACCTGGTGCACTTTTTTACTAAATTCGAAGGTCTGTTGGTTTGTACGTAGTTGAAATTTTGTTTTTAAGTCCCTCCTTCCTTCGAAAAATCAATAAAGGTACCTACATGAGTACCTACCTACTTACCATGGGATTGCTCTCATTAAGTCACGGAAATCCATAAGGCTGAGTACCTACCTCAAACAGGCCTATTGTAGGTTGGAATTAGGGATTACTCATATGGGTCCACGCGGGGTCCTGCATCCTGTTTTTTAGATTCATTTTTAATTAAAAGATACGCATAGTTTAAATATTTTTGTTTAATTTTACTCCTAACAGTTTTATATTTTTAGTTCAGTCTTATTCAAATAATGACCATTAATCAAATCACAATTTTCTCTTACATGCTATTACTATGATATCAACCTACAGTGATAACTTTTGCGAATATTTTAGCGCCAAATTTTTATTTTGCGGCATCCGCAGATTTATAAAAGCAGCGCGGGATCCCACGGGAATGCTTGATACCGTTTTGCGGGTTTGCAACCCCTAGTTAGAATTCACATACTTTTGAAGACGTTATGGGTACCTCTAAGGAACACGACCTTTCCTCAACCTCATACCATTATTTTTTGTAAAATTTCATAGGAACTAACTTAGAAAAGTCATTGGTGCATTTCATTGGGTTTCGAACCCGGACCTCTCCAGTAAGAGACCGAATCTTCACCGCTGGGTATACCTGTACGTAGGAGTACCTACCTACTATGGAGTCTTAAATGTGGATAATTGGCTACATCACTCAATTAAATTAAACTCAATTAATATTTTATAATACTCGTATGTTAAGCAGGTACATACCTACCATGTGTAACAATACTTAATTAAATTAAACACTTAAGTCAGCGTAGCTAACGCGTAAAAAGTGCCTTTCTATAGCTTTTCCCCTTAGTATTAAATAACTGCTTTATACTTGCTTGATGTACTACTTTAATCTTTGTTTAATCCTGCTTACAACCTGTATGAACTTTCGTATTAAACTTGGAGAACAAGCAGCTTAACTTAAGGCGCAGACATTATGTCGTTTATATTTATAATACGTTTATGTTTTATATCTTTAATATAATAACCGTGACAATGTGTCAGTTTCTTATGCCCAAATTAAGAGTCCAGTGCGATAGATACTACCTAGGTCTTAAACTCTGAACTGCGTAGATGAGTAACGCTACATTTTTATAGATTTTGTATGACGAATTAATTAAGTGATTATTGTGTATGGTTTATCATTTGCGACACTAAAGGTTCCTTGAATGTTGGCTCAACACAACAGTAACTAAGTAGCTAATTCTTGTCTAAAATATTAGGCTAGAATGCATTTTAAAATGTGTTTGGATTGGTCTTGTCTTCATAAACTATTTATTTACCTATGTTAATGCAATGTCAGTCTAATATTTCTCAAATAAATAATTAAGTATGGCATAAATAAGTCTCTGATCCTTGAATTGTCATTTAGAAATTTGGGTCCAGTGGAAGAAATAGCTTAATCAAAAATAAAGTATTTAGGTACTTACAGTCTCTAAAGATTTTTTTAGTTGGAAACACTTGACACTGGCACTGCGCTTGAGTTAAGATGCGCTCTGCGTGTATACGAGTACATCCAAACCTTTATAAACCGTGAGAGTTTTTGTCCTATGGTTGACAATGGTCTCTGAGGAGGTAATGAGTCTGTTTGTAGGCAATCCATCCTTCCATAAAGATGGTACCATGACGCAGACTAATTTAGCGTGACACAATGAGCCATTTTGCAAATAATTAAATCTCAGGGGTATTCTGTTTACTATTTTAAGATACTACATATTCTGAGATCCTGTTACTTCCTTATTAAAGTTATTACTTTCAAGTTCATAGATACACCTACGAAATAATACTTATGTTCGTTCCGTGTTCAAATGATCGAGAATTCCTTCAACCATACGTCGAACCTGCGTTTAAAAATTAATGTAAATTTTTTTTTATTAAATAGAAATAGTAAATGAGCGTATATGCCATATAGAGTATCCGTAGAGTCTGTAACTCTGTAGACCGGAGACATTGTCTGGGGTGCTACGTACGTAGATGTGTTCCTTCTGTTGGAACATATGAGCTATCTTTCAGGATTTCAGAATAACCCACGTATAATAATAAAAAAAAATATCTCTACCAATAATTAATAACTATTCCTACATAATTTCTAAGGATTCCACTTGAAAGTACAAATTGATCAGAGAGATAGACAGATTTGAGATTATTTATTATATATTTGTTGTTTTGTGAGATGGCTTTCTACATACCTTTCGGCCTTTTTGCATTTCATCTAGCTATTCTCTTGTGTGAGTTACTGAGGATTACCCACGGCGGCCTTGCCATGCCGACCTTAGCCAACGAAGCGTATGAGTGATTCAATGCGTCATCGTAATCATTTCACCGAATAAGTTTTGACATACTGCGACCGTAACTTCCGCTACTTGTGCCGATAGAGCTGCATTAAACAGATTAAATAACAAATATAAGTAGCTATAGTGCCAAATTAATTGTTCTAAATTGAATTGATAAAAAATCAGTTTATAAGTAAGTTCACGGACGTGGTTGAAGTCTGACTGCTTGCCGTAAAATTTTAGTTAGGAACTAGGTACCGTATGTATGCGTCTTTTCGAGCCTCGGGGGGCTCGTGCAGTGTCGGAATAGTAAACAACTACTAACCTTTCCTAGGTCGGAAGAAGCATTGTGGAGTAGGATGCAGTTTTTCGTGTGTAGACATAAAATTATAGGCTAGACAAGTTATAGAAAAGATGTTTATCAAAACAATTGGTCACTTTCTCCTTGGAAAATATTTTTAAGACAACAGCGAACCTTAATAAAATCTTGAAATGTGTAGATCCTGAGTAGACGCAGAGAGAGATACCGCCTTTAGTACCTACTTGACAAAAACATAACTTTGTCATTATGATAACGTAAATTAAACATACTAGTAACTATGTACCTATCCTTTTCAATTCTTGACCGCCACGGATGGCCACGGTGCGACTTTAAGTGTTTCATCCTTATGTTTATGAGGCTCTAAAGTAATTCATGCGGGTCAAATATGGCGCGAAACTGTGAACCGTCCACCAAAGTACCTATTATTATTCAACATTGCATGTTGAATAATAATAGGTACTTTGAATGTTGAAAATTCTTGGAACGTAACTAGTTAATAGAATATTCTTAGCCTACACATTTAAATAATAATATTAACATCAATTATATAGGTAAGTTAAGCACCCAAAAGACATTTGTTGTGCCACTTCATAAAATTCTATGTATTAATATCTACTGACTGTTATTTAATAAGCAAATCCATAAGTGTAACATATCAGTATCACTACCGTAGGTAAAGTAGTTAAGGTCCGATTTTATACAATTTCGTTCCATTCATCGTATCTGTACGCACTTATTTAGTAGGTATATATATAGGTACTCGTTGTGATCTGCGTTGTATACTTAAATAGGTAATTATACTACTTGTTTATTATCCGTATAAGGCTAACTTATAATTATAATTTAATTTATTTGTATTTTACTCATACTTGTAGGTAAACTTTACGATTGAAAAAAAAACTATGTTTTATTTATTTTACCTAAGTATACTTTATAGATACTTATCTTACACAAGATCGGTGGAGAAAAAGTAAGAATAGGATAAGTAAAATTTCTAGGAAAATATTTTAAGAAGGAGGTTAAAAAATTACTCAAGAGTTAAGTCACCATCGTTGTTAGTGCGAGCTTTAAGTACGTACCTTTGTGTAGAATTGTTGTTACGTGTGTTGCAATTGTTGCAAATGTACTTAGACAAGGTTTCCGTTGACCCGTAACGACACATTTGAGCACACTGCTTGTGTTGTGGTCAAGTTATTTGTGACTATTCAATGTAAGAAAAAATTTACAAATATCAACGCTATTTGATGCACAAATATTTATAGTGTTTGTTACTTGATTAATGCCTCTCAAATTGAATAGATATTTTAAGTATTAAGTAGTATGTTCTTAACATTTTCAGTTGAATACTATTCATAAGAACTATCACAACATAGGTAGGTATTATAACTAACTATATAACGTTATAATTATACCTATGTATCCACTATGTTGATTATGGCAAACCACTAGGTAGGTACCAATACTAGGTGGTAGGTAAATAATCGTAAAAAATGAAACAAGGTAGTATATAAATAAGTTTTATTCGTTTTAAAATTACATATTTCGAAAATTGGTATCAAAATATAAAAGGCATTTTAATGGTGAGCTTGTATTTTCCACATAATGCAATTCTACGTACAGTAGTAACAAATTCCAGTGCATTTTAAAATAAGATAGAGCATTAAATACTTACTTTACAGGTAACTTTAACCTCTAGTACGACTGGATTGTAGCTTAGGTTTATTTAAAAATAAATATTACAAATTACTCAACCATTGAAATTTTGAAACCGTCCAAGAACTTATATCAGACAGTCTCAAAATTATGTCCATGCTTGAACTTACCCTAACTTATTTTTCATGATTTAACTTTCTTCTCATTTTTATCATCATTCGTTTCTTCTAGCACTTTCGGGTGCACCCTGATTCTTCGTAAACTCTTTCGTACAGGTTTGATTTGATTTTTCAGAAGATTTTCTAGTTCGGGTAGAGACTTAATCTCTTTCAAGTCATTGAATGCGCTCCGTCCACCGTTCAGCCTTCCGAGGTATCGGTAAATGTCTCTGTTGGCTTGGCATTGAGCACAATTATATGGAACCGATACGGCGTTAGGGAAATTCTGTTGGGCAGTTTGCATACCGCTGGCATTTCCTGGACAGGAGGGCACGAATACAACAGGAATGTATCCAATTATCCCGTACGGTGTATATCCTGAATTTTGGTTTGACTGAGTTTGTGAGACAGCGGTCGTACTATTGTTTCCATTACCAGGGTTTAGTAGGTAGCACGGGCATGAACCGGGGCTCGGGACGATGGGCAATGGGTACGGAATAACGTAAATGGGGAAAGGCGGCATCTGTCCATTAGGAGGGTACGAAGTGGCTGGCGGCTGTACTCCCGTTCCACTCGAAGCACCGACAGAATCACCTCCTAGAACAATCAAGAAATCATGTTACATATAAACAAGGTAAAGTAAAACAGTTGTTTGTAACTTAACAAAGGAGTTTTTTTGTCAGCAAATTTTCCTTTTTCTGCTTAGTTTAGTAGGTAGTAGATAGCAATTGGCGAGCTGGTGGCTTTATTAATAAAATAATACAAAAAATCACTAAATCGATAACGAATAAACAGATAACAAAGTATTACTAACAATACTAAGTAGTAATAATAATACAACAATAATTATCTGTAGGTATTAAAAATAATTTTAAAATTACCTTATTCGTATATCTATAAAACAATAAAAGCTTAGTACCTTCTTGACCTGGATATCCTGGTTGTCCTTGTTGCCCTGGCTGTCCTGGGTAACCTGGTTGTCCAGGTTGTCCTTGTTGACCTGGCTGTCCTGGTTGACCGGGCTGACCTGGGTAACCTGGTTGTCCGGGCTGTCCTTGTTGCCCTGGCTGTCCTGGGTAACCTGGTTGTCCAGGTTGTCCTTGTTGACCTGGCTGTCCTGGTTGTCCTGGTTGACCGGGCTGTCCTGGGTAACCTGGTTGGCCGGGCTGTCCTTGTTGCCCTGGCTGTCCTGGGTAACCTGGTTGTCCAGGTTGTCCTTGTTGACCTGGCTGTCCTGGTTGACCGGGCTGTCCTGGGTAACCTGATTGTCCGGGCTGTCCTTGTTGCCCTGGCTGTCCTGGGTAACCTGGTTGTCCAGGTTGTCCTTGTTGACCTGGCTGTCCTGGTTGTCCTGGTTGACCGGGCTGTCCTGGGTAACCTGGTTGTCCGGGCTGTCCTTGTTGCCCTGGCTGTCCTGGGTAACCTGGTTGTCCAGGTTGTCCTTGTTGACCTGGCTGTCCTGGTAGACCGGGCTGTCCTGGGTAACCTGGTTGTCCGGGCTGTCCTTGTTGCCCTGACTGTCCTGGATAACCTGGTTGTCCGGGCTGTCCTTGTTGCCCTGGCTGTCCTGGGTAACCTGGTTGTCCAGGTTGTCCTTGTTGACCTGGCTGTCCTGGTTGACCGGGCTGTCCGGGGTAACCTGGTTGTTCGGGCTGTCCTGTTTGACCTGGCTGTCCTGGGTAACCTGGTTGTCCGGCCTGTCCTTGTTGACCTGGCTGTCCTGGTTGACCAGACTGTCCTGGGTAACCTGGTTTTCCGGGCTGTCCTGGTTGACCAGGCTGTCCTGGGTAACCTGGTTGTCCGGGCTGTCCTGGTTGACCTGGTTGTCCTGGGTAACCTGGTTGTCCAGGCTGTCCTTGTTGACCTGGCTGTCCTGGTTGACCAGACTGTCCTGGGTAACCTGGTTGTCCGGGCTGACCTTGACCTGGCTGTCCTGATTGAGCAGGCTGTCCTGGATATCCCGGTTGTCCGGGTTGTCCTGGAGTGCCTGGTTGTCCGGGTTGTCCTGGAGTGCCTGGTTGTCCGGGTTGTCCTGGTCCTGCAGGCTGACTAGTTTGTCCTGGATATCCCGGTTGTCCGGGTTGTCCTGGAGTATCTGGTTGTCCGGGTTGTCCTGGGTAGCCTGCTTGTCCGGGTTGTCCTGGAGCGCCTGGTTGTCCGGCTTGTCCTGGAGTTCCCGGTTTGCCAGGTAGGCCTGGGTAGCCGGATTGTCCGGGTTGTCCTGGTTTACCAGGTTGTCCTTGTGTACCAGGTTGACCGGATTGTCCAGGGTAGCCTGGTTGTCCGGGTCCTCCTGATTGTCCGGGCTGTCCCGATTGTCCGGGTTTTCCTGGTGTGCCTGGTTGTCCGGGTTGTCCTGGTGTGCCTGGTTGTCCGGGTTGTCCTGGAGCGCCTGGTTGTCCGGCTTGTCCTGGAGTTCCCGGTTCGCCAGGTTGGCCTGGGTAGCCGGATTGTCCGGGTTGACCTGGCTGAGCTGGATAGCCTGGTTGACCGGGTTGCCCTGGTCCCCCTGGTTGTCCGGGTTGCCCTGGTGTACCAGGTTGACCTGGTTGTCCAGGTTGGCCTGGCTGAGTTGGATAGCTTGGTTGTTCTGGTTGGTCTGGTTTGCCGGGCTGTCCTGGTTGTCCGGGTTGGCCTGGTTGTCCTGGATGTCCGGGTTGTACGGGGTAGCCCGGCTGTGCGGGATAGCCTGGCTGGCCTGGTCCTCCTGTTTGTCCGGGCTGTCCTGATTGTCCTGTAATAATAAAATCTCAATTATACAATAGTGAAAAAACAAAAGAAATATTTATACAGGTCCATTACTGTGGGTCCGTTATAGTCGTAGCAATGAAATGAAACTATAGCCTGGCCTGGATAACGGTTTTATAAACACTAATAATTAATACATTGTACGAACAGTCATCCTACAGCAAACGCAATTATATCATTGTGTAATTATTTTGGTACGGTAAATGTTAAGACCGAATTTTAAACATTGCAGACAGTGTCAACAGTGTCAAACAGTGTCAACAGGGAGCTTTAACCACACCCTTATTTATTATTTAATAACAATAAATTATTTTGTTATCTTTTTATTTAATTTCATTTTTAACAAGTGAAGAATGTTATTAATTCCATACTTAAATGCCATAATTTTTTTAACTGTACTCCCTTTCTACGGATATCCAAAAATTGGCAATGTTATTATGTTTTAAACAATCACCTGGATAGCCGGGTTGTCCTGGTTGCCCAGGTTGTCCTGGGTAGCCGGGTTTTTCTGGTGGCCCAGATTGTCCTGGGTAGCCGGGTTGTTCTGGTGGCCCAGGTTGTCCTTGCTGTCCTGGACCTCCTGGCTGACCAGGTTGCCCGGGTTGACCTGGGTATCCAGGTTGTCCCGGTTGACCTGGTTTACCTAGAATACAAAGTAAAGTAATATTTGTAGATATGTAATGTGTGTTGTTAATTGTAAAATATTAAAACTACAAACTGGCAGAATTATATTCACATAGAATAGATGGTCAAAACTCATCGTTAACGTGCGCTTACGGGGTATATTAATATTTTCTTTTTAATTCATTTTTATTTAGTAAAAAAATTTTAATTTCCTTTTCATATTTTATTTAAAGTTAGAGAAGGACTTCTTTGTATGGTAAAATGTATTGTTATAGTGTTATGGGAAATAAATGAAGCGCTTGCGATGCACAACAAACCCATCATGATCATACATCGTATCCATCTACAGTTTAGTTTTATTTTAGACCGCAATAGGTTTGACCACTACCTATTTAATGTTTCAGAACACAGTTAAGTACTTTGTTTCAACGGCTTGCCCCACAACAAGAGGAGGCCTGAATCACCATTATTCACCATCAAACTGCTTCCATGATGTGTTCCTAAATTAGTGTTTTTTATATATAAATAACTTTTATTTGTACTTACCTGGGTAGCCTGGTCGTCCGGGTTGTCCTGGTGTTCCGGGTTGTCCTGGGTAGCCTGGTTGTCCGGGTTGACCTGGTTGCCCGGGGTAACCCGGCTGTCCTTGACCTGGTTGAGCGGGATATCCTGGCTGTCCTGGTCCTCCTGGTTGTCCGGGCTGTCCTGGAGTGCCCGGCTGTCCAGGTTGTCCTGGATAGCCTGGTTGTCCGGCTTGTCCTGGTTGTCCGGGGTAACCCGGCTGTTCTTGTTGTCCTGGTTGCGCGGGATATCCTGGCTGTCCTAGCCCTCCTGGTTGTCCGGGTTGTCCTGGTTGTCCGGGGTAACCCGGTTGTCCTGGCTGAGTGGGGTAGCTTGGCTGTCCCGGTTGTCCTGGTCCTCCAGGTTGTCCGGGTTGTCCTGGAGTGCCTGGCTGTCCTGGATAGCCTGGTTGTCCGGGTTTTCCTGGTTGTCCGGGGTAACCCGGCTGTCCTTGTTGTCCTGGTTGAGCGGGATATCCTGGCTGTCCTGGTCCTCCTGGTTGTCCGGGCTGTCCCGGAATGCCCGGCTGTCCAGGTTGTCCGGGTTGCCCTGGTGTTCCGGGTTGTCCTGGAGTGCCCGGCTGTCCAGGTTGTCCTGGATAGCCTGGTTGTCCCGGTTGTCCTGGTTGTCCGGGGTAACCCGGTTGTCCTTGTTGTCCTGGCTGAGTGGGGTAGCCTGACTGTCCCGGTTGTCCTGGTCCTCCAGGTTGTCCGGGTTGTCCTGGGGTGCCTGGCTGTCCTGGATAGCCTGGTTGTCCGGGTTTTCCTGGTTGTCCGGGGTAACCCGGTTGTCCTTGTTGTCCTGGTTGAGCCGGATATCCTGGCTGTCCTGGTCCTCCTGGTTGTCCGGGCTGTCCCGGAATGCCTGGCTGTCCAGTTTGTCCTGGATAGCCTGGTTGTCCGGGTTGCCCTGGTGTTCCGGGTTGTCCTGGAGTGCCTGGCTGTCCAGGTTGTCCTGGGAAGCCAGGTTGTCCCGGTTGTCCTTGTTGTCCTGGTTGAGTGGGATATCCTGGCTGTCCTGGTCCTCCTGTTTGTCCGGGTTGTCCTGGGGTGCCTGGCTGTCCTGGATAGCCTGGTTGTCCGGGTTTTCCTGGTTGTCCGGGGTAACCCGGCTGTCCTTGTTGTCCTGGTTGAGCCGGATATCCTGGCTGTCCTGGTCCTCCTGGTTGTCCGGGCTGTCCCGGAATGCCCGGCTGTCCAGGTTGTCCTGGATAGCCTGGTTGTCCGGGTTGCCCTGGTGTTCCGGGTTGTCCTGGAGTGCCCGACTGTCCAGGTTGTCCTGGATAGCCTGGTTGTCCCGGTTGTCCTGGTTGTCCGGGGTAACCCGGTTGTCCTTGTCCTGGCTGAGTGGGGTAACCTGGCTGTCCCGGTTGTCCTGGCCCTCCAGGTTGTCCGGGTTGCCCTGGTGTTCCGGGTTGTCCTGGAGTGCCTGGCTGTCCAGGTTGTCCTGGGAAGCCTGGTTTTCCTGGTTGTCCGGGGTAACCCGGCTGTCCTTGTCCTGATTGAGCGGGATATCCTGGCTGTCCTGGTCGTCCTGGTTGTCCGGGCTGTCCTGGTGTTCCGGGTTGTCCTGGAGTGCCCGGCTGTCCAGGTTGTCCTGGATAGCCTGGTTGTCCCGGTTGTCCTGGTTGTCCTGGTTGTCCGGGGTAACCCGGCTGTCCTTGTTGTCCTGGTTGAGCGGGATATCCTGGCTGTCCTGGTCCTCCCGGCTGTCCTGGTCCTCCTGGTTGTCCGGGCTGTCCTGGTGTTCCGGGTTGTCCTGGGGTGCCCGGCTGTCCAGGTTGTCCTGGATAGCCTGGTTGTCCCGGTTGTCCTGGTTGTCCGGGGTAACCCGGCTGTCCTTGTTGTCCTGGTTGAGCGGGATATCCTGGCTGTCCTGGTCCTCCTGGTTGTCCGGGCTGTCCCGGAATGCCCGGCTGTCCAGGTTGTCCTGGATAGCCTGGTTGTCCGGGTTGCCCTGGTGTTCCGGGTTGTCCTGGAGTGCCCGGCTGTCCAGGTTGTCCTGGATAGCCCGGTTGTCCCGGTTGTCCTGGTTGTCCGGGGTAACCCGGTTGTCCTTGTCCTGGCTGAGTGGGGTAACCTGGCTGTCCCGGTTGTCCTGGCCCTCCAGGTTGTCCGGGTTGCCCGGGTGTTCCGGGTTGTCCTGGAGTGCCTGGCTGTCCAGGTTGTCCTGGGAAGCCTGGTTTTCCTGGTTGTCCGGGGTAACCCGGCTGTCCTTGTCCTGATTGAGCGGGATATCCTGGCTGTCCTGGTCGTCCTGGTTGTCCGGGCTGTCCTGGTGTTCCGGGTTGTCCTGGAGTGCCCGGCTGTCCAGGTTGTCCTGGATAGCCTGGTTGTCCCGGTTGTCCTGGTTGTCCTGGTTGTCCGGGGTAACCCGGCTGTCCTTGTTGTCCTGGTTGAGCGGGATATCCTGGCTGTCCTGGTCCTCCCGGCTGTCCTGGTCCTCCTGGTTGTCCGGGCTGTCCTGGTGTTCCGGGTTGTCCTGGGGTGCCCGGCTGTCCAGGTTGTCCTGGATAGCCTGGTTGTCCCGGTTGTCCTGGTTGTCCGGGGTAACCCGGCTGTCCTTGTTGTCCTGGTTGAGCGGGATATCCTGGCTGTCCTGGTCCTCCTGGTTGTCCGGGCTGTCCCGGAATGCCCGGCTGTCCAGGTTGTCCTGGATAGCCTGGTTGTCCGGGTTGCCCTGGTGTTCCGGGTTGTCCTGGAGTGCCCGGCTGTCCAGGTTGTCCTGGATAGCCCGGTTGTCCCGGTTGTCCTGGTTGTCCGGGGTAACCCGGTTGTCCTTGTCCTGGCTGAGTGGGGTAACCTGGCTGTCCCGGTTGTCCTGGCCCTCCAGGTTGTCCGGGTTGCCCGGGTGTTCCGGGTTGTCCTGGAGTGCCTGGCTGTCCAGGTTGTCCTGGGAAGCCTGGTTTTCCTGGTTGTCCGGGGTAACCCGGCTGTCCTTGTCCTGATTGAGCGGGATATCCTGGCTGTCCTGGTCGTCCTGGTTGTCCGGGCTGTCCTGGTGTTCCGGGTTGTCCTGGAGTGCCTGGCTGTCCAGGTTGTCCTGGGAAGCCTGGTTTTCCTGGTTGTCCGGGGTAACCCGGCTGTCCTTGTCCTGATTGAGCGGGATATCCTGGCTGTCCTGGTCGTCCTGGTTGTCCGGGCTGTCCTGGTGTTCCGGGTTGTCCTGGAGTGCCCGGCTGTCCAGGTTGTCCTGGATAGCCTGGTTGTCCCGGTTGTCCTGGTTGTCCTAGTTGTCCGGGGTAACCCGGCTGTCCTTGTTGTCCTGGTTGAGCGGGATATCCTGGCTGTCCTGGTCCTCCCGGCTGTCCTGGTCCTCCTGGTTGTCCGGGCTGTCCTGGTGTTCCGGGTTGTCCTGGGGTGCCCGGCTGTCCAGGTTGTCCTGGATAGCCTGGTTGTCCCGGTTGTCCTGGTTGTCCGGGGTAACCCGGCTGTCCTTGTTGTCCTGATTGAGCGGGATATCCTGGCTGTCCTGGTCGTCCTGGTTGTCCGGGCTGTCCTTGTGTTCCGGGTTGTCCTGGAGTGCCCGGTTGTCCAGGTTGTCCTGGATAGCCTGGTTGTCCCGGTTGTCCTGGATAGCCTGGTTGTCCCGGTTGTCCTGGTTGTCCTGGTTGAGCGGGATATCCTGGCTGTCCTGGTTGTCCAGACTGTCCTGGTGTTCCAGGTTGTCCTGGAGTGCCCGGCTGTCCAGGTCCTCCTGGATAGCCTGGTTGTCCGGGTTGTCCTGGTTGTCCGGGGTAGCCCGGCTGTCCTTGTTGTCCTGGTTGAGCGGGATATCCTGGCTGTCCTAGTCCTCCAGGTTGTCCGGGCTGACCTGGTGTTCCGGGTTGTCCTGGCGTGCCTGGCTGTCCAGGTTGTCCGGGTTGTCCTGGTTGTCCGGGGTATCCCGGTTGTCCTTGGTGTCCTGGCTGTGTGGGATAGTCTGGTTGTCCGGGCTGCTCAGGTCCACCAGGTTGTCCAGGCTGTCCTGGGTAGCCTGGTTGTCCTGGAGTACCTGGTTGTCCTGGAGTGCCTGGTTGTCCGGGAGTGCCTGGCTGTCCGGGTTGGCCTGGGTGTCCAGACTGTCCAGGCTGGCCTTGATTTCCTGGGTAGCCTGGTTGTCCTGGAGTGCCTGTTTGTCCGGGAGTGCCTGGCTGACCGGGTTGACCTGGGTAGCCTGATTGTCCTGGTTGACCTGGGTATCCAGGTTTTCCGGGAGTGCCTGGCTGTCCTGGTTGACCTGGGTATCCTGGTTTTCCTGGCTGTCCTGACTGACCACCCTGTCCTGGTTGTCCAGATGGTCCTTGTCCACCGGTTGGACCGGGTTGTCCTATTTATCAGAGAACGAACACTTTTATTCACAAGTTCTTTCACTTAAAATCGTCGAATATTGTAGAACTGAAGAAGGAACTGAGAACATGCACTAAAACAATTCCAATCAATCCAGGCAAATGTGCTTGTCTGATTAGAATAGAATTTAAGATAGGTATTTTATTTTTGAACGACTAATAAAAAAGTCATTTGTATGTTTATTTTTTTTTAATCTTATATTCCACCTTACCTTGATAATCAGGTTTCGTTGGATAGCCAGAACCTGTCGGTCCCCCTGGTCCTCCCGGTCCACCGGGACCTCCTGGCCCGCCTGGTCCTCCGGGACCACCTAAAGGATTGTAAGCTCTTTAGATTGATTCCAGTTTATCATTGTAAGATTTTACATAAACTAAGCCCCACCACACAACTACTATCCAGTAATTGTTGTTGATATTCAAAAAAAGAAAAACAATTGAAAAGAAAATGACAGAAAATTTTAAAAATTAAAAATAAAGTTTTATAATGACTATTAATTTATTATTGTATACAACAAATTAAAAAAAAAACAACAGAATTTACAAACGAAAATAAAGTCATTCTAAAAAATTATAAAACCTTAATAAAGTATTAAGTTAAAAAAAAAGGTAATTCGAATATGATATTTTGTTTACTCAGTAAAAATATTGCAATGACCAAAAGATGTCGGCGGGCCAATAAGCATGTGTGTAAGGAATATACCTGGGGTGCCTGGTGATCCAGGGCTGCCGGGGGTGCCGGGAGTGCCTGGGTAGTATCCACCAGAGCCTGCAGGACCACTCGGGCCACCGGGACCGTTGGGGCCCCCAGGACCACTCGGTCCACCAGGACCACTTGGACCTCCGGGACCACTGGGTCCAGGGCCGTTCTGTCCTCCTTTAAAAGAAATAGTTTGAAGATAAACTTTTAGTGAGCCGTGAGAGACTTAGAAGGATACGGTATAATACGTTTTTTGTAATGAAATACGATAATGCTTGGCTTTATAATAACAAATAGACAAATTTACAATAACAACAAACACACATTTAATATTTTATCTACACACTAAAAAAAGGAAGTTTTAAAGTTTACAATATTTAAAGTTGGTTTAAAGTTACCTAAAAATATTCGAAGTTACGAGTTGATGTTTTTCCTTATTAATAAGAAATGTGAAGAGTTTTATATTTTTTTTAATATTTTCCTTAGCCCATACGTACCAGGTCCACCTGGATAGTATCCGCCTCCTGATCCTGAGCCAGGGCTTCCAGGGCCACCGGGACCGCCGGGACCGCCGGGGCCTCCAGGTGAGCCGGGTGTACCGGGAGTTCCAGGACTACCAGGAGTTCCCGGGTAGGAGCCGCCTTGCCCTGCACATACAAAATTAATTTAAAACAAATTCATTATAACAATAGTTGTCAAGTTGTCATAGTCTAGTGAATTTCAAAGTTATGAGCATTCTAAAAATAATGATGCTGCTGTAATGGTGAATGGAAATATAGTGAACCCCTGCATGCTAGAGGGTTCTCCATAATGTTCACAAATGAAAGTGAAGTCCACCAACCCGCACAGGGCCTGCGCGGAGGACTAAACTTCAAACTTCAAATCTTTATTTGCTAAAATAAGATTACAAGGATCTTAAAACTATACAATTTATACAAATCCGACTTATTCTACCTTTACGGCATGCAAATATGAAATGAAATCTATCTAGGCTTACTAATCATAAATAATAGTATTTAATTATAGACATAGCAGGTAAATTATACACATAGTAGTTAACTTACATGCATGGAATCATAACTTAAAACTAACATCCAAAATGTAAAGCCTACATCCTTCTTAATGTGAGAGGAGATCCGACCCTGTAGTTGGTATTTTTAATGTGCTATTGAATTGTAATAAAAAAAAAATTAACTTACATGATCCACCTCCAGTTCCTGGTCCGCTTGGTCCACCTACACATAAAATGTTTTATATTAAATTCAGTTTGACCAAGAAATTTGTAGAAGTTATATGGTTAGACTAAAGTATTTTTCCTAGGTATGGCCTTTTATGTTTTTTATTTCTTTTTTATTATATTATATTGTCATCATCTTTTAAATCGCTTATTTATTTTTGTTTATTTAGAATTTTTTTTCTTGGGCTTGTAAATAAACTCGTGTTGCAAAATTATATAACATAAAAATAAACAAACTAATAAAAAAATTAATAAGTTATTTCTGCAAATAAAAAGAACTTCTTGAAAAAATTGTATTACTTATTACAAAAACAGGCAGCTTATGAGGTTGTTTTAGGCCAGACGTTCGCTAAAACTGTCTGTTATTATTAAAAAAAAAATACCTGGATAATAACTGCCAGAGCCTGGTCCGCCAGGTCCGCCGGGACCACCGGGGCCTCCGGGGCCTCCCGGAGTGCCGGGAGAGCCGGGGCTGCCCGGTGTACCAGGCGTACCACCTTGCCCTGTTCAGTTATAAATAAAATATACTCTTCCTACAACATAAGGATGTATGCAGACATAGATTAAAGGATTTAGTTTCAGTAATAAAATCGTATAAAATAATATAATTATTAGGGATGTATCGAACGATACTAAATCGTGGATAATAATAACGCTGTTTGAATTGGAATGTTGATATTTAATATGCTGATGTGTATTTCATATAAAATACAATAAATAACTTACAAGATCCACCCTGTCCATCAGGGCCGTTAGATCCACCGGGTCCGTTAGGTCCATCGGGTCCATTAGGTCCACCGGGTCCACTGGGTCCTCCTGGTCCATTAGGTCCGCCGCCTTAAATTAATATTATAAGCTTTATTATTAATGCAGTCCATGCACAAGCCAAGGGAAATTCTATTTCTTAATTACTCTATCTCTTTTCTCTTATGACACCGTCTTATATGTATATCTGTTTGTATCAGAATTTATATCTAATGTTTATAATATTTCATTCGGGCCATAAACTTTAAGGAAAAGCAATATATTATCGTACAACTCTAGAAATTCATTCATGTTTGAGTTCGGGTATATCCATGTAAGTGATTAGTAAAGGTCACCTCGTAAGTTACTTTCATTAAATTTTACCTGGGTAGTAACCACCTCCGGAACCAGAAGGTCCACTGGGACCGCCGGGTCCACCGGGTCCGCCAGGTCCTCCAGGGCTTCCGGGGCTGCCAGGAGTTCCAGGGGTTCCGGGAGTGCCTGGATAACCGCCTTGCCCTGAAATATTTTAAAAAATCACCATGTGATACTCGTAGATGTTTTAACTCATAGCTCACGGTGCTATGTATGAGCGTTCTTGCAAGGATGCAGTTTTGCATTTTGTAGCAGTGACTTAACAAATATTCTTATCGCTTTTTGGTGGAGATAATCTGTTATATCTGTCTATATCTATATGAATCTGTTATAAAAATGTCTAGTCCACCAAGTTCCTCACGAAGTAATTCTCAAATTCATAATAATATAGAGATTTACGTAACACTTGTCGACGAGTAAAAAGTTGGTTTAGATTGAGAAGTAGCTAGAAATAGTAAGGAGTAGTTGTAGTAAAGTAGTGTGAAAAAACGAATACATACATGATCCACCGCTTGAACCGCCGGGTCCATATGGTCCATTAGGTCCACTTGGACCAGATCCAGAACCTATAAAAAGGCAAATATATAATAAATAACTTTCACTTAAAGATTCCTATCTCTCCCTAAAAATCAAAATTTCCAAAAATCAGAGCTTACTCGTAGCGGATGCCTATAAAAATGATAAATAAACGTATATTCCTTTCGTAACTTTAACCCTCATGCAAAGATACCCTTTCCCTGTCTTTATCCTTAAAGGTAAAATTCTGTTTTTAATACATAAAAGATTTAAAAAAAATATTCCAAAATTTTACTTTCCAGTTTGGGGTTAATAGTTAGGAATTATATTTTGAATGGAAAGTCCGATTTTAATAATTAGATAAGGATTAATACTTAAGTACTAATAAAGTGGTCTAGATTGTAACCACGGTATTTTTTACCTTTTTTTACTGAAAAAAGTTAGATTGTGACGTAACTATAATACCTATTTAGACATATTAGCATAATAATTATGTCTAAATGTCTCTCGCAGTCTTTTTCTACAAAAGTGTAGAACAGTGTTTTGTTTCTCTACCGTGGCGTGGGTATTTACCAGTTCCTGGGTAATAGCCGGGTCCGCCAGGTCCGCCGGGACCACCAGGGCTGCCAGGAGAGCCAGGAGTGCCCGGTGTTCCGGGAGATCCTGGACTACCGGGGGTTCCCGGAGTACCCGCGGAGCCAGGGTAGCCGGGGTAGTAGCCACCTTGACCTGAAAATACATTGTTATTAACAGGGATGTTTCCACCTTTCACAATTAATTTGAAAATGTAATTCCCATAAAATTCATAATTATGTTTTTTGTTTCATTGTTTTTTAGGTTATATGCTTAATGTGCACACTAAAGAGTATATAGTGTGTTTGTGTATATGTACGTATATTGAATTGACGACCTAAAGACGCAGTGGTTAAGACGCCGGTATGCTGCGCGGAGGGTCATAGGTTTGATTCCCAGCAGAGCACAGATTTGTATGATGAGTTTGAATTCTTGTTTCTGGTCTGGGTATGTGTGTCTTGTGAATCCATTTCACCTACGACTTATAGAATCGTAATGTGGGGCTATAATGTGAAACGTTATTTATTTATTGTAATTACCAGGTCCGGGCACCACACCAGGTTTTGGGTTGCTAGTCTGTCCGGTACTGTCTGGTGGCGGGCGGGGCGGGCGTGTGGGCTTCGGTGGAGGCCTGGGCGGGACTCCACCAGGAGTCCTACCACAGCCCTTGGGGAAGTACACCTGGTCCCATGGTAACGTCACACCGGGCACGGTAGACGGTCCGTCGTTTCCTGCACTGTACGCAAAAATGTCATAAGTATTCAAAATAGGCCTCGATAAAACTAGCTCTACTTAATTTTATAGGTTTCTGTTTTTGTTGGGCTCAAATACAATACATGTTTAGATTTATATTTTTTTTTAAGAATATCTATTTTTTTATTACTGGACAGCTTTTGTTTAAACAGATGTTTAAATAAATATTTCTATTTATTAAAGTCATCTTGGGTTTTTGAATTCTTATTATAACTTTAAACCACAGCCCAAAGAAACGAAAGTCAAAGCTTTGACTTTCGTTACGACATTTATTGTCGAAAGAACTGCCCAAGGGGGGTTCAAAGTATCAAAAAATGTCTAAAGTTACCCAGATTTATAATTCGAAAGTAAATCTGTGATTTTATGCATTAAAACGTACTTTTCATCGGCACCTCCATTTTCGTCGGGGAAGACCTCCACAGGTTTCTCGGGCTCAACGACTCTGTAACCGTTTCTATCGGCTACGTAGTGTGTAGCTCGAAGGTAGCCGTCGGGGTCGACATAACCATAGCATCCGTACGTCACGCCGTCAGGCCCGCGGGTTTCGTGGTGGAACTGACCGTTCGGACCCACATCGTAACCAAAACCGTATGCACCTGAAAACAAAAGTATTTCATATAATATAACTATTTGCATGAATTATACAGTATCGAATATGGATTGCCTCAACTAAGGGCGTCGCCAGCCGATGGCCCAGGGGTAGGCAAGTTGCTATGGGGAATGAGAAAAGTATGAATTGTAGGTATTATCGACAGCACATGAAGGTTTTCACTTGTAGTACGAGTCTTACATCTACGGCGATTGTAATAACAACGGTATAGAGTCCAACGTTTAAAGCTACACGAGCTCTTTTAAATAAAACTTGTAAATAAGTTATAACATTTATTAGAAAAATATAATAAAAAGGATGGAATTGTTGAATTCATTCGAGTTTCGACGAACGAGAATGATCGATCAAGCAAGTCACTTAAAAGCGTTTTCTCTCTTTACCCAGCGGTGGGTGGCACTTATGGTTTTATCTCTGTGATTTTGGGTGCAAATGAACAGTTGCTTTAAGATTTAAGTCACTCCAGCGCTACGGTTTCGACCATAGAAATGGCGTCGTTAAGAAGTTTCATGCAAGTATTTAAACTGTAAATAAAATTAAACTTGTTTTTATTTTCTGAACAACAATAGTTTAAGTTTCAACTAAAAAGGTAGGAAGAAAGCAAATTACAAAAAATCTCATATTGCCTTACCTCAGTTAGTTAACAAGATCTTGTCAATCGGTCAGAAAATTGTAATTAGTTAGTTACTGGAGAGGCAACTACGTAGGAAGCTGAGGCTCGTATTACGCAATTCTTGAATTCTTGGATGTGTTTAATAATTGATCACTTATGAAACGATTTTTTAACAATATGTACAAAATGCTGTGTTGTTTTCGCGACGACTGATGGAAGTAGATAGTATTATAAACTGGAGCGTCACACCTTTATGGAAATATATGAGGAAGTATCACAATGTACTTTGGTAATCTAATGATTATAAGGTGTCAGCTTAAAGGTTGAAGTGAAGCTTCTGCGTTCATAAATAAATTATATAATATAATGTTCCTACAATGGCCTTAATACTGCGGTTAGTGCTAGGGCTTCTGGCCCTGGGTTGAATTTGTGAAAATTAAATATTATCATGAATATAATATTAGTCGTCTTAGAAGGCTCATTTTTTATCAAGTGACCTAAGCGAATCCAGGATACAATACAAGGAGGACTGGTACATAGGCTAACAAAGTCTATACTTAATGCAGAATGCAGGCTTGTGACAATATTACTAGTAGGTAGGTATATACTTACTGGTGTCATAATTAGTTTCATAATACTGTTTCTTCTCGGAGTCTTGAATATCGACGACTACTTCATTGTTGTTGTCGAGTTGACGCCCTTCCCTTAACGCTGCGACAGCCTTCGTTATTTCTTCTTTACTCTTTGGTTCCTTGATCTCACTGGCCTGGATTACAGCCAGTGAAGCCTGAAACAAATAAAACTTTCGTCACTATTGGTAAATACTTTTGTTATTTACTTACTTATTGTGTTGACACCAATATACAATGACAACCACTGGTTGAGTATTTTAATAATTTAAAAAATATATTATTTTTGAATAAATTATACTTAATATGTTTTTTACGCGATGGCGTCTCTGATTCCAATTACAAAATATAAGTTTTATAAAATAATAAATAATGACTATTATAAAATACCTTTAACTAATATAAATCCTTTGAAAATACGACAATGCATGTATTACGTACTAGGTACCTTTAATAATCAACTTATATTTTGTAATTGGACTCAGAGACGCCATCGCGTAAAAACATATTAAGTTTAATTGAAAAAGAATTTATTTTTTAAATTATTATAATGCTCAACCAGTCAAAACAATTTTTTTTATTTATTTATTTATTATATTCTGTATATGTATTATTATTTTATTTAGAAATATTTAAGTTGAAATTATGTTTGTAAAGATAAAATTAAAAAGATAAATAATATAAATGGAGGTTCTGTCGCAACCTTTTTTTACACAGTTATATATGCCAGTTACAAGAAATTTGTGAAATGTATATGCACATTCTGAAATATCTGAAACAATGGTGACATCCTCACGCATTATTATGTTTAGTTGTTCGTTGCTAAACTACATACTAGGACGGCTTTCTTACGTAATAAGTTGCAAGCCTTTTTGTCTTGAGTCTAGACACACCTTAATGATGTCATTAATTTAAAGCTTTTAACTTTAATGTAAACAATAAAATGTCCTTTTTCATATAAACGATGTAAACATCAATATTGCTCGGTATTATTTAGATAGCGAATAATGCGATTTGGTAATGAAATATCTGTGATATCAGAGTTCAGTTTATTAAGTGGTGAGTGTGGTACCTACTAAGGAAGTAATAATTTAGAATACTAAGTATGGTACTAGGTAAATCATCAGAGATGCCAGGTGCTCTTTTTGCCTCGTAACTCACCAATTAATGATTTTGTCGAGGAATACACAAGTCTAAGATATTTATAAATATGTAGTAGATTCTAAGAATTCGTCGACATATTTCGTAAGTAAAGCAGGATTAAATAAAATTAAAAATGTATGTCACATTCATGTTTTTGACAAGCGTCTAATCTACCTATTCTTGTTGTCTGAGTCCTTCATAAGCTAAATTATAATTCAGTTGTTATTTATGTCATCATATCGATATGAAGATGCTAAAAATCGGCGACCTACGTTTACTTTGTTTCGTCACGTGAAGTGCCTACATAAATAGTAATCAATTGCCAAACCAAGGCTCTCCTTGTCTCTAAGGAAGTGTGTTAAGTTGTATTCCATTAAGTAAAGAGTAGATAGGTACTTGTAAATTTTAGTAAATTGGTTCTATGAGAATTACGTAATATTGGCAAAAATATACGTACAATCTATACATATATAGTCAAGGCCCAGATCTTCCGGGCCCCTTTCCCACTTCTCTATGAAATACCTTTTGATGGGCTAACATTTTCCGAAGGTCACTCAGGTATATAAATTATCTTAAAATAGCAATAAATAGGCATATCCGCATATAATTTAAAGGAGATTATACAACTTTCTCAAAATATTGTAGATGTCTTATTAAATATTAACTGTATTAACTTATTTGGTTGTTAATTATTATTATAGTAGTATATTTTGATTAGCATTTTTTTGTTTATCAATATAACATGATACTCGTATCTTGGGTTTTTCGAGTACTTAATAATTCATCAAAATAGTACAAATTGATTCGAAAAAAAATTTTCGCATTCACAGGTTTTTTCGTTTAATTGCATTTTCTGAGAACATTTACCATCGAAATATATATTCTTTATACCATCAGAAATTAGAGATTTCAACGAACACAAACCCACAAATAAACCCACCGAATTTTTTTAAAAAGTAGATATTTTGAAGAAAATTATGGTGCTTTTTCTATATTACTTAATTCAAAAATAAGGTGAAAAAATGAATATTTTAAATCAAAATAAGTACTGTGTGTGTGGGACATAAAAAGGTAAGTTTCCACCTAATTTCGTGAAAAAATAAATTTTATTGCAAAAGATAAAAATAAAAAACCAAAAGCTCAATTAAACAAGTTATTTGAATTTTTCACATAAATTTTGAGGTTATGTGATTAAAGTGTAAAAACAAAAGTTGTAGATCTTTTTATTACCTACAACTTTGCAATTTAACTTTTTTCATAGGATATATTTATAGTTTTGCTGAAAATCGAGATAAACCATTTTTTACTCTTAAAACCCCCCCTTTGTGCTATAAAGTTATCACAGTAAGAGAATAAAAAAAAACCTGATTTTACCCATTGGGTATTTAGCACTTTTAGAGCTAACTAATCAAGGCATCGCTCATATAAAAGCCTACATTAAGATGTAGCAAGCCTACGTTAAGTTTAATTTTGAGTAATCGTAAAAAGCAATTATATTTTGATATACTTAATCAAGGAAGTCTGTCCCTAGTTAAGATCAAAGTGCTGAAATTAAATACGCAACTACCTGTTGCCGTAGTACCCATTCGTAATTCCATTACCTAGATATTATGAATAAATATTTGTTAGTAGGTATGTATTTGTACATAGGTAGGTATAGGTTAGAGATTTGATTTTTCTTACCAAATGATGTTTATTTAAGTGACAATATTCCACAATTATTTAGACTTTCTATAGCTCGTAGACCGAGAAAGTAAAACTTTGTGTAGGACATAGGGAATGCTTTTTATATGTAAGACATAGTCAAGATATCAAAAATGGGGCATTTTAAATTTGTGTACCTACTTTTATTTGAGGTCGGTTTTATTTTAGCTGGAATTGTCATGCCACTTTTTAATGATATATGTACTACATATAACATCTACAAACATTATTTTTCCCGAGTATTAGGATTTTTTTCTATGGTGTGGTGTCTACAACGCTGGCATCTCTTTTTTATTCTTAAAAGCGCTAAAAACGTCTCTTTTATTTCATATCTGTTTGTAGACGTCTGGGTATCTAAGTGCGGATAATAAGAAAAGTTTTTAGGTATTCTGCCGTTTGTGTAAATTACGCAATTACGCTACCACCTAGCTCATTTGCAACTTCGTAAATATTGTTAGTCTAGCAAAACTTTGCGCCAGAATTGACTGCGAAATTCGAATTTGCTTGAGTTATGGCCTTTAATAATATTTTGGGAAATCAAGTAACCAAAATAAGTTTCGCTCAAAGAGATTGGCTGTAAATATATAATACTTCTACATAGAGAAATAATCTTTTTTTATTTAAAATTCTCTAACTAAATTAATAAACAGCGTTATCGTTACAGTTCATTTTTTGGTAAAATATATTATGACAAGGAAAATTAGTAGGGTATCAAGTAAATTAAGAAGAATTAACGTCTTGGTGAAGATAAGAAGGTTATGAATTAAGGAATGAAAATGAAAGAATGTTTAAAAATTGTTACATATCTATTCCTAAAATAAATGCCGTATTCTGACATAGGGGACAGTCTATTAATTAAGTTATCAAATGAAGATTTTTATTTTAGTTAGTAAGAAGTTTTATCTATTTAAGCATATCGCCATGCCCTTATTCCATAACCAATTTCCTTTTTTTAATGGTTTAGTGATAGGAATCCCATCTGAGATCATAATATGTTACTGACGGCTGATGACTGAGATATATGTTTCAGATAGAATATTTCAGGCAACCACACCTCCCCAACTGAAACACAAGGCACGAAGAACATGCTGCTTCGTGGTGGGTTAAGTGGATGACGGCAAGGTTCGGCCCCGCCCGAGTGAGATATGGCTCTAGTGCCTATCTATATAAAATATAAATATTTGCTTGCTCTACATTACGCTCTATGTCAAAGCGCACTCGTTGGTAAAGTTCTCATAAAATTATTTTCATGCGAACTGAGATGTTTGTGAGTTTATTGGTGTCTGGGTGTTGAATGTTTGATCATTGTAGATAAATTTAATTATAAAGACGTTTGTTGTTGGAGGTCGCGCACATCAAGAAATTAAATTTTCCACTTTAGGTTTCTATCTAGGTTTTTTCGTTTTTGACGTTTGAAATTGTCCTATAAACAACAGCTGTATTTCTTTAAACGCACTTCTTGTATGAAAAAGTATCTATATACTATTTATTGACTTAAACTCTTTATTTTTTGTTGTACACACACATAGACATACGTAAACAAAACGAATCAATAACAAAATAGGACAATGCACATATGGCGGTCTTATCGCTAGCGATCTCTTCCAGACAACCACCAAGTGGTTAGCAGTTGAACGGTAGAGAGGGTCAATCTAGTATATTTTAAATACTTTTTTAAAGTGTAAAATTTGGACTAAATCGCAAAACGTGCTATGTAATGGTTATTTACGGAACCGGAATAATTTTACATTATTGCGGATTACGGTCAGGTCAGTCGCGAATGGGGATATTTAGTCACCGCTATGGGCCACACGAATTCACACGCGATTAAAATTCAGCAAGCGTTCGGTTTATATTTTAGCAACGTCCAGTGTCCGCCGTAACCCGGCTATCTACCGTCTTATGTTTCAAAGTTTCAACCTCACGTAGCCAAGAGACAAGCTTCAAGTAAATAGTTTTTGATCAGTCGCTCATACGTGAAAGCATTTAAAGAAGTCCGTCGCAATTGAAAGTGGCAGAATTTCGCGAAACAATAAGACCTGGCACCGAAACACATACAACTTTAATTCGCAGTCCTCGAATAACAGTGGGACGTTGTACAGAATAAATAGCTCGGTTTGGCAACGTTTCTTCAAAACAGATTACCCGACCTCCTTTCGTATTTATTAAGATGTTTACATATTTTTTTTGAATAAAGTAATTCATTTTTGTTTTTAATTTTTTAAGGAAGACTTTCTTGATTGCTTATAACAATGATTACTGGCCACTTTATTAATTTATTTATTCATGTTTGCAGTTCCGCATATTACTCGTCCTCAACACGTAGTATAAACCTGGTCATATGTATGATTGCTGTGTATTGTAAATACGTTACATTAACATTTTTATGATGGCTGTCCACATACGGGTAACTACCTCGTACTGAAGCAGATCTTATGTGACTTGTATCTATGCCCTTGTGTATTGCCATTTAAGTAACGTTTATTTTATCTCGATGATGCTCAATCCAATAGAACTTTTATAAATAGAATATAAAATTCTATTGATGGACTTTTAGTTACACTTTTATACTTAGTTTGTATTTATTCTCTAGGTTAAGTATGTTGACCAGGAATGGTTACCGCAGGGTAAGTAGGGTAGTGTTTCGTGAATAAATATTCCTAGATTATTCTCAAGTTTTTACATATTTTATGACTTAATTTTTCCGTAAAATATTAGAATTTAATTATACACAATCCTATTACTTACTCAGTAATTGATATTACCGGGGCTATATCTCGGGAGTAGCAAACGAGTAGCTATGCTTTGTTCTATCTATGTTACGTAAGGTTTCAGCTAAATTAACGGGATAAGATATTCATGACTACGTTTAATGGATCAATTTCCATCATAATGGGGAATGTGGAAACTGTTACAATAATATATTACCTTAGTAATCGATCGGGTAGTGAGTGACTTTCATTATCACTCAACATCGCATCACAACAAGACTTCTTTGTACTTTATAGGATGGTTAATGAGTTATTTTTTAAGTTAAATCAAAACATGATTTTAGCCGAATCTTGACACGGTAGTATCAATCGAGGTCGCCATCACCATGTATGAATATAATTCATATGTATGAGCTGTCGTAAAAACCTTTATTCGAGAAATTTATTTATTTTGTTTGAATCTTCGTTTGAAATAAAGCGAAACATTCGAATGAGGATAACTTCTTTTCTACCTGAATAAAATAAATCCATTTCGATGGAGGAGGTTTTCAACATGGCATATAAACATGCGATGTTGAAAACAAAAAATGTTTATTATTATATTTATCAACAATTGTATTAGATCGTAAAAAGTTTTATAATTTCTTTAAGGATCGTAATGTTAATTTTTGTCTAATAAAATCATTGAATAAAACAACGTAATTTTCTTAGTAGCAATTTTCATGACATTGACATCGAAAACAAATGAAGTTTCTGGTTTGATTAAAATATAATGCAAAGAATTGATAAATATCTGATTAATATTATGTCAAGGTGTGGAGGTGACGCCAGCGCCAGCAGGTTATGTGATGTCACATTCTCCTATGTTTGTACGGCATTTTAGGCGTTAAGTGGCTCCTCAAACTGGTGAAGGTCGTCTGCATCCGGCAGCAACAAATCGTGTACAATGCGTGAGTGAAAGTCAATGATTAACCTTTTATCATAACAACTTTGGACCACTGATCAATGGAGTTACAGGTGACTGCACACTCATCAAAACATTGACAATAATGCCAGTGTGTGTCTCAAGCATCGTGAGAGCATTGCCTAATGGTTATTGAAATTAAATAACTTCGAATCGCTAAATACCGGATTATGGAATTACATATTATATTCGTTGAATATACGTTTGCATAATGTTTGTGCAATTCAATAAAAGATATTCACATGAGAATTTTGCGTCCCATAATTAGGTAGGTGGCTATAAAATCAGGTAATACACCAAACATTTATTAAAATGTTGCTTTTAAAACACGTGGACCATAATTATGTTTTCTATGAAGTGGACGTTCATGAAAGCTTTTATGGTACTTCTCACCTTCTCAGTATTAAAAGTTATAGAAATTGCTTCAAATATTAAAGAAAGGCATCACAGTAAATTGACGATTTACGAATCGCTACCTAGAACGTATAAAAGTAAAAATCCTCCTAATATTTAGTTAATAGACTATAATTTATTTTTAAAGCAATTTAATTTTTTTCTTTAAAAAAAGTCTAGAGTGCCAATTTATACATCTATCACTAGATTTAAGTAAATAAGGCGATTTTTTGATCACAACTTGTTTCTTTCTAAATTCTGTAAGTTACATTTTTCAGTCCGAAATATTCAAAACGTTTGTAGGCATAATTAGCACCTGTTAATGCACTACCTATTAATTCTACTTGCTAATAAAGTGTAATTAGCTATGTGAATTACGTTTAGCTTAATAATATTAGTTCAATTGTCATCTACTTTTTATTGAATTTCGAAGAAGCTATACGTTTTTTAAAACATACCTAGGGTGTCAAATTTAACATAGGTACTTTCTGGTTTCCGAATTTCCGGTGGTAATAGATTTTTTTTTAATTGTCTCACAATCTTATTTTTTCTTCATAAATAACATAGAGACAACAGAACATTTAACGCGACATACTGAAGTTTATCATCAACGAAGGGTCCTAGCCACTCCTGGCAAAGGTCGCCAGTTATTTCGGATATCCACAACTTTTAACTACACATAAGCTATTGTTTGACATAAGATAACAGAGTAAAAGGTGGTATTATCAATCAAAAACATTCAATAATTATTTTCAAACAACCAATGGTGTCGAAAGGTCGCGCTGTGTGACTAATTACGTCATGGCACAAATCGCGCGTCGCAAGTTGCCAGTCAGAGTGTGCCAGGCAAGCCCCGCCGGCATCCTCAACCTTTGAACTATTCTAAGCTATCCGATCTTTTCCATTGCCCAATGTCTCATCGTGAACACGTACAACCGGATCGATTTGCTTGTATCGCATAAAATAGATATGACTCATTTTGCATATTATTATTGCTAATAGAATTAGCCGAAGTAAATTCTGCAAATTCAATTCCGCATATTATCTAGACATTTATCTGATTAAATATTTTCGCATCTGATAAAAAAAATCTCTTGAATGTGACACCCGAAACGCTCATCAAGGCTCCTCAAAACTACTTGCAAGACAGAGTCAAGGAATCGACGACGAAAAAGACTTAAAAGTTATTGTCTTACTCGACATAGCAAGAAAAATTTATTTCCAAAGAACTGTCGTGTAATATTTAAGTTATGCAGATTGTTGCCTCGATGCCATTTGGATGGCAGAGTTTTATTTGATGTTAGTTATCTTGCTCTGAATTACTGTGCTTAAATTTATTTTTAAGCTTTGGAGATTAAAAATAAGTAAATTTAATGTTTGTTTATAAGTATTTTTAAATAAATACTTAAGGAGAAAACATACTGACTACTTGATGTCAAAATCACGCAACCTGCTTAGTCACTGCATCATATTAATAACAGCCTCGAGTATATCTGACTGGATGGCTCTAGGGGCTGAAATAGTTGCTTCAAGTTAATTTTTTAGACAGCTTGTAATTACGTACAAGTAATACAAGTCATACCTATATAGATGTCGCTGTGAATGATATATTGTTATAATATTACCTGGAATTTAGCCATGGCCAAGATCAAGTATGACGAGTTTTTTTCCCCGCAAAATTAACATATTGGACGATATGATTGACATTTCAATAAACAAAATACGGGTCTAAGGCCTTAGTCCATTGTTACGCCCATTGAAAGTTACAACTGTTAGGTATAAGCACGTCGATGTCAATGTCCTGTCTATTCTCTCTGTAATGATCTTCTTACATAAGGTATAAGTGAATAGTTTGACGTCCTTAGTACTTCCATATACAGGGCTTTTGGCTTCGAAGTAGCTATATTTTAAGTTTACAAATTAGACCAAATTCCATCGACAAAGCACCCCTCATATTATAGGGGTCTTGGCGGGCAAATAATATTTGACATTTCAAAAGGAGGTGGGCTGGACCCCTATATGGGAGGTGTTTTGTCAATGAAATTTGGTCTAATTTATGCCCTTGAAATAAAGCTAGTTCGAAGCCAAACACACTGTACCTATATTAACGCTCGATATTAATAAGTATGTAACCGGTTTTCGGTTATGGATTGAGATTGTACTGTTTGGATGCCTTGATACTCATTTAATTTCTCTTTTAAATTTCTTTGAAATAACAGATGCCTAGCAACTAAACGTCATTTAGGTAGGTTATCTTAGTCCGAAGATAAGTTATTAATTTCCGGCGTAAGACTATAAGAGATCAGTAGGTAATTAAAATAAGAATTCCTAATAAGAGTTCTTTATTTACCTAATCATAGCTACAGCATAGATTCAATATGTTCAAAGACAAAACAAGGTTCTAGTATGAACCAATGAAGGATATAATGTGATTAATAATTCATAACATGCCCAAAGTGTTTTGTTAATAACAAAAATGAGGCACCAGCAAAGAATCCCATAAAAGACAAGAAGGTACCTGAACACAATTGGGTTTCTTATTTTTTTAGTTATTGTCAATCATAAGTACAGTAAGTTTAAGGATAAGTAAGTAAGAAAAATGATCTATTTATTTATCAAATACCTAGAAACTGTGCCAACAATTACGTTTTTCCGCTTGAGAAAAACGACAGCTGATCGATCTCGTGTTACCATGTGAGTCATGGGCCCGTCACTCCATACGCGTTCTTTTATATTAGGTACTCTTAACGGAACATCATTGTCACTTACTACGGATGGACTATGCTATCGCACCATTTGTTATGTAAACTACAATACAGCTTAAGGTTTACGGTAATGATGTCTGCTGACATAGTTCTAGTCAAGAGGACAAACCCGGTTTTTTCTTCTTTGTGTCCAGAGTACAACGAAAGTGTCGTTAAACAAACAGAATGCCTTGCGTTTTTCACGTTAGTAACTTACATCGTTTAACTTAAACAAAGTAGTGTGAAATGTTGAATGATAATATAATATTTCTTGAACAATATAGGTGAATGAATCTAAGGAGTTCTTTTTCTCGCTAACACCACGTTATTTTGCGTTTAAGATACGGAATTTGGATTTATTTAATGGGTCAATATTGCTTTTCGAAATTCTTAGTTTTAGAGTTACTAAACATCAAACATTAAATGAAATCATTAGAAATAAAACTAAGAAACTAGAATTAAATAATAGGTAAATTACAAAGGCTGCAGGCTGAGGACCCTTCACCATGCTAAGAAACCAAAACCTCTACTTTTTGCAATATCTACAGTTCAAATATTAGTTATAAAGGTTAATCTGCGTAGGTACTATAATAATGTTGTGTAGTAGGTTCTTTAGGGAGAAGATATCATAACATTGTTTAACAAGATCACACAATAATTATCTCGGACACAAATTCAAAGTTTGTATTTTTTTATCTGACAACAAGGAGGACATTGACCTTCATTGTTCTAAAACAAGAACTAGATTTAATATTACGAATATAAGAATAAATTAATGTAAAGTAATGTAGGGTAAGTTAATTTTGAAATTGGTTCTTTCTTTCTCATAAAACAATATTTGGTACTTACTTATAACGTTTTATTAAATAACTGAATAATAATAACAGAAATAACTGATCTACTAGTTATGAGTACGTTTAGTTTTCAGGGGTCCATAAAATTGAAAATAAATCGGATATGGTTTTTGTTGTGTGTTTGTTAAGGAAAACAAGTTATGTAGAGCGAACCGAAATTCATCGCAGAAGATTTAATTACAGCAAGCGCTTTGGGTTTATTTAAATTGAAAACAATAATCGTCAACAGATTACCTATATGTATCAATAGATATTTATTAAATTGGGATCGAGGTTTGAAGGCTTTGATGAGTTTAACTTCACTGGGAGGTCTTGGGAATTTGTGATTTAATAATGGTTAGAAATATATTATATCGTTTAATACTTATAAAGCTCAAAGTAAGCATTATTTATTATTCAGATCGCATCTCTGGTACTTATGGTACAAGTCAGTGTGAATTGTAAAATTTAACATAATAAATTACTTTTAGGTGGCAAGCTGACAAGTGTGCTAAGTACATTTACGTGCGGCATCGTCCTCTTGCTTAAGCCGAATAATTTTCTTGTGGACAGCTCGGAAAGATTAATTGTGGGAAGAAAGCACCAAGTCGGGATGTAAGCAATTATCTCTCTTTTGTTTTTTTAATCATGATACGTTACCTTTGCATTGCACAAACAATACATTTTATTTTATAAATAGACTACAAGTAATGTAATCCTTTCGGTCCCCACGAAGCAAGGAAGCAACCCCCGAAGGTCTAATTTATTTACCTTTACTTCTAAGTCTACTAATATTAAAAGAGGACAAAATTAAACCTAACTTTTTAAAATTTCTTAACAGGAATATGTCCGAATGGCTTCACCGCCCTCATTTTTTCCTAGACATAGGAATAAATCCTAAACTACTCGTATGGTATCCTGGGCACTATCTTTAATTTTATACTACTTCAAATTACCTAATACTTACTGAGATTTTTTTTCTGTTCTTTAAATTTCTAAGATATTTTATCTTTGCATGGTTTCGGTTTCATTAAAATATGTATACCTAATTATGCAAGTACTATTAATAATATTATAACGATTACTTGTAGATGGTAGAATTATTTCCAAAACAGGTCGGTGGTCAGGTGATGTCATCGAACTTATTTCTATGGTAAATTCGACTCAGATGAGACTTTGTTATTAAAAAACAATATTCAAATTGTGACCCATTGGCTGCGATAAAATTATTTTTATTTACTTGCTCAGGTAGGTAGATATATCTCATCATGAAATTCCGCGTTATGACTTCCTACGTGAATAGATTTTAATATTCCTTATGATCTCTTAATAAATCTTTGCGTGTAATAGTGTTTGCACCTTTTGAATTACTGATTGTTGGCACTCTTCATATTACACTTTAAAGTAAACAGTACACACTCAAATGCATAAATCATTAATTCCGGGTCCTGTCTTCAAATGACTCATCTTAAGACTAAATATCTTGAGAAAAGGTTAAGGTCACTGTTTGATGTATCACTTTTTTAACAGCATGTCAAACACACTAATAAATAAATTTAAAAATATTTCAAAATTTAAATATTTACAATATCGTCTATAGGTACCTCGTTGATAATATAATAATTGATTTTAAAAATAAAAGTTTTACTTTACTTTTAACACTTGAATGAATAATAAATTTAATCAAAACATTTACTTTATTCCAAAAAAAAATATTATTACATTTTTTTCTTACCTTCGATTGAAAAAAAACTTTTGACCTTTCCTTGATCAAGTTATTTTTAAAATAAAAATAATATTGAAAATACTTACCAAAATATAAAATAATATTCCCGGCTCCATGGCGCGGGTTACGGCCGTTCAGGCCCCACTGTCCAGTTCAAGGTTCGGGCTCCAATGTTTTGGAAACACTATAAATCCCTATACAGAGCCGGCTAAGCCCCGTTCGTTAAAATTCGCTAACATGCCCCGCTCACCAGCGGTCGGCTTTTAAAACTAAAATGTGCAAACTCGAAGATGTGCTCTTATATGACTTCTTACCTTAACGCCGAATACCGCAACGTATTTGGCATATAGGTGTAGTATCTCACAGTGTGTGTGTGTATTTCGGCGACCAATCCACCAGTCATATGTTTCGATGTCAATATGTGATAACGATATGCGGTGTATGTGTGCTCTGAATCGTTTATTAATTTTTTAAAAGCGTCTGTAAATATTTATTTGTCACACTACGTTAATTTTCAGCAGTCCTTTAGAATAAAAATAATACCTAGTACCTAATAAGGAATTATTAATTAATGTATAAAGTGCATTTTTATTGAAAAATGGCTTTAATTCGTAATAGGTATATAAAAGAGTATTTTTTCTTCGAAAATTTATATTTTTAACTAAACTAATATTAATAAGTAAAAAACAAAATTTACTTACACAGTTAAAGGGCAAAACATTACCAAGCTATTGTTATTCATTTCAGTTAATTCAGTGAAGAGAAGATGACATCAGCGGTTAGAACATCAACAGCCGTTTTTTATTTATTAGTTTGAAAACTTTGCAGATAAATAAAGCATGGCAAGCCAAGAAGGGATGGTAAATGTCGTAATTCTTCTTAAACACAAAACATTTTGTGACATTGTGAAATTAAAAAAAGTTTATTAAATAACTTAAAACGCCTATCTTTAACAGACTTCAAAAATGGAGGAGGTTCTCAATTCGTCTTTTTTTATAGCTGGTAGATCGTAGTTCGCCCAGGGATGTTCTAATACCGTTACCCTCAGAATCCACCGATGAACATGTTTTATTATTAGGATTTATTTGTATTTGTCGCATGTCTCGCATTACATATTATTATCTCGATTAGAAAGTTTTGGTTGCCGGAACTTTATTTGAAGCGACTCATACCGCACTATAATTATTATTATAGTATACTTTCAGTCTCAGACAGGATTTTTATCCAGTTTAGGACTAGGTTGCAAGTTGCAGTGAACGTCAGGTGGCCTACTGACCATTTAATGCTTATAAAACTTGTCAGTCACTTCCAATGATTCTTGCTTAAGGGATAGCCCAAGCATTGTGATTCCTTATTACATCACTGAGTATAAAGGTACAAGGCTAGGTCAGCTCAGCGGCCTTTTGACATTTTTATGGCTTTTTCAATAAATGCCTGTGTAATGCGTGTGTTTTGTACCGGTCACTAGTGCATTATTGTTCGACGAACTTTACGATTAATAACTTAATGCCGAGAAGCTGTTCAGTTAAAACGTATACCTACACTCAGGTGGGAAAGATAAACGTAATGCAGTTGAATAGTATTCTTAATTTAAGATTTTAGATAGGTCTTATTGCATATAACTTGTAAAAGTATCGATATATTTTTATTACCGTAAAAGTAAAATGTAACATTACGTCTTTTTCCCTAGTATTTAATTCTTATCCGAAATCACCAGAATTTTCAAATGAACCTTCAATGACCTTGATCACATTGTCATGCATCGTACTCGTAGCACAGCAAACGTTTTATCATATCATCATTCAGCTTTGCAAGGTAAATCCTCTTTCCTTAAAAAATCTATTCAAATTTGATATTAGATTGGTATTAGTTTGATATGTACACAAAAAACAGAAATAGGTTCATTTTTAATGTTTATGGCAACAACAACAAGTAGCACCTTTCCTACGATTTTCCTAATAAATTTAAAGTAGTATGTACCCATTAATTTTAAAATATCATTGAAAAATAATATTTTAACAACACCAGCCAGGCCTACGGTTCTGTTATTTAAGTTGTATTTATATTTCTTTGCAACAATCCGCTGCTGGCTGTTGGTGTGGAGTCAACAACCAACCGTTGTAGAGTCCACATCACCTGATGATGCTCCGTTTTGGGGCGAAACACGTGTCGTGTACTACGGTGTACTATTGCAATAAGTTGTGATGGTATATACCTACCCAGAGAGATAAGGGAGGGTGGTGGGTCCAACTCCATACAAAAACAAGTTCCACGTGTGCGGATTGTTGCAAAGAAATATAAATACAACTTAAATAACAATGGATTTCCGAAAAGTAACGCCTGATACAAAATATTCTACGGTTCTGTGTTTGGGTACCTACAATGATCTACATATTATAAGAAAAATACTGGATAAGTTTTCACAATGCACACACCTACTCTGAAATTTCTACCAGGTCTACTACTAATAAACCATCTTTTGTAAGTCTGCTCCTTTGTCTGATAATTGGCATAAGAAAACACCTGTTACGAAGTTCAAACATTTCTGCGTGAACTACGAAGTTCTTAACTGCAATATGTATAGCGTTCATTAAGTATGCAGATTTTAACCTAATAATGAAGAAAAGTTATTGAGTTTAGGTTTTCTTCTATCAGTATAAGAAACCGGTAGATATTGATGGGGCTTTTGGAGTTGTTGGAGTCAAAAAAGTTTTTTTTAAATGAAAATAAATTCATAAAGTAAATTCATTTGTTTACACGAATATGGGTTAGAGGTTTTACAGGGTATTTCATCAATCCATTTTCTTTTCCGATATGCAAATTAAGAAGTTACAATACAAAAAATTTAAAATAAAATAAAACTAATGTTATTGTTACAATGGAATAAATGAAAGTTGGACTCTAACTCCCTTTGTTCTCAATTTTTGTAATGTGACCACAATACAGATAAATTCTTTGATAGTGACAGTTTTACAGTTAGGGGTTAATGAAATAATGATTTAAAATTTTGTATAACCAATGATGGCGGATTTTTAAATGTGGCCATTAACCTCCTTGAGAAACGTTAGTTCATACTAAACGAATGTTTTGGCGATAACCGAATTATAATAAATAGTTCTATTGAACCTATATTAAATGGAAATAGAGGCAGGCTACAACGCGGGCGCTTGTATAAATTATAATAAGGTAATAAGGCTTTGTGTATACTAAAGCGTTTAATTTGTTATACTTTTTCGGTATAAAGGCCTATTACAGGATGTAAGGTACTCAAAGATAAGAATCTGAGAGAGTTTATATTATTGTGAATTATAATACTTAAAATTAAAACATCTGAATTATTTTTTTAATTTTCCAAAAAAGTTGCGCAAGATGCAGGGTAAAACTATTACAGAACTAATTTACCAAGATTAATCTAATTATCGTGAGTGTACTTATCCTAAGTGACTATAAATGTGTGATTAATGCAGATGTATTTTCTATGAGTAGGTTACCTATATTGATTTGCACTTATATATTTTTATCGTTTTATACCACAGAAGTACACAACAGTAGTACACAAGCATGCAGGCCACCTTATATTAATGAGATACTACATATTTTTTGTACGTGGATATACGAGTAGTACCCTAGATTGAAAAAAATACGAGGCTTTGCTTATTTATAAAATAATTTAACTCGTTTAGAAATGATAGGTACTACAAGGAATTGTTATAAGTATAGGTACCTACTCCAAATAAAAAAAATGGTTTGGTCAACAAATGGTAACCAGTGTGAAAGCCACCTTACAAGAGCGCCTGCCGGATGTCGAATAACAAACGATTAGAAGTGGTCTATTTCTAAATTATTATTAACGAAAGAATTTCATTCGAATTTTTTTCTTAAATTAGAAAAAGATGGGATAGGACGAATGGATAAACAACGTTTTGATCGACCACCTAATTTTTGATGAAATTTGTCACTATATTTAACGCATTTCTAGACCGAAATCGATTTAAACAAAAAGAAGCGGAAAGAAGAAGAACCAAACATTTCTTTTCAGGATTTAATTTTTTAGGGTTCCGTAATTGATGCTGGTTTTTGATAGATAGTTGCGATTGGTGCGATATTAAACATGGTTTTTTGGGTGCTTGCTGTTGTCATAGGATTTGTCGTTGAAAGTCTAGATTCTTCTAAACCGTTGTTGAGTTTGGAGGTTAAAATAAAGCACTAAGTCAAAATATATGTTACCTACAATTTGTAGGCAACATAGTTTGTAGGCTACAAACTAAAATCTTATATACCTAATTAACTAATTGTAACAATGAGAAAACCACCAAAAAATTTAAAATGTTGCCACTTTAAAAAATGTACGCGGACACAGTAAAAAATAGACTTGCATAATAGAACGTTAACTTGGTGTTGTTTTTGCTCTGTCATGAGCTTCCCGAGAAAGCTCATTTATTTCGCGATAATGGGATCTGGGTATAGTAAGATTCATCGCAGTGCTTTCAACTAGGTGGCTCCTATTGTCTCGCAAATTTTTGAAGAAAATATAGTAATCTATACTATTATTTTTTATTAAAAATATTACAGCATTGTCTGGATGCCTCGTTATGACATGCCCCCAGCATGAGCTCCCTATTAAATAAATTTAGTAATTGAGTAGGAAAAGGGCATGCAGGCCACTATTGATGTCAGATGTTGTGTGGTCACTGTAGCTCACGGACGCGTCCAACCTCTAATAGGGAAAAAATGAGGACTAAGGTGTTCGCCTCAAAGAAAGCATCCCCGGCAGCCAAACCCAGCCGAAAAACAAAACATAAAAAACATGCTGCTTTATAACGGTTTAAGAGACTGGCGGGTAAGGCACTTTCATCGACGAGCTACTATGGATCTACCACCTAAGACCACCCGAAAACAGAGGAAGGTAGACCACAGTCATACATGCTCCTCTAACGCATTAGTCGAAATAAGGGCTAGGGTGGCGCTAGAGAGCACTAGTAGTGTCTTCGACGAAATTTAACGATATATATATATTGATATCATGATATAAATCATTTAACGTGTCAAGCCTTATTTGCCATACATGGTCCCAATTATCTAAGCATTGACTAAGTCATATTCCAGTTCTACCTTCCGATCAAAATTAAAAAAACAAATTGTTGAAGGCTGCAAATTATACCCTATAGTAACCGTCATGAGTCGTGAGCACAGATTATCAGTGGTAGGGTTCTTGTATACTTTCGGCCAATGTACAGCAGCCGAAAAAACGTGCTGGAACAATAGACGACGCACACTGACAAACTTACGTTTTTCGAACCAATCGTGTGCACCGCAGCGCAGTAATGTCAAACCGACCAATGAAAGTTCTGCTCACCACTCGTGACGGCAACTATACGATATCTTGTCGGGTATAAAAGTTAACGTATAATTGAATTTAATCGTTGACGGAGGGAAAGATAGGATCAAATTTAGGATCCTGAATAATGAATTTTTTTAAAATCATTCGCTGACCATTATAGGCTGCACCTACGAGCAAAGAAATGCTAATTCGGGAAATGATACTGTGTTAAAGAAACAAATAACGTTTGTTTATACCTATATGGTAGGATGTTTCTTGTCGATTTAATTACTTACATGCACGCAAAAATGACACACGCAATAATATCCTCATTTAGGTAAGTAACCCAACTTAATGTTTATTTTGGGCCCACGAGATAAAGATAGCGGTACTTGAAAAGCTGCTGCGAATTTGTTGTCGCCCATTCTTCGAAGGCAACGGGAGGGACAGGAATTGCAAAATTCGATTTAAATTGGAAAGATTTTTTTCCTTATTATCAGAGGTTCATTGACCGTGCCACTATTCGCAAACTCCTCTACATAAACATACCTAAGTATACATTATAACCACGCACTTGTTGAATAAAATACAAAAACAATGAAAATTAGAGCAATTTTCTTGCATAATAATTACTTATTATGACTATTATTGTAGAATAAAATAAGCCTATTAAAGGAAATGTTATTATACATAAAATTTCCTTTGATAGATACTTACTCGCATTTTATTAATAGCGAATTGGAGCCAGAGAAGCCAATTTTTTAAATCAACTTTCCTGACATTGACAACATTGTCAGGAGATAGGTACCCACTTCTTCTTCTTAAATTGATTCTAAAATTTAAGTCTAAAATGGACAAAAGATAAATTTTATGTGTACCTACTTACCTACATTAATATTTACAATCGGTAGGTATTAAAGTAATATTAATTACTGCAAAGGTAGGAGAAAAGGGAATAATGGCTAGTAGTAGTAGTAGCCAACCTATGTCCACTATGTCAGATGTTTTTAAACCCACCCGACAAAGTCAGAGCATCCAACGAGGTTTACCGAGTTATATTATTCGACAATAAACTTGACCGTCGGTTTAACCAGCCTTCCGAAGTACCTATGGAAACCCGTATTTAATTTCCCAATAGCAATCATCAATACTCCAATCCTGGTTGAACCCCAATAGTACTTACTTAGTACTTTTCGTTGCTCTAGCACCTACTGGCCGCACTTTGCGTTCGTTAACTTCTTAGATCACTTGCGATCTAAAAAAATAAGATAAACAACAAATATCGAAAGTGAGAGTCTAGATAAGTCAATAAAACTGAACTGATGATACGAGTATGTAGATAGGTAATGCATATTAGTCACACATGTTCGTGCACATTTTGGGAAAACCGGAGTTTTGGCAGATTAGATTACAATAGATGTTACGAGTATGTAAGAGAAAGAGCCGTAAGTGTTTACTGATGGACATTTATCTCAATTTATTTTCTTTATCTGTATCAGATAAAGAAGATGTTAAAACAACCTTATCTATGGTTTTTCTTGATTTTCTAAACAAAATAGTCAATATTGGTGATAATTATTGTTTTATAAAATTAAAACTTCTAGAACGAATAACTTTTCTAATGTTTTTTAACTGGTTTTAAGTAGTTTATTCATTTACAGAGTTTAATTCATACAATCGGCCAAACACTATCATTGTAATCGGTTAAATAAGACCCCAACGCGATGTATATTATTTAAAATTACTTAGATTGAGTTTCTTTCATTATTTTTTACTTTTTAAAGGGAAATCAGGTTATTGTGTTGAGTTGTTTTTTAATTTTTAATTTAATTTTTTCGTGAGACTCTAATAACCTGTTTCACTATTTTTTCCTGTATGTATTTGCTTGAAATGTTCGGTTTCAGTGAATTAAAAGTGACCAAATATGCCCGTCTGCAACCCATTGATTACCTGTGAATGACCCATTAATAACCCATTAATGAATGAGTAGGGTGGGGTCAGAATGAATGCTGACCATCGTGGATTGGTGGTATTGTTTTTAAAATGTTTATGGGGCACTCAGGCTTCCTTACGATGGCGATGTTTCTATTTGCCATTACAGCAGGGTATATATTTTTTCCAAAACACACATAACTTAGAATATCATTGGCGTATATCACTGTTATTCGAACCCGGACTATTGGGCTCTTGAAACTGCCTACTACCTACAGCTTTTTTATGCTTTCTATTGAACAACTAGGACACATCTTTAGGCATTAAAAATACAAACAACGTTTCCGCAACAACGGTTCGGTAAATTCTCCTCCAATGGAATTTTTATATGAATCATTTCTTACCCACACATTTCTTACTTGTATGTTTTATTTTTAGGTCAGCCAGTTTTTTTAGAATACGAGGCATTAAGTAAATGGGTCTCTCGAGGTTATATATGAAAACGCTCATTTCTCAACATTCCATTATAAAAGTATCACTAAAATACTTGTAGTTGCTAAGTTATTTGTGAATTAACAAAGGATCGCGCATCTGATTTTAAAAGCAGCTTAAGCAACCAGCTGTTAGTAATGCTACTTCTGAAAATTAACAAAGTCGCATCTGGTTTGTCTCTGTAGTAAATAAACCACTGCAATCCAAAATACGGAAAATTTCTTGCTTCACGGCTGGTTATGAGGGCAGTGACCAATAGCTTAATAAAAGAAAATAGGTAAAAAAATGACGTAAATAAACTTTTAAAAAACCTTTTTCATACTGTCATAACCGGCATATTACGCAAATAATAAGCAAATTCTTAAAATGCATTTTCGTGAAACACAAATTTAATTTCCTTTTTCATTGCAATTCTTAGACATCACCTCCGGTGTTGGAATAATGCAAAATTCTAATAACCATTCGATTGAATTAAAGAAAATATTTAAATTTTAATCTTCTCATTTTATAACTTTGAACAAATTCGTGCAAAAGCGTTTTAGATGGCAGAACTATCGTAGATATGGTAAGGTATTTATCTATCTTCTAGATTCATAATCCGCACCACAGATCTGCACCCTGATGAAAACAGATGCTTGTTCAATGGGGGAACTATATCTTTGTCCAAGTGACATACTTATTTGAGGCTTAACAAAACGTAAATATTTCGAACACTATTTGGCTTTAACCTGTAGGAATATAAAAGTTTTTTTTTTAATTTATACGAAAATTGCACCAACCAATCTAACAATACCTTGTAACCTTACTGTTATTAATCCGCCCGTTTTTCTATTATAATCCCAGTCACATAATTAACCTGTCAAATCAATTTATTGTAAGCACGCGAAAATAATGCGTCGATTATCTAAAACTTTATATTAAGCTTAAATTACACTTTAATATACGAGTATGTATACCTCTTACCATAAACAAATGACCGCAGATATGTACTTACACTCAAAGTAAATGCTACTTATTTGTGTTCAGCAGTATAACGAACATTCCTAGTGAGGCATATTTGCCTTTATAGATTTTATTATAAACGATCTGGTTCAAATTAAATCTCTGAAATTTCTTCACATATATTTTTTCATTATTTTTCCTGTCTTTTTTTCACTAACATGTCAAAAGAAGGGAACAGAAAATTAAAATAATGAAATCGGTGTTGCCTCTGACGCCCACCCAGACGTAAGTAAATGCAGATATTTTGATGTCCGACTGTTATGCATGGGTCACACCCCAAATGAAAATCAATCACTTTTTAAAATGTTTTCAATGTAAGGATTCTTTTACAATTTAATTACAGGGATGAGTTATACTCGTGTAACATTTAATTTCTAAAAGTGGTAACGAATGGCGTTAGGACTTAGCTATCTACATATCTTTATTTATTGAACTCATTTTACTCGATAAATAAGGATATAAAGTATCCTATAATATGTTTTTTAGGTTTCCTATATTATGTTTCTATAATATGTTTTCAACTAAATCGTTCCGAAATTTGGTAGTGCGTGAAAACTTCAGGAACTAACAAACACATAGACAAAAATTTAATTGAATTTTTTACCGACTTCAACAAAGGAGGTAATCAATTCAACAAGTATGTATAACGGAACTGCACAATATTTACATATGGTGGTCTATTATGGCTTCCAAACAAGTACCTATACCAAATTTCATAGGTATATGTACGAGTATGTATGTATGTTTGTATTTATGTATGTAGATATTATGTTGTCCTGGCATATCTCCGAAACTAATTGACGGATCGTGATCGTTCTTTTTTGTTTGTTTGCATTTTTTCAACTTAGGGAATGGTAAAAGTTTCATCAAAATAGGTTGAGTAGTTTTCGTGATATTGTCTTTAAACTAAAAATTACGAAATAAAATAACTAAAAAAAAATTAAACCGGCGTCAAAAAGTATGAAATAAAATAAAATTAAATGACATACCTACTTTAGGCTTACTATTTTTGAGGTTGGTGACAAAAATAACTTAAATACAAACAAAATAGTCACTTGATGCAAAAACACCAACATCAAATAATAATAAAAAATAATTAAATAGTAAGCCTAAATTATGTAACAAATGTACGAGTATGTAACAAATTTTATTTCATACTTTTTTGAAGCCGGTTTAATTTTTAAAATTATATAGGTAAGTACTTATTTTATTAGTTTTAAAACGTAATTTCCCAAAATATCTTACAAATATTATATTATATGTACTTGATAGCTTTATAACTATAAGCATAGACCATAGACGATCTCAGATAGGACTTCTATTTCATTTTGAGGTTCGACATTGACGGTTGCAGTAATCTTTAAATAGATATTTAAAAGTTGCAGTGACCACTTATATTGTTTCATTGCCCAATAGTTTCGAGTTTACGCCTATAAATATTACATATACAAGCAGTTGTATGCTTGTATCTACATATTATGGTTAAAATTAATGATCTTTCCGTTTGAAAATGTTGAATTCAAGTAGCAAAAAATTTTTATCCGTTCTACGTTAAAGCTCAATATATTTTGGTAGGACTTATTTTTTCAATGGAGTGATTGGGTTCTTGTTATTGAGTTATTCATATGCAATAAGATCATTTATTATTGGTATTTTTATAATATTACGAACTTAGAGCTTCGTTCACAATAAATCACAAGTGCGTACATGTATTATGAATATTAAAGCTTAAATTTACTATGTGCTGCCTATTATCTTAAAGCCAAGGCTGGACACTCGCTAATTTGGTAGCAAAGCACTATGTGAAGTGTGGATGCATCTGCGCTTTTTGTCGCCACGAAATATTGTTTGTCAGATAAATATCTACTGAGTGTTTGATGACGGAGCTATGAATTAGGCACGCCTAATTCTTATCTGAGGACTAGAAGGCACGTTCAATATTTCGTATTGTGTTGCTTATTATGTTTTATCATTATAATGAACCTATATAGTCGTTGTAGTTTTTATCATTTATAGCGGCCTTTTATAGCGAGATATAGGTTGTTAAGGAAAGGGTCGAGCTAATTTACGCAAGTGGAACGAATTTAAAGATAAGGACCATGAGTGGGATTGAGTGCATTCGTATATGTTTGGCGTGTGTAAGCGTTTGCCGCTGAATATATTTCTATAACAAAACCTTAAATTAAGTATTTAAAAGAGCATGTGTACGTATGGAATGTAAAAATTATGAGAACAACAATGGTTAGATACCTAAATAAACACCATAATGCTCTACGTTCGAATATACAGGTACATGTGTGTTATACAATCCTAACGATTTTAAGTAAGATTTTTCAATAAATTAAGAAGGAGCAAATAAGCATAAATGAGGTGAAGAGGTACAGCGTCCATAAAAAAATAATATAGCATCTCAAATGAAGCGGTCAATAACCCGATCATCCAAATCTTGATCTGACCAACTAAGAGCGTGGTAGATGATTTAAGTAGGCGAAGACGGAGCGAAGTATCGTTAAGCTGTAATGAAATGCTATGACTAAATACAAGTAGAACTAGAAACCATCTTAGTTCAATGGAAGTACCTATCTAGAGGATATTGCGCCTGAAAAGTTTAGAGTTAGAAGCCTTAAAAGTTAGCTTTAAATGTGGAAACTTCGAAAGAAAAATCAGTTATTGTAAAAAAAATACTGATTTTACAATACCTACCATGTTCCAATTCGTTGATTGAGGTTTTAAGGGAGACGTAGAGTACGTCTCGAATTCATTATTTAATTAAGGTAAAAAGCACTGCCAGTACAGCGAAGCCAACTTAAATCACTGAAATGTTTTAAACTGTCCATGAAAGTCCATTATGTATTTTGTTAATCACTTTGCTAATCGCTCGGTAATCACTAACAAATTTAAGTGATTCTTAAAACGCCCATCAACCAACAAACTACAGCTTATTCGGGTGAACGACCCAATATTCTCATGGTAGCAACCCACCACATTCGCTATTTAGCATTTAAAACTTGATTGTTAATTTCTTTTGGGGTTCCGATATTTACGACTGTCTTTATGCAGAACGCAATCAGCGCTTCTGAAGCTACTATGCTACCGGCAATTATTTCTCTTAATAAAACCTATAATAATAATTTCCTTAACAATTTTTATTAACCGTTAGATCCTTTACAAAGAATCCATTTTAAAGCCGTTTTACTATTTTATTACATAAATATAAATTAGTGTAAATGCATTCGCAGAAACGAAATTAGATTGTTCTAATTTTTGAACAAACGCACGTATCTTCAGAATGTTAATTTAGACTGCAAAAAATACGATTTTCCCAATAGTGACAAAACGGAACTATAGTTACACAATATTTGTTTATGATTTTCTGTGGCCTCGGTGGTAGTGATGTGGTAATTTAATTACCACGTTGAGTCGTTTCCATATCAAAACATTGTTTGCATCGCATGTTATATTTCCTGGAAAATATAATAATATATCAATTTTTTAACGACATGACGTTTAAAGTTGCATTCTTAAAAGCGAATTAATTTTTCACGATTAAACTTAATGGTCAATGAACGTTGAAGTTTATACCAATGAAGATAGTAAAAAATTAATATCTTAAGTGCGCTGTCAGATATAAAAATACTGCCCTCGATATAAAATATATTTTTGGGCCCACAGCCCACACGGTGCGACGGTACGGCAACGCAACGGATTTATTACCTGTGCCGGCAGCTTAATCCATGTTACGTGTATGTCCAAAATAAAGCCAAAATTAACTTACGAACTTACAATTAATATAATGTCTTTTATCGGAAAATGCCACTGGCTTTTTGTCGAGCTGCACAAGCGCTGTAGTAGCAACTAGCAACATTAAAATGGTATCTTATCCTTTGTCTTTTGAACAAATACACAATTATTTGGAAGTTTTAAATGACTTTTAAATAAAATACCTTGTAAGTCGTTCAATGTTTGAATTTTGTTATGGTTCTTCACAAATTCGGAACATATTCGGAATTGTTTTTGGAAAATGCAATTTACTGAAATTGGATAATGTACGCTTTATTAACTTTAAAAAATCTCAGGCAATATATTTGATAATATCTTTTACACAAATATTTATAAATTTATTAAATAAATGTATTATATAAGTACAGTATAGTAAACTAACTGACAAAAATAATAGCAAACCTTGTCACCCCAGAGGAAAATTAAATACTGTGTAAAATTCGGTCACCACACTGTTATTACATTGTGAAACGATTGTGATGAGAGCTAGGTATTTAAATAGCCTCGGTATACCGTGACTGAAAACAAAAGCCGGTTGTATTGTGAAAAGCATTCTGGACTTCCATTATATCAGCACTTGTTTCCACTGCACGTTCACAAGGACTCTAAAACAAAAAAATCTTATCGCTAGGTGGTGATTACTAGATGACAACAGTGTGCAACATACTCGTATATTGCACAGAAACAGTTAAGAACTTGTTGGTTACTGATAACGCGAATTATAGACAGAAACTATGCTTGTTCACTGTTATTATCTTCAACCGTCTGAAGTCCGCTGACCAACTAAGTTAAAATTTATTAATTATATATATGAAACCTAAGGCTTCCCATAGAGACTGATAATTTTTTCGTTAAGTCGTTAGTTCGATTTAGTCAGTACCTATACCAGAATTTGTTACTCACTTTGTTAGGTGGGTACCTACTTAGTTTACACCTGAAGAGTGACTTCAGTGACTTCAGGTTTTAAATTTAAAAAAAAAATAAGGCACTACCTATATTAGGCATAGTAGGTACTGATATTAACTTTACATAATGTTTAGGGTGTTTTGACCACTAATTGAATGATATGCAACATTAATGCTGGTTTTGAAAGAACGTGACATTTTGACAAGTCTTTTGAGTCGAGAGCTTATAAAAAAGCTTGTTGATGTTTGCTGTGTTATATTATTTGCATTGTTTGTTTTGTTTCCTTTTCTGCATTATGTCGAACCCAAAGGTTTGTTGCCTGGTCAAGACAATTTATTTGAGTATATATCGAAGTTTTAACGGAGTGCGCCGGAATAGGATAATGAGTTAGACCTGCGAATTCATGTTTTTCCGTACCGACGTCGGCATACAAACTTTCTTCACGATGTGTTCCTTCACTGTCACAGTAGGTGACTTTATATGTATTTTGTTAAATGCATATAAATTAGAAAAGTGCATGCTACTGGTATTCGAATCCGGATCTCTCGAGTAAGAGACTTAATTCTTAGCTATCTAGCTATCACCCTTTAAAATTTATGTCAAAAGACAGAGTGTACACATATATTTGTAACATTTTTTCTATTCAATTTGGCTATCCATCATTTGTATAGTTTCCACAAATTTCGGAATTTCGGAACTTCACAGATCTCTATTTATATTCTTTTATGTGTGTTAAATATTTTTTTATATTTTATTACTTGTTTAGTGTTTTATTGAAATTTAAATTTATTAATAGATTTAAAGATTTTGATTCTAGAAAACCATGAAAGTATACAATATTTAAACAGTTAGTTATAAAACACAAGAGATCTTAAATCAATTTGGTTTGGCTTGTGAATTCTAAAATGGAGATACATTTTATTATTTTGTCTGAAAGAAATATGTCTCTTGTATGTTAAAACGACTACAGTAAGTTTAACGATAAAACGAAATCTGTCTGGCATTCCAACCAAAGGGGTTTAATACTTATAAGGTTTTTTACCTTCTTTTACATAATATTATTCTATTACATAATTTCTTCATACGCGTGGCATCTAACAGTTGTGGTTTAGAATAAAAAAAGATGAATTATATTATTTAAACAATACGAGTACCTACAGTCTACTGTTCACTGATCAGTTGGGAACAATCGATCATAAAGCAAAAGAGATTACAGTACAGTAAAAAAACTACGATGTCCTCGCACTGCGCGGAGGCGTGCACGATCAGATTTGCGTTTTTTGTTGTTTTGTGTTTATTCGCAATTCGAACATGTTGCGGATGTTTCTCATTCTGCGCCGTGAATATCAAAATTCTCTACCATTAAAATGCTCGACCAAAAGGATAACTGTAAAGACAAGTTTAGTCATAATATTATTTCACGCGTGACACCTAGCGGTGTTTGAGCGCTAAAACGTAGTCGGAAGAAATTTATGATTGTGTTTTTACAGAAACACAATCATATTTAGATTTTCACCCGTTAAATTATCATAATGTTTAAATATTGATCAAAATCGTATAATTAAATGTTCTAACATTGATGTAGTTTTCACTGTCATCAATAACCTTGCTGTTATGATTTGGATTTTGGTAAAATTTCACAATTCCAAGTGTAAGGGTTTTATTTTTAGTTGAGAATTTTAAAGTGCAGGTGCGCCCAAAACTGAAACAATAAAATTTCAACATATGACATTAAAATAGAGAAGTCATTGCGCGTGATTGTTTGTCCTTTCTTTAATTACCCCCTTAAGAGGAATATGACCTCTTATTTCTATTTAAGTTCAATTTTAAAGACCATAATACCATTTTTATAATATATAACAATGGTGTGTGAATTTTACGAGTATGAGCTTTTTGTCATGCTTCTTACATAAATCTGTTTATCTACTTACTTTAGTAAATTAGAGTAAATTCTTAGTTTATGTGTATGTGGAGTGGACTTGATAAAATATTATTGATTTTGTTAATAATATTTAATACGCATTAATAAATCAAAATAATTGTTATTTATTGGTAAAATACCAATAGTTAACGATATTTTAGCTCAGCTACGTTCTACATAACAATACCGAAGTCACTTGATGGCTACTCGGTGCACTTTACAGTTGTAGAGCTTAAAAGCCTAAAAGCCTCCTGTCATTTTATAGTTTAAGCTCACTTCACTTCACCTATTTATATAAACTACCCTCGCCGTTAAGAAATGTTTATTACAGTTTACTTGTTTACAACTATAAGTACCTGCATACCTATAAGACGTTTGCAAGTTTTTGTGTAATTCAGCTTTATTTATGTTTTTTTTTATCTTTCCGCGTAATACAGATACCTCTATGAGTGGGCGATTAATCTAAACGTGTGAATAAAAACACAGTTGAATTCCATTTGGTGCTGAACTAAAATAGTCTTGACGACTGAAGGTAAAGAACGAAAATAAGTTTTGGAATAAACCTCTATATTTTTGAAAGATTTTCCATGTCACATATTTCTCTCACGAAAATAATAAAATGTGAAAGATATCAGGTTCGTCAGCCATAAACTTTTTTATTATTTTCAAATAATAATAATTAAGCAATACAATTAAAAAGGAAATAGACAAACCCTTTTTGATTTCAAAGTTATGACCATTTTTGTTTTCAACAGATTAAAAATGACTAGATTAAAAATAACAAATTTTAACGCTACCGTTATTCTTTTTCACGAGGAAAATTTGAAAACGAAAAAAGTCCTGTGCCAGTCAGTTCTATAGCCACCTACATAGATATTGCGCTGTTAGTAAAAACATAATTTTATTTGGCTGCCTGATGATCATATCTTAGGGACGGTCGGTCATAAAGAGGGCAATGCCTCAGAGTGTTACCCATGAGACTTGGGGTTTTTGGTCACACGGGACTTACATGTGAATTTATATATGTATGAGGAAAAAATTAATTATTATGCAACACGTCGTTATAATAATTATGAATATTATAGTTTGTAAATAAATTATATAAGTAATATAATATTTATTTCCTACAAATTGAGATATATACAATATTCATTTTATCATACATAAAAATGGCGGATGAATATTATTTACAATTTGTAAATTTCATAATTAGAGTCTGGACTAATGTCTGAGGTGTCTTCTAAATGAATAATCTTCTCCACATTTTCGTTGAAAGTCACAACTGATTTTCTTCTCGATTTCTTTCTCTCTCCGAATTCATCATCGTCTTCCGATTCTTCTGTGTTGTCCTTTAGTTTGTCTATAGTTTGAATGACAATTGGTAAATTAGGTTCTGGTGCTGAAATGTTAATGATAGCTTCAAGAGGGTTTTCGTCGGCAGCTTCATCTGAAACATTCACGATAGGAACCTCTAGTCTTTCTTGAAGTCGTCTTTCGCTTCGCCTAAGGTCCTCAATATTTAGTCTTGGTTTTGGATTTTCAGTTTTAGGTTGCTCAAGTGTAGCATCTTGTGATGTTAGACTATTTCTGTCGCTAAACCTATCATAATTTTTATTTATTTGTCTGAAAAACAAAACATGGCATTTATTATATTAGGAGGTAAAATATGTAATTCACTTTTATTTACTACAGCCTATGCAGTATTTGTTTTACCTATGTTTTTTTAAAGCTCTAATCTTTACCACCGTATATAGGAGCTAGATATGATTCTATCATTTTGGTCAACGTACCGTTTTAGGAACCACGTAGCGATGGCCACAATTAGGATGAAAAGTAGTATACTGAGCACTATCGTAGCTACTAACAATCCGGTGTCACGTCCAGGCAGCACGCATATCTCATTACCCTCCAGATGATCTTCCAATGATATACTCCTAGCTACATTGACCGTGACTATATTACTATTTGTAATGTCGCTAAAAATAAAGAAGGTTTGTTTTACACATATTATAAAATGTCCCAACCTAAACTACACGTCGCGTTGGTATGCAATTGGCATGCGGGTAATATGAAACCGTTCGTATTAAAAACAAATAAAAGTACACGTATAAATACTTTTCGTCTCGAGTTTGGTGATACGATCTTCGTGTACATTTTATTTATTTCAATTGATAAAGGACATTCAAATCCACTTACGCAATGAGCTGATTGACTTCAACCGGCTCGCGTTCGATCAAACCGTACACGAAAAGCTGCAGCGACGCTCCCGAACCTTCTGAAGTATTACGCCAATTTCGTGATTGGCTAGATTCAGAGATCACAATGGTCCTTAATGTTTTGATTTCATATCCAACTGCCTTAGACAATTCGCTTAAGATTTGTTCTTCTCCATCCAGGAAAGCATCTTGAATAGTGAGCGCAGCAATGTGATCTTTTTCTAATAATTTAACCTGCAACCAAAAATTTTTTATGTCAAATTAGAGTGTAAAGATAAATGAGTGTCCTTTTATTTTAAAGTCGCTTTTATTTTGGCGGAAACTGCTGTCATGTTAATTTTATTTCAATGGTGTGTCTAAAAGTTTTGATCACTTTTTTGTTTATTTTAAAAGACGTTAAACAGTTAGCCTACTTTTACTTTTTATACATATACCGATACCTATAGTGTCAATCTCTCTGAATGACTTCCACAGTCATTTTTCGAAATGGATATCATTTTTCGTTCGGCGTATAAATTCGACTAGATAAATACAAAAGTGAAAACATGAATTGGTGAGAATCTGGGTGCAAAACAAGATGTTAACTCGGCTACGCTTATTTAAGTACAATTATATAAACTCTTAAGGTCAACTTCTCATTGAGTTTTGTAAACAATGCTCCCTTTACCGTGTGTTTACTTTTTAAAAAACAATTTTTCGGTGTTTTGAGGTCGAGTAACATTTTTTGACATCTTTATCTTTATGGTTAAATTTTACAAATAAACATCTTTAGGTACCTACGTACTCTTAAATAAGAACGTTGTGTAAATCTAAATTTAGTACTCGTTCATTTTTAGCTATTGAAGAAGTACTATATTAAATACTTACTTTATAACGTAATAAATAGACTTCTCTTCTAGCGTTTAAGACTTCTATTGATATGTTTTCGCAAGTAATTAATTTAAAAAACTATAATTTTCTAAAGAGACAGATCCTGCCTCTATCATCGTAATAAATAAAAATTCTTGTAGGTCAGGACTGGATAAGATGTACCTTTCCATAATATTAAATATTATGTAAAGGTACATATTTTCAGTGTAATTAGTTATTACGATAAAAAATATCTAAATTTTATTTTTCTGCACTTCTTCTTATCGTCTTAACTTTAAGTATACCTCAGTACCTACACAATATGTTCATGGGCGCAATATTCCTCCCGACCTTTCCCTGACTCATATTTTATGTCAATCTTAATCGCGAACTTAATTGTTTCATCTAGCATTGTAAACACATATGTAAGTAGTACGTACATAAGTGATCCATATACCCTTTAGTATAGGTAGGTGTGTGCACCATCTGTAAGTCTGTTGTCAGAGCAATCCTATAGTAATTTCACGCTTGCTCGGATCGATCTAGGTTCAATCAGTCCCGATGGGTTCTATAAGTGATACTGACATTTATGTAGGGACCTACTTATCTGAATCTTCGGGCTTGAAAATGAGCACGTAGCGAGAGTCAGGGTTAAAATACTCGTGGTTCTAAGAGAGTTACATAGCAACTGTTTCCAGCATCTTAAATTCAAATTAATTAATTAAGGCAAAATTATTATTTTATATCATGTAATTAGATGGGATTGCTAGAATAAAGCCTAAAAACGTTATTCTACATGAATTGTGATGAATTAGATGTCATCGTAGGCAAACTGCTACAAGATATTATACTTTTTGATACAAGATTGCTTAGGATGACGTCGTTAACAACAGTTGCGTTGAGGCTTCGGTATTTCAAGCAAATGAGATATTTTAGGAAGATTTACATTTTGCCATATTTGAACTTACAGCCACCTTTTCCACATTGCATCAAATTGCGTAATAAATATAGAAAATATTTAATAATGTTGCAATGTACCTAAATCAATTATGTACAAAAGCCATAAAAAGGTTGAACACAACATATTGCAATGTATGATAATAATATTATTATATTTCAGGTTAACTCGGAGATAATACTTCAGCCTGTCAATGTCATCGACACTCACTAACACCCACAGGCATAGTGGAAATTGAACCGCTTAAAATGACCTATTTTATTGTTCACTGTACACCTTAAAATATAACTATTTCAATAGAATGTAAAGAAGTACTTATATTCTGCTTATATTCTGCCTCATTTCAATACAGATCGTATCTCAAGTACCCTAGGGTAATAATATTGTCAGCTATAATATTGCGAAAATATTAAATAGTAGTTACCAATACATTCTCATCCCAAACGTTTTTAGAGATCATAAGTTTAGTCGTAGATATGCCGGCGGTCGCGGCGCTAACCGCAGACATCAGAATACCAAATTCTATTTCAGACATATTTATTTCGTTAAAATAAATTTTATTTGAATTCTTGTTACTTTGAGATTTCGATACCTACAACTGCCAACTTAAGGCGGTTTCATTCAATATTAAATAGCCAATAATATCTTGGTACCTAATACCAATTAACATGTTACATTCTATACCAATTAACAATTGGTATAAAATGTTATCCATTTTGAGAGGAGTTGCCTGATAGTCATAATTAAGAATTACCTAAGTCCATCTGATGGACTCCATCACCTTAGTCCTTGGAAGTATTCACGCATAATAAGTTATTTAATAACATATCACATACTATAATCATGAAAATATATGTATTCTTGCGTATTAATATTATTCATGAAAGACGGTGACAACAACTGTAACAGTATTATAGCGTGCGATCTAAAAACATTTTTCAAATACAAGAAAATTCTCATCATTATAAATTGTTTCCTTCGGAAATTCTTTGCATTAACTAACATCCGCATAGTTTCCATATTAACTTACAGAGTGTTTTTACATCGCATCTAAATCGCGATAGAAATCTAATTAGAACGAAAAGTTTATGAGCGTCTGCGAAAGCTTGACTTAGTTTTTTCTGTTAAAAAGAGTGTCAGTTGTTTAAGAGTCAAACAGGATACAAGATTTCATCATCCTTAGGCGTTTCAAGATATGAAGTTGTACGACTGGTTAAGCTAAAAAGGTTATGCTCTAGACGTCTATAAAGATAAAACTATCATCACCCTCTAACTGTAAGATCATAACTTCAGCTGATGTCCGATTGGTCTAGCGGTATTTCGTAGTTTTTTTAAAGAACGAAGTCTATCGGGTATCTCTCACGTCCCATCACGCTGTAATTTTTTTCTTTGATGTCTTTCTATGTAATATGGTAGAAATGAATACGTATTATGATATTAACACAAAGAGAATCGATTTCATACAATAGAGCCACGATTATTGTTTAGTAGTTATAAATTGATTACAATAAAAAAATTAAAGTATTGAATTAATCTATGATCTACACTCTCAGATATCTCACTCAGAAATTATAATTATTCTACACTCTACTGATTATATCTAAATTATTACAGACGGGACTACCAGGACATTATTGGTAAAGGGAAGTTTTATTTACCACTAGTTCCAAATTTCCCGAGAGCCCGTCGCCGTTCCGGTCCGTCGCTTGAACGATGAGTCTGGAGTTATTTTCCAAATTAAAGTGATTGCGAACGTGAATAAAGCCAGTAGTGGGCGCCACCGCGAGACTCTCCTCCGAGCTCCAGTATATTAGGGCGGCGTTTTCACCAATGTCTGCATCGGTTGCCTGAAAAATTATACTAACTTAATAACTCACATGTAATTTTCTAGCTTTCTAGTTTCTAACCTGCTGCTATGTGACCTCTAAATCCAGAGCTTTAACAATCGTAAAACAATACACATAATACAATTACATATATTGTTAATAATTGTATTGTATAGCTTTTTATAGCCTAACTTAAATACTGCCTGAATAACATTCGAACTTACCTTTAACTCAGCCAAAGACCTTGGCAGTATGATTTCTTCGAGATTAGGAACCGGGTATCCCACAGCAATGGGTTCATTCTCCTTGCCAACGAATATTGGAGCGTTGTCATTAATATCGTTTACTATGAGGTTTACTAAGCTACGCCTAGCATTATACGGTATAGAGTCTGTGAGTATCCAGTTATTAGCGCCATAGTCATAAGGCCCGAGCCAATCCCCTCTGGAGTATGAGCTTAACGAGCGTTTATTTCTGCTCGTAGTGTCACTATTGCATATAAGGATAAGCTCTACTTGAATTTGCGACAGCGCCATAAACGCTATTGACTGGTGTTCTCTATCTATCGCTTTAGCGTGCAAGCCGTAGTTATCTACGTACAACCATGACTGATCTTCAGGCCACATGTTCGACATAGAAAACAGGCATCCTTCAAATGTCGTTCGATTTAAAACGACTAAATCTCGATGAGGTTCCTCCTCGTCTCTGTCCAAAACGATGAGGGGTGGCACTACGATGTTATCACCGCAAACGGTTACCGCCTCTACAGTAAGGTGGATCTGAGGAAAACGCAATAAAATATTATGAGACTGAATAATTTGTTTTAATTGTGTCGGCTAGCTAATTCTCATGCTGAGTATCTACCTGTTATATTTAAATAAATAATAATATTATGTGTGCTTATTATTTTATAAGCGCGATTTCTGGTTTCAAAGACAGATTTATATTATGTACAATTTATTGGCACTTTTATTCTGGATATCACCTAAACGCTATGGCGCAATAAAATCTCTCTGAGACGATAACGGAACTTCGAACGGTAATTTATTAACTTTCGGGGAATGCAAGTATTTAAATTAATCTTTATATTGGTATGTTCCTCAGCATGTTTTGTATTGTTGCGAACTCATTAGTCATCAGATAAGACAAGGTATTGAGAACCATGGTATTGAAGAAAATTCGTCACCTCTAACCACAGACTGATTGGTTGTGGTCGGTTGTGAAGTGGATAATGTCTGTTTTATCTGAATGAAATACTCGTATTTGTTAAAAATAAAATTACATGTATCTTGGTAACACATCTGGACACATAACATCGGATAATGATACTCTACATTAATGTTGAATGAATTTTTTGAATAAAATATACATAATCCATGCAATAACAAATTTCCGTTTCGGTGACGTCTACTAGTGACCACGGCCGCTAATTGTTGTTGCAAGCCCTCTTATATGTTTTTAATTTGTTACAGCCCACTGCAATTTGCGGGAGTTATATTGAATTTTACTTACAGTGGCGTTGGCTGTAGCTCTAGTCATGGCCGTCGTTGCAACCACTTGCATGAAATGAGCGCCACTGCTGGCCGGCGCCGACAACCACAATTCACCATAATTGTTGATCGACAGCCGTTCTATTAAATTTACTGAAAAAAATATTCAAGTACAAATAGGAATATTGAACTTCAGTATATATATATATATATATGATTTTTTCATGAAAATCTTAGGAAGTAGCGTAATGAAACAATGCACGCGCAATTACTAAAAACTTTTAGATCAGTTAATACAACCAATGGAAATTAGAATAAGACAATTAATATCTAACGTGATACCTACATTATGTATAGTAAGTATAGACAATTCTTAAAACATTCAAGTAGTTAAAATCAACAAAAAAATAAAATAATTATAGTAGGTATTCATAAGAAGGTACTCTCAGATGTGTGTATAAAAGCGGTAAACCTGCAAGCATCCATTAATACTTAAATAAAAAATTGAAGGCCTAAAGTGTTGTCAACTTTAAAACTTTACATGGATCATTTGATATAGGTGCAGATCGTTGTGAGTGGCATTTCAAGTTTCAATTTCAACCCTTTAAACTCCAAGTGGCGTCGATTAGGGGAGGCCCATGTCCAGCAGTGGACTACTAAGGGATGAAAGGAAGGAAAGAAGAAACTCCAAGATAATACCTGTATTACGGAGAGAGATTCGTGTCAAAATCCTCAAGATCTACACAGCTCAATCAGACTTTACACTGACCATTGTATATGTTATGGAGCAAATGATAAATCGAGCATTATGCATATTGCCCGGGCAATATTAAAAATGCACAATATGAGAGGGCAATTTGATAATAATTATTCAAATAATCAAATTGACTGGGCATTATACATAATACACTCAATTAATTACAAAAATACAATCAATTAATTACAAAAATATTTAAATGTTATTTATTTACACTATAAAAAGTTCAAAGGTCACAAAGCATCCGAAAATGATACTTAATTTATGAGCTTTTTAAGATATATCTGATGACATAGGTACTTATTTTAATTTATGGTAGGTACCACCTATATACATACTTAGTAATAGTTATATTGCGAATTTATAGTAAGTAATATGTTTTGAACAATGTGGGGCAGAGTCATCAATGAAAGCCTCACCTTTTGGACAGAGTAATACACACATATTTAATGTCCTAACCATTGAAGGGATTTATATGTTAAATATAGACTTCTGTCACTGACCATCGCTCCGCTTCGCTTCGCTCGGGAAAAAAAAAATTACTTGAACCTAACCCATTAAAGGGATTTCTGTGTTAAATTTAGACTTCTGTCACTGACCCTCGCTTCGCGAATGAAGTGTCCTCCATGAAAGTATATTATAATAAATTATAATAAAGCCGACATTAATCACTTGGTCCATAACATAATATTAAACATAATATAATAATAATTAGAAAAACTAAAAAGTAGCAATTATCCTAATCTGTCTAAGAAAAAAAGGTATTTTCCTTTATTTTAATATTGTACAAAATAAGAAAAATATCTGGTTTTAATTAAATTTACTAAATAAAATGCGGAACTCATTTAAATTAAATAATAGCTATTCACACAAATCTTTTAAGGCTCGTATTTTTTGATGACAATAAATTCCAACTAACGTCAAAATCTATGGCAATTATGTAAATTGAAAACATACATAAAGTATAGATTTTAGAAGTTTAGCAGGTACAGTAGCTATATATATATTTCAAACCACTCTTACTATAGATATATATGTATTAGCTAAGATATTACTATGTATTTGAGATATACATATATACATACCTTTAAATCGGAGTAGAGGTGGGAATACAAGTCCTATTTATTACATTCATTCCTTACGATTACAAACCTTCAACACAAATTCATTCGTTGGGTTGGTCCACCTATACCTACAGAGACTTTTTCTTTTTAATGTTGTAAAAAATACCTACACAAATTAAAAGTTATAATCGAACCAGTAAAAATCAATACTTGTAGGCTCGCGGTTATTTTAACCGTTATTTAAGTTTTATTAACGCCTGTCAATGGTAAATAAAATGTGTATGAATAAAATATTGCTACTTGAAAATTGTAGGTTGCTGATTTACCTGCGTTAAATTTTAAAATACTATAACGCCTGAACCATAGATTTATAGCAACAATATTCGTGAAGAAATTTTACAGTCTGGCGGCCCTGAGATCTTGATCTATTACAGTAATTGTATGAAACTTGAATGAATTAAATTTTTGTACCATCATTCATTATAAGAGAGTAGCTAATCCTTTCTCCATTGTCAGATGTAGCACGCACTCGTCCGACTATTCCAGTTTGAGTAATATCCACTCTAAGGACATACAATGGTGAATCGAAGGTAACCGTAGGAAGTACCGGGTTTTCTGTAGAATCGTAAAGATAAATTACAAATTGACACTTATCGCTCATATTAATCGCTATCAACTGAGTTATCAATGTTTATTGTTTGTCACACAATTCAAGTATCTGGTAATTAAATGTCTATGAGTGGCATAGAATTTTCATGTGAAAAAAGGCTATTTCATTATCAGAAACATCATGTAAAATTAATGAGAAATAATCTGATCGCCCAAACTACATGTTGCAAATTTTTTGTCGGATCATTTTTTGTCAGATAAATGACAAAGAAATTAACATTGAAAAGAAAGTTTATATTATAAACTTATTTTATCGGTCCCAAACATACCTGACTCCACAATTTCTAACGCAAGAACAGCTCTTGCAGCACCAGCATGTAATTCTAAGGCAATGTTAGATACATCAGGCAGTACCGTCAATGATCGTAATGTGACTACGACAGACGTTTCTGATAGAGTCGCCTCGAATAGCTCTGCATGCTCTGAAAATTGGCCAAATATAATACACATGAATTTATCAATATCATATATTATTTTATAACCTTTTCCTTTAACCCTTTAGATATATATTTTTGCCAGCTACACCCCTCTAACCGAAACATAATGGCTCCATAATGGCTCCATACTTGCAGGTTTTACAGCCTTAAATTATTTATTTTGAGCCAAAAGAAATTTGTTGACTTTATTTAATGTTTACTTAACTTAACTTTATTTAATTTGAAGTTTATTGAATTTATTAATTAATGACAAAAACAATTATGCTTACTTATTATGACATTATTATTAGTGATTTGAATTTAATTTAATTAAATACCATTATTATGAATATTGTTAAATGAAGTAAAATAATCCTCTAATCTTTATTATGTTGTACAAATAAATTAAATGAATGAAATTGTATAAAATAATGGAGCAACATAATAATTTAAGGTATTTCATTAGTATATTAATTTTGCACACCCAAGAGGTAGAACGCACTGTACTATGTGTAGGTAATAACAGATAGGTATCTGTTATTGTAACACCTGTATTACTTACTGTGTTCTGGCAAATAAAGTTAATTTAATTTAATAAAACATGAAGAGCAATTCACGGTTGTTAAAGAGGGTGGGTCTCGATATCTCGGGTAATCCCGGGTAAGCTTTCGTAAAGCTGTTCATAAAAAATCTTGAAGACATTATACTTACGCCCATATAATTCGATCCTAGATCCATTATATTTTGATATACTGATAGGCTCGTGCCTGACAGTACCAAGAATAATAAATCCATTGTACAGAACTCTATCAAAAGCTACGTTTGTATCAGATCCCGAATCTGAAAATAGAAAAAAACGAATTAAAATGCGAATACGCTTGACTCATAAGTACTTTCTTACAACTCTGCCTTAAATCTAAATTACTATTATACGATACGGTTTAAAAGAACGAAAACCACACAAAGTGAAAAGTTGTGAAATAAATAAAAAACAGTCAATAAAATAAAAAAATACAAAAACAGGAGGAAATAGTTCTTCTAAGTAAATATGAATGTCAAAATGATAAAGATTAGAATCGCAACAAGCTTTAACTAAAATCTTATCTTAAGTGCTTCCTGATAAGATATGAGCAAAACTAATATAGAGCAATGAAAATTGTTGTCATATTTAATATTTGTACTACCTACTAATTAAACATCAGAATATTCACAAATTTTAGATCGTATCTGTATTTTCACTAATAGGTTGTGGTTCTAATTGTAAGTAACATTTAATACGATACTTAGGAGGTTTATTAGGATTTTAAATATTTTGATGAATATACAAATCGATCCGAAAGCTTATTTCAAAGTTCATCAATGTGGACAGTGAACGTTAAACTGACAAAACATTAGTGTGTTTAGAGGTCTTATTGCAACAGGACTGCGAATAGTCAACAAAAAAAAATTTACGCAGATTAAATGTTACGAGGTACCTAGGTTATTATGATAAGGAATTATTTGATTATTGAAATCGAGACTTACAAAGAGGTAACGCTATAACTACAGTGGCTCGAGTAGAGTCACCGCCGGGTCGTATGGCAATGATGACAAATATCAACTTTTGGTTGTTTTCTAAGACTGCGGCTGGTATAGGACTCGTTAAGGTAAGTGCAGCCCGGTTTGCCGAAAGTGTTTCTAGTCCAAACCATACAGAACTATCTGAAAAATAATTAAGTATGGATAAAAAGAAAATTATCCGTACATGTGGTCACTTGGACTAGTAAGATTATAAACACCAACCTCCTTCAAGTTTGAAGACTACGCTGTCATCGTAACCGCGAGCTAACGAAATTACTTGTTGGAAACTGAGACCGTCTTGTTCTGTATAATGTCCTGTGTAGTAAGTCTCAGCAAAAGAAAGTTCCTCAGGGGGAGAAATGTCTTCACGTTCAACTGTGAGTACTATAGTAGTAAAAGCCGGTACTGCTTGCGGCGCAGAAGCCCGTAGTTCAAGTAGTACTAGACGATTTGTTTGTACGGAATCTTCCGGAATGGCGTTGCGTAAACTTATTGTAACTGTGGGCCCGTCTGCAGTAAAAGTGAAGTACGAGACATGATCTGAAATTTTATTAGGTGCGTTAAATTTGGAGGCATTTTATAAACTATAGGTAATTTTTTATGTATCTAATAAAAAATTTTATTACCTCCATAAAGGCTAAATGAAACTTGTAAATTATATCCTTCGTTTAAGAATATGGGCTTCAGAGTAAGATTGCTGTCCCTGATTGAACCAGTGTAGGTGATTTGCTCAAAGCCAAGAATCGCATTGGTTGTGTATTCTAAAAATAAAATGGAAGTAAAGTAAAAAAGACAACAGACTTTTTGGAATCTTAAGTGAAAAAAAATCTACAAAAGAAGATGATGAAAGAGTCGTGGATTAGATTGTTTTTAGTATTGTCACATTGCAAATGAGTCTTACCATCGGGTAACGCTATAACAACAGTCGCTCGAGCTGTCTCGCTATCGGGTCGTGTCGCGGTGATTACAAATATGAGCTTTTGATTGTTTGCTAAGACTGCAGCTGGTATAGGACTTGTTAATGTGAGAGCGACCTGATTTGTCGATTGTATTTGTAGTCCAAACCATATAGAACTATCTGGAAATAACGAAGTATTACAAAAGTATCCATAGCCTTGATTATCTTAATAACATTACATAATTTCAAATATAATACAAACTAACCTCCTTCGAGCACAAACAATATGCTCTCATCGTAACCGTGAGCTAATGAAAATAGTTGTTGAAAACTAAGACCGTCTTGTTCGGTGTAGCGTCCTGTGTAATATGTCTCTGCGAAAGACGGTTGCTCAGCAGGAAGGATATTATCTTCGTCATCAATTGTAATAACTAACGTAGCAAAAGCTGGTACTGCTTGTGGTGCGGAAGCTCGCAATTCGAGTAGTATTATACGATTAGTAGGTACAGAATCTTCTGGAATAGCTTCGCGTAAAGTTATTGTAACTGTTGGTCCATCCACGATTAAAGTGAAGTATGTGGTATGATCTGCAAATTTATCAGTTATGTTAAATTTGAAACTGCCTACAGTTATGATACAGTTATTTTTGATAATTCATTAAAGACTTAACCTACCTCCGAAAAGGCCGAATGAAACTTCTGAGCTAAATCCTTCGTTTAAGACGACAGGCTCTAGAGTAAGATTGCTGTTCGTAATCGAACCAGTGTAGCTGTTTCGTTCAAATCCGAGTATCGAATCGATTGAATATTCTAATAACAAAATAAAAAACATTACAGAAACATACTGAAAATGAGAAGGAAAATATTAATGAACAATTTTAATTCTAGGCGTTTTTAACAGAACGAAAACTTACCATCAGGTAACGCTATTACAATAGTTGCTGTAGCAGCTCCGCTGTCAGGACGGGTTGCAGTGACAACAAAGATGAGTTTTTGATTGTTTGCCAAAACTTCGGCCGGTATAGGACTTGTTAAAACGAGCGCTACTGAATTATTTGATTGTGTTTCTAGGCCGAACCACACGGAATTATCTAAAAAGGTAATTAAGTATATAAACATGTAAGGGCTATATCAAACCGAGACACTTGTCAAGTAACCGCGTCGTTCCGGCCACTGCCATCTCGGTTTGAAGAGGCCATTACCCATTGTTTATCTATAAAATATTATCTTCTTACTGGACAGGTAAAGTGCTAAACATAGTTTTGTTACAAACCTCCTTGGAGCTCAAACACTACGCTGTCGTCGTAACCGTGTGCTAGAGAGAATAATTGTTCAAAACTAAGACCGGTTTGATCTGTGTAACTTCCAGTGTAGTATATCTGGCTGAAGAATAATTGATCAACTACAGATATATTTTCTTCATGTTTAACTGCGAGCGCTATCGTAGAAAAAGCTGGTACCGATTGTGGTGCAGAAGCTCGTAAGTCTAATAATATTATTCCATTGGATGGTATGGAATCGTCTGGGATGGATGCATGTAGATTTATTTTAACTATAGCTCCGTCTGCGTTAATGCTAAAGAACGATGCAAAATCTGAAAACCAATATTTTTTTAAATGCAGACTAAATTTACTTTGTAATGATTTTTTTTTAAATAAAACAAAAAGCTTACCTCCAAAAAGGGTGAATGAAACCTGTGACGTGAATCCTTCACTTAAAACAATTGGTTCTAAATTTAGAGTGCTATTAATTATGGAGCCAGAGTAACTTATTTGCTCAAATCCGAGAATAGTCTCCAGAGTGTATTCTATAATCCAAATAAGACATGTTTAAATTATGCCAAAATAATTGCTCAAAAATTGTTTTAATACCTAATAGTATCTTACCGCCAGTCAATGCTATGATTATAGCTGCTCTTGCAGCAATGCTGCCCGGCTGTGTAGCAACAACAACGAAAATAAGCTTTCGATTATTTGCTAAGACTGCGGCAGGTATAGGACTTGTTAATGTGAGTGCCACTGAATTGTCCAACCGCCTCTCTAGCCCAAACCATATAGAGTCATCTAAAAGTAACAGAATATCATCTACTCGTGTGTCTCATTTACTATCAATTAAAAAAATATCAGCAAATTAATATAATTTGAATATTACTATCATCCTACATTGTCCACAATTAAAATTATGTACTATATATACTACTATAGTAACATTCTACAAGAACAAGAACTACTACTACTCTATTAAATTAATCTGTTTTTCCATAAATTTTACATTAGCTTATTGATATACAAAGAATTTACCTCCATTTAGATTAAATTCAATTTGGTCACTGTATCCATGTTGGACAATAATTTTTGAATTAAATATTAAACCTTCTATTTCCGAATAAGAGCCCGTATAATATGTTTCTTCAAAGTTTAATACCGTATCAGGAACAACAGCAGTTTCTTTAATTTCAATTACAATTGTTGTGTGAGTTCTCTCATTTGCTACTTGTGCTTCCAATACAAGTATTAGAATGTTATATTTTTCTTTTATTTCTGATGGTAAGTCTTCGGTTAACCGTAGAATAATGGCACCATCTACACTGGTAAACTGAAAATAATCGACGTAATCTAAAAGAGACTTAAAGATGTTTATTACTGGTCAAATCTTAAAAGTTTTGTTTAAATACTATTCATTTACCTCCAGTCAAAGAGAATTTTACTTGCTCCGAATAGCCTTTTACTAAAGTAATTACTCCTAAGTTTAGAACTCCGTTTGTAATAGATCCTTGGTGATAGTCTTCAGAAAACCTAGGGGAAGGAGCTGTTGAAAACTCTAGAAAAATGTTTGATAATAATTATAAGAAAAAAATTGTTATGTAAAACATAATAAAAACATAGTTTGTGTATTTATAAGTAAATTTTTAATATACGAACGTGTAAGAAATATAATAATAGCAGAGCGTCCTGGCATACTTTGCGGCTTTGTAGCAATGATAGAAAATGTAAGTTGACTTTGGTTATCTACTTGAAGAGTTTCGCTACTTCTTAATAAAATAACGTTATTTGGAGCGTCTTGTCTAAGAATGAAGCCATGTGATTCATCTGAAATACAATACAACGTAGCTCTAGGTAATATGTAAATAAATTATTGATTTACTGAATAAATTTACTGAATTTGTATAAGGAAATTTGAAAGCAGAGTATTTTGTAGTAGGCTTCATTGAACATACGAGTACCTCCTTCGAGACTAAATGAAACGGAATCATCAAATCCTTGTATTAAACGAATTGTATGATTAAACCTCAACCCGCTTTCTTCAGTATAGTCTCCCAAATAAAATGCTTCCTCAAAAACTGGCGTAGCTTCGCTATATTTGATGTCTTTTATTTCTAACACAACAGTTGTATGTCCACTTATAGCTCCAACATGGAATGCTTCTATGTTGAGTATTATAAATGAATTTTCTACACTTATAATATTTAGATTTTCCGTTAGTTTAATCATTATTTCGGTCTGATTCTTCGTTACACCAAAATTAGCAGCATATTCTACAAAAAAACATAGTGTTATATTTTTTTAATCGACTTCTTCTTAAATGATACGATGTAAATTTATTGTTGAATTGGTGAACAATAGTTAAATTTCAAAATAGTTTTCAAAGTCCAAATCTTAAGACTATTTCAAATCAATAGCCAGCAGAAATAACTTATTTTTATTTGAAACATTAATTTACCTCCAGTAATGTCGATTTGCACTGTCGCGGTATCCTTATTCAATGATAAAGGAGCCAAGTATAGCGCTCCATCTTCAATACTACCGACATAATTGTTTTCTTGAAAACGTAACACTACTTGTTCAGTTTGATCTGGAAACAAATATTTAAATAAATCAAAGCAATTTTTTTAAAGATAGTAGATATTATTCAAATACTATGTATAACTCAAAGAAAGAATTAATGTTTACTTTTTGGTAACGCTATGGATATTGCTGATCTTCCACCGAGAGTTCCTGGTTTGTAAGCGAAAATTGTAAATAGCAGTTGATGGTTTAATTCTATGATATCATGTGGTATTTCCTCAGATATGTTTCGAACAATCAGTACTGAATTACCATTTTCTTTCAAAGAGAACCATTTAGATGAATCTAAAAATATAGTTAATAAAGATACAATGTAAAGTTATTTCATAATAAAGACTAAAAACATTAAATAATTTAGATTTTTTCAGGTGTTATAATTTATTACTAATAAACATATCATTATTATCTATTATAGTTAAGACACATAATTATGGTAAAAAAATCCTGTATTTGAAGATTTACCTCCCTCTAATCCAAATGTTACAGTATCATCAAATCCAGCTAGTAAACGTATTTCTTGTTCAAATTGTAAACCATCGTCCTTAGTGTAAATTCCGCTGTAAACGGGTTTTTCGAATACAGGGAATGTAACGACGTCAGGCGTCACCACATCAATTACGAGAGAAGCATATACTGAGATTGCTCTATCTCGGTGAGCCTCAATTTGCAATATTATAAATTTATTATTATACAGTTCCTCTACAGAAGCTGAGCTATGTAGCGAAACCTTTAAAACATTGTCTACATTCGTAATTGAAAACTGTTCAGCAAATTCTGTAAAAATGTATTAACCATTTAGAATCCAAATATAAAGAACGTACTATGTTTATTGTACAATGTATTTTGAAATATTTCCCGTTCAAACTAAATATGATGAAAAAAATACAAAATCTCGATCTTTCTCGGCTTTTTCTACTTGCCTCCTGATAACGTAAACTGAGTTTCAGTTCTGAACCCAGTATCCAGGATAATTTTATCTGCTATTTCAAACGTGGCATCCTTTAAAGTTCCCAAGTACATATTTTTTGAAAATCTCATTACTGTTGGCTCCGTTAAATCTAAAAATATAATAATACATGTATATTTTTTTGTTTAAAATTATTCCTTTTGTGAATTGGCATGTTAGGAATTGGTCATTTCGGAAAAGTTTATAGTGAGTCTAAAGGTTGCTGTTATTGTTATAATAGTTACACACCTCTTGGAAATTGTATCGATATAATGGCCGAGGCACCTACTGTTCGTGTTTTTAGCGCAAAAATTTTAAATAGGAGCACCTTTTCTTCAAATATTAATTCTTCTGGTATCTGGGATTTCAAGGATATAAAGACATTGTTAGCGATGTTATTAAATTCGAAGTACTGAGCGTGATCTGAAACATGAGATTAATTAAAGGATTTTGTTATGTAATGTTTGATTGAAAATTTAGATGTTTTTTTATTCTATAGATAAGTTTTTACTTTTTTAAATTGATTTATGTTCTTACCTCCACTCAATTGAAATACTACTTCACTATCGTACCCTTGCACTAAACTGATATTTTCTATGACGATATACGATGAATTAATATAAATGCCCCTAAAAACATCTTGGCTAAATATAGGCGTATTCGTATCTTCTTTCACTATTTCTAGGAGCACGGTGGTAGAAGTTGAAATAGCATTAAGTCCAGAAGCCCTTATATTTAAAACAATAAAGTTGTTTTCTAATACAACGTTGTCTGGTAGAGGCTCGTTTAATTTAATAAATACTTTATTTTCATCTTTTGATACGATAAAGTAGTCCCTAAATTCTGGAAACAATACAGATAATTTAAAGAGATATTACAAAAATGAAATCTTCAATTTCATGTCTTTATTTTTCTTACCACCACTAATCTGGAATGTAACATCTTCGCTGTATCCATCTCTAAGAATAATTTCTTGCATAATTAAAGTATTATTTTCTATAGTCCCAAAATATTGCATGGCCCCAAAATTCATTTCTCGTGCTAAAAACAATTTGGACTTTACGGTTTTTCTGAATTAAAGTTGTTCAGAGATAGAGCAGTATTATAACTAATAAATTAAAAGAAATTATGCAAACAACGCCTGCTTTTCTTTTAATTTTTCTATTAACTCCTTACCTTCAGGGAGAGATATCTGAATAGCAGTGTTGGCTCCCACAGTTCGCGGTTTCGTAGCTCGTAGAGTCAAAAACAAGTAACCCTCATTCCAGACGTTGGGTGGAACTGATCCATTAAGATTAATGTTTTGGCCAGTCCTAGTTAACTGGAATAACTCAGCACTACCTGTAGACATAAGATTTTAATTATTTTGTAAATGTGGGCCAGAAGACATGAATAAACTATCAGTTTAGAAAAGTGAAGTTGGATTACCTATTTCCAGAACGCGTAGAATTATGGTACGAAAGCCTTACAAGAACTTATTAAAATTTCTTCTTCATATAATTTATTTAAAAATTCATATGTTGTTGTTTTAACCCATTAATGACCCACTACAGGGTCGGGTCTCCTCTCACAATGAGAGGGATGTAGGCCTTAGTCCACCACGCTGGCCTACTGCGGGTTGGTGGACTTCACATGCCTTTGAGAACATTTTTTTTTGTGAACTCTCAGGCATGCAGGTTTTCTCACGATGTTTTCCTTCACCGTAACAGCAGGTGATATTTAATTTATAAATCGCACATAACTTTTTTACGAAGTCATTGGTGCGTGCCACTGGGATTCGAACCCGGACCCCTCGATTCGAGGTCGAATTCTAAGCCACTGGGCTATCACCGCTGTTTCATATAGTAAAACCTTAATTACCCCTGTAATAACCCCGCTATTTTATCATTTGATGAGATCATAGGTAGTAAGCAGTTACCTAAAAAGTTTATTTTAATTCTAAATGCTTACCTCCGTCCAGTGTAAAATTAACAGTATAGTCTAATCCTTGATTAACTATTATATCCTGTAAAATAAGTCCCGTAGAAGGATCGTAGCTTCCATGATACAATAATTTATCGAATACTGGTGTATTAGTGTCTTCTTTGACTATATCAAGTAAAATGCTAGTAGAAGTTGTCAACGCATTTAATCCAGAAGCAGTAAGCATTAGAATCAATGCATTGTTATCTGAGATTACGTTTTCAGGCAAGTCATTCTGTAAACTAATTGTGATGTGATTTTGTGCAACGATTTTAGCGAAGTAAGTAGCAAATTCTGGAACATAAAGTGTAAGTTTAATTATATAATTTCGTTTCATCTGATGACATAATTGTGAAGAATACCACAAAGTACTACAGTAGTCTAAACTTTGGCAATAAAGCTTACATGTAAGTCAGGAGCCCAATGTTAGATGTAATAATAGAGACCATATTATATCACATTGGGATCAATATTATTTAAACTTTAGTTATTTTTAAAACTTGCGAGCGTGCTTGAGAGCAAAATTGAGTTACCAGTGTGAGACAACGAATGAGTTAACAGAGTTTGAATGTTACTTTTGAGATATTTAGAACAGATTTTAGTGTCTGAACTTTTATTAAATTGTAAAAAATAAATGAAACGACGCATTTTGCGTATTTAAAAATTTCGATAATAGGAAATCTTTTAATGAGTCTTAACTTATTTTTAATTTTTTTTTATAAGACGTATTCCAGGTATGATACTTGTGGTATTATTCATTGTCATTATGGAAAAGTAATACTCACGGCCCGAAAGTTCAAACATAACGTCTTCTGCGTAGCCGGTGCTTAACACAATATTTTCTAGTGTCAATATGTTGTTTTCTATACTTCCACTGTAAGAAGGAGCCTCAAAAGACAATTCTCTAGCTGAAAATGTGTTTAAGCTTATTCGAAAATAAAAAATATTAAAATAGAACTGAAAATCATGTAAAATGTTGTAGTAGACACAAACACTGAAATAAAAGAGGAAAATATCTTAAAAGCTAAAGGTATACAATAGACTTCACAGTGTAATAAAGGTTGTGGTTTTCGTTCTTTAAATTTTATAATTGTAAAAAATTAATGTTTAAATAAAAAATACACAGCTAATCTTAAATATACTTAATATAATATAATATAATATAATATAACTAAAATATACATAACATAAATATATTACCAATGGAGTTAATGAGGTTAACCTCATAATACGAGTATGATTGTTGCGTAATAAGCAGCAGGTATCTAGTACCTATATTTTAGAATTATAGCATTCCGCTCAACACAAAGGTGAATATAATTGAAGGTTTAAATCTGCATAGTATTACTAGTCTGCTAATATTACGGAGCAATATAAAATTATATTGCGTGGGTGCATTTATCAAAATAAATAAAAACTAAATGCCACATTTTTCTTCGGTCTATATTTTGATTGAAAGATCTAAAGGAAGGATTTTTTATTAAATGGGCTTGAGCATTATTTTTAAAATCGTTATAAACTAATTTATCAAAAAATAAAGATTATCGTTTAACACGGCTCTTTGTTTTGGAAGTAAAGTAGGTATAATTAACAACAGCAAAACCATTACCGTTGAGGCCAGAAATATTGGTCACTAAGTACAAATCCCAAGGGTCATTCTTAGGAGAGATCCTTCTAGCTACTTTACAAGAGGTACAATTACAGGTGAATTTCGTCGCTTTTAATAATCATTACCCTTAATGATTAAGTAACACCTATTTTTTAAATTTTAATAATGAAAGATGAAAGTCCAGTGTTTAAACAAACTTAAAAACACTGAAAAACACAAATTAAACAAATATTCACTGTAAAGATAATTGGACTCGAAAAAATATTTACAATTTAGTATCGATCTACCGACTTTAACGTGGCAAGTTGCTATAAACTTATCTTACTCGAAGTATCTCCTACAGTTCGTAATCATTTATTGCTATGAGTACCAATAGAAGAGTAGTTACCTGCGGGCAATGTTACGTACACAGCTGTGTTGCCTCCAACAGTCCTTGGCTTGCTAGCTTCTACGGCTATCAGCAATGTACCTTCCGACCAGATCTGAGCTGGTATAGACGCTCTTAAATTGATAACAGAGCCCTGTTGTTCCTTTTCAAAATACCTTTCATGCTCTGAAAATGGATAGCAATTGTAAGCTGTATTGAGTATTATATTACTGAGTTAGTATTGTGTGGTTATCTTTTTTTTTCAACCATAAATTTTATTTTGCTTCATTATAAAGAATATTATAAAACTTTCTGATATTTCTTTATCCTTTCACGTGAAGAATGATGTGCTAATGTTGTATAGATTTTTCTCACCTCCCCTAAGAGTAAACACAACGGTATCGTCATATCCCTGAAGTAATACAATAGGGTCGATTGAGAGTCCAATTTCTGGATCATAATTTCCATTATAAATTGTTTTTTCGAAGGCGGGAGTAACGTAATCATCTTTTATTATTTCCAAAGTGACGACTGAAATAGCTGAAGTACGATTTGTTGATGCGAGTATTTGTAAGTTTAAGATGTTATTGGCTTGAATCACATCTGTTGGAAGGGGGCTCATCGATAATATTATAGTATTTTCCTGCCTATTGGCCGAGAAATACGACGCGTAATCTGAAAGAGGATATAATTAAGTAATTTCATCTTCCTTGCTTTATTTCAAACATAATACCAAGAACGGAATATAAGATTTTTTATCCTTTGCACTAGATAATTCGATGCGATGCGATGCATCCGAGACATGACATTTTACAGTACCTTTATGTCTCCTAATATTACGACTACAAAGGGTCCGATATTACATGTCACTTTGCTTTGAAGTTCAGCATAAAGTAAACAGTTTAGTTGTTTCGTATGACTATGGTTGTCAGGATGGAATATTACTTTCTTCGAGAAGCAAATAAAATACATCATTTCTATAACACTAACAGAGTAAAATACTCTGCCTTCGTTTGTAGTAGATTAAATTTTCATTACATCTTACTAACATGTATCAACCTACGTTAACAATGAAAACCTGAAATACAACAGACTCCAATGGACCATAACTTACCACTGATGATTTTTATTTCTTCTATATCATCGAATCCTTGTGTTATTATTAAGTTCGGTGCCCTCAATACATTGTCTTCGATGTGTCCTTCATAAAGAGGCGATTCGAATACTATGTCAACCCCTAAAATACATGTCAAACGTTAGATATTATATGACTTTCTCTTCACTATCCGACCTTATCTAAAAGCGAGTAGGTAGAGATTAAACGAAAACAAACATTCTGAATCGCTTTGATTCCAAAACACACAAAGGCGTTTATGGTTCAAAGTTCAAACAATATTTGTCATTACAAATGAGGATTTTTATATTTTAGGTTTAACTTAGATTAATTTGATCCAATTATTTTTGGTTTTTGACCTAAATAAAGGATTGAGTGATCAAAATAGAAATTTAAACGTTTAAAGTGTATTATGTATTACCTTGAGCTAGAATTATTATAAGCGTGGCGGTCGCTCCGCTTGTGAATTCTCGTTCAGCTTTAATGACAAGGAATATTTGAGGTTCCGATATACCGCCTGGTAGAGGCGCCTTTACGCGGAATGAAAGCTGATTACCATCCACAACCATTTCGAAGTAGTCTACATACACTGCAATAGATTTTTGGTTAAATTTTGTATTTGAACTATTTCCAAGAAAATTAATGTTTGGAAAATATATTAATATTGTTAGTTTTGTTATCGTTGTTGACTTTGTTGAGACACTTAGGCGGGTATATGGCCTGGCATAGTTATGCATGTTATAATGTCCTAAATGTAAGACTATTTTCTTGGTTCACATCACAAGACAAATTAAATATAGTCCAAGATGTGATTCGGTCACTCGAAAACGGCTTGAAGAGGTGAGAGAACCTTACCTTATCAGGTTAAACAAAGTAACATTAGCACGTACAGTGACGGTATAAGACAATATAATCTATTTTTTTTGTTTTATGAGTAGGTTAGGTTATCACCACTTAGATCTTAGGTCTTATTTTGCGCCAGAAAATTTTCTAACGAACAGCTTTCTTTTTTGGGAAACTTTCAGAGGACTAAGGCCTTTAAATTAAGTATTTAATAAAATATTTCAAGATGCCGCTTCACGGCGTGTTAAACGATGTTGCGGCAAAGAAATGAATAAAGGTCAACGTTTACCTCCTTCAAAATTAAACTTCACTTGATCGTCGTACCCTTCCCGCAATCTAATATACTCTCGTAGAATGAGATCGTGGTCTTCGGTGTAATCCGCCTTATAAAATGCTTCAGAGAAAATTGGTTGATCCGGTAATCTGAACTGGTTGTCCGCCAGGATATTGACCGTTGCGTTAGTGGTGATGGGTGGGTCTAAAGTGTCATCTACATCCTGTTAAAGAATTCATTTGGTAATAATTAAACCTAATCAATATATTATTATATTTTTATATCACCTTTATGTTCTTAATTTCGTAGTTCCATCTAAAGCATTTGACCACTTAGAACGGAAATAAGGGAATATTTTTATTCATGCAGTTATTTTGATGTCACGTTTTAAGTTCCGCATATAAAGTTCTTTCATATAAATCCTTTGTACTGATTATTTCATGAAAAAGCTTTATTTTACTTTTCGTATTAAAATATGTCATCTGCAGTATCAACTTAATTTTAGAACTCTATATTTTTTAACTAGATATGCCCAATGTTTCAATTGTAATACCATTTGAAGAAAGTTTAGGGTATCGATAATATTATTATGTCCTGTTGGTTGGTGTCTTTTTTTTCTCAGATTCGATAACTAAAGAATCAATATCAATCAAATAACATCAATCAAAGGTGTTTCTTGGATATTTCATATCCACTTTAACGAATCTGTGTGTGGGGCATTAGCTTTTGTTAAAATATGAATAAATTAAAAGTAAACGTACCGTAGCACTGATTATGTATGTCAGAGATTCGGATGTAGATCTTATTAAATCCTTAGTTCTTATAATTCCTCCGAATTCCTTAGGTTGAATTTGTTGAGAAAACAAAATTTCAAAATAAGGGTTTTCTTCCATCCAAAACTCTATACTTTTTGTCGTGAGATCTACGTCCCTTACAATTAAGTATTCACAACCTGTGACATTGAACCCCGGTGGGACTGGTAACGCCAAAGGAAAATTATAATTATCATTCGGGATAAACACCGGAGCATGATTATTTGTGTCGTTTATATTAAACACGAATATCTGAAAACCCAAGAGCAAAGTATTGTTATTCTGTTGCAGGGGAGGTAAGAAAAAATGTTAATTTAATCAAAAGTAAGTATGTACTGTACAAGTTTTTGTTTATAAAATATTGAGCTTTATTTAAATTATTTTCTGCTTATATTAAGCCTTTTTATCTCCGTTGGAAACGGGTTTTTTTCCATAAAAAGGATACTTTACAAAGCCCTACTCTATTGTGGACCGGCCGGCGAACTTATAACTCGTCGCAAGCAGTGTTTTTTACCGTCTTGTGTTTTGTTAGGGTATGCCAAGGTGGTACGTTAATAATACTAGTCCTCCTGAGTAGCAGCACATCCATCCAATAACTATACCGCTATCTTTCATTTACATTTTAAAAACTATCTAACTATACTATATATGTATTTATACTATATCCTATTTCTATGGTTACTGCTATGATTGACGTAAGTATCATGTATTTTTATATTTTGCATCAATTTTTTGTAAATATTCTCACCAAAGACCTTGGAGTGCCGTCAGTGCACCTGAATGTTATCGCGACTCTAATAGACAACAACGTCTCATGTTCTTCATACTCCGAAAAAGCATCGGTTGTTGATACGGCGAACATAGAGTCTTGCAGCAACACGTCTAGATAAGGTCCTCGGTTCAGACTGTCTCCAAAATCAATCCTGGTAATATCTGCAAATAGAAATAATTGACAGTAAGTATGACCTCATAACCATCGTATACTTTTTTATAGTTTAACTTAAAAAGTAGACATATATTTTGCTTCATGATAGAAATAGTAGATTGTATGACAAGGGAACAAAATGATATTTTTACGGCGAGGGCGTTTTTTGAATCCAGAGCGAAGTGAGGGTCTAGAGTAGAATCCCGAGCGTAGCGAGGGTTTCTTTAGTAGAATCCTGAACGTAGCGACGGATTCAAAGTACGTCCCCCGAGCCACAAAACATATTTTGTCCCGAGTGATACACTCTACTTTTCATCACCCTCTATGAGAAAATGAAAGGGGCCTCATATTCTATTGTAATATTATTATTTCTAGGCAAAGTCTAGTTGAAGGTAATAACGCATTACCTGCTATGTTTTCTGTTGATCTGGTCAAGATTACCCCTCTGTGTGTATCTTGAATGGTCTCATGCTGCGGTACTAGCCACTGTGTAATACCTTCCATGGTACATCCTGTAATAAAGTTTATTATCTTACGAGTACGATCACTATAAAAAGGCTAATAATTTTGAACTATTCGATTAAATTTGATCTTATTGTGAACGAACATGTGTGGCTATAGGCTAAAATCACAAAGGGCAATAATGCAACAATTTAAATAATGACTAACTCAATGACGCTTGTATGACGTGATAATAAATTAGTCAAATTCTCGAATATAGCTACATACTCGAAGATAGCTAAAAGTGGTACTGCCCAGATGCAGTATTTGGTCTCCTAATTGAAAGATTAATTTATGTTGACTAATTGTAATTGAAGAATCCAACTCGGCTGGGCAGCGTTCGGGAATCTACGACACGTCTTGACGTCCGATATACCTCAGTGCCTGAAGTCGAAAGTTTTCGAGCAATGTGTGTTGCCAGTGATGACCTACGGTGCCGAGACGTGGTCCTTTACTGTGAGCCTAATGCACAAGCTCAGAGTCGCTCAGAGGGCAATGGAGAGAGCTATGCTTGGTATTTCTCTACGAGATAGAATCAGAAATGATGAAATCCGTAGAAGAACGAAGGTGACCGACATAGCTCTCAAAATTTGCAAATTAAAGTGGCAATGGGCTGGCCACATCGTTCGCAGGACTGACAACCGATGGGGAAAAAAGGTCCTCGAATGGCGACCACGTTTAGGCAAAAGGAGTACAGGCCGCCCTCCGACCAGGTGGACTGATGACCTGAAGAAGACAGCGGGAAACCGTTGGATTCAGAGGGCCCAGGACCGGGCGGAGTGGCGTCGATTAGGGGAGGCCCATGTCCAGCAGTGGACTACTAAGGGCTGAAAGGAAGGAAGGAGGAAGGAATTGTATTTAAATTAATGTTTTGTGCGTTTTAAAAAAGTCACGGGCTGTAACGTTGTTTTTGTTCGAAAACATAGTAAAGGAATTTGAAATGCTTAAAGAGTTCTTTATCTATGAAATATTCTAAAAGGCATGCGATGTTCACAAATCCACAACAAGGATTAGTGATGTAATAAAATTTACTTGTAGTTCCTTCTAATTAGGTATTAGAGGTGACCCTATGTCATAGGGCCTATGACAATAACTTTACGTTAAGGGCTTAATATTAGGGAGGTGGTAAGGTTTCCGGGCGTACTGTCATGGCTGTGAACACTCACATACCATGTATATTTATTTGTTGGAACTTGCGACTGGTACCTATTGGGTTAGTTATAAAGGTAAGAGAAAAGAAATAAATGTTAACACTTACCATTGCTCATGTAAACAAACGTAGTAAAATACACACAAAATAACAGCTTGCGCTCCATTTCGGGGTCTGTCACATATCGGTACGCAAAGAAAATTATGGCCGTTTTAATTAAAATTACATTATATACACGAAATTCATCGCTGATGCTTGTACTATAAATATTTCCACTTAACCTCTGGGTATCAAGTTTCTTTTACACACACTAACAGTGATATTTCGGGCAACGTTACCAAAAAATTAAGTTTATCACAGTCAAATTAGGTTACAAGTTTGGCACAACAGTTCGCACATATGCACTAAATGAAGGTAACATTAAACACAATAATGAATATAACGATAGACGATATCGTATCTAAAACATATAGATTAAGGTGATGACGATGATTAAGTTCCAATCTATGGATTCATATCTTTACGAGGAAATAGCCGATAGTTTTATCACCAAATAGGTAGGTACTTATCGGTACAAACAATAATAAAAAGAAGAATGAATTCAATATAATTCGAGTATTTACATTATTTTTTATGTTTTGAGTTATGTTCGAACTCATAGAACAAAAGTTGTTGCTTATGGTGTTAGCTACCTAGTGCTGCGAGGTTGCTCATGTTTTACGGGTAACCTGTATATTTAGATGTAACTGATTTAAATGTACATTTTATCATTTTCTTTGTAGGTATACACGCGTACGTATGTGTCCCGGGCACGCCAGATCCTCTTCATTTGCCAGGACAATAGATAATTACAAAACCCGCGCTTGTGTTACAGCCGCTAACGTTGTTTGGATCTAATTTGACATCAGTCCTTATTGTTCTCCTAAAGAGACCTCGAGATAACTTCACACGAAAATTGAGCTTTTGTTATTCATTGATGAAACGATGTTTCTTGTAATGAGTTTCATCAATTTAGTAGTACCTATATACATACTTAACTCGAATATCCGATTAACAAACAATCTCTTTGTTTTGTAAATAATTTATTATTTTCAAGTAAAGAACACAATGTTTGTTTAATGCATAAACTTCGATGCACGTAAAAGCAAAATTCACGTCCCTTGCACTCATTTAAGTAATATGTGTTGCACTTATAAATCTATTTATAACCATATGAATACGTGCGCTTTTCATAAGCTTTCTATCGGTTTAATGCGGCTCACGTACGTGTAGCACTTAAATGTGCTGAAGTTTAAGATATTTATTACTTAACTTTATATAATTTAATGTGAAATAAAAACAGAAAAGCTTATAATTATAAGCGCATGTCATTAAAAGTAAATTCAAAAACTAAATCACGTCGCCGCAAAAAACACGCTCTAAGGAGTTTTTAACATAAATGTAATAACCTGGAACTGTGGTATTCTCAAATAAAATTCATAGCCGTGGTTATTGCTTCTTTGACTATTCTAATTGCTTACTTGATAATATCCTTTTGCAAGTGAATGTAGACTTGCAAAGTCGGCGGACAAGCAAGATGTTTTCAAGGATAAGTATCTTGCTTGTCATATTATCATGGCAAGTAGTTTAGAATAAAGGAGGAAATATATGAACATTTAAATACAAACATTTAGGTACAATATACTATACAACCTTAACACAATAATTTAATGCCAATTTTCGTCAACTGACGTCACTTCTAAGTTATGCTCGCTACTTTCTTGTGGTCTCTTATTTATTGACACGTTAAGAGACATTAGTTGCTGCATTGGTAATCTTGGAGCCAAGTTGACCATGCTGGCCCACTGTCCCGTACAAAGTTCCGGAAATTTAAGCTTTTTTAAGAAATGCCCCTCTAAGTACCATGGTGATACACAAGTGGGCGAATAGTCCCAAATCTTCATCTCATTCAGACGGACCCACCTAAAATTGTATATTAAATTTAAACTAGAATATGTATATAAAAACTGGGTGATTAATGTGATAAATACCAAAGCATTTTAACCTGTCAATATTTTCTTTCATATTCTCTTAAAACATCTGAACAAAATTAAATATTCGTTACAAAAATAATTCCTAGGTATATTTACAAGTAGGTATTTCTTATTTTTATTTTATTCTTATTTATTAACGTCAAACCTCCTTCGATTATCACCATTGATATGGCCACACCAAATTCAGATCACACACAGTTGGTTTTTGCCAATAGCAATGTTACCCATTCAAGTATTTAATGCATTCGATGATGTTGATGACTTTTAGGAACGCTTGCGTTTTACTAAAATGTTCTTTGGTGATATATGTACTTACGCAGAAACATACAAGGCGTGGCAGTCACAATGCCATGGATTGTTTGAAAGCTTCACATTTGCTAGTTTAGGCATGTAGTCCAAAGCTCTCGATGGCAGTGATGGAAACATGTTGTTATCTAAATACCTGTAAAAATACGACTGTAAAACGTTTCTAATTATGTAGATACGTACACTGTACTTGAATATGAAAATACACGGATTTCTATTAAAAATGGCACTGAACTAAAAAAGGTCATTACATTACTTACAATGTTGTCAAATTCTTCAATGTAGCAAATGTTTTGAAATGGACTTCATGTATTTGATTTTCTGATAAAATGAGGGAAGTGAGATTATTGAGTCCATCAAATGTAGTAACGTTTAAAAAGCGTAACTTATTCTTAGATAAATCTAACTTTTCTAAGCTGAAGCAACTGGAGAAAACGTCGTCTGGGAGTTCAGTGAGAGCGTTATCTTTTAAATCTAAATTACGTAGTAAAGTAAGCTTGTTGAATTCCTGTCCTGTCAACTGAAAGAAAGTTACAGTGAGTATTTTTATTTTTTTACTCAGAAATAGCAAGCGAACGTGCAATAAAATGTTCTCAGAAGCTTAACTAATTATAATTTAGGGATTCCGACACTTTGCTTATTCCCTATTTTTAAAACACACTAAGTGCTAATTACCTAAGTAAAGTGCTCCTTATAAAGTGTAAAGTAGTTTTAGCATGCAAATGAAACAATAAATAGATATTAGGTATAACTAACTGACCCCGCAAACGTTGCTTTCCCATATAAGTAGGTATATGTATAAGTTATCGAGCGGGATGAAAAATTATTAAATTACTAAAAAATAGGGGTTAGTGATAGAAGGGTGAAAATTTAGGGTTGCATGTATTTTTAATGCATCACATTATTAAAATATAAAAAAAAATTGTCCAAAAAATATAATAAAAATGTTAGGGGTGGACAAAGGGTTATCACTTTATCACTTAGGGGTACGAATAATAGATAGTAGCTTATTCTCAGACCTACTGGCTATGCATATAAAATTTCATAAAAATAGGTCAAGCCGTTTCGAAGGAGTATGGTAACTAACATTGTGACACTAGAATTTTATATATTATAAGAAGATATAACCATATTATAATTTTTAAATAAAGTTAATAGGTACTTACAAATAATATGTTATTTGATGATATATCAAGGACAGTCAAGCAACGCAGATTACAAAATATATTAACTGGTATGGTCTGCAAGTTGTTTTTATCCAGTAGTAACTTTTCTAGCAAGGTGAGATGTTCAAATGTGTTTTCGCTTATATTGCCTATTTTATTATCCGACAACTTCAATATTTGTAGATTTTTCAGTATAAAAGTCCCATTCTCAAGCCTTTGTATCTTATTCTTGGATAAATCTAATATTAACAGCGAGTGGAGGCCTATAAATGTGTCTGACGGAATATAAACTATTTGGTTGTTCGAAAAGTCCACTGTTTCTAGATGTGAATTGTTTGTGAACAGGCGTTCCGGCAGCGTATATAAATAGTTATTTGAAAGGTCTACATGGAAAAGTCTCTTCGTTGATCGAAAAAATTCGCTGTCGATTTCTTCCAAGTAATTCCTCTGAAGACGCCTGAGAAAAAAATTAAGTATCCTTTTATAATAAAAAGCATGTAATAAATAAAAAAGGTTACTTAGTAGTACTAAGTTAGTACAAACTTATCACTGATCAAAGACCTTTTTCATTTTTATCTACAATCTTTTTTGAATTGTTAACTATTAATAAGAATAATCTCCTTTCATTGTGGTTTTATTTTTATGAACAATAATTTGAAATATATTCCATTAAGAATTTTCAATACCACCAAGTACATTGTTCATAAGTATCACCTAAGTACATCATTCATAAGAAATGATTTTCTTTTATAAAAGCAATAATGTATTTATTTATGTAATAGCATACAACTTATGCGGTCGGGATTTAATTGTCGGTAGTGTTTAAATTTCAGTGGTATTATTTTACTATCAGTTTAATATTTATTAAGTTATGAGTTTACATTTGATAAGAATATTGTAAAAATTAAAATAAATTAGGTTTGTACAAATCATTCCAAATATTACAAAAATAACATTGAATCAACATACACTAGACATACAACATATCTAGAATTTATCCAATTATTCCTTACTTGGTAAAATAATGTCAAACTAAATTTTATGAATGTTATTAATTTAAAGTATCTTTAGTAGCAAACCGGAATTACTTTAATATGAAATAAATTTTAAATTTATCAATATAGCCTCAATATTATTGGTGAATTACCGAGCATTGGCAGCTTTCCCAAACTAGGTTTTCAGCCATGTTCTGAATAAATAACATGATTCCATGTTATCTAGATAATGAAAGTGCCTTAAAACTCAACGTTACAGCTATTAACAGTTTAACATAATTATAATGACCCACCTGGTGGTTGTAATTGTAGGCACCTACGCAACTTTAGCATTTGCTTGAAACTACGAAATTACGAAAGCTCCTTTTATTGTAAAAGTTAGATATGTTACAGACGTTAATAAGTGTAAAGTCTTAAAGCTGCTAACAATTCAACTTCTATTAATCGTGACTTAGCCCTTCTGTGGTTGCTTTAGCACATTTTCTGCTTTGCCATAAATATGTCAAACATTTAAGCATAATCTATGCATAGTATTAATTAATTAAATCTATGCATAATATTTCACATATAAGCCAGTCGAATTAGATCAAAAACGGGGTTGACATGGAAAAAAATATAAGTAGCAATTTTCCTCCGGAAACCTTTAAGGGGGGTTACTGGCCTCTACGTTTCGAGTTTCGGGACTTTCACCTTGTTGTGTCATCCGCCATCTTAAATTGAAGGCTGCATTTTTTTGTTTTTTTTTTTGTATGTCGTTTATTTTTAATTTTACTCGAAAAATGATCATTACCAAATTTGTTTGTAATTAAATTTCCTGCAATTTTCCTATGAAACCTAGAACGTAGATGATAATTATAATTGATTTTTCTTCGTCATAAAAGAAACTGTACGTCATTGAAAGTTTTTTCCAAGAGATTCGCGGCATTTCATGCGTTCTATGAACATGGTGAACAGTATACAAAAACATTTTTTTTAAAGATAAAAAAATTAGAATTCCTGTAGGAAATTTAATTTCAAAATTTTTTGATAAGTAATGCTAACTTTGCTAATAAGTAATGCTAAATTCTTTCAGGTCTAAATCGAAAAATATTGATGTTAGGTAAAATTGATGGGTAACAGAATTGTAGGAAATTAAATTCCAAACAACTTTGGCAATGGCCTTTTTTCGCGTAAAATTGAAAATAAACGATTTATTCAATAAAGAAAAATTCAACCTCAAATTGCAGACGACATAACAAGGTGAGTATCCCGAAAATCAAAATGTAAACATCCTCTTAGGATTCCTGAAAAAAATTCTACTTATAACTTTTTCGATTCTAATGCGCTTGGGCTAACAACCTGTTGCATAAGTTTGTAGTTAAAGTAATATTCAAAATCGTTATAAATTGAGTATTATCCACCAAATGTGCATTTTTTTTTGTTTTTTGTGTTTTTCCTTTCTAACATATTTATGTTGTATAATAATATCTATTTTTAAAATAACTTTAAATTTGTAATAAATTGTGCAATTATGTAAGATAAGGCTAGTGATAAAAGAAGTAGTACTTACAAAATTCTTAGATTGGACAATGAATCGAATATGCCAGGAGGTAGATATTCAACATGGTTGTCAAACATGTCTAATTCTGTTAGAGAGCGCATCCCTTTAAACGTAGTCTTATGTAGAGTTCGGAATTTATTCGTTCCTAAATCACTAAAAATATACAATTAAGTATTTTTTATACAATAAATAAGTACGAATGTAACTGATGGCCACACAAAGGTCCGCCCACACCCACGCACACGCTCAAGTCCATGAAGGCGTTGTTACTCAAGAGGACTAAGGTTTCCGCGTAGTCGCCCTAATAAGGTATGTTCAGCAACCAATATCGAAACACAAGACATAAAGAACAAGAAATCCATGAACATTATGTAGTAGGGTACCTCCCTGAGCGAGCTGCACCGGATTTTTTTCCCAAACGTACTTTACACCGAGTATTCTCCATAATGTTCTCAAAGGCATTTAAAATTCACCAACCCACATAAGGCCAGCGTCGTGTACACCTACTGTGGTGTACCTAAGCCCTTCATCCTTTTTAATGTGAGGAGAGACAGTCATGACTTTCCCAGACTAATGGACTAAGGAGAAAAACATGAATAAAAAAAGTATAAAATGGTATATGTATGTTAAAATATGTGTTTTTATGATGTCCTTATGTTATGTTACTTTCCCCTTTTTGTTAACGGTTTCTTGATAATATTGCGACTCACTATGACAGAGGTTGACTGATCGACAATGCCACTAGGCATTAAGTCCGCTAATTGTAAACTCAAAAGTATAAATAAATAAAGTAATGTATTTTACCTACATAGTAGATAGGTCGGCAGGAACAATTAAATCCGTGGTAAGTGCAGTGAGCCCCGCCCTCCAGCAGTTGAGAGAGCGGTGCACAGCGTCACATCTGCAGTTACTTTTTGTGCACTGTCGCCAACGGGACTGGCTGTAGCTTATTGTCCAAACTGCACAAAAAAGATTTTTATATAGTAATCGAGTAGCTAAGGGGCATGAAGACCACCTAAGGTTAAGTCATAATAATATGTGGATGCGTTGGTACTTACAAGCACTTATGAGGATTAGGATTTTCGCCTATCAAAGTATCTCAGGAACTATAACTCCATAAACGAAAAACGGATATAGAGATGGTGGTAAGGTACCTTCTGTAAGATATTCTGTGTCTATACTACTTTAGAACATTAAAAATGTTGTCACTTCTTTTTCTTCTCATTACAGAAACAGATTAAAACAATGAAACGACAGTTATTTTGCAATGCAATTACAGTGCCGCCGCAATTACCTAAGGCAAGGTCGAAAGAACACTCTCTTTAATTATGCTTGAGGAAAAAAAGTTACCTTAACTTTCCTGCAAGTCATTTCAAAAGTAGAAAAACAATGAATGCGTCGATCCAGGAACGCACGGGTGGAGTTTTAACTCTGCGTTATCACTTTTTATAAAAACACGTATAGGTAAATGGTGAATTCATCAATGTAAATATTTTATTTCCTGTATCCATGGACCTACGCCACCCACCAGTCTATTTTCTTACCCTTTCTTTAATACGAGCCTTAATATTCGCATGCCTATTGTCAAGTCTGATAGTCTCAATTGGTACGGAAAAACGTTAGCTCGAACTCAATATCCTGTTCCAGTGCGCACCGTTTACCTAATTTATAATAAAAAATGAAATGAAACTCCAAAAATTTAAGAGAGTCACCTGACTGTTCTATCGCACGTAGTCGTCGATCCAGTTGCCGCCATTGTATGTCATTGGGACAGGGTTCGGAACTTCCATGAGGTTCGTCTCTCTGAGCCTTAGCGAAAATATCGTAGACCTCACAAGGTGTCATATTGCAATCGGCTGCTACCTGTAAAACTGTTAAAATATCGTCTTGGAGTGATTTTATCAAGAGTCAATGTTTAAATTTTAATGTTTAATGTTTAAATCTGCTCCTCTCCGACTCGGTGGACTGACCAACTAAAGACGGGTCAAGTGGGTAACCGTTGGATTTAAAGAGCCGGTGCCCCTCCCCTTTAAGGAAAGCTTATTTACAGCAGTAAACTAAACATTTGCATTTTTCAATTCGCCCACAATTGAATATTGTGATATATTTTTAAATTGACTTTAAATGGTATCTGATGGACCTGATAAAGAAGTCAATAAGGGCGAGATTTTATTTATTTTTACCAATAACAATTTACAGATATTATCTGAGGTATTGTTAAAAGTGAAGAATGAAAACTCGTAGAAAACCAGTTAATTTTCAACAATGAAGGACATTTGGCCTGATTGCCTTTTGTGAAAACGACTTCCCTCCAGACTTTTACAGCCTACTTTGTCCTTGTTTGGTGTTAATGTTATCCTTATTTTTTCGCATTAACTTCACCCAAGCTGCGAAAATCTCAAAATCATTACTTTTATTCCCCTTATCAGCTAATTTTAGATATATTTATGAAAGCATAATTTTCATAAAGCATAGCGTATTTACCAGCTTTTTAACTTTATATTCATCTATTTACATTTGTATGTTTGAAATAGTGTATGAATAGTGTAAATAGTGTAAGTGTAGTGAAAAAGTGTAAGAACATATAGGAAAGAAGTGAATACAACCAAACATTGTCACGTTCTAACTTTGGTATTTCATAACAAGATTCCTGACTCCCACTCACATTACCATATGCGACCTTCGGTTTTATTTCGAGTCTATGGTTTTTATACCTACACTATGTTAAAGTGGTTTGTTAAAATTCTCTCTAAAACGTTAAAAGCTCATTACGGCCGTTTGCTCTTACGCCTGTAACTTTGGGCACATTAAGCATACGACGTATACTCGTATTTTAAACGCGCAGACGTCGTGCGTCGTCAGTATCAGATTTCAGGGTTTTATTAAACCATATTAAGCGGAGAGGGGAAAGTGTAATGTTATTTTAATTACTTTATATTTTTACTAGCTGACCCCACAAACGTTGTTTTGCTATATAAGTTATCGAGGGGGATGAAAAATGATTAAATTACTAAAATGACTATTAAAAAATAAAGGTTGTTGATAGAATGGTGAAAATTTAGGGATGCACGTTTTTTCTGATGCCACATTATTGAAAAATAAAAATAAAAAATATTGTCCAAAAAATAAAATAAAAATGGATAGGTGTGGACAGTCCTTATCACTTAGAGGTATGAAAAATAGACAGTAGCCGATTCTCAGACCTACTGAATATGCATATAAAATTTGAAGACAGACAATGCGCAATTACTTTTAACTTACTAGTGACTGTCTTCTTGAGAGGAGAGTAACGTAATCAAAGCTTCGCATTTCATTTCAAAATATTTATCTCAATGTAGGTTACCTAATTGGACAATCTAGTTAAACAAAGTAAAAAATAAATACTTATTAAAATTGGTTTTGTTCTGCTTTATTGTGCTTTACCCAGATATTATTCTTCTAAATTACATACTTAGTACCTTTACAAAGCAAAGTAAAAGCGAGCAAAATGTAACGGGCCGTTACGTGACGGGGTCGGTCGCAAGCTTTGGTAAATGGCAGTTGGTATAATATTAAAAATTTTTGCAAAAATATTCTGACACATTTTAACTTTTCAAACTTAATAGGCAATAATAAAGTAGAACGAAAGGCTTACATACAGTTACAGAGAAAATAACGAACGTTTTATCATTAATTACTATTATTAAAATGTCTCCAATATAAGTACTGTTTTAAAAAAGAATCTACAAGATTATCGGCTCGAAGTTGATTAACTATATGAAATCAAAATTGGTTGGAGGTATGAGTACCTACTTGAGCAGGTGTCCTCGGATGAATTTGTCACAGCCGTAGGTAAGTGCATCCCAATCTAAGCTGCTAATAAAAATACCTAGGAGACTTGGCATTACATAACCCGTTTTATACTTACCACTGAAAAACCATTTGAAGTAAACTACTGGGAGTAACAAACTAATCACTATTAAAAAAATTTAATGTAAGTAATATCATTACCTTGTATTAAAAAAACTTGAACGGTAATAAAAAGAGCAAAAAAAATCATGATGTTATCTCACTTCTACGGCTCAAACAATGGCTCTGAAACTAGACTCGATCAATCCCTTCAAAACTTTTGTTATACTGACCTAGCGTTATGCAATAGAAAAACATTTACCTATTGATAATTGAAATTAATTTAAGTGAGTCGCAAATCAAGTAGTCTGCGACGTTTTTACGTTTTTTCTTTATTGGACCTTTAAACTATTGTAATGTACTAAGTATTTTTGTATTGTTGTACAAAAGGCGGGCTTATTTTTAAAAGCTTGCGGACTTTTGATATGGTTTCCCTATGTTTTCATTTTTTTTTGGGAATTTACAGAAATAAAAATCTCCAATATCATGTAAATGGTTTTAAAACGCTTATTTCATTTTGCCTATACCATTAAAAATCAATTCATTAAAAATATGCATTGAGCCACTCATCATACAATCTTATTCAATTCGTAACAATAAAATTATTTTGTTGACAATAAAAAAAAATCTTACGATTCATTCATCGTAACCCACCCGGGATTATGAGGTGAGCCCGTGCCAAGTTCCAAGGGATAAGACGCAGTACATTAGATTTTACAGCTGTACAATTTACATTTTCAGCATCAACTGCCAATATCTACGTCTTGGTTGGCATATTTAAAATTTTTGGGGTTAGCTTCAAAAGTTATTTGAACAAGTCTAGAAGCCAATTTAACAAAATATTATTTTTTGCGTTTAAGTAAATTGTAACAAAATAAAGAAGTAACTTTTAAGAAAAGGGGCAGAAAAAATTGCTACACCAATCTTGAAGGCACTACTACAGAAAAAATGGATAACATTGCAACAGAATTGTCTACGTCTATTGGAAAATAAAAGCTTGAAAATTACAAAGCTTGTAAGTCATGAAACAGTAATTATAAACATCTATGTCTGTAGAAGATAAATTTGGCTTCAATACCCCCGCTACGCACATGTTGTTTTATGCGATTCGCAATTTTATTAGAACACGTAATTAACCAGTTAGCTAAATTGATTGCGTCCGCTGGCCAACCATAGATTCCGTACAGTTACTACTTGTAAATAGAATTTAAAAATAGTAATTCAATTTCCATCACTTACACCTGCCAATTACTTAAATTTCACCCAAAACATCTAGACTAGTAGCGGTCCACTACCGGTCGTCTTTCACGTTCGCTCCTGCCATGTTCGTGTAATCTTTCGGAGGGTTTCCGGTAAAGATTCCTTTAAAGGTAAAATTCCACGAGACAATGGCATAGGTTTCTTAAAAAGGCCATAAAAAATGTTCTCCAGCAATGAAGACTGGCTTCACTTTCCGCATTACTATAAATTATAATGTAATACGCAACTTACAAACAACATAGATACAAAGTAACTCTTGGTTGGAAAGTTTTGTTTGACTTTTGTTCCTTATCTAAATATTGTGTCTAGATGTCTGCACGAAATTTAAAAGTAGATAATAAAATATCTGCCATAATAGAATATAAACCACAAAATTATCAATAAAATAGTAATTGAAACAAAAATAGCAACCCTCTCATTAACTAGTTGGACTAAGTTCATTACTTAGTCCAAACTACTAAGTAATCAAGTTTACTGAACAACATTACTTAACTTTTATCAACTTCCATTTATTCCATGGAATAAATTGCTTTCTTATCGATTTTAACTTAACTCCTCATTACCAACGAAGTTTTGTAGGCCAAGATTAAAATAGAGAGAAAACGTGTTTATTATCTAGCGCTTTCAAAGATATAACAACAAATACTTATATATATATATACGATTTATTTACTGCCGATAGTTTAAATGTAAGAAAAGCTGTATTTTGGAGCTGTATTTTCATTCCCATCATTGTCAAAACCATACAAATTTTTTGTTCATTTACAAACCGATCTTTTTCAAACCGAGAGAACTTTATTTTAAGATCTAAGATCTGTACCCTTACTCTGAGTTTTAGTAATGCCGCTACTACACACGCACACTACGCTTATTACACAGGAGTCGCACAGTGTAATAACTATCACATATTTTTCTTACAATTCACTTTCTTGTGTTGTTATCAGTTCGTTAAATAATGTTTTATATCGTATAAATAAGTAAAATAATATGTACTATTAATGTTTTATATCATATAAATAAGTAAAATAATATGTACTATTTAGCCCAAAAAAGCGATGTGAAATTTAATCCATTTAAAATTTGACCAAATTCAAATGCATTAAAACAAAACAGTGTTTAGGTAGCTCTCTACGTATAGTATGTTTATTACTTATTAGATTTCTACTGGTGTGTTATACAAACTTTCGGCATAAAACCTTCAAAGATGAAATTTATTGTTACACAAACCTTTGTAAACATCTTGAGGCTCATTGTATAGTTTCCGTTCTACATGTTTATCATATTATTATGACTATTGAGACAAACATATAATATACCATTTACTGGCGCGAACAAACATGGGTTATTGAGATACACTGATTCTGATATGGGAAAAGTACTGGGAATTCCTATCATAAATAAAGGATAAATGAAATAACTATAGGTTTAATATAAAAAGCATTTTTAACAGTAAGTAAGGTATTCTTAACAGTAAGTAAATTTATTCCTATTTCAATTTCTAAATAGTATCTACGTTCTATATGACGTGTGGTATTCATATAGGTACGTAAGCAGTCTTCCATTATAACAAATAAAACATTTTTTTTGTAAAATGACGTGCCAACCCTTTGTGTTATTGGATTACGACTAGTTGGACGAGTGCATTTATTTACACCAAAGCGTAATAGTTAGATCGCCAGTAACGCAAGTGAAGTGCAAAGCAAAGGGTGCGGCCGGTACTGAGGCAAACCGCTTGTGGAAAATTTTCAGCACGCGTTCGCGCCTTCCTTTCCAGCGCAGGGTTTCTCAATCTTATCGTATCAGTACATACCCCTGTAAGACTTAAATGACCACGGCAAACCTTTTACAGACTTGACGCACCAATTTATAAAAAAAACTTAAAACAACAATTGATAAGAACGTAATATTACTATGTTTTTTAATGAGTTGGTTATAGATGGTGGTGGGATTGTTTTTGGTCGTAAAGAGTCAATTTTACTTAATTTAAGATTTTTAACCACCGACGCAAAAGAGAAAGGTGTTATAAGTTTGACGAGTCTGTTTGTCTGTCTGTCTTTCGTGGCACCGTTGGTAATAAAAAAATTCCTTACGATTCATTCATCGTAAGTATCATAACCCACCCGGGATTACGGTATCAGTATGAGGCGCGCACTGGCGTACATCCATGGCGAACGCGTATTCCGCTTTGAGAAACCCTGTCCTTGTGGGCACATAACAATATCTAAAGTAAACATCGCCCAAAGAGCAAATAAAACCCTTTTATAGCAAATTTCACCCGCTACAATAGTTTATATTTGAAATTTCAATTCAAATTTCAAATATAAATTTCAAATTTCATAATATAGCCGCTATTATAACTGTAAAGGAACTTTTTTCGGTTCCATGTGTATCAATTTGGAAAGTGTGGCTGAGAAACATTATTTAAGCTTTAAAATTGTTCTTCAATATTCAATTATATTTGAGGTTGAATGAGGGTGTCCAACTATCCATGGGCTGCAGTGGCTTTTGACAGCAGTGAAAATTGGGTGTCTACAACCTTGTTTGTTACATTTACAGTACAAAAATATTGTTAACGCAATATCTGTTAACCTATCTCTTTTTAGTGCACCGTATAACCTATGTATGTAATAAATGCGCTTAGCCAACGCGAAGTTTAATTGATGAACACCAGTCAAACATTGAAGTAATCAGTAAAATTAAAATTCAGTCAAACCTGTCCAGTGTCCAATCCAAGTGCTTTTAGGGTAAGTCAGGAGTGCACCTAATTATCCTCATTATTATGGGCGAGTGCGCTTATTTCTACCGTCTCTTTTTTTCTGAAGTGTGCAATGCCAGTTGCAGAATTTTTATTGTTTCCGTCCGCATCATCCTCAATATCAGTTTTAGAAGTAGTATAGATAGATATCGTAAATCATGTAGGATGAGGAATGATCTATAAGTTAAAAATGTAGCGCATCTGTATGATTGCGGTAGCAAAACTCTAAAAGGATTTTCGAGTTTGATTTTTGCGATGGATTGATTACATTTTTTTTAGATAATTGTATTTTTACCCGCGATTGTTTATACTCATACCTATCACTTACAAAAAAGCGAAGCTAGAAGTGGCTAGAACCGTTACCACTTTTCCTATAAGAAGTCGTGGGAATTTTGTTTATCTTGAAACAAGGAATATTATTAAATTTTCAGTGAACACTTAAACACATATTTTTTAAACGAAACGATTAACGTTACAAGCATCTTTAATGAGATGTTAATGATACGAAATTTGCCTTTACTATTTAATCGGAATATATATTTACCTACATTTAATATGTCTAATACGCCAGTACTCATAATAAATCACGTACACATAACATGTAGCGAACATACAGAATGACCATAGGGACACCATGTGAGTGTTAGAATTATTTTTTAATTAGGCAATCACGAATATAATACATTCCCGTCTCACCCTTACATTTTTTGTATCATGAAAATACAGACGAAATACCCTGTTTTAAGAATTTTATAGATTAAAAAAAACTTAAAAATTCTTTAAATTAATGTCTGGATAAGGCGTAAAAAGTGTGTAATTAATCTACAGAGGGATGTTATTCATTAAATCTCATTTATTAGATATTTAATTATTTACTAACCTTTATCTGTAATAGTCATTGTGTACACTAAATTGTACAAAGTAAAGACGGAAGCTCGGACGACTAACAAGCAATAGACCAACAGTCTAGCTTTAACTTCCCTTATACAAAGATACAAGTTTAAATTGTTAATTTCGGATTACATAAATTAACCACGAAATGCGCAATAAATTAAATACAATTTAAAGCTGGTAGAAAAGAAAGGTTTGTCAAGTAGGTATAAATCAGTTTCAATTATGTGACCGTGGACATTAGTACCGTCTATTGATGTTATGCCCCTTTTAAGCTTAATGTATGTGGTCTTAATTAAGCCAATACATAGTGTTGACACATGAATAACCTTTTCATGGACTCTCTTCAAGGGTGGAAATCCATGCCTCCGAGCGGCGAGAGCGCGCATTCGACGCCGACCGAGCGCCGCGGCATTACGCTCTCCACGCCATTCAGAAGAAAGTTTCATTCGCGCTTCCGCCGCTACTGGCCGAAAACTGTGAACACATTTAAACTTAGAATTTATTACTAAGTGTAAATTTTATTCAAGTTAATATTAGTTTGAGTAGAGTTCGTGAACCCTACATACCTAATTACCCAGGTTCAGTTGACAATATATTATTATTATCATCGTAGTGTATGCGTATGAGTGACAAAATATTTGCCGAGTGGAAGCCTTATGCTAATAGTTTCCGTGACATTGATTGAGTTAAGCAAAGACTTAATAGGAGCATAATTTGGAGCAATTTTCTTTCTTTTTGAAAGCAACATTGTATTATTTCGAAGTGAAGTGATAAAACACTGAAGTTTACTGAAGTAATTTTTGTTTAAAACGGCAAGGTTGTAAAATCAGTAGGTGCGCAATGTCTACTTTGGGAGCGGGGACAAACGTGCTAATCGTTTTACAAACATGCTGTAAGGCAGCCGTCGAGCTGCATGTGTTCGTTGTATACCGTGTCTGTTAGCACAGTGAGCCTAGAAGGCTTTGCTGGATAAAGAACTAAGGAGACTATAATTCCATCGGTGTTTCCGGAGACCTTCGAGATGGATACCAGGCAAGTCATAAATATAAATGTTTGATATTATATGATTGATTTATGCTCAAACTGATCTGTTTACAACTACACGTATCGACTCTATCGTAAACAAATCGAATGATTTTTTTCCGTTTAGTTTAATTTCGTGTATTCTACGAAGCTATAAAAAATTACTGATCCGAACACTGGCCCATCCTCTGGTTGTTTTATATATTTTCTTAGTGTAAACAGTTTCGTATTGTATGTTAACGAAAAGAAAATGGATATTTTCTGCAAAATGTACTAAAATCTTCAGAAACAGATATTTCTTTTTATTAGGGTAGGCTTAATGACTTACATCAACCCGTAATTGCCACTCTGTTTTGTTATTGCGTGATTCAAATGAACTACAACTTACGTTTTCTTTAGATATTATAAATTAGGATTATAAACTCTGAATCTGAGCAGATCATAAAATAAACTATGATCTGGTCTATTCACGAAACAAGCAAGAAAACAATACCGCAAAGAGAGACGTTATTTGTGTTTTAAGAATACATTATACCTAACGTATTTGTTTATCTTATTTGCAATGGGTAGGCTTCTTTCAATACAAAGTTTGACTTTGGATTTGACTTTGCGATTTAAGATCAGTATAACCTAGGTAGGAACTTTTATATTAATTAATAACTAAATGTTTTTCGAATTACAAATTAATCAAATGAAGTTTTCGTAAATTTTATCAATAAGATATTATTGTTTTGACGAAGTCCTCTGACCCAATGATAAATCGTCGCCTTTGTACACGCAAGAGCCGTCAACCCCAAGGTTTTGCTGAACATATTTGATGCAATCCTCTTAGTTCTTAAAAGAAGCAAAGTATGGATTTTTATGCATACGTCGTATGGAAAGTTTATAGAAAGTTTCCTAGCCATAAATAAACTTTTTTCCTCAATTAATTATTTGGTCAAAGTTATGAAGCCGTATATAAAAAAACGTGTGAACGTGTTCAAACTATGAGAAAATGAAGTAATTTAGTGATGTAGATAATGCATTTTCTTAACTTATTTTTATTCCCCTTGTATTAAATCACGATCATACTCGTATATTTAATCATACGCGCGCTATTGGTTTAATTGCATCATTAAATTAATTTTCCGCCGTCGAGCTTGTTGCAAGATAGTTTCAGTGTGTAAGTGAGCTTGTAAAAATTGTTTTACTGTAAAATCATTGCCCTTTACTGCGAGTACTAGGTACAATGAATAAAAAATGCCCAACGACAAGTCAGGGCAAGATTACTTACTGATAAGTACCAAAAATAACCCTATGCCATAAGAAAACTGTATTGTTGGATAGAAATATTTTCAAACGTAATAACTGAAAAGTAGTAAGCGTAGCGAATGTGTTGGACTTTAAGTTACTAAAGGATTTTATTGGAACATTTACCTATAATGGAATTCAACAAAAAGATTTTTAAAGCTTTTTGCAGCTTCAACCTTTTAACCGTATTGTGACTGAAGTGAAGCCTTTATAACGAGAAGCTTGTGTAGGTACCACATTTCTGGTTCATAGCACAAATAGGTCTCACAATAAATTGGTAGCGACAATCGAACTTTTATCGGTATAGCACGCTCGCCTTGTTACTTTCCGTTCAAACTGAATGGCAACAGAAAGAAAAACTGCCTTATTTTAATGATAAATAGAAAATTCAGAAAGCGTAACTAAAACACCTACATATTCAATTGCTTAACATCTAATAAAATTATTCGCAGGCACGGTATTGCAGATTTTTTTTGGTTGTGTCCAAAATAACAGTGTTTGGATAACATGGCGTACCTGTGTAGCTATTTATCATAACTCTGTCTCCAATACCTTTTGACACAGAATGATAGGTCCCTCGAGAGGAATAAATAATAGTTTGTGCGTACCAAGTATACACTGTTTAGTTAGTAGTCCGAATTAAAAATTGCTATTCTATTCATGGCATTTTACCTGTCTGTAACCCATTAATGACCCACTCCAGGGTCGGGTCTCCTCTCACAGTGAGAGGGATGTAGGCCTTAGTCCATCACGCTGGCCTAATGCGGGTTGGTTGGACTTCAGATGCCTTTGAGAACATTTTTCCTTCACCGTAACAGCAGGTGATATTTATTTAATTTTATAAAACGCACATAACTTTTTTACAAAGCCATTGGTGCGTGCTACCGGGATTGGAACTATCCTATTGGCTATCACCGCTTACCGCATTTTACCTATTATACGGCATAATACATTTGTAAACATGTCAAAAACTTTACCCAGTGTAGGTACCTCCATAAAGCTTAAAGTGACAACAAAAGTTTAGACATCTATTTTAAAGGAAACAAAATATGAGAATGACGTGCCATAAAAATCTTCATCTTTCTATAATTATCTATTTTATCTAATATTTTAAAAGGAGTCACACTACAGACTATCAAGCATTATACAATAAAAATAAAATGTGACCATAACAAAGAGGAGATGATTTGCCTCTTTGTCGGGCGGCAACAAATATTAATTTGTCTTATTCTGCTTGCTTGTAATTTATTTTTGGTTTTAAGAACTATGAAATTATCTATGAAAATATTATTGAGTTTAAACAATAAAAACAGTTCCTTTTTCAGTTCAGCGGAAGTTATTACAGTCACTAACTTACTAACGATTGTTGAAGCGATATTGCAGCTATGACCTTATTTGTAGTTAGTTTGCATAACAATCTTGTTAAAAATGTTCATTTCATTCAATTATATTTAACAAGTTATTATAGCGTTATGATTTTGAAGTATCTATTGAAATCGGACATTCCATTCAAAAGATGTTGCGATTTTAAAAGTAAATGAGTATTTAATCGTGTATGTTATACAGACTAACTATTGACGCGAAAAAAAAACTACCTAGCGTCTAGAAAGATAAATATATATATATTATGTAGGTTTAAACAGAACAGAATTTGTAAAAATATAACTTCAAATGACGAGGGAGCGTAGAGTAGTTTTGGATGAGGGTTAAAGCTACGTAAGGAATGTACGTTTATTTAACGTTTTATAATTTTGATTAAATAAATTTTGATTTTAAGGGAGGGAGAGAAAAAGGGTTTATGGTAACTTTGGGTGTAAGCTGTCTTATAAGTACTTTGGATAGAGCGTCTAAATTACGACTAGTGTTCTTATTTTTGATAATGTATCTAGGTATGTACCGCTACTCTTTAAAAAGTTTGAACTAAAAAGTCATATAAAAAGCAAAAAAATTTTGCTTTTTATAACATGAATAGGATTTAAATTTTTATACCATTTTATGTAGGGGCACCTTAATGTATATCAAAGTGATAAAAAACATTTTTAGTGACAATAGCGACAGAATCTATACTCGGGTACATCTCTCATACTCTATTGGGTTCTGGTATATTACATTTTTTTAAAGTTTCATAACATTGCTAAATTACTTGGGTAATATTTATTTTCGAAACGAGTATCGTATACATTACCGTGCTAAACGACCTATCTAAGCTGACAGCGGTGTAGTTTACTTAAGTATCGTGTGTTGTATCATCACCAATTTATGTTATTTACGAATGTTTCATTCATCCGCATTATTTCATAAACAATATTGCTAAACAAATGTTCAAAAACGTGACTTCCATAATTATATCAATGTGTTTCTGTGGAAAAGGTACTTACTTACAACAACTAACTGAGTTTAGGGAAGCGATAAATAATGAAAGGTGCTTACTTTTAAAACATGTAATCGTGGTATCAAAAAATAAACAAAGTTATAAACGATAATCAACGAAAAATCTTAGGTTTTCATGACATTCTTTCTGGTAATTTTACAAAATGATAATTTTGTTATAAACTTTTTCTTTTTATTTTACCGGAAGAATATGAAGGCCTGGACTTGTCATATTATAAATGTGCCACCAGGCATCGGGGACTAGTTTCTGTTCACAACAGCTTTAAGAGTACGAAAACAGACAGTCAACACCAACAGCAGAGTCAGTCATTCAAGTATTGAACGCATAGGTAGATAATTATTATATTCATTCAGTCGCTTGGTCGATCCCTCGCGACCGCAAAATTTTAAGTAAGCTAAAATAGGCGCATGTAAGGTATAAAATAGTATAAGTGCTCATTGTTAAATAACATTTCCATGCAAAGACTACTACGAATTTGCGGATGATACAGAGGGTTATTCTCTTTGTTATTTCATGTCAGTATTCATAGCCATGATGTGCAAACAAATTACCAAATGCAGATGCATTCAATCCGCACATTATGTGCATTTCATATTGTGGATGACGTAATTAGTTAAGGATATAAGGCAGTTTGTGCGAACTCTTTGTATTATAAAATGACATTCCTGTTTTAAAATTAATTTAAGTTAATTTGTTCCATTTATTTATTTATGTAAAGTTACAAAGGTATTTTATACGGTAAAGGAGAAAGGTCCTTCAAATTAAAAATAGCGAATTCCGGGATAGCGATTGACAAATTGTTTAGAACCTTTTCCTACAACGAGGACGACCTTTAGTTACTTACTTTTATCTTTGTCGTTTATATCGCGATTATTGCAGTTCATGTATTAAGTTTTCGCCGTTTTCAATATGATATTAAGAATCTTACATTTGCATAAATCCTTAATTTTTTTAAATCAACCCATTAACAGAAGTTTTAATCTTAACAAATTTTGTTAGTTCAACTATTTTGTTTTTTAAAGAAATAGGCTAGTGTTGTCCGTTACCTCGCCTGATGGCTAGGTACGGCCTACGATGGAGCACGCTTACTACAAAATATGTCTATCTGAAAAAACATTGGTCTGAAAATTATTTGTAACTGGCCCGTAATACGAGATACAAGTAAACATAAAAGGGTTCGTTTTATTTCTTATTTTGTTACAGTTTATCTAAAGTACCTAATGATCAAAAACGCTGAAAGATAAAGCCTTTGGATGTTTTAACATATCTGAGCCCTAGTTGTTCTTATAATAGGCTTAGTTACATTTACTTACGGTTTCTTTGTCGTCAATCTTATACTTTTTCAAAAAACAAAAACTTAGTTTATACCTACCGAGCAAAATAATTAAAAAGCATTCCTATGAGTATAATTATTATTTTGGGAGACTTTGAATAGCTAACAAAATCGGCTCTATCATTGGTATAACTTTGATTAAAAGCTAAAAATAAATTTATCTTTCACGATTTTATTTCTAACACCACGGAACACCACCAATCAACATTAGAGCTCCGTTACAAGTCATCGCTTTCTCTGTGTGACAGGGGTCGTATATGAGAGGTGTAGGTACTATTGCGATGACACCCCAATTACCGGGAGTTTCTATGTTGCCTGACAGCTATGGAAAGCTGTCCATACGAATATTTCATAATCATAACGATTAGAATCGATGACCATATCTAATTGTCTACGTCTCAAATTGTCACATTCAGTTTTTTCACTGACTCACCATGGCTCTTCCACAGTAAGATTTCTTCTATATCTATTGTTGATTGATCATCTACCTGTTTTTAAGAAGGCTCTGTTACATTTTTCTCCTTGAAAATTCCTGGCTAGCTTATGCATCCATAACACCTGACCAGCGCTGACCACATACCATCACAATCACATATCCTGTTTGTTTCTTTGCCTGTTCGTACTTACATACCGCAACAAAATTAACATTAAAAAAACTACCTTTAACGTTAAAAAATCCTTCATCCTTTCGTCCCCGAGGTCCCGATTTCACGTCCTACGAGTTATCATGAGATCATACGAGTACGTCACTTCAATTTTTACGAAACTCGTAATATTTGCGAAAAAACATAGGTCTAAACTACGTTTCTTTGTTCGAACGATACTTATGTGGCAAATAATTTGCAAATTGGTTTTAATTTTTTTGTATTAAGTTTTTTAGCAAAGTAAATAAATTAGTTCGACCGGCATTGCATTGTTGAAGTGTAGTGGTCTTGTCTATCTATGAGTACATCAGCTACTAGATACCATCAATAATAACTACCCTAATGAAATAACACCTTCTAACAGTGTCAAGCTATTATAAGCTTAAAGGCAATTTCAGATCCGAATATTCTCTTGTTTATAAATTTAGACTGATTTTTAAGCAGTCGGATTTTAGTTTTATAACCTTTCTTACCCGCGACGGTGCGGAGACTTTACTCCGGTACCTACTTCAAAACTACTAGTCTGATTTTGATACAGTTTTCAGTGATGTGTTTGAATTGTATTAATGCATTATTATTATAGGTGTTACGGCGACAACTCACTTTGACACTCACTTTCAACAAAATTTGTCTATGTCAAATATAACTGTTTTTGAATGATTAAAATCGGACATTCCATTCAAAAAATATTACGATTTTAAAAATATGAGAGAGAGTAAAGAAGGAATGGTAACTTCGGGAGTAGGTACCGTAAGTTAGTACTCGTAAGTTAAAGTTACTTACTTGGGAGTCATGTGTTTTATAAGAACATTGGATATACAGTCTAAATTACGACTAGTGTTCTTATTTTGTGTAATGTATGAAAGTACCTTTGCTCTTTAAAAAATTTGAAGTAAAAAACAAATAAAAATTTTGAAAAAATCCACGTCGGTTAAAATGTACTTAGGTACCTAATTGAAAAAGGGTAAAATAATAAAAAACCCCCGACTTGAAAAAAACAAGAAATTGAACCCAAGAAAATCCGTCGAGGGCTGCCAAAATAAATATAATTAAGTATAGCAACAAAATATCTCCAAGTTAGTCAATATAAAACTACAAAACATGGTTATAAACACTGAGCTCTAACTTAGCTTTAGGTACTGATAAATATTCGATACTAAAGGTAATAATCTACTTAATAGGAAGCCAAATAAATATAGTTTATAGATTTTTATGTTCATAAAATTATACAATATCTACCATATTTTATAGTACCCAATATTTACCTACGAGTAACATCTATTGGCATCAAAACAATAAATTGATCAATTTGGTCAATTTTGTATTTATAACTGTAATGTTGTGGTATAATAAAATATTGTTAATCGGGAGATGGATGAATGTTGCCGAAAGCAGTGTTTGTTTAACGCCCGCGATATCACTGGTTAATGCGAGTGATTTTAGGATATGACGCACGCACTGGCTTGCTAAAAGCTGGAAATGTTTTGAATGGACGGTAGTGGCCCAGTGAAATGGAACTAAGAGCGTATACACATAGCGAATTGCGTGCATTAGCTTAAGCGTACAGGGGGCGAGTCTTCTAATTTGCCATTATGACACCACTATCAAACCATTTCAATTCAATCATACTGGCATTATGTTAAACTGTCAAAATCATAAATTCTAACATTAGAGCAGTTGCACTCTATTGATTATCTAAACTGTCAAATATGACAAATATTAACGACAAACACATCCGATAAAAAAGCGTAAAGTAACGTTATGTCCCATAACGCCCTTAGATGTGTAAATACTTTTTCAAAACTTCAGTCATGTTTGTTACCTGAGGGAGTTTTTCAAATATTAAAAAAAAATGATCTAATCAGCATCACGTTATTAAATTAGAATTACTAGATTACAGAATATTATTGGTTTAATATTTTATGGATAACTACATCTAAACACAAATTATAATTTTCGAAAGCTTGTTATCTATATGGTTGAAGGTTTTATACAATGACAAATGAAAAGGCAATTTATTTCTGATCTTTCTATTTTCTAACTGAAAAAATATAAGGTATAATTTTAAAGAATGGCCTGATTAAAACTACGACTAGAACGCAAACTCATCGCTAGTGAATATTAATTCAAACAACCAAAGTTCTGGGAATAGTAGTAAATTGCTCCTGAATGTTGTTGAATTTTTAATCGAGCAAAGCTGATTGTTTATTAGACGTAAGTACTTTATTTCTCGTATCAGTTAAAATAAGGTTGTTGTTTGTTACTATTTATATTTCTACTTCATTATTTATCTGAGTCTTTGAATAAAAAAATACTGCAATGTAACAGGATGAATTTTGTACAGTGAATTTCTATAAAGATTCGGGGGTTCTGTCTGCATGTATGCAATATACAACTTAAGGGTTTTGATGAAATTTTGTGCACTTATAGGCGAGCTTATAAACCACCAATGTTTTGAGTAGATGGTAGACTAGTAATGCGCAAAGATTGGTGGATAGTTGATAGAGTTGCAACCACTAAATGTGGCAAAAATTATTCGATTGTAAAACTCAGTATCTAATGTAAACGGTTTCATAATTTATTGAGATTGCGTAGGACCTGATTAAATAAAATATTAGGCTATTTAAGTACACAAAATTTAAGTAGATAGTAGCATAATCCATCGAGGGATTTAAACTTCGTTAACGCCACGCTGCGATGCTCAAATCGGAGATTAGATCTCCGAAAATGTTTAGCAAATATCCTGGAACCCAGGATTATTCCTAAAGATTTTTCCTTTCAGCAATAATAACAAAAAACGGCTGATAATACAGTCTCATTTCTTACGGTTGGTAAAATGTCTAAAATATTAAAATAATACAAGAAGGGTCCAAGTAAGAAGAAAGGAAAAAAAAGTAGGGAAATAGGTGGGCCAGTTTAATCCCACCAATCAAACCAGACTAAATACTACAAGCTTGTATTTACGACTTAAACCAGTAAGCGAGTTAAATTGCTTTCTACTTATAATAAATCTGGAGACTGAAAATTATCATAGTAAGCGTTTTGTCATTTCCGTCAGTCGAAAATAATAGCTTCTTATCAGAATTTACTTATCATTTTAAGATAGTGGCAGTACCTACTGCAACTGAAAATACGTGGAAGAATCAAGGTATGATTTTAATTATTGATTGGTAGATTATATCAAAAATAATAAATATTTTATGAGATTAAGAGATTAGATATGAATGAAATACATATACTCGTATATGTATATCTTGCTTAGATAGGAACATACCTTGGGTAGGTGCTTAAGATTTTGTTACACGTTTAAACTTCTGCATTATTTAAATACCATAAATCAAAATTTCAATGGAAGTAGAAGAAAGCAAATTATTTACAGCATTCTATCACAAATATCACCAAACATTAGGAAAATTCGAAAATTCGAGCTTTCAGCGCAGCCATCATGATATTGCTTTTCTGAATAAAAGACTACAAAGACGAATCCATTTTTAATGACTAGGTAGGTAATTACTACCTCTCATCGTTTCCTCTTGAATAGGTTGGTCTTTATTGATAACTATATGACTAATTATATACAAAAATATAATTCATCCTTTCCAATTCACTAAAATAAATTTAGCGGGCACCTACATAACAGGACTTTGTCCTTTTTATTTATTGTACCTTGCTACAATAAAAAGTGTTTATGAGCTTTGTAATCTTTGCTTTTTGAGTTAAAAGAATAAACGCTGTTGAAAACTTCAATTGAATACTGCTTACAGAATAAACTGGATACATAACGATTCCCTGGATACATAACAAATTCATCTGGAGATTGAACAGTGTTATCTTTTCTCTAGTGGGGATTAAAGATATCCGTAGTGGGTTTATTAAGTTATTGATGATTAATATCTATTCTACTTATCTATGTACTAATGTATGTTTATGTCCATAAGTAGATAAAATAGGTAAATAGTGTTCGACACGGCGTCACAGTCTACATTTGACTCTAATACGTGCTCATTTTATGTACATTGGAAGTGTGTTCACCTAAGCCTTTAACACCATCAGATTATCCGCTTAGCATAGGATGTTGATAACACTTACAGAATTTTCTGCAAATATCCATTCCTTTTTTGCACCACATACCTACCTAATGCATATTGTTTAATACTTACTACCTAATATTATCTTTTAGTAGGTACCTACCAGTAGGTATATAAGAATTGTTTGATAGTGCATTTTGAATAGTTTCACAACAAAACTTCCCCCAATTTAAGTAGAAAGAACTAATGGAAGATGTAATTGACATTTTACTGAATCTACATCGCCTAACGGGGTTGAAAAAGGTATTTTATTGAATATTTTACCCATATCTGATATAAGATACTTATGTTGTTTTAATGATGTTATTGTTTTAATGGTATTATAGACATTATTGACTTACATTTATACAGGAAAACATAAATGAACAGTTAAATTTATACTTACTCGTATCATAGTTGCTTCGAAACTGTATCTCCAACAGAAAAAGTTTTCTATAAATACAGACTATAAATTTACACTTAATATATACACTGCAGCTGGCTGTAGTGAACTTGTACTATCACTGCCTGCAAATTTAACCATTTTAATTGCGTTAATTAAATTCACTTTAATCGAATCTTCGTGTAACAAACATAGAAATTGTAGGTCTTCGAGCTAAAGCAATATTTATTTTCTTAAATCTATCGAGATTAGAAGAAATGAAATGTTTTCCTCAGCTCAACATGTTGGAATGCTAAAACAAATAAATTATTTTTATCACTGTTTGTTGGATAGCACACCCCAAGCTATTTATCTCGTTTCTAAAAATACGATTTCAGTTTAATGAACTACATGTTTCCTATGTGTTGGATAGTTTCTGCAAAATAGGAAAAAACGGGAAGTTCTTGAGTCGAGAATTATTCCTGATTTCTTATGGTAAGATATCTGTAAGATATCGGACGACAATTTTGTTTTCCTAACTGCTGTTGTGTGAGGCTTTACAATGGAAAAAATATTTTTATTGATTGTAGAGCCGTAGTTATAGGTGGCAGAGATTTAGTGCCTCACCCGGGAAGGTTCTTACCGCCACCCACTGAGCCTGCCGTCAAACTGCGTGTCTTCATCTCGTGCTACGAGATTTTATGTTAACTTTTGTGTTGTAATTTGTTTATCTTTATCTAATGACACTGTAGTAAAAGCTATCCATTTCTTGGATTCATAGATTGCGTTGCACTTTAGTAGCTATGTACCTACTTGCTGTCACATGTGACGTAACAACACTGTCGTATAACACTTCGACAATTTCAGTACTAAAGCATTACTAGATGAGAATTCGAAACTATGAGACGTGTGTGTGTGTATTTCACTTCGAAAATGCTTTTACAATATGTGATGTTTTCGTCGTACGAGTTCATCGGTTGTACTAGATTTTGATACCTCAAGCACTATAAAAGTTCTTTAAAGCATTTTTGCACCTGAGCGTAAAGCGTAGTGTATTCATGCACTTTAACGTACCTACTTTATGATGCTGTAGGAATCTCTGAAAGGACAATAATTATGATTTACATATCAGTGAACATATCAAATTAAAATTGAATGCGAAATTTATAACTCCTGCGGATAAATTAACCCGAATTTATATAAACTAATGCGACAGCAGAGATAATACATCACTTTTGACAGAGATAATGATGTATTTCTCTTTTGCTGTCATTAAATTCAAAGGATTAATTTACGTGAGATTTTTACCGACTTCAAAAAAGGAGGTTAATAATTCGGCACGTAGCGCGTAGGTATGTAATATGTAATATTAACGGAACTGCACAATATTTACGTTTGTCTATTACGGCTTCCAAACAAGTATACTAAATTTCATAGGTGTATGTATGTATGTATGTATGAAGGTATATAGATTTTTATCGTCACATCACATATCTCCGAAACTAATTGACGGACGGAACACTTTCCTCATACTTGTTAAAATATCTGAAGAATAAATATTTTAACTCTTTTACCTCGCACGCCGTAAAGTAGCATGTTCTTCATGTTTTTGGTATTGATGTGTAAGTATCTACATGAGTTCTAAAGTTAAAGTACTTTAACATCAGGTGTTTTACATTTTTGACCAAAAATATTTTAAAAAAAGATTAGAAAAAACAAGCATTATTTAACCGAACTTTGTCATCACGTTTTATGGAGTAAATCGACCCAATGGAACAAACATAAATGTTATTTACATAAACGCAAACAGTTCTTTTAAAGAATACTTCGTTACAAAAGAATAATCCGATTTGGCACCTGGTATAAAATTAGCTTGCGTTTATAAGACGACGAAATGTAACATCAGAGGTGTTGAATAGAGCCTTTTTCTGAAATGAGCTATTTTCCTCAGATTCCCCTTAGGGTTGTTAGAGGAGTCGTGTCTCTGAATATGTATTTTAAAGTCCATATGAGAAAATACTACCCGGTTGATGTAGATTTCAAAAGTTATTTCGAATTTGAACAAGAGCTTTTTCCGCTTATTCTTGAAGTTTTTTTTACTCGTAAACATTCTAAGAAGAAAATAAAATGACAATCAGTGACATTATTCGCAACTAAATACTTCATATTTTAGGTTAAAAAATTATAATTCGACAAATTCGTTGAGCCAATCCATTGTCTTTAGTCGGCATTTTGCTTTTACACCATGACAAGAGCTTTGTTAGGGAGTTAGTAAGCATTCTTATACGAAACGTCTAAGACATTTCAAGAATTCAACGACTGTGACGCTACATTTTACGACTGTTCAAATGTTACACGTAGGCTTTTAGGAAGGAATGGGAACTTCTTAACACAATTTCTCATGAGGGTAGTAACAGTAAAAAACCGCAGTGTATGTACTACCCCGTGCTGGAGTTGATATTGATTGCTCTATTTCTATCAATATCCTTATTCTATTTATTGGACATACATTTTTATGGTTTTATACCAAAAAAATAGCAGACGCCAAGTAAATTAGTGGTCATGATGTTCAAAATGTAAACAAAGGGGATAGCCAACCAGCCAAACCCAGCCAAAATGCATATTATTTTTATGTAAAAAGTTACGATAGATCGTGAATTTCAACAGGATAAAAAATTATCATGTCGGACTTCATTCATCTTTCATAATAAAAATAACTGATATAACGTTACAAATACTACTTATTTCTTTGTTACAGTACGACAAACGCATCACAAGATGACGACGCGGACTGGGCAAGGAACGGGACCGTTGAGGACTTCTTGGGACAAAACGCTACAAGTGACACGTATGGTAGGTCAGCGATAATTCACCAAGTAAACGAGCAATTTTGGATGTCGAATGACGCTAGCACACTGAGCCCCGCCTGTTACGTCAATATGTCTTTCTATTTGCTATCTACCATGCCCACGAGAACGTTAATGTTTCAGCAAATAATATTCACAAAACAATTTTCCACTCGCCATGCATTTTCAGTTGATTATAATACAATTAACTTGATAGTTTAACAGTGGATTAGTGTTATGAATGCTCATAAAACTATTTTAGGTTACAAGGAATCTCATTTGATTAGCCAGTAAAGCCAGATCAGTAGACTACACTTTTAAAAATACATAAAATTATGTAAGACTAACAAAGAGAAGAGTTTTATGTACTCTAGTTTATTTTAGCTTTTACTGAGCTGAGAAGGAAGAGTGCAGTTTCTTAAAATTTTAACGTGTATCCTTCTTAATGTTATAGCCGTATAAGTACAAAAATTGTAAATAATTAATATTAAATAATATTGGGGTTCCGCCGATTATAAAAACGATGAAGGCAAAATAGAGCTTTACTAATCATATCATAATACGTTTATGATATTGATTAATATTAATAAAGAGGCTTATAAATGGCATATATAAATCAAATTATAAATCAAATCAAAAATAGTATAATGTTAGTACTTAAATTAAGGTTAAATGAAGTATGAAGGAAACTCCCTTTCCAAGGCCATTTTACCTAACTACCATAATTCTGACTTTATTCAATACCTACAAATTAATTTTGTAACAATTAAAATCCAATTACGTATATTATTTCAACGTATATAAAAGCAACGCCTGAAAACACACCGCAGTTTGTTCCGAACACAAAAAGTTTGAATTTAATCGTGGAAGTTTCCATTGGCACACACGGCGTGTAGGTAGGTAGGTACTCGTAGATTAATGGATGCGGTACGGCGAACAATACCTTGATTTTGCATATTCAGTTTTATGGCTGTTGAAAAATAATCGTAGGAAAATAATTCGTTATTTGCGATATCATATTTCTGTACCCACTTTATTTACCTTTAGATACTTAAAAATATGCACCCTTTTGTTTCATAAATAGCTGTAGTGTAAACTGTTTACCAAGATTATCAACAAAGAAGCCTTTGTTATTCAATAACACAAGGGTAATTCAAGGATAATTCAGTGCTTTAGTGCAGAATAAACTCTGAAATAAAATTTTCCATTATTGGGCAATAACGGGAGGCTCAAAGCTGCACTCCATTACACTCGTTCACTTCGGATTGTAGGTATCACACTAATATTATTAATGTAAAAGTTTGTTTGTTGAATATTTCTTATCTACTTCTTTCACTCAAAGGAAAATAAAATAAAAATAAATTTTGCACACAGTTTGTTTCTAATCTGACATACTTAGCACCTTTTTATTTCTTTTTGGACAGAATCCTTTTACCTGCAAAAATTTGTGGGGATGGATGGACGGATAAATATCTGTTAATCTTTGACGCAAATACGTGTGAACGGATTTGGCTGTCTAGTATAGACTATAGGTAAAAATTTCATTATGTTTGGTATAGGTAACAGCTAATTACAGTTCTGGAATAACCTATAGGGTGTACATTTTATCTCTCTCTAGACCAAATTCTAAAGTCCATGCAGGTTAATGTTTTATTTTATTTTTATTTAACACAAATATTTTCACAAGAAATTTCACAATAGATTGGTTTTTCTGTAAGGTCGGTTAGCCACAAAAAAGACATGATCGTAACTTTGAAACGAATTTCAATCTTTTTGACAAACAGTTAGTTAAGGATATTTACCAAATATAACTAGTAAGCGTAGAAAAGTGAAGTTAAGAAGGTTAATAAAGTTGCTGTGAAGCTAATGATATTTTGAAATATTTGTAGGGATTCTCATCAATATATTTTTACGCAAGCATTGTTCAAGTCCTATTTATAGGTTTGTTGATCGTTAGTATATAAGTGCAATTGAAAGGTGGCCGATTGTTTATACTAAAATATTTTATGGATTTCATGAATATGTATGTATTATATTTACGTTTATCGATTCATATGTTCAGTTTTATTAACACTTCTGGAAATTTTTATTTATCAATGAATCACGTTCAAAATCCTTAGATACCATCTCTACTTAATGATTAAATAAAGAAATTGATAAAAATCTTTATAATATTTGTGATTTGGTTATTTTTTTTTGTTAAACAGTAGCAATTAAGTTAACAGGCTCAAATGACAGTATCTGAAGGATACTTGCACACGTGCCTCAAATTTCCCAAAACGAGACTTAATTTCAATCTTAAGTTACATAAGGACGTGAAGGTGCTCTTATTGGTGTGTTATGCTTATCTCCATCTCCATGATAATAAATTATAATTTTGATAGCAGGTCGAGCGACTCACCAGTGCATAGCCGAAACAGCTGAAGCTAGCAGCGTGAAACTGAGATTTATATGAAACTAGCTGGTACCGCAAACGTTGCTTTGCCATATTATAAGTTATTGAGCGGGGTGAAAAATTGTTAAATTACTAAAATGACTATTAAAAAATAGGGGTTGGTGATAGAAGAGGGAAAATTTAGGGTTGTGTGTATTTTTTAATGCCACATTATTAAGGAATAAAAATAAAAAAAAATCCAAAAAATAAAACAAAAATGTTAGGGATGGAATATCACTTAGGGGTATGAAAAAAAGACGTTAGCCGATTCTCAGACCTACTGAATATGCATATAAAATTTCATAAAAATCGGTCAAGCCATTTCGGAGGAGTATATGGCAACTAACTAACTGTGACATGAGAATTTTATATAATTAAGAGATTTAATCGTAGAAAGAACCTCTTACTTTACTATAAAAGCCAAAAGAATATCGGTGCAAAACACTGGAAGAAATTCTCACATATTAGCGCCTACAACGTATTCGGTGTGTCCCAAAGAGATATTGGTAGCCGAAATTGGAAATTGCTCTATAGTAATATCGTTCTTTCTAAATGAAGAATCAAACGACAGTACCCTGCCAGACATTACTTATGATACTCGTGTCGTCTTTGGGTTCCGTTCCGCGAAAGGAAAAAGGTACCTTTATTTAACCCCGCTAATTTATAATGCGCTAAAACTTTATCACATTAACGTCATTATAATGTCATCAAGAAAATATAGGGCTTGTAACTAAATATTTACTACATCCTCCTATCCATAAAGTACATCCTTCTCATTGGGCGAGGAGACCTGGCCCTGCAGTTGGTCACTGAATGGGTGACACATATTTTATATTGGCATACAAATACCTATACAATTTGATTAATTTTATTGATAAATTGGGATAAAAATTGGCAGTCCTGGTCACCAGATGACGTCACTAAATCTTTTTAGGCACATAAGCCATTTGCGGAGGTTATAAACTTTGTTGTTTGTCTGTCTACCCACCCACCTGTCTGGCATAAGGGCTTTTTTCCAGGAACGCGTAGAGGGTCTATAATCTTTCAGCTAAGTTCTCTTTCGATCTAAAGATACCTATTCTGCGGTTTTTATATAAATACAAACCGGAGTTCATTCATCTAGAACCATAAAACTTTGCAAGTAGCGACGCCTTATAAAGGAAAAAATCTGTATACTTACAAAAACGCATTACCTTACAAACTTATTAACTATTAGCGGTTGGTGCAATAACTGCATTATTGCGCGGCCTATAAGCGTGGTTCTCTTGAGAACTCCGCCCCGGGAAAAAGCTATCATGTTTTGAAGAGCGTACGAGAGCACCACGAGGACCTTGTTGAGGCCTTCATACGTAGCGGCGGCGGCCCTCACATACACTACCACCTCACTGTGTTGCTCTTATCATCCCGGAATTATTTTGGCTTTACTGACATTGTGTTTAAGATGGCAGCAGTAGTCAGTGGACTACGAGTGTAAAAAACGGATCTACTATTTTCAAATCACTATGATTTCATACACCTGCGGTTAAGATTCTTCTTCTCAGTCTCTCACTCTTGTCAAAGTGGACGTGGTTAGTTTAATGACTGCAGTAAGTCAGTATCCTTGCCATCGACGAAAGTTGATGCTTTTCTATAGGTACCTATCTACTTTTTAAAGGTATCTAACTACTTCACGTAATTCACCATGTCACTTGTGCACTGGTTCATTAAGGCTTGCGTGAAACTTTTGATTAGATCCATCTAACGAGTTGTTGAACGTCCTCTAGAGCATTTAAAGTTAAAGTATTCTCAGCCGGATTTTTTACTCCTTTAAAGGCTGAGCAAAATACACCTTTAAAATGGCTACATCAATATCTGTTTTTTATAATGTTGTCGATGTCAGTGTCGGTGCATAGTTAGCACGACTCGTGAACACAATCTCTATTGGTCGGTTTACGTTGACTGCGCTGTCATTTCACCCGATTGGTTCATCCGACAGAAAGTTGACATTATACCTACCGCTCATCATCTGTGCTCACGACTCGTGATGGTTGCTGCACCTACATGAATTCTTTAACTAACTGTTACTTTTTTTTACAGATACTCTCTACGCCGTGCCAACGGGTATGATAGTGCTGCTGTCGTTTCTCTACGGGTCTATATCAGTGCTGGCGGTGGTGGGGAATTTCCTCGTGATGTGGGTGGTGGCTACTTCGCGACGCATGCAGAGTGTCACCAACTGCTATATAGCCAATCTAGCTCTAGCTGATATTGTTATAGGACTCTTCGCCGTGCCATTTCAAGTAAGCAAGAGTTTTTTTATGTTTATTAATTGCTGTGAATACTCTGAATCATAATAATATTAAGTTTCATGAGAGGATTAGGACCTCGGTAAGGTTTTAACACCATATTTATTAGAATGAAATATTTGTAATTGCTTTTTAAGAAAATCATCTTGAGATAGGTATCTACGGATGGAAAAAAATGTTACACAGAATTTTTAGGCTTTCTAATGTTCTGTTAACCTTACGTTACAGTCTACTAACTCCCTACGGCCGTTCTGTAAGTAAAAGAGCATTTTTAGAAACTCCATTACTTGGATCACTCTTCGCCCCCTTGGGTACCAAAAGTTGTTATTTATGGCTAGTGTTTCGGTTGGAGAGAGGCATAATTTAGAAGTGACAATCAAGTAACAAACAAGCGTGGCCGCCTAATGTTGAAACTCAGGCACATGCACATGTAGGGACTCACATTTACAACCATATGACACTGTAACTGTGTAAGTGTAAGTGTTTTATAATTTTTTGGTTTAAAATAAGATAATCTTACTCGTCTCGTCGTCGACCACATCGTCTACGTCGACTTAAACGTCACCCAAGAGGACCCTATAGAAGCTATAGTGACTATTATTAATTTTATTTGTTCCTTTTCCCAGTTCCAAGCTGCTCTGCTGCAGCGGTGGCTGCTCCCGCGCTTCATGTGCGCCTTCTGCCCGTTCGTGCAGGCGCTAAGTGTGAACGTTAGCGTGTTCACGCTAACCGCCATCGCCGTCGACCGGCACCGAGCCATTATAACTCCTCTCAGGTAAATACTATCAATGACTTCTACTGTGCAGTCCATCTCATCCTACAGTGAACGCCCTTCGACCAATTTTTATGTTTTCAACGTGTGGGAGGAAATATTTATTGTAATACTTAACTTGCACCTGCTGTGTGTTAACATGACTGACATGCGCACTCATCAATTTACTAATTGAACGATCAGTTCAGACATCTAGGTGTTACGTTGAGGGAAGCGCGGGCTTTATATGGGACAAGACTACTGCTCTGTTCGTTAACGTCAATTATACATAGTCCAAGATCCCAGAGCGTTCTGACATAACTTATTTTTACATGGATGAAACCTTCACGACTTAGTAGCGTAGTAGTATACTTTAAATACCTGCCTACTTGTGGAGCTTGCCCTGTGACACCTGGGCAGGTACCAGGTGAGAAAGATGACTAAAAATATTAGTTATCTAACTTAAATTTGTATGGCTGATTTTCATATATATTTTGTAGAATATTATTCTAAACTAGAATTATAAAGTGTCAGACACTTTTCATGGACCAGAGCTTTTGTCAGACGCTTTAAAGCTCGACAAAAAATTAATGAACTTTACTTATTTTATCATGTCTGACTTTTAAATATGTTATTCAAGTAACTATTACAAAGTTATATTTCATCAGTCAGACAAATTCGAGTGACCAAACATCCCCTAAACACAAAATTATCCCAGCCGGGAGTGCGAGCGCTCGTTATCAGATGCTCTGATACTGATATCGCGGTAATTATGCTAGGACATATGCATAACTTGAAAAATGATGACTCGAATGTATGGTTAAACGCAGGCACCGGAAATAACCAAAGATATATTAATTTGACAAAAGTTTACGAGCATTTAGGACCATCTTTGTGTAGAAGTTTGCCAGGATTTCATGCATTGACTGGATGTAACTTCAATCCCGCCATTTTTAAGAAGGGGAAAAAAAACATTTAATTTATAAATGAAAAAACATGAATATCAGCAAGCTTTTATGCAGTTTGGAGATCCAGAGTTGTGTAGTGATGAGCATATACAAAAAGACATTTTCCAAAAAATTCAGAAATTCATCTGCGAAATTTACAGTGTTCCTGGTATACTCGATGTTGATGCTGCCCAACTTCAGCTATTTGTAAATAATGACAGCGTAAATAGTATTAACGAAGAATTCAATCGAAAAAATTTGAAAAATTTTGATGCAAGCAGTTTACCACCATGTAAAACTGAACTATTTCAACAATTTCTTCGAGCGAATTACTGTGTCGATAATTGCGATGATTAAAAGATAAACAAATATTTGCTGTAATCAATCATAGTTATATATTTTTTGGTAAAATAACAATTCTAACAGGTATCTTTTTTACAATAAAATAAAGATAATTCCTTATAAAACAAAATGGCTCCTCATATATTCACTATCCCAAATACATGCAATAAATAAATTCACTTTAGTATTTATTAATTCACAACTTAATATTGAAGCTCATCCCTGATTAGAAAAAAAGATTTGAAAAGATTCGAAATGGCTCAAAGAGATTAAAAAAAGATTCAACTTGACAAATATATAGATATACATTTTGCATGGGTTGAATCTTTTTAAATCTTTTTTTTTTAATAAGAGATCTTATTGAAGTAAGGATGCAAAAATCTTGGATTGAAATTAGAAAGTATTTTCAATACATTTCAATTCTTTACTCTGAGACGCATATCATAGTGCTCTCGCGCTCGAACTCCCGGCTGGATAATTTTGTGTTTAGGGGATGTTTGGTCACTCGAATTTGTCTGACTGATGAAATATAACTTTGTAATAGTTACTTGAATAACATATTTAAAAGTCAGACATGATAAAATAAGTAAAGTTCATTATTTTTTTGTCGAGCTTTAAAGCGCCTGACAAAAGCTCTGGTCCATGAAAAGTGTCTGACACTTTATAATTCTAGTTTAGAATAATATTCTACAAAATATATATGAAAATCAGCCATACAAATTTAAGTTAGATAACTAATATTTTTAGTCATCTTTCTCACCTGGTACCTGCCCAGGTGTCACAGGGCAAGCTTCACAAGTAGGCAGGTATTTAAAGTATACTAGGCGCTACTAAGTCGTGAAGGTTTCATCCATGTAAAAATAAGTTATGTCAGAACGCTCTGGGATCTTGGACTAACAGTAGTTAGCCAACAGATCACAGCATTTTTTACTTTGCATGTATTTAAGGAAGGACCCTGAAGTGACCTGGTGGGGCGTTCAGTTTAAGATTAACTGATCTTGACTACACACAGGTGTGCATTCATAGTAGCAATGAACTTAGTAATTGTTTGTTATCTCAAAAAAGTGGAGTAGGCATCTGGCATACCTATACCACCTAGATATTTAGTTTACACATGCATACCTACGTGTTGCGCCCAGTAAAAATGAACTCTACAGAAAACCGACCGGAGTGTCCCTTTGAATATTCACAGGAAAGAGCCTCATTGTTGCATCGCAGCGAACGTTCTGGTTTTGAATTCTAGTCTACATTGCGTTTCATCTTATATCCTCATAAAACTTGTTCCAATCTAAATGTAAATATCTGCTACTTGGGCGTTGACAACGCGCGCCATTTATGAAGTAGGTAAATGTAGTCACGACGTTGAAATTTTCAACTTTATTCTAACTTTGTACTAATAATAATGAAACTGTCAAAAGATTCTCCGCTACAACCTAAACAGGCAGTTTATTGTTGTATAATATGTAAACAACAGGTAAGTAAAGATTAATGAGGAATAACACCAGGGAAACGCCGCGTGTAAGAGCTAGTAAGCTATTTATAAGCTCCTAATTAATTAAGCCATTAATCTCACGCCGATGATGAACGCTTTAATTACTCCCATCGTGGAGTTTAGTTACGAGTACCTTCACTAGTGAAATTATTTGCCTCATAAAGTGAAATATGTGTGCAACATTTCCCTGAATTGAATTAACTAGAGATCGCCGAATAGTCGAAATTCTATAACTATAATTTATTAAAATTTGAATTTGACACGTAACGGAATATAGTACTTACGCGTCATATTTGTCTATGTGTGCATGTTAAAGAACTAAAATTAATGGTAGTGTGCGTTTTTAAAAACTATTAGATTTCGTGCATTATTTTCCATATAAACTGTAATTGTGCCCAAACTGTTCCGTTCGTGTAGTGAGCTGTAAATTGTACCTACCCGAAATTTTCGCTGCACATAGTGGTTTCCTGAAGTGACGAGTAAACTTTCAGTTAACTGTATTTATTTTAACATAAATTTGGTGATAATAGGTCAAAGTGTCAAGATTAAACGCTGAAAGTTAATGTCCCTTGGGAGGCTCTGACAAGTTTTGATAGGACCTGCTTCGCACAACAAATCTTGTTTAAAATTTGATAACATGACACTTGAAACTCACGTTAATTCTTCATGATAAGTGGGTCGTCAAATGTTAGTGCATCAGATAATTTTGGCAGAGGTTCTTATATATGTACGACTGTATGTAGGTCCATATTACCATTCAAGAATCGGGTCTTGTATGGATTAAAAAAAAGCGAAAATGTTTAGACTTCGGGCGCGGTGCAGGTATCAGTAAATAGCAGGCGGTATCGGTAAATAGCAGTCAAAATAAACTCCGTCAAAGGCACTATATCGAAATAAAATTGATATCGATTGAGATATCAGAAATTTAAAGAAGCACTCTTCGATATTAAGGGCCCGCATGATGGAGGCACAGAATGATTCATGTTTATATATAGGTACAAATATGATACAACGTGAAAAGATATGTCGGTGCTTTGTTGAAAATATTTTGTCGATCACACACACTTAGGTACACGATCAAGGTTTTAAGACCTTACCGTTTACAAACTATTCACATTACAACAACCAAAACAGCGCTAGAAATGCATTCTTACTACTATTATTTGAGTTTAAAACGACTTGCCCAGACCAAGTTTATCCCGAATAACAATAGCTTGGCTTTATAACCCCTTAAACTGGCCAATACTGTTGTATTCCTACCAAATACTAGCGATAGCAGTTTGCCAAAATGACTGAGTGTAAATAGGTGGGGTAGCGTTCTGCTTTAATGCTAAATGGGGGAGGTTAGAAAATATCATTTAAAACGTTCCTATGTCTATGTAACTACTTAAATTCTTGAAAGATACGTTTCGATTAAAAATCCGTCCCAATATAATTTTCATTAAATCAAATCGATACTAATAAAACAGTTAAACAAAGGCGCTTTAAACAAGCGCCATGCTCAAAATTTTGTGGTACCCTTTCGCTGTTTTATTCGTCCTATATAATTAAACAGAAAATCACGTTTGTCTCGTTGCTCTCGGCGAAATTAGAAGGAGTACCAATTAACATGCTTGAATTCTTGTTTTAATTTATTTTTGGAAAACAAATAAGGAATCTATTCAAAGCAGTTTTAGTAATACCATTTTTACCCACCTCAACAGAGAAACAATTATCACTTGAATTAAATCAAGACGATCTGATGTAATGGTAAAACACTTGCGCAAGTTTCGAAATTTTGCGGCGTGCTATACGCTGTACTCATACTGTGTGCGATAAACACAGTTATTGATTATGTCTATTATCCCTTTAACAGTTACGGGGTATTGACGATATTGGATAGACTTAACGTCTATTTCACTTTCCAAATTTCCTATATCCTGTTAATTTTGCGTGAGTGTATACAAGTTTTATACCCACTGTATGTAGGTATACACTGTAGAGGAAGGGGTGGTAATTTGGAACCCGCTGTTAATTTGGAACCCCTTAATATCTCAGAAACAGACAGCGACATCTGTTTAAAAACTATGCAATTACGTTGAACTGGTATCATAGAATGTATTCACTGCCACTAGCACCAGTTTTGCATCGAGTTTGAACCTGTCATTCAAAGTTGAAATTTTATGTCACCGGCAAATGTTTTTTCTTTTATTCGTTTATATTGTCAAAAGTTTTTATTTTAGTCTAAAACTAATACAGTGGGTGTTAAGGGAAGTACTTTACGCATAAGTTCAAATTGTCACAGGTAAGTTTTAAGGTTTGTTTTAACGAGTTTTAGTTTTCTTAATTATTTGATAACATAGTAAGGTTTTGAATTTGGAACCCCATAGGTGCGGGTAATATGGAACCGGGTTCCAAATTACCCGCAGTGCATTAACATCACTTTTTTCCTGATTCCAGTCATGCCTCGAACTCAATTGTCACCAAAGCCGAAGTCGAAAAGAAAAACTTGGGCCAGGAATAATATGATTGAAGCTGTAAAAGCAGTAAGAGAAAAGAAAATGGGTTTGAAAAAAGCGGTCAAGCTTTATAATGTTCCAAAAACTACTCTGCAAAGGTTTGTGCACAGTGACCAGCCTCCCGATGAGGTTGTAAATACTACTATAGGAAGAAGACCTGTCCTGCCATCTCACCTTGAAGAAAGCCTTGTGTCATACCTTCTCGTTATGGAAAGTAAATTCTATGGCTTGACCCGTCAGGATGTTCGTAAAATGGCCTATCAGTTGGCTGTGAAAAATAATGTCGAACATTCGTTTAGAAATAACATAGCCGGTCGAGCTTGGCTTGATCATTTCTTATTACGCCACAAAGATAAGCTTTCTATTCGATCACCAACAGGAACTTCCAATGCTCGGGCTCAAGGTTTCAATAAAGAAGCAGTGGATAAGTTCTTTGACATCCTTGAAGAAGCATTCCAAAAACATAATTATCCACCAGAGAGAATCTTTAATGTCGACGAAACCGGGCTATCTATCGTGCAGAGTAAAATGGTTAAAGTAATTGGTCTGCGAGGGAAAAGACAAGTAGGTAGCATTACTGCGGCTGAACGTGGATCATTAGTGACAGTGGTATCAGCGATGAGCGCAAGTGGCATATTTATTCCACCGCTGCTGATATTCCCACGCAAAAACATGACGCAAACGTTGATGAAAGGAGCTCCGCCAGGTTCTATCGGAAGATGCCATCCATCAGGATGGATTCAGGCCAATCTGTTTACGGACTGGTTCCATCATTTTATTGAAAAGACCCACCCAACAGAAGCATCACCTGTTCTGTTAATTCTTGATGGGCATTATTCACACACACGCAATTTGGATATTTTGATGGCAGCTAGAGCTAATAATGTCACAATTATTAGTTTACCTCCACATTCAACACACAAGATGCAACCTCTTGACCGTTCTTTTATGGGTCCCTTGAAAACTTATTACAGCGAAGAAATTAGACAGTGGTTACTCAATTCTAACCGGATGTTGACTCCATACGAAATAGCTGAATTGCTGGGACGTGCTTATCTCAGATGCCAAACTGGAGCTATTGCTGTGAATGGGTTCAGAGTAACTGGTATTTACCCGATGAACAGAAACGTATTTACTGAAGCCGACTACATAGCAAGCTCAAGTGGGACCACTCCTCAAGCTACTGATGATGACCCTCATCTACCGTCTACCAGTACACCTGTTGCTGTTCAAATGCCACAGGCACAACCTCGACCAGGCACTAGTGGACAGGCAAATCGAGCTTCCCAGCAAGTGATCAGCAACCCTGTTGTTTTCCCTGAAGATATCTTACCGGTACCGACACCAAAGAATAAAAAATCTAAAAGAGGCCGCAAGTCATCTGCTGCTACTTTATTGACCGGATCTCCCTATAAACAGCAACTCGAGGAGTCAATCAAGTCTATAGCGCAGAGAGGAAGAGGCCGGGGAAGAGCTCGTGGACGTAGTGGTAGGCAGAGAACAGCAAACTCTTCTAGAACTCCTCCGAGCAGACAGGAATCTACATCATCGGATTCTCAATCATCAGTTTCTTCAGGTGACACTGTAGTGTCAGAAAATGCTACTGCACATGCCCAGCCCACAAACGAAGATGACGCTTGTTGCATTTTTTGCTCTGAAAATTACTCCAATGATCGACGTGGTGAAACTTGGATTCAGTGCCAATCATGTGGGTTGTGGGCACATATTGAATGCTCAGGATGCGACGCAGAATATTATATTTGTGATTTTTGTAAATAAATTTATTCCATACTTGTAATTTGGAACCCGGGTTCCATAATACCAGCACCAGAGCTCCGAACACATTTTTTTCAATTTTTCAATAAAGCAAATTATTTCCCTTAATGAGTGGTTTTATTTCGTTAATTCGTTCCTAATATAAAAGTTAATAAGTTTTTTAGTATATAAAATATTTTTTCGAAATGATTAGTTAAATAGTTTTTCTAAAATACTTAAGAAACAAAGTAGGGTTCCAAATTACCACCCTTTCCTCTAATTATATGAAAATAACATTTTTTACAATTTTTGTCTGTCTACCGGTCTGTCTGTCTGTCTGTTTGTCTATCTGTATTTCCGTCTGTATGTCTGTCTGTTGTTTGTTTCGGCTAATCCCTGGAACGGCTGGACGTATTTTGACGGGACTTTCAGTGGCAGATAGCTCGTGTATCTAACAAGGAGTAACTTAGGCTACTTTTTATTTAAGAATTCCACGCGGACGCAGGCGCGAGCACAGCTATTACATAAATACGAGTAGCACTTAATTTAATAAGGACTGGTATTGTGACTTCACGTTGACATTTTTATCGACTAATGGGGTTTACACGGGTGACTAAAGCCGCACGATTTTATTCTGCCCAACATTTTCGAAGGAAATGACCGAGCCGCAGGCGATTTTAGTCACCTGTGTAAATGGGTTAGTAATGCGGCTTGGTAGGCGATTTGTGCAGAGACTAGCCGCACGGCGAAAATCGACCCGTGTAAATCCCACATAAGCTCATTGTTCGTTACTTTGGTAAAAAATGTCCATCACTGTTTAGCGATAAAAAGGTTCATGTTTTTTCTAACTTTTTAATTCGTACCCAATCGGCCGCGTAAAGTGCTTAAGTAAGCCTTTTAAACCAGTGTAGACAGAAGAGATTAATTGTTGTCCTGTTTCCTATTTTCTGTTTTCTTTTTAGACCTGTTTTTAACCCATTTACTTACGAACTTTTCTATACAACAATCCATTTATTTTTAATTAATTAATTTTCATTAACCATTGCTAGACTGAGATGTAGAATTCCTAAAAGCATTTTAAAGCTATAATAAAAATAATACCTGAGAATAAATTATTATTTATATACTATAAAGCGGAAGCCAATAAAACAAAAATCTGCAATAGAAAGAAAACAATGTAGAGTGTATTCCGCAAGACTTACACGATAAACCAAACCGCGCAAGTGAGATTAAGAGGAATTTAAAACAACATCCTGTAGAAATCAAGAGGAAACATTTTCCCGTTTTATTTATCCTAGTCCCAGGAAAATTGTTTAAATTGTTTATTGAATCACATTTTTAAAGATAATACAAGATATGTAAGCAGTTATTTATACGTTTTATTTCATATTTATCTAAAAAAAATTTGTAAAAGTCATTAATAAATGAATTTGGATAAGGTTAGCCAAAACCTTTGTATACAATTCAGGTTGTACCAAATCTTCTGCCTAATTATTTAATCAGACTTTTTTCAATGAAAATAATGAATACACAATTTAAAGATATATTGCAACTTATAATTTCTGTAGTAAATTTTGAGTTGCTTTGAAATTATATTGAGCAAAATTTGGTTTAATTATACTACCATTATTATTATCATCACTTCGTCGCGGATGTTATATAAAATATGATGAGACTTTTCAACTAAATTTGCTTTGAAAATATGAAGACGTGCTTCCCAATTAAAGTAACATTAACACTAAAAGCCCATTATGTAAGCTTTGTTATAATGTACAAAGTTTAAGGAAAGAAATTGAAGCCTTATTGTTTTAATATTCTTAATCATGTCTTTGAAAATTTCTACGACGTTTACACCTTTTGTGATCATATTCGTTTATTAGCATTCAGGAAAATTCTAAGAAAAATTATGTAGATAGTTTTTTAATATGATGTAATGTAAATTTGCTAACAAATACGATATTATGTTTTTTATAAATTTAATTTTATCCGTTTTTCTTTGGGTGTCATAATAATATTCTCTTTGAACAATAGCAATTTCATTTTAGACTTTTGAAAAGTGATAGGAGACATTTGTTTATTTCTTTAATGTCTGTTCTGTTAATATTTTGCTGAGAATGAGACAGTCGCCCAACATTTTTACTAATTATAAGGTTATTTTGATACATTTTAACTCCAAGATTCCAACAGTACCTACCTAAAATAAATTGGAGCTTTTATTTCGCTAAGCAACCTTCTAATAAAGAAAGTCTTAATTAACTATTGTAAATTACGAAAGATTGCCTACAAAACTTGAAAGAACAAGGTGATAAAGAATATTTTTGGCTATTGAATTTAAACTTCGTTTAAAAGGTTGCTTGAGGCAATTTTTGTGTCCAAAACTTTAAACAAGTAAAGAGAAATTAAATTTATTAACACTTTTTTCTTTTTATGGACAATGGACATTCTTTATCGATAATTGCCGTTTGTGGACAAAATGTCATTTTACTCCTACTTGTAAAAGACATAAATACGTAGATTAAAGTAATTAATAATAACGGAGAATAGAAAAAGTTCTACTTACTAAAGTCTACTAAACAATTTTTTTTTTTAATTAAACCGTCTTCAATGATGAAATAAAATTTGTTATGTATACTTTATAGACTTACTATTTTTTGAGGTTGGTAACAAGTATTTTGTGTCTATTGTTAAATTTTGCCACCAACATTTTTTCGTAATTTTTAGTTTTAAGTCCATGTCACGGAAACTTCTCAAACGATTTTGATGAAACTTTAACCATTCCCTAAGTTGGATAAAATGCAAGCAAACAAAAAGAATGAACAAAATCTGTCAATTAATTTCAGAGATATGCGACGACAAACATATCTACATACATACATACATACATACATACATACATACATACATACATACATACATACATACATACATAACATACATACATACATACATTAATACGTACATACATACATACATACATTCATGAAATTAGGTATACTTGTTTGGAAGCCGTAATAGACCAACATACAATCATGTAAATATTGTGCTGTTCCCTTTATATTTCATACCTCCCTTTTTGATCCCCCAATAGCAATCACTAATGAGTTATGACTTCTCGCATTAAACTTCATTAAATAATAATTATTAAATCGAAATATGATACAAGGGCTGGTACCCATTTATCGAATGTACGAGTATGTACATTGCTACTGACAGGACTTTACGTCATATTAATGCTAAAGCACCGATTTGATAAATTAGGTATAAGTACCATGAATATTACAAAACACGGCATGTAACTTACTGAACATTAATGATTTAACTAGCTGACCCCGCAAACGTTGTTTTGCCATATAAGTTATCGAGCTTTAAAAATCGACTATTAAAAAATAGGGGTTGGTAATAGAAAGGTGAAAATTTAGGGTTGTATGTATTTTTAAATGCCACATTTTTGAAAAATGAAAATAAAAAAAATTGGCCAAAAAATAAAATAAAAATGTTAGGTGTGGAAAACCTTATCACTTAGGGGTATGAAAAATAGACAGTAGCCGATTCTCAGACTTACTGAATATGCATATAAAATTTCATAAAAATCGGCCGAGCCGTTTTGGAGGAGTATATGGTAACTAAAACTGTGTCATGAGAATTTGATATATAAGAAATAAGATAATCTTATATAATAGACAAACATAATTTAAATATAAATACTTGTTTGGAAGCCGTAATAGACCAACATAATTATATAAATACTAGACTGTGCGCGTGGCTTCGCCCGCGTGGATTTTAGAACTTGGTGCAGAGAAGGGTAAAAAGTAAAAGCAGTTATTGTGACTAAACTATGATAGTTAGATATGTGCACTCGCAGACTTTTTTGTAGCTCTTAATAAGACCTACAAACCCGTAGTACATCATTTTGCTCTATTGTAAATAGTTTTTGCAGCGCAAACATAAATAGGTTTTCGTAATTTTTTTGAAAATAAAATATAGCCTATAACATTCCTCTATAAATGGACTTTCCAACACTGAAAGAATTTTTGAAATCGATCCAGTAGTTCCTGAGATTCGCGCGTTCAAATAAACAAACAAAAAAAAACAAACAAAAAAACAAACTCTTCAGCTTTATAATATTAGTATAGATTTGTTATTACTCCTCCATAACTTTTACTTATTAGGTACTTTATAAATCCTGCCAATGTTAGAAGACGACATTACTGTTACCTTTATTGGTCCTTTATTTTAGGTGTGTATATACCTAAAATAAACCTATATGGTATAAAAGTGCTCATTTTATTAAGAAAATTTAAAAAAATATTAACTTTTTATTTACTTGCAAAACTATTAATTTTGATAAATTCTTTACTCATCTTTTCAAAAGATCTCAATAAATAAGCAGTTCATACATAGACACTTCATATTCACTTCATTATGTTGAGTATATATTATAAATTTCTTCTATTTTACTTTAAAACCCTAAAATGATTTGGAATGACCTATCTAAATAATAAGGGTTCCATTCCTAACGAGCTCTCTTCCGAGGCCACTAAAATTTGATACTCAATTAAAAATAATTGACCGATGTAGTCGTTTAAAGGGAAGTTTAAATCATCAAAGCCGTGCTGCGTATTGTACCAGGATTTGTCTGCGTGTTATACAGGAATTTACATGTTTCAAGCTAACAATTTTTTGCGTGACTGAACGAGTTTGTCTTTCAAAAAAAAATATGCAAAGAGAATAAATGAATTGAAAAAACTCATAACTCACACACTCATTAAAACTAGTTATTTTTTAAAAAACTGCAAGATTTGTTAATGCAACTGACAATCGTTTAGATGGCGATAACGTGTTACGAAGACTCGTATATCTATCTCGCTCTATCATACTGTAGCCTTAGTCTTTCTCTTTCAGACTGCCAATCTCTAACGTTAGTTAGTTATAATATATCTATAGCAAAAACTCAGAAATATCAGGCATAGAAATAAAGGGTTGAAGCGTGGAGTGTGGATGTATAGAAGTATTAGGAAGACGAATGGAAAATTGTATTCATTCTTTGTTGCAGTGCACATACATCTAAGCGAATAGCAAAGGTGATAATAGTACTAATATGGCTGCTAGCTCTGTCGCTGGCGGCTCCCATGGCTATGTCTTGGGAAGTTATTATGGAGGAAGAACAAGATCCTGGTAAGTTATTATTTATATCAGAATTTTGCATAAGCTTAAACAAAGATAACCGAACAAAAAATTACGAATGTGTGGCTTGATGATATATCCGACGCAAAGTAGGCCTATATTTAACCCTACTACAGTTTGGTTGCCAAATAACTTGATAATTAGGTACTTTGATGATTAACAAATGCATAATATAATTTTATTGTACATTGTATTAAGGTCATATCAACATCCAACGCAGCCGGAAGAGTGCGTTGTCAGTATAAAATATATTCTTCTGCTGGTCTGACTTTTGTTTCACGGAACTGTTACGGAAACCGGACACCGGACATTTCATACCAGAAGAGTACGAAGTGAAAATAGTTGGTGTATAATCTGAATAAAAATATACCTTCCATTAAAACATCGCAAATAAATATTGCTTAGACTCCTTTCATGTTCTAGGAATGTGGTTCTAAAAACCCGATATATTCGAATGCAAATAAAAAATATGCTTCGAATGTATTGAAGCGAGACCTTTGAATAAACTTTATTTAGATCATTTTGCCCCAGAAAAACACGATTCAAGCTTCACTACTGCAGCACAACTGCTTTTAAAACATTTCAAGGTCTAGAAAAAGGGATGTTTGGCAAAAAAGGAAAATGCTGCTTCCATTTTTGTATCCCATTTTGTAAGGATTATTCCACAACAGAGGCACTCAACCACGATTTTCCAAATCGGATTGGTTACCAATCCGCGTGGAATGCATCTAAGCCGCCCATGAAGGCCTTATGAGAATTTCAATGACTGGTATCCAACGATAAAAAAAATTATTGGCATCGACTGGATTGGCATGGAATAATAATGAAACGAGTATATGATTCACTAGCATTGTCACACATATTATACAATAATGTATAGGTGCTTACAGCCTTCGATGTCACATCTTAAGGAAAACCTGCTTCGCAAAAGAAAACATCCTATTAACTACTACAATACTGTGTGTATAGAAATATAAGCTTCCAATCCTTATATTACCACTCTTAATATTTAAATTAGAATCATGTTAAAATTCGCCTTGTGCTTCTCAAGGTATGTTCTCAGATTCTAAACGATTCAATTAAATTTACGCGCTAATTAAAATTGTGATGTAAAATTTATTAAGGCAAAAACTCTGCTTCGTTATGTTGATAATTACAGCCCTTTGTTAATCACACTTCCAAAGGTATCCAAGTAAGGGACGCGACAGCCAAAAAGCGCGAGTTTTCAATTAAAGAAGTTAACGTTTTAGATAATTTTTGTTGCTAAGACGATTGATGACACCTTCTTTACTTAAAATTAATTACATTAATTACAGTTTATATCTAAAGCTTATTTACGAGTTGCAGGGCTAGCCAATGGTATTTTAATAAGGATGAACTAACACTTTGACGTGAGAACGGCTACTCTAAACGCTTAACTAAACGAAAGTTCGTGGTACTTATTAAAAAAAGTGAAGAGAGCAAAAACATTATTTAGTAAACTAACCTGTCGATGTGTTATGAATTTAGACTTATAGACATTATGAATAATTTATCTTTCAGGAATACGTACCTATTAACTCTAGAACACAATTCTGACTTAGTAATAAAGCAGTGACTTAGGAAATAAGTTAATCATAAGTTCCAAGTTCCAGCCACGTGCAAAATCATCAAACGTTCAAAGGTTGTATAGTTCATAACTTAGTTTGTTTTACTTTCCTTTGATTACAATTAATTTCCGTTTTCTATTGTTTCAGTTACAAAATTAATTTATAAGAAGCCATTTTGTGCTGCCAGTGATTTCGGATCTCATTCTTTAGCCATTTACAGGCTATTATTGTATATATTTCAGGTAAGCTAAGCCAATAATACATTTATAAAAAATTTAAATCGCTGCTTTTTTAAATGGACATATGAGGGTGTTTTGTCGAGGGAATTTGGACTATTTTATGCCCTTAAAATTCGAGACCAAACACATTGTATACTTAAATTGTTATGATTAACTAGTAGGTATAGAGATATTGCTTTGATATTCGATTTTATATTAACTATAAGCTAAGTGCCTATGTGCGAAGGAAATTTAGTGAGCCACTGAGGCGTGAACATGAAACGACTGCACCATTACCCTTACCGTTCAGCTGCGTTGGCTACGATATTCCTATATGAATACAGTTCGTTTGTGCCTCACAGCTTGCTCTTATATTTAGGCCTACTTTAAGAGGTTTCAGGATTATCCATTCTTTCTGGGACGCCCTGTATATTAAACGAGCTAGCTACGATATTCCCATGTTGATGTATGAACCCAGTTTTTTTGTACCTCATCATCTGTTTGTGTCGTGATCGACTTCGTGTCGTATGCTTCATAAACTCATTAACAATTGAGTCTTATGAATTACATCTAGTTCAGTAGATTTCTTTGATTTGCAGTATGACGAAATGCCAACTAAATGTATCTTTTCTTATTTCTTTTATTTTGGCCCATTTTTAAATCAATAATAATATGTTAGGGTGGAATTTTGGCTAGTAGGTTACTTGATGGTAGTTGGTTATTTATTTTTTACTACAATAAAACTCCTCAACTAATGACTGATGAGGAATGAGGACTATTTCGTCATAGAGAATTAATAAAACGTTACTTACATTATTTCAACTGGTTGCTTATTATTTCGTTAGTTGTAAAAATATATCTTCTGAGGGAAATATACTAAGAGCTCAGCTTGATAAGTACCTATATTACTTATATAATTTTATCCTGTTATATAAGTAAGCATACTTTTATTACTTGTTTAGTATGTGATCCCACTGTGTGTGATTACGTTTGCATACGCACACATGGCGATGAAACTATGGGGTGCGCGTGCGCCGGGCAACGCCCAAGAGTTAAGAGATGCAAACCACATGAAGAATAAGAAAAAGGTAAGTGACATGAAGAATAAAAAAACAAGTGTAACTCTTTTGAAATAAGCAGTCATGCAGCAAGATATTTGATCGTAAGTGGCAGGGAAAGTTAAATAACGATGGATGAAGTCGATACTTGGATAGGTGAAAATATTATGTGAGCTTCCGTGTTTCCGAGAGCAGGTTAAATTGTCGCTCCTCGTTGACGTAAAACATTTTCAAATCCGTTATTCACGTGCCCAAATTAATTAATCCTCATTAAAGCCGAATGTTGAAGTAATTTCTAGAATGTTGTGAAGAGAGCGTGCGGCCAGCAATGCTAGCCTAATTTAATACGATCTATGTTTATCTAAGTGCATTTTAATAACTCTTGATTGAAGAGATCCAACGTTATGATCAACAGATAATAAAATAAGATTTGAGAAGAGCGAGAGCGAGAGAGAGAGAGAGAGGAGTGAGGACGGACCAATATGAAGTTTGAATGCTACAGTAGATAACTTAAAGCTTTAATGTTGTAATTTGGAATTTATTAGCACACTTTAGGAATTACTGAAAGCGCTGAGGCCGAGCTCCTGAAGTCAATTGAATGTCAAATCGAACCAATAAGAAACAAGTTTTGAACCGTAGATTTTACTCGAAATCGTTGTTCGGTAACCTCAAACACTTATTGTATAGATTTAATTTGTAATTAAAAATATAATTTAATAGGCCGAGAAAATAAAACACTTATATATAGGTATTTTACGAAAGAAGGGTGCGACAGATAATAATCAAATTACAAGAGATGCTGAAAATGAGCGCCGTGCCGTGATATATCCAATTCACAAAATTTACAGCGACACGACCCATATTTCACCGATTGAATAGCAGATTGCTGCAATTATTACTTTGTATTTAACTATAAGATAAATGTATGCCTACTATCAAGTACAAGCTCAAACTATTAAGTGCAAGCTCAAACTGTATAAAAGGATTGCAGCGAAGTATTTAATAGACTTATGCCAATACATTGTTACGAAACTACAGGGAATTACCTAATTTCATCAGTTTGGATCTGGATCCATATGTATGTAGCTATTGAAGGTGGCTGCTCGATCACAGACAGTTTCATGACAAATAGCTGTCATCACTCTTTCGAACGCTGTGACGTTATCGGTCAATCTAGCTTTTGAAAATATAGCGAACATTAAAATTTAGTACGCTGTATTTTCTCGCTTGTGTTCAAGAGTAGGTAGGTATTTAAACACTACGTTTCTTGTGTTATCGTTTTGACTGTAGCTTTAAGATCTCGTGTCATAAATGTTTGCTATATTTTTCAAGATTTTTGTAAGACTCCATACCACAATTTCGACTTTTAAGACATTTGCACCTTTTTTAACTTGTGGAAATCCATCATGAATGTCCTGTATCAGGTCGGGGCCGACCGAGGGTCTGCCGCCTGTAGTCAGGGCCACGGGTACACTTTCGTGTTCTTCCGAGACGGATACATTTACTCCAAGTGTAAACTCAGAGGATGCTCATGAAAATCGTACGGAAAATGTCGTTACTACTTAGGATGACTATTGAGGGAGGATTTGCTAATACTTTGCGAGAATAAAACAAACGCTCTTTTAACGCCAACTTTAAAGAATCCTGTTACATGCTTTTGAATGTAACACTAATGAGTTTTTCTGCCACAGGTAATTAAAATGTTGGTGTTGGTGGTGGCGCTCTTCGCTCTGTGTTGGCTGCCTCTACAAAGTTATCTGCTGCTGCAGTCATTCTTCGAATCCATAAATGAGTAAGATTTTTCTTAACTTTTTTAAAACGCAGTATTTCAAATATTAGTGAAGATAAAGTAAAACTTGTCAACCTTTGAAAAAACCTTGGTCACCTACGAGCATTACATTTTTTATCTTCCATCTTGGACATATCTATAAGGATAGATGGAAGATACACTTACAGCATACCTACTCGTATCTATTTTAAATTCATGAATACAACAAAAGAAAATAATCATACCCAAGCTTCGTTTCACTCAGTATAACCTAGAAAAGTTATGAAAAGTTATGAAAGCTGGTGTTATTATTTCGGGAAAGAAAACATATTATTTTATTTGTATTCAGCAACGACAGTAATTTTTGTACCTACTTAAATAGCTGAAGACAAAAGTGAGGCAGTTTTATCTATAACTAGTCAATTGGTTTAGAACAATTATTTTCTAGAAGTTTGTGTTTTTAGTCATGCTCAAGAGTTTTTGAGATCAGAAAATATCATATGTGCGTATTGATCGGTGACCCCATTGTAGGTACAGAACCTATAAATAGAGTAAGGGACCAAACTTTGATATTAGCAAGAAATCAAAATTGAAAGTTACAAAAAGTTTTTGTAGGCGTACATTGGCTTTCAAAAACATTCAATTTACCATGTCATCAGAAGAGTACAAATCGAAAATACGTTTCTTTTTAAATTTATAAATATGTAGGTATTTTGGAGTCTAAATGTAATATTTACTTTCAGGTACAAATACATAAATGTGATTTTCTTCTGCTTCGACTGGCTGGCGATGAGTAATTCTTGCTACAATCCGTTTATCTACGCCATATACAACGTGAGTTATACTTTATTAGATGCCTATTTGGTCCAATATTTACGTTTTATGCCAAATTCGCATTGATCAGAAAATACTTTCTTTTATTAAAATAAAAAAAATATTGTACTATAAAATACATAGGTAAGGGCAAATATTATGTAGAAGTAAGAAAGAGTATATGGCACCACCATTTGCCCTACCTTACTAGAATATCCGCACACTTTTCTTAAAATTTCCCGGTAACTTTAACACGGTAAAGCTGTGAGTTATTGATCTTTGACTCCAAAATTACTCTTTGTTTTATCACAATGAAAAAAACTATTGAACAAAGTTTACGTGGAATTAATTAGAATTATTTTTTTTTGTTTACCGTAACAAAATGAATCTGAAATTTTAATCTCAAAGGCTCTTACCTCAAGCCTTATTCTTATTAAGTAGGTAAATAGTTTGGTATTATTCAATATACTTCTTTTACATAGTCCTTTTATATTCACATAACATAACACCTACCACTCCTTTTTGTAGGTAGGTATGTATTATTTAAGCTTTAATGGATATTTCTTTTGTATATCTCGAAGTACTTCCCGGTACTGAGGCAAAACTTTAAGTAAATATTTCAAGTTTCCGTGTTTAAGTGGGGTGGCTCTTTACCACTCTCAGCTGTAGAGCCCAGTGAATACAAAATGGGCCGCCCCAGACAATGCAAGACATTCGTCAAAGCCATACCACGCTAAAGAAGGCTCGGCAGAAAAAAACTTTATAAATAGCTTTCTGCGGGAAAATGGCTCGTCTTTCAATATTTATGGCGGATGAAACAACTCATACGCTATACAAGTATTTAAACGGCTTACACTACTTGAATATGATTTTTAGTACAATTGTATAAATTCATTTATTTATTAATGTTCTTACACCAAATAACAACAACTGGATGCAGGTATCTTAGAGCGAAGGCTTTCATATGCTTGTCTCAAATAAGGTGTCTTAGTTTCCGGCCAACCAAACCTTCTCAAAACCCCAAATAAAAAACGTGGGAGACACACCGCTTCGCTTAGAATCATGAGTGTTGTGGTTAATTACTGCCTTGAACGAGCTGCAGTGGCTGTACCACGTATCAATTCCATTTAATAAATCCAAATGAATAAAACTGAAAAATATAATGTAGATCAGGCTTTTTACCAGATGATACTATAAATAATGAAATAATCAAATTAATACCAATATTTGTGGCTTACACTCCGGTTAATATAAATTATACTATCGACAACATAGCAATTTACCTGTAAATTTAGCCGAAAATCAGGCGAAAATGCAGCCGTCACATTCCAGTTTACTGATTACGCAATAATAACAATAAATTTAAAATATGCGCACTAAGGCAATGGGTTTGTTATCCTGATGTCGGAGAATAAATGTTTGTGAAATCATAAACTATAAAATAAACTAGTATAATATTTTTACATGCTATATTAGTATCTAATAATAGATACATAAATAAGTAAATATGTTTTAGGATCAATTATAAAAAACATCACAAAAATATAGCAAACGTAGTGTAAAAATGGTTCAAGTAATAAAATTTTAAAACTGCCAATATACCTTTATATTAGGGTTGAACTAACTGCCTACATAGAAGGAATTATTTTGTTTCAGGAAAAGTTCAAGAAAGAATTCAAGCAGCGATTTACATTCAGGCAAAAGAAAAACAGATATTCTAATGATAGCTACGAGGTAAGTAAGCTAAGCACAATTATTACGGCATTTTATGATAAATATAAAATCGTACTACTCCTGTGAATGTGAACTTAAAATTTAGAATTTCCTTAGAGCAGTTAGCAACCCGCTAACTGCTCTAAGGAAATTTAAACTTATTATAATATATTATATATTTGTTTCAGGATGGTCAGTCCTATAGGACCAGGATTCTTTCATTTCGGTCAACAAATGAAAGGAGTGTATATTCAGGGAGAAAATCAATTAATATCGGTCAAGTTGACTCGCTAAAAGTTCCCCAACGGAGCTCATGTCATTGTATAAGAAATCAAAATAGGGATTCCTTTGGAGAAAACCAATATAGAGTAAAGGTTCCTGATGAAATGGATTCTTTCAGAAATGGAAAAAGATACAAAAACGTAAATTTAGATGTTCCAGATACGCGTAAAAGATCGTCAAGTAAAAAACAATTGAGGAACGATGAGTTACCTATCGGAGATGAAAGAGTCACTGAGTTGTACATATTTCCAAATAGCAATGTCGTAGAATTCACCGATTTGAAATGTGATAATAAAGTGTAAATAAGAAGTACGTAGTAATGTAAAATAATTTTATTTAGTGTTCAAAGAAATGATGATCTGATAAAAAATATGATAATATGATAATTCATATTTGTGAAACTTGCATATCATTTTCCACACGTACCTATTAGTAATAGATTGAAAGGAATTAATCGAATTCAGACCCGTCCTGCAATGCCTGATTAAATGTCTCTAGCAAATTCATTCTGAAGGCAAGTTAACGGGATTTCATACCATTTATTCAATTTAATTAGGTGAAGAGGAAGCCCCTTAAATCTGTTGTATCCCTTCGGCTTGAGCTCAATGGAAGCGGCGCGGGGACAAAAGAAGGTCGGTGAATCGGTAAATAAAAGCTATTCTCATACGATAAGAAGCTTCCATTCTTTTGAATGTACCTATAGCAGTTTAACAGTAACTACGTAAAATTTGCTTAAGAAGCATAAGTACCTATACATTTTATTATATAGCACACACAGTCTTGAAAAAATTTTTTCTTAAATAAGCAGAAATAATGATTATGTAGGTATGTTTAGTCTTACGTTACATCTGACTGGTGAGAAGAGGTGTCCTCACGACAGGAGGCGCAGAAGCATACGTATTGAGTGTGGGTGCTTGAAAAGTAGGCATATTTTACGATATTCTATCGGAGTGTTACTTAATAATAAGTACTTACATAATATTCCCGCATATTTCCATAAACATTACCTACTATCATAATTTTGCCTTTCTCACAGTCGAGTAAATTCAAATAACTGCTAGTAATTCGTGTTGGGGGTGTACTCATACATTATATTATATAGCTCAGCACTTCGGTGAGCTTCTTAGCAGCCGGCAAATATGCCATTTGTTAAAGTGAGTTAACTACCAAAGTTACCTACTAAGAAAGTTCCGAGTGATATCCGCGCCGAAAGATTCTGCTGAGGACAGGAAATATTTGTGACATGTGACGTACAATCTTCCTTAAATTTAGCTTAGTGTAAATTATTAATATATTCCTATGAAACTCTTAAAACTGTATTAATATTAAACCCGATCCTAGGATTACCCGTGTTGTGGAGTCTAGTCTCTTCCATATAAGTAATACCAACCTATAGAAGAGACAAGATAGAAATATATTTATGCATAACGGTAAGTAAGAATATTAATATGTGGTAAATGGATCAATGTTGGGTAATATATAGGTTGATACAAATATTTTCTAATTTATATGCTCCAGAATTTTGATTTTTTTACATACGAAATACTTCTTTATTTACATCAAATTTATTAAAAACGAAAATAAACTAACTCTAACAAATTAAATTAAAACTTAAGTATTTACGAAATAAAATACAAAAATAAATTATACTTAATAAAAATAATTCATCAAAAGTGCCTATGTGAGGCATAGTGCCCAAGACGCTGGGGGCATTTCCAGTCTCAGTGTTTGAGCGAAATGCCAGCCCTTGGGTCAGCAGCCGCAGGAATCAATTTGGTCGACATTTCCGACATGAACTTTTTCATGTCTATTTTGATTTTTTGATTTTGATGATTGTCATCATAATATGATGGTTTTGCTATCATTATGATTATTACCACACATGAAAAATAAAAAACTAAGTTGAAATCGCTTCATCCGTTTGCGAGCTACGGTGCCACAGACAATGCAGACAGACAGACAGACACGTCAAACTTATAACACCCCGCCTTTTGCATCGGGGTTTAAAAATAAGGTAAAACGTTACTTAGATATCAAGCAATGCCCAGTAAAAGTTAATTCTGAACATTGGTTCGTGTATTATACTTTTTTATTTTCTATGCTTCCAAATAAAAAATTGGATTTAATTTTATGATAGGTTCTGTAATGTCTTTAATCTAACATATTAATATCTGAATTTCGTATGGATATTGGCAACGAGCCAGCCATCCCTAGCTACCAGCGTAAAGAGCAATATAATGAAAGTTCTTAAACGTTTTTCTGAATGTTAAATTTCTAGTGCAAATTGGACTATGAATATTATTAACTTCATTGTTAAACAATTTTACATATACGTTCAACGTATAAATTTTTAATTTTAAATACATTTTGGATTTCTTCTTTAACTATTAGGAAATAATACTTTGAACAGATTTCATTCAGAGTAGGTTGTAATTTAAAAAAATATTGAAAGTGGAACTGAAAAAAGAAAAAGTTTTATTTTGAATACTTACCATAATATGTAGATGTGGTCTCTAAATAAAGGGATGAACACGGAGGGTAGGTAAAGATGGAAATATAATTATACGGCCAAGTAGGTTAAGCCTCTTAACTACTGCCGCCGACGTCTGGTTTACAAGAGCAAATTAATATTTCTCTTTCTTCTCTCTGAAAACTTTTTAATTTTATTTGTTGAATTGAGTTAAGAAAATACTTTTATACATACTCGTAATTATTACAAAACAGTCCTTGCCTAAATCTTTGATAAAACTGAAAACTCCGTTTGTGATGGGTCAAAATTATCTCAGGTTTTTTTGTACTTACTTTTTTCTTAATTTAAATAACACTTTATACCACAATAAGATTTACGTTAATTTTCTTCATCGATAGTTTAACGTAACTGTATTTTAGGTTTCTAATATGTAAGGTTAACGTTAGCGCATAGATTTGCCAAATACAGATGGAATGCAAGAACATAAGATTAAAGATTTAAGTGATAAAGCTGAATCGTGGAAACGAACGTCTGAAAGCATCTAACTAGCTTTGATATCTGCTAATGGAAAAATGCCATGAGTTGAAGCATTTTTTGTTTGAAAATTCTTTTTGTATTTAAGAAGTCTTGTTGCTCAATACACGTATACACGGTATAGGTAAGAGAAAGAGTAATAGTGGGCTCAACTTTTTGTTTTAGACACACCATAGACAAAGAAAATAAATTTATTTGATGAGTCGCGTAAAATGTTGTAAAATCATGAGAGAAATATGTTTTATCAAAAGTTATAGCACAAATATCCTGCTTCGGTGGATACAAATGCCCACTTCCTTTATCTTTAGACATCAACTTACCACATATCTAAATTAAACTCTAATATTAAATTCAAATTAAGTTATTAGGCTTTGACATGTGTATAGTTCTTAAATGTGTATTTAAGTAAATAATACGCCACGTTCTACGTTCGATACTTTAATCTCAAGTTTTTCTTCTTATGAAATACTTAGATATTTCGACTTAATATACTTAGCGATTTGATCAAATTTTCGCCGCAACAATTTCTTACTAAATTGAGATTTAGAAGGAAGTCGATAAAAAATAGACAGCGATGATGCTTCTATTAAAATGTTCTATTTAATCTCATGCCCGTACTTTCCAAACTTCTTATTCCAAAGATTCCATGTCTAAATAATGATTTTGATAAATTCCAGACTTGTATCATATTTGACAAAATGCAAGAATCGTGAAAATCTAAGTAAAACGAAAAAAAATTAATAAAACAATCGTATTTTTATAGCTTTTAATAGAACAATCGTCATAATGTTCACAATATACACGATGCGACAAAGGTACAATTTGTTAGACAATTTATCCATAATGTTAAAAAAAACAAAATTGCGCATTTATGTAGTTACTAATACCTATAGTATAGGTATAGGTCATATACCTTATTAATATAACATACTGGTAACATACTGCTGATTTGTGGGAACATATTCATGTTATGCAAGGATTGTAAGCAATTAGATTTTATTATGACGACATAAATGTTTGTCGAGCAAATCCAAGGTAAATATGAAATATGTATTTCATAAGACATTCATCAATTTCGCGAAAACGTTACCAAGAGCACATTTCATGAGAAACATAATTATTAAGGTACCATTTATTTTGTTTGATAAATTTTGATTTAATATTTGATTAGTGACTATTTTGAATGACAATTGTGTTCACTTTCTTGAGCCATGTAAGTAAAATCAAATATCAAAAAGCGTAAAAATAAAGTAAAGTACTTTTCAAAAGTATTTGCAGATGCCGAGGACCAATATTACTTTTTGAAGTTTAAGATATATCTTCTCTAGGCATTTTTATACACGTATAAAAAAATATGCGAATAATAATTATTTGAGTTCAATATACTGGTAAAAGAAGATATGTTCCGCAAGGTGCTAAATGATGAATGACTATGAACGTAATTCAAACACTGACTGATTGTGATGTATGACCAAATTACAATAGCAATACAGAATACATAATGCCTAATGCAATGCAGATAGTAATGTATATGTAATATAAGTGACTGATGACATAGCGTGTGTGGACAAGACATTATTCATCAAACACACAAGTCCTAAGTAAAATTGAGATTACGCGATATGGATCCGCGTTGGCAGCAGGACGTCTGTCCTCCAGGTAACCACGCTTATCTTCTGACACTTGACGAGGGATCCTCACCGAACAGCTTCTGTTTGCAACACCTGGTAAGGAAACAAAAACAGGATTTAAAATACACTTTTGTAACCAATTAAAAGACTTTCAATCCATTTATTGCCCTGTACATGTCATAAAATAATAATATAAATACGTAGATACAATCTTCTCCCAAGTGCACCATAGCAAGTATGAGTGCGAAAGGTATAGGTACGCTACTTACTAACTACTTCAGGATGTTTTTTTTGAGAGATTGACACTTTGGACATTTTGAATAAGGAACCGAATTATAAGACCACCTTTTGAAGTTGAAATAACATGAATAAATCACATCGCGTGGTTCGGTATAACTTTCCAAAGCAAACGAGCCAGTAGCCGTTCACGTGAACATTAGGCACGCGTCAAATTTAATGGCGCAGCATCAAAGTTTCAAACTTCTTGTGAACTCTAAACTTACGAAAGACAGACTTGCGCCAACAAAATGCGTACGACGTGATTTACGACGTAATTGAAACCACAAAGGAAATCAAAAAGGCTAAAAGAGAAAAATTTATATTTGCACAAACGTGTACACAATGATACTCGTGTGATATACATACATATTGTACAATAAACAAAAGAGAAAGATATACAAATGGCAGACTCAACCCAATTTTGATTGGTTAGCGAATCAAAACCAAATGACATGATTTAATTTAGTGCTTATATTTTCTGGAATAGGTTATTTATATTTTAAAAAGAAATTCCTGTATAGCATTTCAATTTTTATTTCATAAAATTCCACTGAATAGTTTTTGTCATCAAAAAACTGACTTACACCTACATTCATCCTTTATACCTGTGACCTCCGCCATGTGAACAAAGGTAATATCCCAATAAAAATACATATGAAATAGGTAGTTTTCTATTTTGGGCGAAAATAACCTTTACAATTTTTTTTCGGTGGCAATCTAATAAGCCTTGGACAATTTTTATTCTGAAATAGTTGTTTTGGTCTATTTTATTTCATAAAAGAATATAATGTAAGAGACGGCATCGTTATGGTATCTAGTGATTTTTTTTTCTTTAATGATATCTGCAAACACAATCCGGAGCCAAAAAATTTCGGGCCGTTAAATCATCTTTGTCATAGATTTTCTATTTTTTCTTTTAAATATTTTCGTTGTTGTTGTTAACAACCTTTATCTGTTCGCAATATTTGGTACCTTTATTATTCTGAATCAGAGTATGGGTAGTAATTTTGTATAAAGTTTATGAAAGAGTGAAGTTCACAACAGTGATTTGCTATTATCATGCGGCTCTTTGACCACATTTTATTGAAGTTATATTCGTGGCTGGGGACACTTGATGTTAACTTGTGTTGCAATAAAACTCGCTTGAGGTTGCTCGCTTGGCAAGCTCTTTGCGCAGAACAGATTAGGTATGTGGTCATGATAACTTGTTCTTCAAATAAGTTTTCTTTTAAAATAACACAACGATGTCTTTTGAATTTTAGCCAAAGCGAATGGTATTGGTTTTATCTACCGTGCCGAACGTAGCTGAGTACTATTTATTTATATATAAATACTACTTATGTCCAAGGAAAATATCAGTTATGTAGTGATCGATAACTTAGACAGGTACCTGCCATTTTTGGCGTGAAAAGGAGAAAAACTACCAAATTGAAACTTGACCAAAATACCTACTGTCTGTGTTTATATTTCCTGCCTGCTATGCCTAAGATAATAATAATATCGCGATCAAAACCCTGCCTAAAATGCTGCTTACTTTATTGGTTAAAAAACTCGACGAGATAATAATTACCTACAGCAGCCAGTATAATTAATTTTCACTTATTTTCTTGGATTGTTCTGTAAAAATACGAGGAATAGTTCAGATAATATAAAAATCGTATTCCGCAACTCAGAAGGGTTAGTTATGGTTAATAACATAGGTAATACATCAATGGATACACGATGTAAAATCACGTGGTTCAGGTTACAGAGTTGGTTTATTTTGCTCATTGATTGATTTTATTTTTATCACGTTCTGTGTTATAATAAGGCAATGAACTATAATTATTTATTAACGTATTAGCCTAAGAACCTTTTCATCGTTTATATGTATACTGAACAAATTTCCAAATAGTTTGTAAAAAAAATAATTTAATTAAAAAAAATTAAACCGACCTCAAAAAGCATGAAATAAAATTTGTCTTCATAATTTTTAGTTTTAAGTCCATATCACGATAACTACTGAACCGACCTGAAACTTTTACCATTCCCTAAGTTAATCAAAATGCAAACAAAAAAAGAAGGATCACATGCCGTCAATTATTTTACATACATACATACATACACTCATGGAATTTGGTATCTATAGTTGTTTGGAAGCCGTAATAGACCAGCGTATGTAAAAATTGTGCAATTCCGACAATATTAGATACATACCTACATACATGTCGAATTGATAACCTCCTTTTTTTAAGTCGGTAATAATTGTCACCCATGTATATTATTACACATCTATTTTACAACACAAAAATATGATTCACATGTTTTTGCGAGAAACAAGATGAAACTTCTTGTTACTTGTTTCTAAGTTAGAGCTTTAAATCTAATAGAACTTTAAATTCCACATGAAACATTGCGGTGTAGCGCTTCTTCTGATAAAAGCTTCTCTAGTTTTAATTTGAAGGAACAATCAAGTAGGTACTCACTGGCGTACAATTTGTTGTAAAAGGTGGAACCAAATGACACATGTTCTTATTAGTTTAATTTATTTGGCAGATTAAATATAAACATTATTCATTAAAACATTTTCAATTAATTCTGAATCTCATTAATTTACTTTTAAAATAGACGGTTTTATCTCACAATAAATGTGAAATAGAATTTACTTACGATACTTGATAAAATAAAACGTCCATAAAGAAATCAAAAATATTAATCTTATCTATTATTATTTATCAAAGGTAAGAGAGCTTTGAATGCAAACAAAATTAGATGAGGAAAAGTTTAAGCGAACTTTATTTCATGCCACATGCAATGCCAAACCTGCTATAGTGGCGGTGGAGTGTGGGGACTTGTGATTTCACAGAAATAACTCTCATCCACTATATACAAATATTTATTTACATAAACTATAATAAAACAACATAACAAAATTATCTTGAATCGAATCGAAGTAAGTAAGAATGAATGAATGTCAGGAATAATAACCAAAAGAAAAACGTTGAAATAAATTCGAAATTAAAAAGTAAACAAATCATAAAAAACTTCTTGTTGCTACACTGCCTTAGTTATTTCTTATAATTTTAACGGAGTTATGAAGTTCATTTGAGTTATCCACGGAAAATGTATGTCCTCATACCTCATAGCCTCATGCTACCTCATGCCTTAATCAACTGACAAAATCTTTATTGTTTACGTGCTGAACAAATTTTTTTTTACATTCCAATCTAAAAATGAATTTTGGAAGGTGGACAGATGTCCTGGAAGGCACCATTATGGATGATGGAAACGTTCCTATTTACAAACACGCAAAAAGTTTTTAATGGTTTTTGATTAAATAATTTTTGATACAACAGTCTAGTAAAATCTGCTGTTACTCGTATTACGTTAAACATTGTACCTCTTATTCAAACCTCAAAAGTCGAGATGAAAAAGTCCGAAATAATTTCTAGATTTTACACGAGCACCATTTAAAACAATATTAACCTGGAGTGCCACTTTTAAGCCTTTGAATTTTCATGATCAGCGCATAGTCGGGTAATGGAATTAAAACACAGTTAAAACAGATCAGACAGGCGGACGTAGATTGTAGTTGTTGTGACACAATACCTTAAAAAAGTTGGTCTATTTTCGTAAAGTGAAACATTTCTTTATGTTGAAAGCAACCTAAGGACCGAGTCTACTATTGCCATTGTGTCATAACGCCATGACAATGCTAAAAGCAATGCTAAAAGCATTGTGGTTCCTACTTCATAATTGCCATATTATTTCACTCGTTTAGTAAGTGTCTACACATCAAGGTAACAAATCAATGGTCTTACATAAGCTTTGGCTTTTAACGCACTGAACTCAGTAAGAAATAAATTTACCTACCATTGAACAATTTAGTAGATTACGAACCGTTAGCAAAATGACAAAAGGATTGTTCCATAATAGCAATACAGCAGACTTGACTCGCGTGTATCTGGTTATTAGAACCTTGTAATAAGCTTAATAAGTATTTCAAATATCGTAATAATGTATACAAATTTCAATTTGTGAACTTCTTGAAAGATGATGAAAATATTTGGGCAAGTTTCTGAACAATGTGTATTTATGTCACATGCAGTTTACTAGCTTGAAATGGCCAGAAATGACTTAAATTGTTGCGTGCTCCATTCTATGAAATGACAACAATTCTTCTACAACTATCTTAATACGACATGTTGTCTGGAAGTAAAGTCATCTAAACGTGGACACTTTTAGAAGAATTCTACGATAACTTTTAAACTTTTGAATGAAAATAAAAATTCAAATGTTTACACTTGTTGCAATTGACCGAATTTGTCGTCATTGTCTTGTGAATTAGGACAAGGAGCAAGGTTCAGTTATGTAAACTCTGTAGGCATGCAAGGTTTCCTTACGATATTTCCCTTCACCATTACAGTAAGTGATATTTAATTTAAAAAAGCGCACATATTATATTAACTCTTTTATCTAAGTAATAAGTGCTTCCCACTGGGATTCGAACCCGGAACCCTCGAGTAAGAGGCCGAATTTTTAGCCACAGGGCTATCACCGCTTTTATAAACATAAAATTAGTCAATTCAGTGACAGAATCAGCCTTACCTGCAGTGAAGTCTCGGATGTGGGGCAGTCCATTTTTGCCGGTGAGTCGGAGTGCGTTGTCGGCGCCGTTATTTGCGTCGTACTCGTTAATGTGCACCCCGTGTCGCCGGGCCAGCTTGTCTATCGCTCTTTCTATTACCCTGACAATGAATCAAAATATTATTAGATGGGGGTGTTCAGATTTTAGATTAATATAACGTTTAACTTTTAATTCGACCTGCGTACCATTGCTTATAGAATCTGCCGCGAAATATCATGTTCTATATATTTTTTTCAATTCAGTCCTACATGGTTGCACTTTCAATAACAAATTTAAGGTGACCGTAAATCCTCCGAAGTAGTAACAACAACTTAACACCTCAGATAGTGGTTCAATTTTGGTTGAAGTTGAATTTACTTTTTCAATTGAGGCCTTTTCATTACCCAAGGTAGCAGATCACCTTGTGACCGCTCTATTCCATCAGTGCAATTACCAAGTTAAAAAGAGTCTACATAATATTTTTAAATCTTTTAGGCTTCAACATAAAGCAACAGGTGAATTATTAAATCTACGCTTGACGTGGGTTTCCATAAAAAATTAAACGCAACGTAGTCAAAGATGAAAATGATTAAATTAATATGTATGATTTAATTTACTATGGTAATACTTTTCATTAAAAAAAAGCGAACCTAGTTGTACCTACACATATTACATTATTATTTAAACAGTCTCTTAGGCAGTACAAGTAGGAAATAAAAAACTTAAAATGTATGAAATTTTGTGTGAAACGGCGTACCTACAAAAGTCTACAAAAAAACCACTAATTTTATCCAATCTTTGAGACGAAACGAACGAATATGAATATCCAAAAAAATTTTTGGTTCCAGTTACGTTGTTTTACCATTTTATGTAGACGTTAATATGTAAATTGCACATCTACGTTGGATTGGGAACGTTGGGCTTTAATTTGACGAGTTTAACAATGATTCAGCGCGTTCAGGGTGACGTGTAACCATAATTACGTTTAAGGAATGACATTTACAGTAATGGCATAAATAACGCCCTTTTTTAAATAATTCCTTTTTAAAAAAAAACGAGCATGAAAGCCCGCTGAGTTTTAGTGGTGACTGAAGCCGATGAACATCCAGTCTATAAATTTCAGTTTCAAGTAGGGTAGGCTGAGGTTGCGTGTAGGTGCGACAGGTATAGAATCTACTACACGCGTTGACAAAGATGGTCGCCTCAAATGAATTGTATCCGGCAATGACTCATACTCATGGTGGGTTAATAAGAGGGCGGCGTTAAAGTACCTCCCTGGGCTAGCTACTTTTGGTGCTAGATTTTGGTGCTTTTATTTTTTCCATCACCCATTTCAGTAACCTTCAGTAACCGCCGTTTTCCGGTCCGAAAAAGAGGGATCGCTCCCTATCATATTATTTACTGAAACTTCGCAATCGCTCACTTTAGCCACCTGTGGATGACGTCCGATTTATGAGATTTCATTTAACGGTCTAGAGATATTTTTCTGATCATGAAACATCACAGTTTCGCCTACTTATAAAGAGAAAAAAATCTTTGCAAAAAAGGCCGTTTTATAACTACTGCACGGGTCCCAACAAGCGGGAGCCCAAGGTAGATGAATCCAACTCCAGACCTTTATTTATCCTATTACTCACTTCAGTAACCTTTGCGAACCGACATGCATTGTGATCCAATTTAAATTAGGAATTCCCTTATTGCCTTTCAAATTTTATTTACCGACACATAGAACCTTCATGTTACCAATCTGAAGATTTCATTATACCTATGTGACTTCGTTTAAATTATTCAAATCGTGTTTTGTATCGAAAACGACATATTTTATCGATTTTTAAAACTTGGTAAGTCGGTAAAGAGAAAAGGATCCGATAAAAGGTCTGTCTCGAAATATACCTGTTGTGATTTTAATCATTACCGATATTATTTTTAAACCTATTCACATAATATTTTGCAAAGTGAATAAGGTGCTTACAAAGTCTCAAAGATGACTGTAAATAAAACATGCTACTATCTACTCGGTATTTGACTTTCACCCACATTGAGCACCCCCGAGGCCGTGTAAACTCTTTTCTTTTGAAGTTATCGTTTTCAAAGTATCTAAATAAATTTTACTTTCATAAAAGTTCGGTTATTTTATTCCTTTCTGTAGCTATCCTATCATCCTATATCATATCAGTGGCAAACTAAACGGAATTTAAAAGGGAACAGGTACATTCGATCAAAAATCATGATTATGACTTTTCTACTTATTTTTTGTATAACCACTTACAATATACCATCTTCTTCTCTCATATCCTTAGTTGAGAAGTATACAAAAGTTCCATTTCCAGGCCAATCTGGTACAGGCTGTGGCTCAAAACTGGCTACTGTCCCGTACTCTTCGGCGAGCCGCGCCAGGATGTACCGAGCCATCCACAGATCATCAGCGCCTCGAATACCTGGACTAGGCCCCACCTGTTCATGAACAAATAATAACAACTCACACTCATAACCTAAGACTAGGACTCCCCATTGTTGTGGGTACCATGGACACACAAGACCACAACACACACTACCAGACACGAAACGGAAATTTCAACTCATCATTCAAATCTCTGCTCCTCTGGGAACCGAAAACAGAACCCTCGCGCAGTGCCAAATGACAAAAAATGACAAAATTTATTTAATCAAGTTTTATTTTAGGTACTTCAACCAGAAAACTTGGTATTACGCAATAAAACAATTTTAAGACACACTGGGCGTCTGTCTGCTCATTACATAATTATATGTACTTAGGGATGCGACTTTTTTGGGCTCGATCGGTACTGCATTAATTACGGAAACGCATTAATTTTTTAAATAATTCATCAGTCATCATTCACGATTTTTCATCCTACATTACAATATTTCCGATAAATAATAAACACGCCCTTGTCGTTTATATCGTATCATCTTTCCACTAAAAAATACGATATAAAGTATCGACATTTTTTTTTGAAATTTGTTATATAAATATAATAAATATTGTGGGACAACTCACACATGGCTTTCTGATCTCAAAGTACCTAAGCTGTGAGCTTGTGTTAATGTAACCAGATAGCTGATAAACCTACATATATATTTTTAAATACATACTTATATAGATAATAACTGACACCCAGACACAGAACAAACACTTGTGCTCATCACACATATATTTGTCCTGGGTGGGAATCGAATCCGTACCTCCGGCGTAGTAGTTAGGGTCGCTAACCACTAGACCAACAGGCCAGTCAAAACAATCTAAAATTGTTTAAGTGTTGAATAAATAAATAAATAAATCTTAAGTTACATTGGTAAGTTAGACTGAACACCCAATAATATCATACGTGCATTGTATGTTGCTGTATCGATCCGCTCCAAATATTGACTGTATCGTATGCCCTCGATCCGCTATTTTTCTGCTATGTCTCACTTGAATCTCTTACTGAAATTACGCAACTAAAGGGGCATTCTTTTGTTCTTTTGTAATTGTTTACCTGTAAAACCAGCTTTGGACCACAAACTAAACTCAGCTAGTTTTGTCCAATCCGAAAGTAATGACAGTTCATTTAGTTTTAAAATACACTTTTAGGGCGTATGTAGATAGATCATATTATGTTTTATCAGATCTATGTTAAACAGATTAAATCCGTATGTTTCATTAAAATTTTATGAATTGGAGTGTTCCTCTCACGTACGACAGGTAAGGAGGAGAAACTGATGCATATCGTACATTAACCTTACTGAAATACGATAAATCTTTCAGCCGTAAGCCCTTTAAGAAAATTTCGCGGAAAGAATCACCACGTGGGCTCGTATACTGAACGCACAATAGGTACGTTTCCACGGCCGAAATGATTCAAAAGGAAGCTATAGAACACACGTAAAGGTAGTCGTATAATGAATAAATTATTACAGCAGTCATAATTCAATTCCTAAATGATAAAAGGCACGCACCTGAAAGTTCCATTGTGAGGGTGTTGTGCCGGGATTAATACCGTTAATGTGCACCCCGGCATAGAGGCAGCATCTGCAAAAAAATATTACAAATAGGTAACACCTAAAAGCTCATGAACCACAGATTGATTGCTTCCCCCGTGGTTTGAATTAACAATACCAACTTTGAAGTATTTAGCTAACGACCATTCAATGTTACAAAATTTAAGTTTTGTATATATTCAACTTCATTCATGAACACTCAAGGAAAAAATATTCGATTAATAGGACATAAGTAACTGCTCGCCTTTCTCTTTAACTAACATGTAAATACATTATTGTTACTAAAAAACTCAACTGGTCCAAAAATACCAACCAAAAAGGATCATAGCCAATAATAAAAAAGTACGACTTTTTCATATGCATTAAGTGTTATCAGGTAAGTGGCATCGATTATAAAGTCGTAATGTACAGTCGTGTTAAAAGTGGTTGATTCGACATTTCATAGTGAAAATTGTACCTAAAATGTACGAACGCAAATATATTCCCGAAGTCTTCCAAAAATGCAAAGCGATTTTACCTGTAAAACGCTTCCATTAAATCTCTAGCGACAATTTTGTTGGCACCAATTGCGCAGTAGTAGGGTCCGGGAGGGGCGGGAAAGCCTCCGGGGGGCCAGCCGAGCGGCCTCCCATCCGTCGTTGTCAAAAAGAACTCTTGATTAAATCCGAACCACGGCTCTTCCACCTCGCCCTTCTCGCACAGCATGACACAACCCTTCCGATGGTTCGTTGCTGAATGCAAATAGGAAGCAAGTTAGTAGCTACCTAGCTACGTATAAATATATCGTTTAAGGGATTCTGCGGCTAGTGATTACGGCGCATTTTCGATTTGAATTTCCCGATGTTCGCTTCGGTGAATATTCAAATTGAACTGACTTAGGTATGAAAACATTTTGCAATATATTATAATGTGCCCTCGGCACGTGTTTTCTGATCAAAAATGTCATGAAGCGAAACATTTTTAAAAACGTAAAAATTTAAGCATGGGCTTAATTCGAAAGTTGTAAGGTTGCAACAAACTTTGGCAATTTATGAGAAAAAGAGACTGTTTAAATAACAGTTTCGTTTAGTATAGCTTTTCTTAAAATCTCTTTGCCTCACTCTTTGGTAAGAAAACAATAGGCTTAAGCAGCTTAACCACTTATTCGTTATATATTACAATAGAATTCTATTTGCCTAAATTTTTATTTTGCTAATATTTTGTCTTTTCGATATTGGGAGACAGATATATTTTTGCTATATTACTGCAATAAACTACAATCCTATATTTTAGGTCTTCAAAAAAATGGTATTCTTTAAAATTCTGCTGAAAAATTCATAAAGAAACCATTAAAGCTCTCTGTTGAATTCAAAACATGCGGAACCTTTTGTTACCTACTAATTTTTTAGGAGTTTTGGAATGCAAATGGAACTGACGTGGTTTTAAAATAACTGAAGATTTTTATAAAATAACTAGCTGATCCCGCAAACGTTGTTTTGCTATATGTATAAGATGAAGATCAAACTCAAATATAACATTAAGATAGAAATTAAAAATTAAATAAATCTTTAAAAAAACTAACGGGTTGGCTGATAATTGTACTGATACGTGTCAGCCAGAACTAATATGTGATTGCCGCGTCTGAAGGGATCATGATAAATCACTTCGGGGAAGATAAACGTGTCGGAGTTGTCCGGATTAGCCTGCGCCGTGTTGCTGCCATCGAAGTACCAAATGGGGAGATCTGTAACAATACAGCTATTAAATTAAGATATACATAGGTATTCATTAAGAAGTACACGCTTCACAAATGTATGGAAGAAATCTAACAGGTGTGTTACCTACTATTAAGAAGTACGGTTCACAAATTTATAGAATATAAATCCAAGAGGTGTGTTACACGTTATTTTAGACATAGGTAGACAATTATTGTAGTTGTTGTTTACAAGTTGTTGCAGGGTATCTGATGATAAGAGCCACTGCAGCTCATATAGGAGGATTAAGACTATCGCATAAATGGCCTTAAAAAGTGGTCACTTAAAAAGTTTGAAGATCCCTTTCTTTCGCTCTTGTTTATATAATCTGAATTTGATTAAATCACAAGTGGTGATAATTCAGGAGCTAAGAATTCGGTCCCTTACTAGGTACTTGTCTAAGTTATGTGCGTTTTACAAACTAAATATCACCTGCTGTTAACGGTGAATGGAAACATGAAGTCCACCAACCCACATTAGGCCAGCGTGGTGGACTAAAATCTACACAATCTGACCGTGAAGTGGGTCACTGGGTTTCAGACAAGTTAAAGTGGGAAAGGAAACTAATTTACAATGTAGAATAGTAAATGAAATAAAATCTGTGTTTTTACTCGTATTAAGATAAATGTTAAGACGTTTGATAAATAGGCAGAAAATGAAGGAATAAATAAAGTGAAGGGTGAATGTCTGAATTGTCAAATTTAATTTGAAGCTAAATCACTCGATTATTTAGACTATTTTAGATGGCGTGCTACATTTCGTCAACGTCGCTTCTGCTATAAATGCCTAATAAATCTCGGAAAAGGTCTCTGAAATTGGGCTGGTAGTTTTGACATAGAGCTAAACTTAGCCTGATAAAATTATTGGTTTCCATGTAAAATGAGTAACAAACCTCTAAAAAGGTGTAAGTCCTATGCAGTACCCAGTATTGGGTTCTCTTGAGAATAATAAAGGTCGCCTCAAATGAAGAAGACAATCACAGCGCGCCGACCGAAACACAAGATTTTACGGCGGCTTAAGAGAAAGATTTTGAGGTAGCTTCCTGAGTAAGCTACAATGGCTCTTTAACTGGTGATGTTTTACACAACTAAACCAATGAAAAAACCTCCACGGTAGTCCACAGTACCTACTTGGTTATCATCGCCTGAGAATTCATACCATCTCAAATATGTATAACCAGTAGGAAATTTTATATGAATAGATTACGTCTGTAGAATATAAAGTGTACAAAACACAATACTTTTCAGTTTTGTTACAATTAATAACGGCAACGAAGCAAGATGGCTTCGAGCTACTACTAATATTATTTTTCTACGTTTCGTGATCGCCACATTCGCCACTTCCAATCGGTGCTGCCCGAGGGTCAACAAAAAGTAATATTGATTTGTTTCACTTGACTCAGTTGGGCTGAATGGTACTAAAGCTATACTAAAAAAATAAAAATCTTACAAAGGAAGTGTCGTACATTTTTGAAGTAGCCACACCACTTTCTTTTACGACGTTGTCGATGTTAAATTTTTGCAAGCTCAGTGGCTCAAAAACATGATATCTTCATCAATAAGTACAAGAGACAAGAGGATTATCTTCTATAATAAATAGAACAAAGACATATTTCTTGTAATACACCCCAAAACGTAAACAATTGAATCCTGGAATAATGAAGTGATTTTCGGAACACATGAAAGACGGTAAATATGAAAGATAATTCATAAAATATACACAACAAATTACCTAACGAATTCCTTATAATTGAGGTAAATCACATGTAAATCATAAATGTCAAACAAAGCCGTTTGTTATTTTCACTCAACATCAAATAACAAACACAATGTAACAATAATCCTATATTAGCCGTCAGCAATTTGATTGCCAATCCAGAGCAATTTGTAGATCACTTTATAATTTATCTCGAAGGTAACAGAGATCAACAGCCGGGTAATAATTAATTCGCCCGGCGTATGCTGACAGAAAACAAGTACTATTTGTGTACTTGTTACATATCTAAATTATTTTCCCTTACGAATTATACCAAAACAAGTTGTTCAGTCATCAATGAAAACATAATAAATGGCGTCACGGTGAGGTATGGCCCTAAGGTATACTCGTAATTTATGTCATTTCTATAAGTAACCTTTGTGCGTTTTGGGTAAGAAGTCGAAGGTCCTGTCTTTGGAGCGCAGATTAATGCCGCTGCCGTCCACCCACACGTAGCTGGCGAGGATCGCTTCGCATGGGACTTCCAAATCCTCGTACTTGCGCATTGCAGCTTTGTTTAAGAGGATCGGTACGGAATTCATCTTGAAGTCTGGAAATGACGTACTTAATTACTTTAGTAGTGTACTTTGAAGAAAAACTTTACGTCGTTTTTATAAAAGGTAGAGATACTGAGATTTTTCTCAGCAATGTGCTAAATACAAACTGGAGTCCATTTTTGGAAATTGTTTAAATGAGTTATAGAGCCAGCACCAAAATAAATCTCTATATTTTTAATCTTTGCCCTACATATTTTTTTCACATACCTACGTTATTTATATGGTACAAAACAAGGGTGCCTCTGTTATGAACTTACATCAACAATCAAGTTACACAAGCCTACGATTTTGCATGACAACGTGCTATGACGACGTAAGCGTGGCTACAACGCTTTTTTAACAGACTGCTTGTTTAGGTGGTAGAGCCATAGTAGCTCACCCGGGGAAGACCACTCAACATCAGGTGGCCTTCGTGCCCGTTTTTTACTTAATTATTATAAAAAAATATTTCTTAATATCGACGTGATGGTGAAATGGTTCTGGCGGAGTAGAAAGGACAGTTTTGGTTTTAATGCAATAATTAAAATCTTTCCTATTCAAATTGGGTGTTTGTGGATGTAATGCAATCTAAAATTCACTAAAATGTACATTGTAGTTACCACTTAACATCGGGTGGCCTGCAATGCTTGCATGGCATTACCAGCGTTACATGTAATGTTAACAATGTTTTTAACATTAATTACACCGATAACCCCTAATGGTAAAGTGATGTTGCTGATTATATGACATTTCATAAATCTTTCTAAATGGGGAGTCCCTCGCCCATCCATGGGTCATTATGAGTTGTTTTTAAAGTAATTAGTTAAATGAAACCGCCTTTATGTGTACCAATTCATTTCACGTACGAGTATCGTTAAAATAACATATGAAATTAGGCGCACTAATATTTTTTAGTTCCTTCCGCTGAAATAAAAATACAAAGCATGGACAATTTTGTTACATAGACAAATTTGGAAAGTAATAACATTGTAATATAGTAAGCTCAAAATTCCTTAGTTGACTGGTCTTTTAATCGCGATCGTATATAACAAAATGCAACAATTCCAATGCCGATTTATTTCACTTTACTATACTATATCACTAACCTAAAAAGGCATTCTTATAGTATTAAGGCTTAAATATTTGATGTCTTTCGAAATTTGTACGAAAGTTTATTGTTCTCCTTCATACATATATAGATAGTGACATTCTTTGTACAATAATTGGTCAATCCAATCTTAATTCCAATTTTAACGCAATTGCGTTCAAGAGTACCAAATCATGTGACGGTTCAGATTGGATCGGAATCGGATTGGTATTGAATTGCAATTGAGATTTTTTATAGAGTAACGCCACGGATTTAGGTCAAGGAAGAGGTTCCGATAGTATTAAATATGCAAATTATTCATTATGCAAATTAAAAACACGATCAATCACTAAAATTAGTCCCTTGGTTTTGCTATTAAAAGTTTCTTTAAAAGCAAAACCTTTAAAAGTTTTGCGTGCGGCTTGTTTCTCCATTAAAGTATCCTTTCCATTAGGTATAATTATCATTATTAATTTATATTTTGATGCGTCCAAATTATTTTATTGTATGGGGCATTCGTAACAACTTCGTATTGTTTTAATAAAAAATGTACATTATTGAAATTACTTAAATCTGGCATCAATACCTATCTAAGTCTTATTTATTTTTTAGCCAAAACTTTGAAATGAAATCTTGCAGTTAATTTATTTCACTTATTCTTATTACATTTTCTGTTTATTTTCAGGAATTAGTAGACATTTTGCTTTCTTGTTTCGTGCTTAGCGACAGAAACAAAGGATAAACTTGGTTATTATTACGTAGAAATGAGTCCTAAAAAGCACCTAAGTGGAAATTATTTCAAACATTAAATTGTATCACGTTTATTACAGAGGCGCGTCCGTCAATCTTTACGGCCATCTTACTATACTTATAGCCACCCTAAGCTTTATGAGCTATTACCCTCATACTATTTGTGTTTACACTGATTGAACTCCTAATAGAATATTGATTAAACTATTAATATCAGGGGACCCCCTAGGGTTTGTCCGTTTATTTAAGTACACTTTTGGCAACCATAAACCGAACGCGACCCTAGTAAGTGGTAGAAATAATGCCTGGAAGAAGTATCTTCTGCCTCTCTTCGTATTGTTTGTTTGTATTGAATAGGCTTCGAAACTACTGGAAAATTCTTTCACCAATAGAATGCTATATTCAGTTTGAGTAACAGAGGCTATATTAGATTTTCAAAAATATTTGGGTTCCTTTCGAAAACTAAAAAAGGTAAAAAAATACCGTAGTTAGAATCTAGACTACTTTATAAGTAGTTACCTAAGTATTTATTTTTATGTAATTATTAAAATCGGGCTTTTCATTCAAAATATAATATGAGTAATAATCAAATGTGAGTATTATATAATAAAATAATTTTTACAACTATTAAAACTAAAGCCAAACCAAAACTACTGAGTCTACAAGGCTAAATTCATCCATGATCCATTAAAAACAGAATTTTAACTTTAAGGGTACAGACAGGGTAAGAGTATCGTTGCATGAGGATTCAAGTTACGTTAGGAATATTATTTATCATTTTTATAGGCATCCGCTACGATTTTTGGAAATTTTGATTTTTAGTGAAATTTAGGAAACTTTGTAAAGCTAACTAGAAGTAGGTTGGATATACACTCTAAATTAAGGACAGGGCGATGCCTGCCGGGTCGCCTAGTTAATTATAATCCACCGTAAAGCAACATGTTCATTCTTCAAGTCTTGCCAGAATTCTCCAATCCAATCGAAACAGTTTAGACAAATGATTCGCCTAGCGAGTGAATTTTGTCTGATGCTTTGGTTCTATTCAAGGTTGGTTGGGTTAAAACCCAAAATCTGTGAAAGCTGTGAAATGATAAACTATATTTGAATTTACCTTATTCGAGAACTGAATAATATAAATGACACTGTTATAATTTTAAATATAATTTTGAGTCTCTGAAAATTGGAAATAACCCCAAGATTACGTATAATTTATATGAATGACGTTTTATAAATGACAGTAAATATTTCTTTTTCATATAGATAATACTTTACGTAAATAAGGTTCCTCTGATATATCCTTAAACTGATTGCAACATGTTTTTATTTTATCTTTAAAACATTTGTTTGATAGGTGGCTACCTCAAACAAGTTGACATTTCTTTGACAATAATTTGCTACCTATAATTGAAATTTTTGAAACAATAATCTTAAAGTGAATAAAATACTAGACATTAAAATATAAATGCAAAGTATAAAGTCAATATAGCAACCTAAAATCATAACATGCTTATTAATTTGATAACTACTTTTCTGTGACACATTATTAATCAGTGAAATTCATTAAGTAATGGATTACAATATAGCTTTTTCGTTTATGTTACTTTTCAACATATCAATATTATCGTTTTCTCAGAATGGACTCACAGCGGCAAAGATTATTAATAGAAAAAATAATTCCCTTGCACACGACTGGACCCAAAATTTTAAAACAAGATTATTGAATACAACTCTAAAACGGAGCTCTTCAACAATACCCTCTCAACTCAAAACTAGTAAGAGGTGGCAAATAGGAAGAGTGACCAAAAGACAATATGAAATTATTAATTTACTGTGGCAAAAGACAAAGATTTTCGTTGATCTGAATTACTCTAATTCAACTTGCAAAGCTACTACTACACATGTAACGACAGATTCCAAAAAAAAATTGCCCTTGCTCTCTACGCACAATTATTCAAAATCTTCAGTTTTCAGAGCAAAACTGCCTTCATCAACACCGAGTTACATAGAATTTTACTATTCAGATTACGGAGATGATAGTGAAAATACTAAATCACCTCCTAATCTTATTTTGGGAAAGCTTAAAAACAATGCTAGATCCATAAGGAAAAACTCATCGCCGTCATCGTTACTAGGAATTCGTGTCAACGCTGGTCCTTATACACGATACTATACCAAATCCCGTCAGGAAAAATCAATTCATAATAGTTGCCAAAGTAATACAGTTGTGACCACTCTCAAAAGATCTTCATACGAAAATTATATTACCAAAAGTCCATTACCAGATAAATGGAAATCAATACAAGGAAACGATTACCAATCATATAGTTTTGCATTGCAACAGAAACTTAACATCGTTCCTATTGATATGCTTGTTAGTACGGTGAGTAAACGAAATTCAAATGAATCATTAACCACAAATTATAAGTTATCTCTTGATTTATATCCGAATAATTTAATATATGGTAAAAACTACAACATTCAAGATTCGTGGATCTCTGTTAATAAATCGACAGTATACGACAAAGTAAAATTCTTTGAAATATATGACAGTAATACCCCTGAACATCATCATAATTATAATAAAATCAACATAAGTAAAAAGGTCGACGATAGAGACATTAAAAAAACAGGAAGCATTCGTGATAATAATCAAATACTTTTACAATATTATGTAAATACAGACACTGGGTACCAACATGGCCAGAATGAAACAAGAAGAGACATAAAGAAACATATTATTCAGGATTTTAATATTAAAGAAAAAAAGGCTTTTACATTTTTTAACAGGAATGATTTCAAAATATCGTCACGTAAAAACGAACCCAAAAGCAGTCCCTTTCAAAAGCAGTCCAATGGAAGTCGAATCGCGGTTTGGACTGAATACCCGTTTGTAGCTGTTTACATTTATGAACCTTTGCCAGTAAGTAAACACTGAAACACTCAATCGTGAGATTTTTTTATTACAATTTGAATCAGTTATATCTACCATAATAATTAACTGAAGGATGATAGAAAGGTATGACAATGTGTGAAATTCAGTTCATTAAAGAGTTCCATCGTTGTATTAAGTTTACTCCGTAAGCACTAATACCTACTAGATCAAACAGAAGGCGTTTCAATAACTTCAAATAAAATCTAAAACTAGGGCACGCTGACCATAAAGCTAGCCAAGTCTGAAGTAGGTGGACAAACAATTACGTGTAGGAAGCCTCAATATGTAACCAAACATTTTATTTATCCTCCTCCATCCAAAGAGACAGTTATGAAACTTCTTTAGTATATTATTGGATACCCTGAATTTCCAGGCCGCAATATCAGATTTTTTCCTTTTCCACGTGTCCATTTTTCTATCAATATGTTTATAATCAGGTACGGTGTGACGCTGCAAGCATCAGTCCACATTGGCTTGTAGCAGCTGCATCATGTCTCTCCCGTTATCAAAGAGAGCTTCATGGAGGCAGCCTGTCAGCTTTCGTCATCTTTTGTGGTGATAGCTGGAGACATCCGCAAAGAATAACTTATGTGAAGCGCACCGTGATTCACCCACGATATCATCCAAAAGATAGAATGCGGCGTCAACTGTACAATGCTGGTGAGTTGCTTTATATCTTAAGCTCCTGTAGTTTATGAGCGAGAATCGTGGATTTACCATAATATACTGATAATTTATTACGTATAATTAGTCAGTTACCTGATCGGAAACGCATTTCCCGTTGAGGTAATTGATCGAAGCACGCATCGTCCCGTGTTTAATTAATGTAAATTAGAAACGATGGAAAAGTAAAGCTAGAGCCACACCTCGGGCGGGGCCAGTGAACTTGTTTTATTTAAATACAAGCTTCTATCTTTCTGAGAATACACTTAATCCAGTTCTTCTTCTGTTGCAAGGTGACACCAATGCCCACCATATAAAAAGTCAATCCTAAAAGTAAATGTCTATAAAATGACATACATATTATACACTAATAAGCCTTTAAAAGGTTTTAAACAACTTCATAAACTCTCAAATATTTAGCACGATTTGAAAATGTTAGGGATGATTTGGTAATTTTACATACATATTAACGACATTGCAAATTGTAATGATTCCAAAAAGGTTTTCATTAAAATTTTAAAGATATATAAAATGTATATTGTAAATCAACATCAGGGAGTATTTACATCCTGTATATTGTATAGTAACTAGAACCTAATATTTCCAAAAAGCAATCACCAGAAATATCAAATGTTTTTTTTAACTATGCAATAAATGAAACATTAACAATGCATCCGCCCATCGTTCTACGTCATAAATTACGTCCATTAATATTTCACAGAAAATTAATTTGTCTTCAAGTGATAGTCATATTATTGGGCGGGGCTATCACCGGTCTTGTGTGTGTTTGTGTATGTCGTGTATTCGTCTTAACATGTGTAATTAAAAGTATTCTAAACAGTCTTTAAAAAATTTAAATCTTCCAAAAATTCTAGTCTTTCAACCTTCTAAGAATCTATTTAAAAATGATTTAAATTTGAATACTATTATGTAATCTACTTTGAGAGGCTGGGCATGCAGACTGCTTGAAAAGCACACCAGTATGCTCCGAATGCACATCCTATGAAAGGCATACTTCGGTAACAACAGATACAATACTTTAGGTGCTTTTCAATATATTTCGGCAAACTTACACCAGGACCTGATGGCCTGATATAGTTATCTATTTCTTTAGCATAAAATATAATTATACATTTTATTTCTGTTTTAGGCGTAATTCAAGTAGCGAATTCAATGTCAAACACTTGTGGCGGCTGGGCACCAGTTTCCTTGATGTCCCACCAATTTTCCTCTGGTCTGGAGGGTTCTATTGCCACGGCCGTCGGGTGGGGTTTAGACAGGTATTGTATAATGGTCCTTAACTTCTATGATTAAGTAATTCTTGTTCGTCATTTAGCTTCCTTAAGTGTAAAAATACAATTGATAGTATAGAATAAATATTACCGTTTACAAGGATGACTGTTTATTATTTAATTTTTTTTAATTTTGTTGGATAAATATAGATTACCTGGTGTAACATAATTAATATTCTTAATCAAATTCTAAAATCCAAGCGAAATTAATCTCTTACAAAATATCTTGTTGTTTATTAAAGATAATGTTTTGTCAGTTAACAACCAGCATTCTTAATTTACACATTTTATTAAAACGTTAACAAGGGAACTACCTAATTGTCAGTAATAATAAAATATGTAGATATCTTCTGTCAACAGATATGAAAAACTTTACACTGCAATGGAAATCCCAAGTCATTCTTTGATGGCGTATGAAAGCCTCGTGTATTCTGAATCGTGCCCAGGAAATTTAAGAGAATATAGGTAGATATGTAATTGTAATAAATATTTTTTAACCAATAAGTACTTGCCATAATCAGTAAAACTGTAGTTATTTCACCAGATAGGTTGATAAAGGGTCTCTATTATTAATAGGGATGAATTGATTAATTTTTTATGTTTTGTCGTTATACATACTTATCGTATTATGCAAAGAATTAAAATGAAGTAATACTTTCGAACATTTAATTTAATTAGTGATTATAAATAATATTTTATAATTTAGCGCTCGAAAAGCTTTGGATGAAGATGGAACAACAAATTTGTATTGTCTGTCGTTACCGCCTTATGTATCGGAAGAGAATGATACAGTCCATGGAGCTCTACTGTTGATTGGAGGCAAATTGCTAGCTCTATATTTACAGGTAGGCTGTGAAATACTTACACTGTTAAATGATTTTATTTTATATTTAAACTTCATCCGCCGTAATAAAAATGCATTCTCTACCACTCAGCTCTGCTACGTAGATTATAGAATGCTGTTCAAGTTTTGAAGTTTCTGTGGAAATTTTGATTTTAATATCTATTGTTACTGTCTTCAAAAAAGGAAGTTATTCAACACGTATGTATGTAATATTAACGGAACTGCATCATATTTACATACATTTGAGAACCTTTTTTGTGAACTCTCAGGCATGCTGGTTTCCTCACGATGTTTTCCTTCACCGCAACAGCTGACCTGCTGTTATTTAATTTTATAAAGCGCACATCACTTTTTACCAAGTCATTGGTTTGAGCCCCTGAGATTCGAACCCGGACCCCTCGATTGAAGGTCGAATTCAAAGCCACTGGGCTATCACCGCTCTTTATATTTATTTATGTTGGACTGGTCTATTATAGTATTTATAGAAGAAAAATAGGGTTTGTTGATAGAAGGGTGAAAATTCTATCACCAACCCCTATTTATAAATAGTCGATTTTCAACGCTCGATAACTTATATGACAAAACAACGTTTGCGGGGTCAGCTAGTATTATATATATAAAATTCTCATGTCACAGTTTTAGTTACCATATTCCTCCAAAACGGCTTGACCGAAGTTTATCTTTCTTCTCCCGGGAGTAGCGTGTATAGTGAGAGGTTGTTTTCTGAAGCTGGTATCATTTACGATGAAAAGCGTAATCGTTTGCTACCATCAAATGCTGAAAAGCTTGTTTTTATCCATCACAACTTACCGTTGATTAATTTTACTTATTAAAATATTGTAATTTGGTAATAAATACAACTCTTGAGTAATATGATGTGTCTTTTTTGTCCACAGTTTGGCCACTTTTTAGGCCAAAAAAAGTGGCCGAATAGGCCGAATACCGAATAGTAGCCGAATATTCGTGGCACCTCTAATATTCACTAGGTCTGAGAATCGGCTACTATCTATTTTTCATACCCCTAAGTGATATTATAGTAATATTTTGAATAAGAACTTTCACTTCTTGTAATGGAGGAGATTCGAACCTTAAGAGTGGGTCGCTAATTATTTACAAAGACAAAGAGAAAACGTTCATTAGCACAAATATAGGTATGGTGTTCTTACAAATGTTTGATAAATCTATATTTACGATTTTCAGGCATGCAAATATTGTGAGGAGACTCGTATATAGTAACCAAATGAATGTTAACAAGTAACTTAAGTAAATATTTTAATATTATTTTAGTTTTATTATTTCTCATAGGTACACTACTTTACATGTAGTGTTTAAAATTTATTTATTCATTTGTTTAGTTAGCAGACGGCATCTTCAAGTTAAAAGTATTCATCGTATACACTATAATATTATTACGAGTATATGATAGGCATTTCGTTGTTTCACTCAGGAAGAGCGCCGTCCGTGGGGCCTGCAGTCAGCGCAGTACACAGGCGTGTGGCGACTCATGCCTTGGATCGCGGAAACAGCCCGAGAACCAGAAGACTACCTATTTCAGTCGCAAATATAACGAAGTCTTCACAAATAAAACGAATATAGAAATAAATTATGACAATTTTATTTTATTTTTCGATTTTTCCTAGTTTTGCACGCAAGAGTCCATCCATCCAACATCCATCCTCACAAACTTTCGCATTTATAACAGTAGTAAGATAAGATAACGTACTATGGAATAGCGAACCCAGTATGCCAGAACGATTATTCACAGACATCTTAAAAGACGTATTAGCATAAATCGATATTCTCATCACTTTGAAGTAGCACTTTCTTTAGGTAGACCAACCTATTTATATTAATGACTATCACTGTAAATCATTTCTTTATAAACATATATTTCTGTCCTTATAGTAATAGTAAATATTAATAAAAGTCCTAGTCGCAATGTAGAGACGTAACAGTAATTTATTGAGAGTAATTCTGTAAGATGTTTTGAGGCATAAATGAAGGTCGTAAATTAAGTCAATATTTTGGAAATTAATAAAATAAATCAGTAACCTTTACTTGTAATAACTTTTTTCAAATAGGAGGGAAGTGCTTTTTATACTTTAATGTAATGGTTAAACGAGATTACACAATTTTCGTTAGCTTTGATCTTAAGTCTTTTTAACTGACTTCAAAAAATTTGAAGATTCTCGGGTCCCCCTGATTCATCTGTTTTTAAGAGTGAAAAAATAAAACTCTGATTAAAAACTAGAGAGTCTTTTTATATCAATAACTATCAGTACTAAAATTATGTTAAATAGAATACCTATTATAGATGATAAATAAAATCATAGGCTAAACATCATTGATTACAAACATTTTTTTCATATCGGTATGCGATGCGATTCAATATGCTATGAAGCATTAAGCTCACCTTTTGTACTTTTTAGCAATAAAGGATAAATATAAGTTACAAGTATGAGAAAAAATGTGTGAGAAATGTACAAACTAATTTGATTATTAGTTTCAGCAAATAAACTCAATATGAACAGCATTATAAAAAGCTAATAGCAATAATAAAGAAAACTACAAGACTGTGTCAAAATAGAGAGGAATGTGTAAAGACCCAATAAAAGCACTAATTACTTTCGTAATCATTGATTGGCCGACAAGATTTATATTTAAGATTTTATTTTTTGGTCCTTTTCACCCATTAAAAAAGATTGTTTGTTTGTTTTTAATTTGTAACGGATTAGTTAGTTCTGAAAATTCATTTTTCCCAAAACCATGGATAAATGGGTCAGTGGACAAAAACTACAAAAATATGCAATCAATGGACGTCTGCAATAGGTTTTAATGGACTTCGCCCTCCAGTTACTGAACATTTTGTTAACAGAACATACATCCGTCCATGTGCGTCAATCATCGAAGTATTTGCTGTTCATGACGTCATGCATCCAGGACACATAGCCCGCTGTTCGGGTGTATATCCCGTATTTCCCACGCTTACCGCATCCGTCCCCGAAGCTAGTGATTCCCTGTAAGTAAAAGTGTGATTTCAAAAATGGTTCAGAATAATAACGGTATGGCTTAAAGTATGCTTTTTTTAGTACAGTGACCTTTTTAGTACTCTCTGGTACAATATGGTACAATAGGTACAGTGTATAACACAGTTTCTACCCCGAGGTGCTACTACCTACTAATTACTAGTAAGTATCTAGACTTGACTAGTGTGTACACTTCATTTAAATTCAAGTGATGAGTCCGTGTTTGTACAGGTGTTGAAAACCATTAATCTGGCTTCGATTGATTTACCTAAAACTATTTTACAACTGACAGTGAGAAAACCATTTGGAATCCACAAACCCACAACTTAAGACCACTCTGTAAGGATTGAAATAAATTTTTAAATATTTAATTTATTCTTCACAATCGTTTCACTCTTGGCAGAGCGGTCGTAGTCGTCATGTAGTCGCATTTGTGGCAGATGTAATTCTCCTCACAATCTCTCTTATGATATGTTTAAACTACCTATTTTATTTTAATCACCAGTAAAGTCAAGGTGCGCTAAAATTCAATGATCAAAACTGGAAACAATGTAGTCTGTCCTTTTCAAAATTACCCGTATCAGACGACATATTGGAAAAATGGAATATGCGACGTGATGTGTAAAATCAATGCATACAACGTATTCACGATTCGTATCACGGAAATTCATACCACAGCCGGACCGCGCCGTAAAAAGGTAAGGCGAAAAAATATAACCACAATAAAGTTCAATAAATAACTATGTAAGTATAATAGAGCAGCGTGGTGAAGTATTCTGCTGGCCTGCCTCCTGTTTTAGGGAGAGATTAAGGCCGTGTTCTTATTGACTGCCATAACCGACCGACCAAAAAACGCAACAGAATTTCTGTATGAAGGTTTCTGTATAAAGCTGTCCAAATTGAAATGACGTTGTCGTACAAGCAACTATTGCGAGTGGACAGCAATTGGGACACGGGGTCGCACTCAATAATATTACATAGAAAGTCTTGCAGCAAAACACGTTATTTTTAATTTCAGTGGGGTTCTTGATTCAATTTAAGAATTTGATGTACTCCTCTTACTGAAAAAATTATCCTGTTTTGACGTGGGTTAAAATTATCTACGTTCAAAAATTCACATAAAATATACACTCGTCGCGTAATATAACACGCATGAGACACAATGTTACTCGTAAGTGTAATATTTCTTTTTTCATTGCCAGAACATGACTACTCATGCGAAGCCTATTTACGCCGACGACTAACAAATATTGGATATAAAATTTGAAATTACTTACTTCTAAAAGATAAATAATATAGACTAACTGAAAAATATCGATATCAATTTATTTATAAAACGACTATTACCGCCATTCCATACTTTATTTCTACCTATATTTTACCTTCGATTTAACCTGACATAGACTCCAGAGTAATAAATTTCTGAATCATCAACACCTTAAAATGTATCATTGGTTAATATCACAATGCAACTTATTTGCTGAATTAAAGAGGCATACAAGATCACTTACTTTTTATACAGTCAATTATTTTGCAATCGTGCAGGCCCTACGTGGCCTCTGCAACAGGGTGGTGTGAGATAAAGGCCCTGGGAAAGGTACAAAAGCTCTACCACTAAAAACCTTTCCGATCCACCGGTACGTAAAAAGAATAATATCTAACTGTCAGTAAACAGTACCTGTAAGTAATAGCGCATACTGCGGTCCCGGCACAGCAGCGGGCCCCCCGAGTCCCCAGCACAGGAGTCCCGATGACCGCGACCAGCGCACACCATGTTGTCCGTGATAGCGTACTGCCAGTACGAGCGACGGCACACCCCTTGTTGGATTGTCGATACCTGGAAATCGTCATTAAAAAATAGATTTTTCAATGAGGAGTTGGCTGAATTCCATTACACTCCAGCCAGGTAAAAGACCAGCTGGCAAAACAAACAAAAAAAATTCTCGAAAAATATCTACCAGACCCCTACCACCCACGTACTACCTACTACCCCCTATTTAATATATTACATAAACACAAAACTTATTAATATTATATTTTAAAGAAGCAGCAACGAGCCAGAAAGGCCATAAAAAATATGGATATTTTTAACGTTAAACTTTACCAAAGTATCTTTATTTCTTAAATTCTTTACCAAAAGCATTATACGCTACAATCAAGTACCAAAACAATTATATATTGAAAGCAACGATTAATTAACAAACGATCATTATCGCTCAACAAGATTAAATCAAAATCAGCGTTTCAATTCAGATGATGATAATATCACATCATTATCTGGAATTTGCAGCGCTTGCTTTGTGACACCTGTACGTTGCTGTTAAAGTGGCCAGCTAGTCTTGTTCAGCTTATTGTTATTTAATTAATAACTTTAATAACCATTAAGTCTCTACAAATAGTTGTATTCATATCTACGGCAGCGTAGCAGACACAAAAATAGTTTTTCACATAATTTACACATAGGCTACCGTACGCAAGCGGAGTGTGTCCGCGCAGACATGTCAGCCTGACATTTGTCTGTGACGACGAGAATTATACCCCTTTCACATTAGTCCTGTCTAGCATTCGAATCCAGCGCTGGAATGCCACTGGAATAATGTGAACCTGCACTGGAATGTATGGTACAGTCTAGTGATCAATCCAGTACAGTTGACTGGAATGACGGTCTATTTTTCAATTCCGTACGCCCATTCCTGCGCCACTAGAATAGTGTGAACGACCAATCTAGTCGATTACACGTTGCACAGTGTCTACACATTGTTGTTTTTTTCGAAAAAATCCTGACAATAAACTTAACTGTTGTTACTTTGAATATTGTTTGAAATTAATGTAACAACGACGGGAATAATGTAGACGATACGACCCAGTTCAGTACTTGACTGTATTGACTCGCTGGATTACTGGACTGGAATCGTGTGAACCGGGCAAAGTTCATTTTTGTTTGGCTCGATCTAGCTTTCCTAGCGACGTATGTCAATGGCAGGCCTGACGGTGTCGGTGATTTTTTTGCCTGGCAGGATCATCCACCGTTCGCTACGTGATGTTAGATATGCATAGAACTTTAATTAACTTTGAGTAGAGCGCAATATCCATACCTGAGCTTCATGCAGTACTCTAGTGCCGTGTACATCTGTGGCTTTTTTCTTTCCCCACCCGAGTATGACGCACGTTGTGTACGGCGGTAGAGTATGGTACGGTTGCGGCAGACATGCTAATCCGTGCCCGAGGTCTGGTCGAGCTGGTGATGGCAACCTTTGAATGCATTGAAGATTAATAATATTATTTAATCAATATAAGATAAAAATAGTTTAGGTAGGTATTAAAATAATGTACCTACTGTACTACTATGGACGGGCAAGTTTATGAAAGGGTTTGGTCATCCACAACACGGGTGTTGAACCAATGTTCTATGATGTCTTATTTTCTTACTATATTTTTATGTATCAAAAATGAATACATAGTAATAACTATAACCTGCGACGCCTACGAATTTTTTATAGTGCAGCAGAGCTTAAAATTTTCTAATAGACATTCCCTGAAAAACATTGTTACAGTCTGGGTTAAAAATAAAGAGAGTCGATATATTTTTTCCGCAATCGTTGCTCTATTTCTGTAAAACCAAAATAATGCATCAATTCAAGATCAAATACTATTATGTACCTACATTATCTATAGTTTGTATGTATTCTACTAAAATAGGTATAATCTTCAATACAGGTTACTACTTTGTAACTCAAACCATAATGAAAACATTGCAAACTTTTTACGAAAATTTCAACGTCATATACTGAATACCACATTTCTTTAATGTACAATTGTACATAGATGCAACATACGTATATGTACACTCCTATTATTTATCCATGGCATAGTATCCCTTACATAAGTTAGGTACCACATACACTTGTATTAGTTACAAAGTCAATCTCGGAATTGATTTTTTCGTTTTTGTTGTAACCCTAACTACTTTTCTCTTTGTGCTTTCGATGTATCATCGATCAAAACGGCCATCCTTTCCCACTTCAGCCAAGACTTACACAGTGTCACATTACAACAATAAATATTGCCTGCTTTCTACAGTTCCGTAATCTAGTGGCAATAATTGAAACCCTTACAATTTGAACGTATCCATCCATCTATCCGTATGTGATATCTCAATTATTCGTTATTTTTTTATTATATTTTTCTGAAATATATTTTATTTCTATAAAGCATTAGAGATTTGCCTACATATTTATAATTAAGGGATTCATGTAAAATTCATGCTTACTCGCACCACTTTGTTGTGTGGGCAATGAGTAAGTTTAAAATGGGAGATAATCTTCTAAATATATTTTCATCCCATCTATTCCAAAAGTACGACTTTGCTCCCCTTTAAGTGCGCCCAAAGTTGGTGTTTTTATTAAGAAACTTTTAGCGGGCAGGAAGGAGCTTTTCCTCCCTTTTTATAAGTTTCAAGTTCAAAAAGTGTGCGGCAATTAACTTTTCCGCACACTTTTTGAATTTGGAACGCAAAATATTGTTTGAATACCTAAAGACGAAGGAACTACAGAACTACAGCCCGCGTACTTGTCTATTTTTACGGATTGTTAGAAATGAGCCAGATTTGGACGTTATTGCAAACACGCAGAATACCTATAAAATCTATAACAATCTCTATTAATAAATACCTAATACTAACCTAATATAACTGTAAGTAACAAAAAAAAATTCATAATTGCGAAAATGTCTCAAATGTAAATATAACTTTTTAGTTGTTTTAATATCAGATACTATTTAATTTCAATATAGTTGTTACTCTATGTTTTATTAAATAATAATATCACAATAGAATATGAGGCCACTTTCATTTTCTCATAGATGGTGATGAAAAGTAGAGTGTATTACTCGGGACAAAATATATTTTTGGCTCGGGAGACGTACTTTGAATCTGTCGCTACGTTCAGGATTCTACTAAAGAAACCCTTGCTACGCTCGGGATTCTACTCTAGAATCCCTCACGTCGCTCTGGATTCAAAAAACGCCCTCGCCGTATTTTGCTCCCTTGTCATACAATCTACTATTATTATTCAAGTGTTTAATTCGAGAAAATTGAGTTTTTAAAGTTTAAATCTCGTGCAGTTTCTACCAGTTAATGTCTCGACTTTTTAGTGGTTCTGGGACTCTATTGGCAAAAAATCTTTTTTATCAACAGGAAGCCAGGCAAACAGCCAAAAGGGCCACCTTCTGTAAAAGGTCACAGTTGTATATGGATACAAGCAACACTGCAAGCTTGGGAACAAAGCTCTTTTACAAATTCTTGAAAAATCCGATGTACCTAATAGGCACAAGGAAACACTGCAGATGGAAGATTGTTTCAGCTTTTGTAGATCTGTATTCTGTATGAAGAAAATATGAACGTAAAAGGCAAACTGCGGATGATTGCCACAAATTCTATAGGATATAAAGCTCCATAAGAGTATATCTAAAGAGAAAAACGTATAACGTAAACGTATAACGCAAAATCTATAACGAATACATAATATATCACATCATCATCAAATAAATTAATACGCAAAAATAGCAAGAATAAGAATAAGATTAAATAATAATATTATTAAAGCAGTTGTATGTACTACGCAGTGGTACTACTGATCCACCGCGTAATACATTTTTATTAAAATACCGGCTTACTCACGTATGGTTAGGCCTCGCTTAGGGGCTCGATCCGGTAGACAACTATAATTAGTCAAGCTTACCCAAAAATCAAAATGTAAGTAAGCCAGAAATTAAATTAATCTTATTATGTATTTAAATTAATACATAATAAGATTAATTCGGAAACTAAACAACAATATTTCTATTCATCTACAAAGTCTGGATTACATTTAATTCAACATGTTCTTAAATCTTTCTCTAAATCTATTCACATTTTTGTACCTTCTTTAGGTATGCGATACCGTCATATAATGTCCACACTACATCATTATCATACATGTTACAATAGAAAACATTTTATCATGAGTGTAAAATAAGTAAGTGTATAATGAGTGTAAAAATAAATGTTTGAACAATTATTTTTCAAAATGTTTTTGTCGGCATTCATAAAAAATACGAGCATCATTTCGTTGTTCCGCCACCTTCATTTAAAATAATAATTCACTGTTGTAGTCGACGCTTCTTCAAATCTCTAGAGGCTCATTTAATACTTTTTAATTAGGTTATCTGCCACTAGTTTATAAACGTATTTTTTTATAAATTGTCGAGAGGCTATTTAGAGAGGTAATTTGAAACTTTTCTTTAATAAATGACATTTTTATGTGGACAGAGTGTTCTTCAGGTAGTAAGATAGAAAGTTTAAGTCAACGACTTAACTATAATAGTCCAAACTTTTAACTCACTAAAGTGTGCAAGTGTGCATTATCTCAAAGTTTCAAAGCTAGTGTCGTCATAAATCAAACTGACATACAAAACTCATTGTTTCCCTGAACCCATAAATCTGTAGGTACCTTAACATGGCGACATCGTTGACGACCGTGTCAGGGTCGTACCGAGGATGGATGACAGCTTCGGTGACCTTCATCTCCAGTTCTCCGTGGTTCCGGACGAGCAGGTCGTGTTCACCCAACCGCACGTACAGTCGCTTCCTGACGCAGTGGGCCGCAGTCACCACCCACCGAAGTGAAATCAGCGTGCCGCCACAAAAAGCTTCCTGAAATAATTGAAGCTCTCATGTAGCAAATGAATAGCAAAACTGACGTGCAGGCCTCTGTTGATAAGTGTTCACTGCAACCCATGGACACTCACGTCTAACTTCAAATAAAGTAAAGCACTTTTGACTACCTAAATTGGCTGACACCCTACAGACAAAACAATTCACAGCACCGAATACAGCTCACCCAGCATTGATAAACGTTGCAAAGTAAACTAGATCGAGCTAAACATTGGTGAACCCAAGCTTGAGCTGGGCCGAGTCTGTGCAGACAATGGCGCTCCGTTCGCGTACGCTATATGTGAATACACCCAATCATTGAGAATTTTTTTGACATGCTCAATGTGTGGAGTTAGGTCGTCTTCAATGAACTATCTTCGGTAACCAAACTTCCCAACTGCAACACAAGACGTAAAAATTAATGCCAAGGTAATTTAAAAGGTGGGCGTTAAGGTATCCGAACCGTGCTACAGTAGCTCTGCCATCCATTTCACAAATAAATCAGTAAAATTTTCAAAAACAGTTCGAAACGTTGTTAATGAAAAATAATTCGCAACTCAAGCACTATGCAACAAAATTTTGTAATGAAACAAAAAAACTTTATTTTAAGTTAGTTAAAAACTATCATTAAAACCTATTTTCCAGCTGAAACTTTTACGCAAGTTCTGAGAGTGGTATTAAATAATACGCTGCCTCGTTTTTAGAACGTATAAGAGATGAGGGCCTCTTAAAAAGTTAAATAACTATTTTCGTGTGTGTGGTGAATGTAGTCGAAATAGCAAAATGTTATTTCATTGTTATTTTGCTTACCTTCCTTATATTGTTTCCGAAAACATTTAACTTTTACTCTAAATTTCTTCGTATGAAATTGACTCCCCTGGCCATCAGAAATTCAGAACTTTAACCTTGTCAAATGGCCGTCTATTAAAGACTTCGTAGAGAAAGGGGCGAATCGCTAATTTAATAAGCAGTTTAAAACAGTTGTTGAAGGAATAAATTTTGGCAAACAAAAACTAATTTAATGTCCAGCTAATCAAGTCAAGTGTTGTGAACAAATTTTGAACAATGTACTTTCAAACATCTTCCAAGTTGCAAAATTTCAATACAAGTTTTTAGGTTGTAGAGCCATAGTTACTCGCCCGGGGATGTACCTTACCGCCAGCCTCTACAACCGTCGTAAAGCAGCATGTTGTTGATGCCTTGTGTTTTAGCTCCCCAGCCGAGCATAGTGCCCAGCCTCAAGGTATGGAGGCCGGAGATACTTTATTAAAGGCGAATCTCTTAGTCCTCATAAATAAGTAGCAAAGCACTCCCTTAATTACAACTTCAGATAGGATTTCTTCTGTATTTAAGGTTGTATATAGGTGTCCATGGGCTGAAGTGACCACATAACATCAAGTGGCCTTCATGCCCGTTTGCTACTATTACTAGAAAAAAAAGTTCATTGACCTACCTTATAACGGTTAAGCACAGCGACCTGCCACGTCCACTTGCCGGGCGGTGCAGGTCTGCCTCCGATGATGCGGATCATGTCGCGCATTCGTGCTTTTATTCTGTTTCCAGGCGTCCCTCTGTACCTGCCAAGTCTGCCACAAGGCGGCAGGCGGCCCGTTAGTGTTCTAGAGTCTCTTGCATGGATGGTAGGTTTTAGTGCAGGCGCTGCTTGTAGTCTTGCGAACTCCACTGTCAAAAATCAACCATATAGAACGGGAGACAATATCTTTTCGCGATACTTAATTATTTTGAAAATTTAACTTACGAGTATTTGGAAATCTTTGCAATACTACGATATTTCATGTTATGCAATAAGGTTGTTAAGTTAAATAGCACAAACAGTTATTTAAGGGTATTGTCTTGACAAAGTTTTTAATCAAGTTTTAGTTCTAACAACGTACGAGTTGACAAATAATAAGAAATGAAATACAATTTGTTGTTTGCTTGCAATGCACGTATATGTCATTTCTCATTTCTCAGTATTTGAAATTCATATTTATAAGGCATCCCATTTATTATAAAACTAGCACATCCTACAAAACATAGCATTATCCGGCAGGCTTTGCACTGCCAATTATTTTAACCCCTTAATGATCTTCTTTAGGATGCCTATGTCATAAGAAAAATACGTTTACTTTATAATATATATATAGATTATTTATTATAGACATAACATAACATAACATACGATATCTACGTATTTATATAATTAGCTGCAAAGGTTTCCGAGAACAAAAATAAAGTTTGCCTGGGTGCTAAATTAGCAACTCACATGCCCATTATTAATATGATCAAACACCATCTGTATACATAAATATTATACATATTGCACACACTCAAATCTCAAGCTTAGGATAGGAATTAAGTAAGCGAATAACTGCAAAAATTATGGAGTAAAAATAAAAGCGTAAAATTGAGTGTAACAGCGTAAAGAGAAGCTTAAACGATGTAAAATTCTTGATACCGTAACGTTACTGAAGCTCAGCGAAATCTATACAAATATTATAAAGAGGAAAGGTTTGATTTTTTGTTTGTTTGTTTGTTTGTATGAATTGAATAGGCTCCGAAACTACTTGGCAGATTTGAAAAATTCTTTCACTGTTGGAAAGCTACATCATTTCTGAGTGACATAGGCTATATTTCATTTTCAAAAAAAATAGGCATCCTTACTAAAATTACGATAACGTAATCCAAGGTGTGAAAAAAATATCAAAAAACTACCTTACATCGCGTGCGCTGCGAAAACTATTGATTATAGAACAAAATGATATACTACATTTTTTTAGAACACACCATTATCTACAAAAAATCAGCGGCAGCATATCTCTAACTATTACAGTCATGTCACAATAAGCGTTTTTTTATTGAAAAAAAGAAATTAAAATACCACCGCTACAAAAAGCTCTTTATTTGTACCTTGGTATTAACCCTTATCAAAATAAATGATGTATTATTTAAGACTGCTTCAATATCTTTATATTACTTTTTGAATTATTCGATTCTGACAATCCATTCAAAAGATATCACGAGTTAAAAAAAAATTAAAAAATAATCTGTAATACATGAAAAAGTGTCCGTCGAACTACGGTGGCGCCACTTTATTGTTGTGCCACTGTATTTTCGTGTGTGTGTATGTTTGTAATGAATAATCTCAAAAACTACTGTGCCGATTTCAAAAATTCTTCCCCATGGAAAGCTACATTCACCCAGAGTAACATATTTATTTCTAGAAAAGATTAGGGACCCTTACTTTAACTTAAGTAACGTATTCCAAGGTGTAAAAAAAGTGCCCTAACATGTCTTTCGTCGCAAGCGCTGCGGAAAGTATTGATGATAGAACAAAAGTATGTGGTACAATATTAAAGAACATAATTATATCAATATTCACAAAAAACTCCACGATACCATAATTATGTCCAACTATTATCATTAAGTCACAATGACTACTTTTTACAGTTTAAAAGTTAATAGAAATGCCGACCAAAATTAGACCATGATATTCATGTCAGTAACCCATTAATGACCCACTACAGGGTCGGATCAATGAACAATGAGAAGGATGTAGGACATACCTTTGAGAACATTTGTTTTTGTGAACTCTCAGGCATGCAGGTTTCCTCACGATATTTTCTTTCACGGTAACAGCAGGTGATATTTAGTTTTTTATAAAGCGCACATAACTTTTTTTACAAAGTCATTGGTGTATGCCACTGAGATTCGAACCCGGATCCCTCGATTCGAGGTCGAATTCTAAGCCACTGGGCTATCTGTTACCTACTTCTGTTATTCATACTTTTGCTTAAATCCTTATCTAAATATTTTTCGTTGTAACTAACGTGTTGAAGTTGTTTGTTTTACGCGATGGGCTTGGTGGTGAAAGGTTGACTGTGTTTAAAAAAGCTTTTGATATTAGTCAAATTAATTGGCAGAGCGAAGCCTGCCGGGTCAGCTAGTTCAATAATAAAATACTTGGAAACTTCATACAGCTTAACTTAAAATTCACTTTTGAACTGGAAAATTTGATTAGAAGATGTTAGTGGCTAATCGTTGAAAATGTTTAATCATAAACCCGTTGTCGACGTGCAACGACTAGAACTAAATTTATAGTAAAAAAAAAAAATGAAAATTAGGAATATTCTGAGAGTTTTTTGTAAATTTTGTACATCCAAAATGAACTACAATAATTAAAACAGGATCAGAAACAATACAAGGTTTGTTAAGAAGTGTGCCCAGCTGCCCATATTGTATGAAAACACTACTTCTTTACTTATAAAGAATTTCTATATATATTTCATAGGCCTGTTAATAGAAAAATAATAAATAAATATTAATAGATGAAATTGTTAGCCAAGTACCTAAGTGCAATTTCACCTGGGTCCTTTCTCCTCTGCATTTTGCTACGTATCCAAAGTTGGCAGTAGCTTCCTTCCAGGTAGCAATAAGCTGATTGTCTAATTATCTTCCGACCGCACTCAGTCCATTTCTGACACAGTCTAGGAAAGCAGAAAAATAGTACCTCTTTTATAGTGAGACTCGACTTGATCTAAAATGAGAGTTTTTTTGGAGATAATTAAAAACCACTTGCTTTCTTACATTATTTACTTAAGTTATTGAAACAACATGATGTTTATTTTCCATTTGGTATTTGGCCTTTTCCAATTACACTCTTCAAAATGATTGTTAGACTGTTAAATGTTGATCTTTCATTTACCGTCGGATTTGAGAAGCCTTTGCAGAAGCGGCTTAATGTCACTTTATAAAATAAAAAAATGAATACCTGATTATCAATTTAGATTCAGAAAAAGCCTTCCGCTATTGAGCAGGTTCATAGAAATGAATATAAATTTATTTTCTTACCTTCTTCGTACTGTCGTGCATTTTCTAGAACAAGGACTCCACGGGCTCCAGAGGGAGAAACCTCGAAATTTATTTTGAACATCCTTCTCCATTTGACGACCTTCAGGCTTTAAAAATGGAATAGGAATTCAAATGAATCCAGTTATTTAGCATGTTACTTATGCTAAATAATTGGATTCATGGTGTGTTTCAGTCTTTTTAATGTTTTTCACAACAGAGAGCTAAAAACGTATTCTTTTGCGCCATATTATAAACTTTTAAATCTTTAACCCAAGTTCCATATTAACACTCTAAATAATTTATAAATGAGAATTTTGAATGACTCGTTGAGACGGAACTTTATATGTAGGTACTTTTTTATAACCACAAGTGGATTTTGCGCCTCGATCAACCTCAAATAGAATAGAAACTCTGAATTGAATCTCAGGTTCAATGTGTTTTGTTGCTTACGAGGAATCATATCAACAACACCTTACTGACCAAAACAAAATAAATACTGCTTCACAGCGGGTTAAAGTGGGAGAAGTATATTATGATCATTGTAGTATAATCAAATGAAGTTATATTATTATAGGTATTTGTAGTTCAACAACTACCTACAGTCAGTAATAGTTACATATTTTAGTTACTGTTTCAACAAAATTTCGGGTTCCTGAAATCGTTTCTAACAACTAAAATTAAGTTGGCCAATTTTCATTTCAAATATTAAATAGTTTTCATTGTTAAGTGCTGTTATTTATTGTAATCGTTGTTGAACTGTGTTGTTGAATTAAAAAAGGTTCGAAACTTTACACTTGCGGTCACGCTACGAAAGAAAAGCTTATGACAATGTAACATAAGATTTAGAACCAATTACCCTTTTTAGTAGGCTCGAAAAATTAGACATAGGTACATTAGACATTCTGTCTGTAAGTTCAATTATGTCTGTAAGCTCAATTCTGTCTGTAACCCATTAGTGACCCACTGCAGAATCAGGTCTCCTCTCACAATAGAAAGGATGTAGGCCTTAGTCCACTACAACACTACGAAGAACTCTCAGGCAGCATTATTTTACCGTTTAAGGTTGACAATATTGTCTTTGATGAGATGGAGTGTTTTATTCTAGTTAAATAAAACAGAAATATGTTGAAACGAACTTGAGCAAACTGACAAAACTACAGAGATTCTAATGGAAATATTTCTATGCTAAAACTTACCATTATTATTTGCCCGCGTGGCTTCTCCAATGGTATAGCTCTAGCCTGGTCCAATGGTACTGATTTGTTTATTTCATCTGCACTTGATTTCCCCTTCAGCAAGTTTGAGTTACATCTGTAAACAAACAAGGTGTTCACTGCAGTACTCTAAACGCGGTGAACGTACATTATATTATTAATATTTCTTTATATTATTGACAAACATGGTGACTCCGCTTTCGTTGAGTAACCAAATCGAAAGTGTTAATTGTGATCAAATAATTATTTTTATCTTTCTCTCTTATGAAGGTTGTTATTTTGCGTAAAATATTGATGGACCAATTATAAAAAGATGACAGATGTCTAGTTTATTAGATTTTAATTGGAATATTAACAAAACGCAACGACACGATGACGCGAGTTTTTCCGCGGATAAATTTCTGTGTATGTATGTCCAAAATCTGAAACATACTGAATCTGGACATACCTGGAAACTTCTACTCGCAGTGAGTCCCCACAAACCCGCCGACGTAAGCAATGTCGCCTTCTTGTTTTATGGCCTCCTTGGCATGCACTCCAGCGAGACCATTCCGAATATAAAGATGGCTTTTTTACATCTGAAATTGTAATGTTCCACACAATAATATTTTATTCAAAATATACCTAGGGGAATACGCGATCAGTTTGTAAACGTGGCAATATTCTGAATGTACCTTTTTTCACTCCAATATGTTGTATATCATATTTTATCATTGTTAAGTTCACATTTTCCGGATATTGTTCGTGTTCAACCTGAAATGGAAGGAATATAAATCAATCCGTATCTAAATAAAAACTACCTAATAAATGAAGAGGACATAATAGATTTTAACAATGTGTTCGCTATTCGGATAAGTAGGTCAAACCTTTATAAAACCCGGCGATTTACAATACTTGCATTGAGTTTTACTGATCAAACAAGATTAATTTCAATTTGGCTTCACTCCAAATTTGTTTGGTTAAAATGCATTGCAACTGCAATCTCAACAATTGACAGGTAATCTAGGATATGGTAACGATCCTAGATTAGCTATCAATTGATGATCTATTGATAACAATACGCTAATAAACTTAAATAGGACAGTGAAACAAGATCGTACTCACGTGCTGTGTTCGAGACGTTTCCATGGCTATGATGAGGAAGTATACCAAATGGTATAGCCACAACATATTCGCCGCTCATAAATATAAAACACGCAAAATTCGGCATCTACAATTAATAAAGAATATAAAAAATGGTTTACAGGCTTAACAGGTATATTGATATGTCAGGTCATAAGTTTATACAAAATAATGCAAGTAGTAGGAACCTAAAAGTAGTAAAAGATGACCAACGCAGCTTTTTACTTGACTATCCACAAACGTTATTGAAAAAAGTATATTAAATCTAAAGAATAACCATATATAACTATTCAATACTTAATATTTGACTACGAAAGCAAGGCTCAATTTAAATCACATTTTGTAATTGTAGGTACACAGGTAGGTGTTGGAGTAGTCGCATAAAATATGGTATGTTACAATGACTCAAGAACAATGCAATTAGTAAGTACTGGTGTTACATTTTGTTGGCGCTGTGTTCCATATACGACCTTAATAGAGAGGTCAGGTTTTGTGGACAATGTTCTCGAGATAAAAACATGATTGCTTCCATAGATATATGTAGATATATAGTCAAAGAGGTCAAGAGTGCATTTAACACGACAACGCCAGTTAGACTCACCATAGATGTCCCCTACATGTCGATCTGAACATTTTATGCAATTGTTTTCTCCCTCTGTGAACAATATTTTGGTCATTCAATTTTAAGTTGAAAGCTATTGTCCTGCACACATTATAAGAGCGGTAATTTATAATAAGCATATTTATATGTCTTCAAAAACTTAGATAACGAGCAAAGACTCTAGTCCTAAATAAATTATTTAATTAGTTAAAGAAATATAAACACTGTAACTAGGAATAATATTTTTCACCTAAAGTTAAATAAAAGTTCATTTCAAATTAGATATTTCTCACAAGTTTTAGATCAAAGTCAGTTCACGTTTTTATTTTCAATGCCTGATTCCGTAGGTACTACGCGTTGTATCTAGGTTTTGAAAGAATAATTAGAAACTTTATTCATCACAATTAAAACTGCTTCCATTATTGTTATGAAAAATTAGTGTTTCCTTAGTTTCTATCATACTTAAATGTTAGTATACTTCTCCGACTTAAATATCTTGCCTCTATTCCAAATTTTAATTAATTCATTTATATTTTATTGGACCATCTAGGGTTTTAGAATAAGCAGACATTCGTAGATCTTTCGATCGTGGATTTTTCTGATTCGCAGCCAATTTTTAATATTCCTTAGTTCTAATCCCAAGGGAGGGAGTGATTTAACTTACAATGAGCTAGTTATCTCTCAAATTCGCAATTAAATTTTTTCCTCAAATTATAAAAAAAACAAAAAAAATCAAGTATACACTAGCCTAAATCTATGTTCTATGTACTAATGGAGGTAGACCTATGTAGTTAGCCTGGGGTTGGTTTTTTCCAACCACTCACGCTAAACGAATTTCAACATTTTTTACAGTTTTAGTTTGAGAATGTATGAATGCCGGAGAGTCGAAGAAACCATCGTCCTAGTATTCCGTGCCGTGAGGAGGTATGTCTTGTATAAGGTTAGATTGTCTATGCCAGTACCTAAATAGATTGTCCACTTGCTCCCAATCATTTGCTAAGTGCCTAACAATTTGTATAAAAATTGTTTCAGGACCATAATTATCATGAGGGCAGGGCTTAAGTAGAAGCGAGCACGTCTTAGAGAGAGAGAGATTTCAGCACTTGCGTTAAATATTGGTTTTCAGATTTCAATCAGGATGAAAAGGTAAGTACATAGGTACTGGTAGATACTCAACGAGAGGAGCTTTGCGGTTCGAGAGTTCTTAATTCTAAATAATTTCTTTCCAAAAATTAAGAATTGCAACCCATATATAGTAGTTAATTTGTTATATTTATAAATAAATACTACTTCATACTCACATTCAACTCTTAACTTGAAGGACCGGTGACTTTAATTAGTTAGTCCTAGATTGATTTCTTACTATTCTACTGAGTACCTATGTGTTTCAAAATTTTGCACCACGTTTATATTCTAAAAATCATAATACTCCGGATAAATCGACCATCTCGCTGAACGCAAAGTTTAAACCCGGAAAGTTGTAAGTTGCTTTTAAATCCAAAAAGGAAATTGAAACACGATATTTTACAAAAAGGCAGAAATACTCGGATATTTTTTTATCTTAGCCAGAAAATGTTGTTAAATATCGTTATGCTCCTGGTAGATAAAATAATTTTAAACAAAAATGTGAACCGACTTCAAACTAAAAAGTAAGAAATAACTTTACAAACAGACTTCAATAATAAGGTATTTTTGGAGTCTGTGCCCAAGTTCATCCTCAGTTTAACCTCAAGTAACCTCATTTTTACATATACTCCAAACATATCTTATTAAGTATTGAAGTCTGTTTGTAAAGTTATTTCTTACTTTTTATTTTGAGGTCAGTTTTGTTATGTGCATTTTTAAAGCACATTAAATCTCTCTTTCCATTGTACATTATTGTACGGTGCAACCGTACACCAACCGTCAGCGCGTTTTTCGTATAGCACGCGCCGGTCACATTTTCAATTTAGTATGCATTTGGGATGCTAACATATCTCGCGCGTACTCATAGCAACATCATTATCATACCTACAGTGTACAACAATAAATATTATAAACTTTAACAACATCTTTTCTTTGACTATCGTATGGTGTCGATACTAGCCCGTACAATTATAATAAATGAATAAATATTACCTAAGTACATATTTACCTACATACTTCTTTTTTAGTAAAATATATTAAAGTACCTACATGTCATGATTTTTTCGTGACTTTAAAACTCGTCTGCAAAAATGAGGTTACTTGAGGTTAAACTGAGGATGAACTTGGGCACAGACTCCAAAAATACCTTATTATTGAAGTCTGTTTGTAAAGTTATTTCTTACTTTTTAGTTTGAAGTCGGTTCACATTTTTGTTTAAAATTATTTTATTTAATGCTTTTTAGTTATCATAGTTTCACTTCCACTCTATTATCTGACTCTGGTATCTTAGTTTTAATGCTTCATCATAGGTTGCGGCAACTGGCTACTTAATGGTAACCTTACGGATTACCATTATTAATGTTTAAATATATAATTTGTACAGTTATTTAAATTATTTAAATTAACTTGCTTTAAACACGATTTAATTATTCCTATTTTATAACGAGTTCCGCTACATCATTAGTATCGAAGGTGGTCAAATTTTATATAGTTCTGCAAAGGTAATGTGACCAACAATAATAATTTATCAACTTGGTTCCTTAACTCTTATCCGTTGAGGAGTTCCACTCTGTATCTTCGAAACTCTTCATCAGATCATCACCTACTTAATATGGGACCAAATTCAAAGTAACAGCTCCCAAACCAAAAAAAAACAATTCAAATTGGTTACCAAATGACGGAATACGGCGGTCAGAAATATAAAATAAAAATGAGTTCCACTCCATCATCAGACTCGAAGGTGGTCAATGTCTACATAGTCCTGCAAAGGTAATGTGACCAATAATAATATTTTTTTAACCCGGTTCCTTAACTCTTACCCGTTAAAGAGTTTCACTCTGTATCTCCAAAACTCTTCATCAGATCAACAACAACTTAATATGGGCCCAAATTGAAATTAACATCTTCCGAACTTAAAAGAAAAAATTCAAATCTGGTGGCAAATGACGGAATTCGGCGATAACAAATATAAAAAAAAATAGGCAAGTATACTAAAACTCTGATAAACCGGAGGCCGGAGGTATGGCCTGTTCGGAAGTAGGTAACTACTGCATTAGATTCGTTTTCGTAGGTACTTGGGGAAATTGTGGATACCCGTCGCTAGTATTTGTTACTATACATGGCAGAGCTATGCGAAACTTTTACAGTCTAAAAACCTTATGTTTTATCATAGGAAGTGGCAACTGGCTTCTCAATGGTAACCTTACGGACACCATAATTACAGTTTAAATGTATTTATAATTTGTATGGTTTATTTAAGTGAACTTTTAAACACGATTTAATTATTCCTATCTTATAACGAGTTCCACTCCATCATCAGATTCGAAGGTGGTCAATGTCTATATAGCTCTGCAAAGGTAATGTGACTAACAATAATATTTTTTTAACCCGATTCCTTAACTCTTATCCGTTGAGGAGTTCTATTCTGTATCTCAGAAACTCTTCATCATATCATCACCAACTTAATATGGGACCAAATTCAAAGTAACAGCTCCCAAACCAAAAAAAAATCAATTTAAATTGTTTACCAAATGACGGAATACGACGGACAGAAATATAAAATAAAAACGGGTTCCACTCCATCATCAGACTCAAAGGTGGTCAATGTCTACATAGTTCTGCAAAGGTTATGTGACCAGTAATAATATTTTTTTAACCCGGTTCCTTAACTCTTATCCGTTGAAGAGTTCCACTCTGTATCTCCGAAACTCTTCATCAGATCAACACTAACTTAATATGGGACCAAATTCAAAGTAACATCTTCCCAACCAAAAAGAAAAAATTCAAATCGGTTAACAAATGACGGAATGCGGCGATAACAAATATAAAAAAAAATAAAAATAAAAATAAAAATAAAAAAAAAAAACATACAGACGAATTGAGAACCTCCTCCTTTTTTTGAAGTCGGTTAATAAAACGGCTGACAAATGGTAGTAAGCTCGAATATATAAGTAAAGTAACCAAGTCATTGAAATTTTTATGCCATATGAAATGTAATGGTCTCGGATCGTTGAACACGATCATAAATCTACGCATCACTGCCCAACCCCAGAATTCCGGGCCTTGGACAAATTACTTGTTGTCACCTCTTGCATAAATTACTCATAAATTAATTGTCTTCCACCATTGAGTTTTCCACCATTGAGTCTTACAGCACACTAATATGAATTTACTGCCAAAGGAATTATAGACCAATCGCATGACTAAACGGAACATTTTACAGTTAATTAAATGTAGCGCAAAAACTTTTTTAAGAGGCCCATATCATGAATTTTATGGAGAGAAACTTGGTGATTATATTTAATTACCTATATAAGTGACAAATGTATGATGATTTATAAGAACGTTAGCGTCCTTTAATTTTATTTGGACTCTACAAAACTTGGATACTTGGACTTTTGAATTGCCCATACGACCAATCGATGTAAGAAAAGAATATACCCAATAGGCAAAATTGACGCATATTTCATTTTCTTTCATTTGTCGCGACAAGTCGACAACGATGCTTATTGTTATCATTGATCCTGGCTCCCATTTTTACGTTTATCTTTTCGATGAATAGAAGTATTGCGTATTATATATATATTCAATTTTTCTGCCTGAATTTCTCTCTTTCCAGCTGAACGTACAGAATTTGGTTCCACAAATATTAAAATATTTCTGGGCATGAGATGTATGAGTACGAATTTGTTCCTCTCTCCACGTCCAATGATTTATAGTACTTACTCAAAGTAAAGCTGTTTACTTCTTCAGCTCACAAATGCCAAATGATTTATAAGCTTACACATAGCAACATACCTACTCATGTTAAATCTCGTGTTAATGAAAAACTTTTAGATAATAACTGGATGTCAGGAGAAGCAAGTATTATGTTCATAACTCATATTTTTAGATGAATGTTATGGTAGCCTTTCAACGCCAACTATCTAACGATCGCCATCGTTTATATTCTTACGTCACAGACAGTAGCGAAATTATTTTTCGCATTTTTGGCATTAAACAGCCGTAATCTTCACAAGCCGACATAAAAAGTAGACGTATAAAATTACGAGCTTCGTCTACGTTTTTGATAGTAAAAACTAAAATGCTTGGCAGGGTCACTGGTTCACTACCAAGTTCGAGGCTGCACGTTGCCAACTACAAAACCAAATACAACTACAACTACTGAAAAATAAACATGGTTTGACTTCTACAAATTTGACGAGCAGTTAAAATTCAGAGGCCATAACGGTGAAACTTCACAGTGACGCGCTTACGATATGTCTCTGTCGTTTATGATATGAAAGGTCCATGTGGTGTTCAAGTATTGTATGCTCACGAGGAGAATCATGGAGAGATACTTAATTTGGAAATCACTTTATTTAAAAGAACGTAGGAAGATGGTTTATTATTAATTTACGTAAAATGTGGAACACATTTCCGATTTTAATAATTCCTGCTACGACATAGATTAAAATTTTAAGTATATTTTTGCAAAGTATATAATTATAACAACACTTAATAAAAATCACATAGAGATTTGTTACGGGGCTATATACATCAAAATTGGACGTTTTACAATTTCAAGCAATACCTATAAACTACATAATATAATTAATACTTTAGCCGATATCTACTAATTACCAAGAATGAATTTAGAAGTTATATCACAGTGCTCATAAACAACTCTGCTGTGGGTTGGTAACATTCACACAAACTTTAGTCATTACTATTCTAATGTTTGAACGATGATCCCACTTTGTGCCTTACATTAAACTTTATTGGTATGAAATTAAAGTAAGGTCAACTAGCTTAAGAGAATTCACAATTAATTTGAGCCTATGAAGTTCCCTTTCTTATTTAATATACATTTTAGAAGCTTTATCTGTACTAATTAATAATTGAATGTTGTTAATATTGCAATGAAATAAGCACCTCACCTTATTCCAAGTAAGAATTTAATGAAAACGACAAAATTTTGATGTAGTGCTTTAAAGTTAATTCAATTATATAGGTAGGTATTTACAATTCAGTGTCTTTTCTTTTTTTTCTGCAAGCAACACTATAAAATTACATAATGCATTAATAGAAAAGCCACGTCTGCGGGATGAAAAAAATGTCAGGAAAAATATATACTCGTAATATGACATCTAGACATGGATTTTAATTATTATTATTATAAGATTATAGCTGTAAGATTCTGTTCAGGTATGACGTATAAGTGCGGGAAACTTTCTAAGCTCTTTCTTAGTTAAACGTTTAATCACTGCAGATTAACGGCGCCACTGATATATGTAGTTAAGTGCATAAAACAGCGTTCACATTGCAATATTCAATCAACCAATGATTGCACATTTAACAGTAGATAGAATATATTGTTACTTATGAAGAATGATGGTCAAAAATATTTTCCATGCTAAGGTTTCCTACACAAGTAACTTACGTAAGTTTATGGATAAAATTAAATATTGATTGATGATAGATTGATTTTAGGTGACATCGTATTCCCATCATGATAAGACAACTTAATTAATTCAATTTGAAGCGAGGTACTCGCACTTCATAGTTTTAATAAGGTCTATGCCTCAAATTATAATTAATAAGGTGTAGATTTGTTTTTAAAAAAAAGGAAGATAAGTTACCTTCATCCAAGAATTTATATTAAAACATTTCTCACATATTCTCTCCTCTAGATTGTTTTACGTTACTTAATAAGAACGTTCGACCCTCAATAAGGCAAGCCACATCTATTTGTTTAATAAGTATTAAGCAAAGTTATAAGCCTTATTAGCACAGGGTACGTTTACGTTCACGGGTAATATGCTACAGTATTAATTTATAGGTTGCCGGAGCAACAAAAAAAATATCATAGGAAGCGCGCGAACCTTCTTGAGTAGAGCACAAGCGATTGAATAATTTTTAACAAAAATGTGAACCGACTTTAAACTAAAAAGTAAGAATTAACTTTACAAACAGATTTCAATAATAAGGTATATTTGGAGTCTGTGCAAAAATGAGGTTACTTGAGATTAAATTGAGGTTTAACTTTGGCACAGACTCCAAAAATACCTTAATTGAAACAGACTTCAATGTAAAGTTATTTCTTACTTTTTAGTTTGAAGTCGGTTCACATTTTTGTTAAAAATTATTTTATTTCATGCTTTTTAGTTGTCATAGTTTCACTTCCACTCTATTATATGACTCTGGCGTCTTAATGTTAATGCTTCATCATGGGTTGTTGCAACTGGCTCCTTAATGGTAACCTTACGGACACCATTATTATAGTTTGAATATATATTTTGTACAGTTTATTTAAGTTAACTTGCTTTAAACACAATTAAGTCATTCCTATCTTATAATGAGTTCCAGTTGATCATCAGGCTCGAAGGTGGTCAATGTCTATATAGTTCTGCAAAACTTCGAGCGCTGTGACCGCGGCGGCTTACATGCGTGCTTTTACGCTTCGGAGGTAGTAGATCCAGGTTAATTAAAAACAGTTGCTAAGCATTATCGTGGGGGCTTTTGGGCAGTTTGCACCATCCGGTACGGGTTGGCCACTAGCCCTTTTCCATCAATCTGCAATGGAGCAGCGTGGAGAAGTGCTCCAGCTTCCAGCCTTTATTGTATACATACAAATTAAAGGGACTACAGCCATCACAGGTCTTTGAAAACTCAAAGCTTCTACATTAGAACCGGTTTTTAATTAGCTACAGGAACCACTATGTCAGATCACAGTACCTAGTCTAATCAGTCGGTATTTGGATATTATTATAAAACAAAATAAACTACATAACACTACTTTACACTTTTCTCCTCGTATAATCGCCATAAAATCTTTTGAAAAAAATTTTATGTAGAATTTATTTTCTTGGGATCAGTCACGTACGACAGAAGTAGCAAATAAATTTTGCTACAGTTTTCTAAATAGGGTTAAGTTTAAAAAATATGACAATTCTTCAAAATACGTTGGCACGCTTTAGCATTGGGCGTAGATAGTTAGATTCTTTGTAGATAGTAGATTCTTTCGAATTGGAATAAGTAATCACATCAAACCCTTCATAGTTATGAAATAGAAATTAGAGATCCTTATAAAAAATATTATTTAACCTAAAGTAGGAGGAATTTTTTATAAAAATATAAACATAAAAACGAAGATAAAAATGTTAGTCGTTCTGCCTACAGGTTTTAGTCCAGTCAGTTTGAACATTTAATTCACAATAATTCCAAAAGTTTTCAAACTTCGGTCAAGTGAATGGTACATTGGGACGACAATAAATCTCATTTTGCAACCTTGTCCGCAGTCCGGAACATTGCTAAAATTGCAATTAAATTAATTTTTGCTATATGGTCGTGAAAAAAATTCCAAAAGTTCTGCAAACTTGGAGTGGTGTTAAATATATTATTTTACATCACGTGTCAAATTTGCAACCAATTTAAGTGTACGGAACATTCTTTTTTATTAAAATTAATGTTTTTCTTTATTAAACTGAAGGAAAACGTTCCAAAAGTTCTGCAAATTTGACAGATATATCGGAAAAATATACCGAACGATTGTATAAATTTGCAACCTTTTACGTTGACCGGAACATATTTATTTATAATTTTTTTTAATTCGTGGTCATTTTTTCGAGTAAGGTGGTCTCGGAATAATTACAAAAGTTTTGAAACTTGGTTGCAAACTTCGAAAACATCTATTCTGATGCATTTGCAAATTTGCAACCTCATACGCGATCCGGAACTTTATGCAATTTGCAAAAATGTAATAAGGTGATAAAATAAAAAAATTGAGGTTGCAAATTTGCAAATGCATCAGAATAGATGTTTTCGAAGTTTGCAACCAAGTTTCAAAACTTTTGTAATTATTCCGAGACCACCTTACTCGAAAAAATGACCACGAATTAAAAAGAATTATAAATAAATATGTTCCGGTCAACGTAAAAGGTTGCAAATTTATACAATCGTTCGGTATATTTTTCCGATATATCTGTCAAATTTGCAGAACTTTTGGAACGTTTTCCTTCAGTTTAATAAAGAAAAACATTAATTTTAATAAAAAAGAATGTTCCGTACACTTAAATTGGTTGCAAATTTGACACGTGATGTAAAATAATATATTTAACACCACTCCAAGTTTGCAGAACTTTTGGAATTTTTTTCACGACCATATAGCAAAAATTAATTTAATTGCAATTTTAGCAATGTTCCGGACTGCGGACAAGGTTGCAAAATGAGATTTATTGTCGTCCCAATGTACCATTCACTTGACCGAAGTTTGAAAACTTTTGGAATTATTGTTAAATTTTCGATTTTTAATGTTCAAAATGACTGGACTATTTAGGGTAGATCGCTCTAAGTATAATTAAGACCCCTAGACCGGCGACAAGTAAGACTGCGTGGGCTGAAAGTAGTATTTTATTTATTATACCAACTCATAGACAGTTTTGATGGGTTATTTGTCCCAAATAAGCTGTGCGGTTATCTTGTGTTCCTTAGTAGATTGCAGACTTTTTCCAGACGTGAGAAAATGTGTGCTCCCTGTTCATGTGATAGAGCAACTACTTAACATCAGGAGACTTGACGATGGTTAATATTTAGATTTCCTCACACTTAAATAAACTAGACTTCATGAAAAAGTAGTAAATTAAAATGGAAAAGTACTTAATGAAAATGAAATAACAAATTTAACAATTAATTTCTCAAATTTAAAGGCAAGTATTGCAAAATGTTCACTATTATATTGCAAATTGCATAAATTAACTATATAACTATAGTATTTCAGAGAATATAATTCAAGCATCTTCTCAAATATTATTTTTAAAACAATCAGTCATACATTAGCAAATAATATGAAAAATTTAATTACTTATATTTCATAATTTCAATTCTGATGCTTTTGGAATATAAAGTAACAGAACACTTTATGGAATTTTCGCGATGGACAGACAAGAGAATTTCAGGATAAATATTTATGAATGCAATACATTACTCTGATTGAAATTTAAATCATAAAGCGGCTTACCTGAATGGAATCTATGCTTATTTTATAAAGTTCTCGTCGGAGTATAGTTACTAGAGTCTGTTATTACACATGACATGCGGAGACGCAACTAGCTCGGAGCTAGAGCGGTATCGAACTGTGCGCGTGCGCCGATACCGCTCTAGATATCACCCACGAAAACCGTAATCGTCCCTAGAGATTTCAACTTAAACAAATCAAACCATTATCAGTATTATGAATTAAGACTAAGTATTCAAAATAAAATAAAAAGAATAAATAGGTTAATAGTCCTACGCCTACATAGATAATTTTATCAACGCATAGAGGATAGACGAGGCGAAGTGTTACGAATTCCAATAAACTCTGTTCCAACATTGGAAACGGAAAATTGACCCAATTGCAGCTAAACGCTAATGCAAACCTGATGGCGAATATTGTCCAAGCTGCACTCCAGTTGTTTTGAAATATTTAAAAATCTGGAGTTGGGGATAAGTATTCCCCTGTCTAGATTTTTCATGTAACAATAAAAAAGTGGTTCGTAATGTCAGATAACATATAAAGCAATAAAATATAAAGCAATTAGTAGGTAGGTAAGAGATCGGTTTAAATACAGAAAGCGATAACGTCGAGCTCAATGACCGTGTGTTCAAATATTTATACAGCTGGTAACGCCGCAAAGCAAACGCGATTGTTATGTAAAATACCATACCGTTTTATTTCCCACAATTATCAATTAAAGCATGTCACGTGATCACCCTAAACTTGTATAACTAGGATTACATTTTTTACACATAAATAAATCCTACTATACGTAAGTATCTAAGTTTTAATTTACAGCTACATTTTCTTATAGTTAAATATTTTAACCAATTAATCAAAAAAGTTTGAGAAATTTACCATTCAAACTTTACCCCTCCAAGATTGAATTTCCAAAAACAACAAAACATGTGTTTCTTTATTCATTGTAAGGCACCTGCATCCGAAGTTTACAATAAATAAAAGAGTTTTGAAAAGTTACCTATACAAACTTTTACATACAAACTTGCTCTTGTAATCGCCGCCCCGGTTAATTAAGTTACGAAGAAGGGATAGATAACTTTTTGTTTTTTTCCTGTAACATTACTGCTTAATATTACTGATTAAACTATATTTGATGAAAACCTAAATTATTTATTTATAAAAAAAATGATATTTAAACTGCACGCTTTAAGACCATTAAGCTTAGCAAAATAAAAAGTGTTCATCGGTCTTCCAACCAGACGGAGTCGTGGGCTTGGTCTAGCAAATTAACAAGAGAGTAATAACAATTCACACGCATTTCCTCAAACGAATAAAATTTAGCTTCGGCAATTACGCGTAGATCAGAATCTTCGCAATCAGGGTTCAAGGCTCCGTGAGGGTCCCGTTACAGCCATCATAAGTCATCGGAAAGTCGTTTGGTATTGCTTGCGGCTTATTGATGGAAAATATACATATACGTACCCATTGTACTAGAATACCAGGAGTCATTCATCATTATACATACCTATTGTAATGGGGTAAAGGCGCGGTCCGAAGGGGGGGTCACAGGGGACATGACCCCCCAAAACTTAAGGTCAAATTAAAAAATCTCAAAAATTTGCAAAATAATAAAAGAAAATTTCTAGCTATCCCCTAACAGCGATAAATTTATAGTTTGCTGACATCTAGTGGTGTTTTTATGAACTACGTACGATGGCATAATAGCAAAAAAATATATTAGTGTAGTGAGTGACCCCCTCCAAAATTTCCAAAAGGCTGTGGCCGCGCCTGACGGGGCAGAGTAAAGTAGTTAATTTTTTAATACTTAGTGGATGATGGTATTGTAATTCGGAAGATTATACTTACAGAAATTTATATCTACCTAGTTCAAATTGAAGTATATGATATCGGATATGAATAAATATCTGAAGCGATAAAAATAATATAAATTTGACGAGCAGCAGAGCTAATACCCTGATAAAAAATATAATATTCGAAGTAGCTAGTAGGTACTCCTAGGGGTATTCGGTAAATTGTTTTACATTTATATTAGGCGACAAAAACCATTTTTCATCAAAATACTCGTATTTTGCTGCTTAGTGTCCCAGAAAGGATGGATAATCCTGAAACCTCTTATAGTAGGCCTCTTGAGGACCCAAAATATGGAATTAAAAAAATATTTTACAGGTAGTACCAAAGTTACGTAATTTTTTTTAAAATGTTCGATAATTTTCATACTACTATGTGTTTCTGTATACCACAGCTACAAATAAATAACATCAATTGGGTTTTTGATGTTATCATATTCTACATAGATTACTCCTTGAATAAGAGTAACTTGAATAAGAATTAAAAATATTTGTAGCTGTACTATTTTAATTGGATAATAAAGTCGGAAGTACAATTTTAGTTATGAAATTTGCTATTTTTCATTTTATCATAACGTTTAAACAAACTTGGTGGAAAAAATTTATAAAAGCCAAAGTGGCCAATTGTTCCAAAAATATGCGTATTTAATACACATTTAAAATAGTACAATACTTTCTTTTATCTCAAGTAAATATGAAGTTATTGCTATTAATATACAGAAGGAGCAAATTCGACTAAAAAGTTAAATTTTGAAAATTCTTTAAATTCATGTCTTAACTGAATGTCATGATAAGGATTTCATAAAAAAATAACTTTACACCGTTAATTACCTGTATTTGTTTTATTTACATCTACAATAACTTCACAAATCCTCAACCCTAATGCAAGCGCCTCATCTACATTTGGTGGCGTAAATTGTCTTTAAATTATTTTTGATTAGCTCTGCTAAATTCATGCTCAGATTTGAGTAGATCTCATCTTTCAGGTAACCCGGCATAGGTCCGGAACATCGTATCCACAAATTGGGCCGCAGACGCTCAATCCATCTAAGGTACCCTAAAGTAAATGTTTCATTTTAGTACGCACGGAAGATTGCTTTATCCTATGACAATCATAATTCATTATTATTTATGTTTGATTACTTCGCTAAAATTTACGACTACATTTTCGTACAGTACGTATACGTATTACAGTCCTGTATATACAGGATAAACCTAATCTACAATTTAATTACTTTAAGAGCTTTAACAAACAAGAAAAAATATACTTTTCAAAAAAAGAAATTCATTTAGTCCGAGCAATTTTTTGAAAATGAAAATGTCGGATCCTTTCGCTCTGCTGAAATGGCATTGATAAATACTTTTTCTTGGAAAACTAATTCAAATCGTCTGTTCTCCGTTTTTATTTTTACTCCGTCACTGATCGTCGATATAAGTTTACATAAAGTAAAACACGATTTTGGTGACTTTGCAGGTGTTAGAGCATTCTGACCACCGGTTAACTACTAACCCGTTACCTATTAACATAATATCTATACGTTGTCTTGTGTACGAAGACACTTTACGTGAGGCGACAATATCAGCCCTTCATTTTACGTTACATGTCGTCGTCGTCTGCATCTGTTTATGCTCATTTCCTATAAAAATATTTATTTATATTATATTTTATGTATTATTTTTATGAGTTTATTAATAATAATAAATAAATAAAATATTCATATATCTTGAAAAGACCTTAATAAAAATTAAATATAGAAACCTACCTTGAAACTTGAAATAACACTTCCTACAATGTAAACCTTTGCGGGAGCCTGACAACACCCGATGATTTTAGGAATCGGGCATCTTCGGCTCGCGGCTCCCGCCTACCCCATGCCCCTCATGCGCCACTGTTAGTGGAGCGGACTCTATGAGAACTAAATAAAATGATAAAATCGGCACTGTTTCAAGTGTTAAAGAAATGTGGACAACATCGTCAATAGATGGCACTGTTTCCAGTTTTAAAGAAATATGGACGACTCTAGTAATGATGTGATTTTAAAACGCGGAGCTTTTTTATTGAACACCTAAAACTTCTTATTATTATTCTCCATCAAAGGTCCATATAATACCTATGTTTTCTATTCATCTCACCAAAAAATAAATAAAACACGGTCTTCTCTTTCAGAGGATGTACCCAGAATGCCATTGTTTCGCTATTAAATCACTATTAAATTAAAAATTCAATAATTCAGCAGTACCTAAACATGTCAACCAACAATTCAATTTCTTCTTACAATATTAAAGAGGCTTGGAACAAGCTTCATAATGTTATTGCATATTATTACCCTCAAATTTTTCGATGGCCTCAAATAATACCTAACCACATAAAAGCAAGTAAATTTGTCACGAGATCGAGTAAAAGACAGATAGACGATTTAACTGGTTTTTGTATAACCAGTTAATTCGTCTATCATGTAAAAACATGTATTCTGAGACATACAGGTTTCATCACGTGGTTTTAGGAAAGGCGAGAGCTGGAATCGAACCTAGACTCCCGGCATGGGAGTAGGAACGATTTTTTAAATTGTTGAAAACCCTCTAGTTACACAGTCGACACAGGCCATAAATCAGTCGGCGCGCCGGCGGCGCAGTACTATGCCTACCGTTTGAAAAAAGCCGCTTTTGGCTTCCTTTCGTTTCAGGTCAATGACCTTTCACCTTGAGCCTGTTACTTTTTGTGTCTTTTATTTGTGTAATTATTTTGTTTGAAATTTGCATTTTTTTTTATTTTCGGTCCTGAACCTTTTCGTATGCTTTAACACACTTAAGTACACGATCTTTGTGGTTTAAGTTAATGAGGTAACGTCATCTCCACCTTGTACAATATAAAAATGAATATGTTGCTAAGCGCAAATCTCGGGAGGAGCTGAACCGATTTCGCAAATTTTTTTTGGATATTCCTTTAAGTACGAGGATGGTTCTTACGGAGAGAAAATTTGAAAACAATGTAAAGAAAATAATAAAAACAACAATTTCATTTTCCTATATATAAACTGTTCTACCCTTGTACTACCTGTCAAACATCATTTCAGATTGAATACTTCATAAGTTCATATGGCAATGTCATGCATTTAGAAACGTCAAGATTTTTCTTTATGGATGCCACTTCTATTATGCAAACTGCAATGATATAATATACATATTTTATAATGGCAAAACGAAGTGTGCCGGGTCAGCTAGTAGGTAATAAAAATAAATACTTGCATAGGTGTTATAGATTATATTATTAGATGTATGTATTATGTTTGAAAACATTCAGTTTATTTCCATTGGGCCTTCAACTCAAATCTTCAACTTAAATGCATGCGTTTTTTTTCTCGTTATTAATAACAACAAAAATATATAGACTCATGAAATATTCACAAAATATTTAATAATAAAGCATTTCGTACGTCTCAGTAAAGGCGCAAATATTTCTCGGTCGCAAATTTATCAAACCGACTTGTTATTCAAACGTAAACACGGTTTTTTAATTAAATCTACCAATCAAAAAACGACACGCATTTTTATTGAACACTTCCTTTATACCTAATAGGTATTATTACCTATCAATCCACGAAGACGCACAGCCCTAGCCGGCGGCCCCACTATTCCTCCTAACCGTTTATAAAAATTACCGTGATAGTGATAGGTACAATTCTAGACGGCAACGCCGCGCGTTGCGGTGTCTTCTTTACTGTCGGTTTGGCAACGTCGCGTCGCGCGAATTTCGGCGGCGTACAATTTGAAAACGGGAGGGAATCCTACATTATATGACCCGGGTTCGAACCCGAAGCAAAATATAAGAAGACATTCTGGATTGAAATGTTTTTTGTATTACTATTTTTTTATTTCATATTATGCTATCTAATGGTTATTTATATTTCCGAATTCCGAAAAAAAATAACGAATTTTAGATAAATTTATAATTTCAAAAATAATTGTATAGCTTATAACAAAAAAAAAGTTATTAAATTGACGTTGAAACTTTTATTTATTTGTAACTTAATAAAATCTGTCTTCTTATTTATTCAACAATTTCCAAAATCAATAATCGATGTAAAAATTTGTATTATATAAAAAATATAATTATATAAAAGTGAAAATAAAGTCACGCACACGCGGATTTGAACCCACGCCCCAGCGTATACAGCCTGGCGTCCTACTTAATACGCCACACAAGCCTCAGACAAAGCTATGAAATTGTGCTATATACGACAACTGTGTATTATTTTGGAATGACGGAGCGACGCACGTCCACCTAGCATCGCGCCTCTGCGCTCTCTGTCAATTGCCATAATAGTAAGCGAGAAATACAAAATACGAAAATATTGCGCGGAGCACGCGAAAGAAAAGTTTTAAATTTTACTGATTTACTGAATATTTATAAGCTTATTGAAAAAAATTAACACAATGATGTGATAATAACGAAGGTCTGCTAATATACTGGTTAAATTATTTGAATAAATATTAACAAACAACGTTGTAGTTTAGTATAAGAATTCAGAAAAGGGGTAACTTTGCAATTTTTTTTTATCGAGGCAACTTTGTCAAAATGTGTTTCGACGACTATGTTGTCGTTCGGAATACGGTCTAGAATAACATATATTTTTCCCATTGTAAAATACGTTGTAATTTTTGCTGGAAATGAAAAATAAGAATAGCAAATTTGCTGAATTACATGTTATCAGCGCCTTAACCCTGACTTTGTAGAAGAGAATTATCTGTATTTGTTTTGAAACTTGATATCTATAAATATTGAGTTTGCTATTGTGATGAAGGCTACACTATTAAATTTTTCTTTTAACTAACGAAAGAACAGCTAATAAACGATGCATAATTATGTAGATTCTAAGCTTAAAGTTATAGAACTCTAATAGGTAATTACTGACACTGAGAAAAATTTGAGCTGACTGTAGGTACTTAAATATATTTTTGTACGTAGACTGTGTTTATTATTTAAAAAATATTGGACATTATAATACATTTGTCAGGCTTTCAAGCACTATGAAACGACATCGATTCAATGTCTCAGAATACGAGTACATCGTGAGCCTGACAATCCCAGGCACGTAACATAACAAACGTGACAGAAATTTGGAATCGTTCAAGCACAAATTGAAATAAATATTTATCCTAAATCTATGCCAGACCGGGCCGCTTACAGCTAGCTCAGTGGAGAGGACTTTTTCATTAGCTAAAGCATAACAGATACTTTGTAAGAAATTGTATGTATTTAAGTTACTTCATATCAGGCAATTCAGATTTTCTTAACGGATCATTAAAATAGGTTCAGCTCCAAGACTCAGAAAGTCGGTGCCATTGGTTAGAAGACAAAGACGTCAAGTGCACCGGTTCCTTGAAATTAAATCCTTACTGTGAAATACCTATCCTATGCTCAAAATTAAGATACTTTCACGTAATATGTAAGTAAGTAAGATGTAAGATGAAAGTGTTAAGTAAGTATTACCTATATACATACCTACATACATTTTGTGTAACGTTTTCATATTTAATCGGTTTATGAACTTTTTCAGTAGGTTTGTTCGTAAAATCGAATTAGTAATAATTTATAGAATACTTAGAGTACATATGTAGATACATTTACTTCATTATGATGGCTGTGTTGGACCTTAATTTGTTACTTAGGCGAATTAACTTCGGGGGAATTTTTCTCCTTAACTATTAAGGCACTTAAACTAGACATATTTTCTTAGCTCTAATTGCTGTTGGTCTTAAACGCCTTCCGCCCCTTTTAAATAATGCTTTCTTAAGCGCTCTATACACGATCCATCTTGCTGTACGTCCCGCCAAGGCCATGCACGATGCACGATGCAACGATCGTGAAGATAGGCTTGACGTACGTCGATAATTATTATTAATTGTTTGCTGGAGTTGCACGACCAATTTTGCATCCAGCGAGCTCCCCCACCACCGTGGACGTCGTGCAGATAGACAGTGAACTTACTTTTCTGCTACTATTACGTTTTAGCCAAGTACCAGTAATGTGTTAAAATATAAGAAAGTGAAAATCTACGCGAAGGAGTTTAAATTACTTTATCTGCGTATTCCAAAATTATAGTGGGCCGGTGTAAAGGCTTTCAAGAAATTATTTAGCAGTGTCTTGTGAATTTTGCAAATCGAATTGTTTGAATAGGAACGCGTCTCTTAAAAGTTCAAACTATGCAAATGTCATGCGACAAAACTGACATAGAGTTTTTAATTTTTTGTGATGCAACAATGTCTGGGTCACCACGTTTCTAAACTTTACTCTTCTTGGTATTTTTTCAAAGTTGAACAATTTAATATTTTAGATTAAGTTGGCTTTAAGAAGCCACGAACATAATAATATTAATATCAAGGATGAACAATCGAATGAACAAATAGAGTTTTTGGATCTCCAAATCCTACAAATATCTGTATGGTAAATTGTAAAAATGGCCTCAGTAAAAATATTACCAATAGATCTGTTATGTACCTATGTTATTTCAACTACACGTAGGTATAGAGTCCTGGATATATCGACAATGTTCACAAATATACGAATCAGAGTTAAACAGACCCGACATTACGGACACAAATTCTACGAAAGAGTAAAATGTAAAATGCAACTGCAGTTTCTCTAAATCTGTATCTATCTGTTCCGCGTCCCACGCCGGATGTTTGTTTTTAGCCAGGGTTCCATTATTTCCTTGAGCGATTTTCTAAAATGGCTCTTTTACGTTGTGTGTTGTGTAATGTCTACCTACTGCCTGTCTTCCATTTTATTGTTTTATATAGTAAGTTAAGTAGTCACAGTAGCCCATCGACACCTAAGTACATCCAACTTGTTCTTGTATCTGAGGTTGTATGCGAGTGCTTTGCTGCTCATGAGCACTAAGATATTCGCCTCAAATAAAGTATCTCTGGCAACCATGCATTGTCTGAATGAATTCTCTAAGCTAATGAGTGATAAGGCGACTCATTGCATAACTTCCGTCAATATAATGAAGGTTTAAGTAATACATAATTATATTTCCTTGTGAATAAAGCTTACTTTGTTATATCATGAATGTTTTTATACAAAAAAAAATACGTGATATATCTATATGTATTTATAAGTAAGTTACGAGTATGTAACCTAAATAATATTGACCCAAATTATTGTTCAAGAAATTGCTGTAAGCCTCTAAGAGCTTATATGAACTTAAGTTACCATCTTAAGCAGACGCTCGTAACAAGACTGATGCCCGAGGCTGTAGGTTCCAAGCTACTTTTAAACGTAAGTTTAAGCTCCTGAAAAGAGCAGGTTAGTTATACCGCCTGAATAACTTTTGACCGTATAACTATTCTATTACGTATCTTTTGGAAGTATTTTACATTCAGATAGCTTACGAAATCCGAATAATGTACCAACGTACATACATATTTGTTCTTAAGGTTCATCGGTCTAAGGACTGAGCGCTGTTTGTTCAATCAACAATGTTTAATTAAACATGTTATTTGCGATTTGCTAACTTCTCATGGCCATGAAGGTTTCAAATCAAATTGTAGATACGGAGACATTGACTGTTCTAAACTAGGGTTTATTTGCGGAAAACTTATGGTCGCCTGACACTATGTTGTCGGCAAATTATTAGCTTGCAATCAAGTCTTGTCGGTTGTCGGCGTATAACGGCACAGCAGAAATAACCGTCTTATAGCACGAAATGGTTAGTGCCTCCAGTCTTTTTGGTTAAAGCTTATATAAGTATGTAAGGGTTAAGAACAATTATTGTTTCTCTTTAGAGATGAACAAAATATAATGCTACGTACCTAGATATAGGTACCACCTAAACGTGTAACAAACTTACGAAACCCTTAATCATAAATCTGCTTTTTTCATATTATAATTCTATAGAATATAAGGGTCAACACCATAAATTGTTCGAGTTGTTGCGTTAAACTTTGTTTTAGAAACTTAGGAATTCTTAACAACCCCTTGGGTTCTCGTTCATCTTCGAGATAAGTAGGTATGTATAAAGTTGCTAAGTAGGCACGTACATGAAAGAAATAACTGTTTTTATTTTTAATCGTATTGTTAGCCCGTTTAGTTCTAATGATTTAAAAAATAACTCCATCCACCAGTGCCCACACCAGAATGTTTTGTTGACTGCTGCTGCTGAATTTTGATAGGCTCGCGAGATCTCGCTTTAATTATGCATTGAGATCGATCTCATAAAATACTTAGCTCGAGGTCTCGTATAACCGAGATCCCGCGGGATCGGAATTGCGTTCCATATACCCACACTTCCGGGTGTCACCCCTACAAAAATAGACTTATACTTACAATAATTATTTTTTAAAAAACAAAACTAGGTAAATTATTAAATAAACATTAGAGGAATAAACTCATACAACAATTTTTTCAAATCCCCCAATATTGATTAACGAAATTTAACAATCCAAATATAAGGAAATAAATTATGGATGGCGTCGTCCGGTGCGTTGCTACACAGTCTTGCTACTCGTGAGGACTTTCATGATTTTTTACATACTTTATTTATGGTCGCCTCAAATAAAGTATTTCCAGCAACCAGACCTCCCTACTGCAACACGAAGAACAGATGGTTGAGAGGGTTGCAGTAAGGTACATATCCGAGCGAGCCTCAGTGGCTCTACAACCTAAAGTTAGTTATCAAAAAAATTTTAATAGGACAGAAATATATTATAATTGGATTAAATCGGATCAGCGCAAGAAATGAAGCTACGTCGTCGCTCTGACGGCAAATCTCTCGAGGGTCGCTCGTTAACGTGGACTATTCTATATGTATACAGTTATAGTATAATGTATAGTTCCGTTTAGTCCCTCTAATCCCTAATACGGTGTCGAGGTGACGGCAAATTTTTCTTTTTTTCAGATATATGATTGCAGTGAGGACACGTACGAGTATCTAGGTGCCCGCCGTCAACTGTGCCTATATTCATAGATATAATATTAAGTAGATCGGCTGTCAAATGATAGAGAGGCGAAACCAAAAATATGCACATCAAATCAAGTAGTGATTTCCACGCTCAATTTCGATATTGCTGACTTAATTTTTAAGAACACTGGTACAAATAATGAGTTCTACGGTATGAGGTATGTTTGATTGTAACGCTTAAAATTATTAAAATAAACAACAATGAAACAAACATTTTTAAAATTTTATTCTTTTTCTTTCGCATTTCAAATATTAATGTGATCAAATACCATGATTTTTTTTAATATATCTGTGCAACAAATCTTTCGAATTAACTTTAAAAACTTAAATTTATTTCATTACCTTATTTATTAAACGCATTTTCAACCAAACATACATGGGGGCAAAATGGAATAATAATAATAATGTGTGTTTACTTACTTAAAGCGGTTACAACCAGGCACTGCACAATATAATTTAGGTTTTGCACGTCTACTGAACAATTTTTTTGAAACTAATTATTTTGTAAAATACGGCGAGATTTTTTCTTCACAATGCAACTGTTAATCTGTGATAGGGCGATTTCGTTTTAAAAACGAATTCGTACATCTGTCTCCTTCTAACATATTGTATCCTTAGTCTTTTCTCTTTCACATTGCCAATCTCTAACGTTAGTTAGAATAATACAACTATGCCTAATTTCTGGCGACCGACCGTCAGTGCAGTCAGAACTTTGTATTGTTTTAGTTACCTACAACTTTTTACTTACATATTCAGTAAAATAAGGTCTTCAGATCTATATGGTCTATAGGAAAATTAACACTCGTTTACGGTAGCTAATTAAAACACATGATTAAAATTACTCAATTCAATCATGGTCCCTAAACTAAAATAGATCTAGGTAAAATAAAGGAAACTACATGTTACATAAAAAAACGTACAGCTTGTGCAAAAATATTTAATCTGTCAATATAATAGGTTACGTTTAACACAAAAAATACTTAATTATAACTTGTGTAAAAAATACTACGTTGAAATACGATATTAAAATTTGATCAGACCATAATCTTCACAACCAGCAGGTTATATTTATTTAAATACTCACCCAAGGCGAAGCAATCGAAATACAACATACGTCTACCCTCTTATATTAATTTATTCCAGCATGACTTATAATGAATATAAATGAGAGATATTTTTTTATTTTATATATTGCAGACACTGTTTTTTACTTTATTTTTTTCCTATCACAAAGCGACATTAAAAGCGTCCACATGGACAATTTTCCCGATTATTAGTATTGCTGTTCTATATTAATTTAACAATACAAAATTTAAAAAATGTTCTCCATTAGGTACTTCTAAATTTTTTCCATTTGTAAATTAGTAACAATAAGGTGCAACTACAATTTTATAATTTGTGACATTCTAATATTATAATACTTTTTCTTATTATAAAGTAAATGCATAAAAAACATTGTCATTATTGTTAAAACTTAAACATTATTAATAAATCTATTTACAAATAACAATAGCAGAAAGTATCTATTGTTAAAGTCCTTACAGGTGCACAGTTTCAATCATATTTCGATAGATATTTCTATCCACGTGCAACTAGGTTCTCTAAAACACTTAAAGTTAGGCACTGGATTAATAAGATATATTATGTTCGTTTAGGTAATATTAATTAATTGTAATCCATTCCAAACTGCGTTACATTAGAATGCATATCATCAAAATTTTTGAACGCCAATCTGTACAAATACTATTATGAATTAAATCATTTTATTTACAACTATCTTTACACCAATTTGACCTCCAGGTCAAAATAATCCATTATTTTATAACATTTTACGCGAAATGTGGTGTAACTGTCAATAGTACCACAAAATTTTGGTGTAACAGAAATTTATTTCCTGAAATAGAGTATATTTAGATAAATACTTACATTTTAGCCAGAAATCCGTTTGTGTTTTAAGCATTTCTATAAAAGCAAAGGTTCACTTGGGGGAACTGACAATACAAGATGTTGCAGGAGAAGCATTTAAAGTTTTTTTTCGTCTGATTTCCATGAAATTTGGTATTTAAGGAGTTTCGGGGCAATAAATCTATCTAGCTTGGTTTCATTTTTAGAAAATCTTTGAAAACCTGGTTTTTTACGGAGGTAATACCGAGCAAAGCTCGGTCATAATATCCGCTAGAGTTACGTTTATAGAAATTTTAATGCTTAAAATGCAGCGGATTTCTGGCTAAAATGAAAATACATATTATCTAAATATAGAGTATATTTAGATAATATGTATTTTCATTTTAGGAAATAAATTTCAGTTACAGTTACAGTTCTATTTTTAATATTAGTTGATTACTCTTTTTTAATGTTCTGCAATAAATAAGAAATATTATTATAAAATAAAATGTTTTTAATTCACTTTATCTTATTTTTTTATCATAAGTTATGTAAACCATTACATTTTTAGGATCAAATATTAGTGTATAAGGCAACAGATTTTTATTTCATTCTTCTCTATATTTTATGTACCTAATTAAACTAAAATGTAAAGGATCAATTGAATATACAACGGCTCTTGCATAAATAATTAATATCTTAACTACATCGTCATGGTTTGTTCCACTTCATTCAAAGTTGACCCAAAAGGATTTTGGTATTCCGGGCTGCCTAAGACACTCATTCCAACTGTCTGCGTAGGGCGATTTCTCGTCTATAATCGCTTTTCCGAGTATTTCCTTCTTCGCCATTTTCGTCTTACAGCCCAGACTAATATAAATGCTGACTATATTTAAGTTCGCCTTGAAAACCGTTAGCTTTACTGTAGCTGACTTGGGATCCCATCTGGCGGATATTGTCGGCACAAATCTATCGCTCTTCCAGTAGCATTCAGCTTTATTTGCTTCCAAAATTGTTGCCTTTAAGTATAACGGGGCTGAAATGCGAAAAGGGTTTATTACGTTTACTAATTATTAATTTAGCAGAAATTTTACGACATCAACCCGTTTGTCCCCGCAATAGAAATCATACTGCTCAATGCCCTACTACTGTTGTAAGTTATCAAACACTAGCCCCATAAACTTAGTACTGAGTTTCGTATTTACTATGAACAGGCCATAGTTTTGACAATGTTCTTCGGCTATTAGCTATCGATATAAACCATAAGCGGTGGCTTGACTTCATCTCCGAGGCACGGTATTAAACCTATGCAAATAATAACTGAGCCAGGCTATGCCTTATTTATTGACTGTGCAAATACCTCAATAATTAAACCTATGAATGGGTCCAAAATTAACCCCAACGTACTTTGTGCTGGTGAATTCCTCGAAGATGACTTAAATTAGCATACATTAACGCTTCTCTAGATGCGCAGCGACTTGTTAGTTAGTAGCGCTATTCAATGTTTATGATTCAGAGCACAGCCGCGACAACTCTCTCCTCTTTAATAAGCCAGGAGCATACCTAGGGTAACGTACTGCATCAAATCGTTATGCATTTCGAATCTACGAATTCAAGTGGGATGTATTAGTTTCCACTTTTGGGGTTCATAATTATTTCAGGTCACAACTATAGACAATGTAATAAATATTTGGGCAGTAAAAAAGTAAAAGCTATTTTAGATCCTGGGCCTTCTCCAGCTATGAACAAAATTCATAGCCGATTAGGAGAAAAACGGACTTCACAAGTACCTACTAAAATTTCTAAAAGGTATTCGAGTCCGATCACAGACCAACGATCATGTAACGAAGATTGGTTAGCACACCCTCAGACTTATTATTGTAAGAGCTATGTTCAGCGGGCTAGGGATAATAAAACATTTTGATGAGTAGCAAGGTTGGTTCTCTGATATCCAAACCGAACATTATGTACTAACTGTTGAATCCTTCATCTCGATAAATTTTTCTACGAAAACTACTGTGGATTTTTGGAACGACGTTCGATCTGTCGTTTGAAATGACATGGTAGGAAACGACACGTAACAAAATGCAGTCAGTAGGTATGCTATGTCTATGTGTATCATGTGAGTGTAAGTATCCAACAGACAACGTACAAGTGTTTTAAAAGCTTTTCTTTAACTTGTAATGTTTGTATGTACATTATGTATATCTTTTATTAGTAGAGCAAGCAAACAGACCTGGCCACCTGATGGTAAGTGGTCCCCATAATAAGTAGCAGCCTCAAAGCAGTTATCCTTAATGGATTTAGATTAAATTTTGCATATTTGTTTGTTCTGGATGAGAATGCATTTTATCTTAGTGACGTCATTCTAAATCCAATATGGCGACTGGCCCAAGATAAAATTTATTAAACAACACAGATATTAATTCGATTCACATTCCGATTTGAAGAGAAGGCAGCTGGAACTTCGGTCTCGACGATGCTACCATAATCGAAGATGATTTTTTGGATTTTTTTATTTTAAACTTCTAAAAACGAAGGAAACAAAGGGAAGAAAAATAAGGTGGAGTAGTGTATAAACATTACCACTAATTTACATTAATCTTATCAGTTGGTCAATACGTGTACCTACCTACTATTCTATAAACACCTATAGGGCACTATACACACCTTTATATTGCTCCTGTTCTTGCATTGTTTGAACGCTGCATCGTAATCTATTAACGGTAAGCTGAACCGTATCGTTGAGACCATCTTCACTGCCAGTGTACAATAGAGTTACTTCTAGTTGACCCTTCTTGTTTTCTCTCTGCAACATAAATACATTCACATTGCATTTTAACATACTTAAACATACCTCCTATATTGAATTTAGATGCTTGGCGACTTCTTGGATGACTGGCACCAGGGGTGTACTGAATCACGCTATCGAAGTTTTCTACATCGTTGACATATTATAAAACCCTGAGGTAATCTAAATACGGCCGCTCCCAGTAGATATGAGCGCCACGCTGGCGCGCCGCCGCCGCCACGGTTTCACCACGCGCCGCCGCCGCCGGCACCCGCGGTCGGCGCGCCGACTGAACGAGTCAGTTCAGAAACTGAACTTCAGTTTGAACAATGGTGCTGATCGGACGCACTTTCACACGTTCACGTAGTCAAAATGGCGGCATCATCAGACATAAACATGTTCTTAGACCAACACGAGATGCAAGTGATGCAACACCTAGACCTAGAATGAGTTCCATTTCTACGCCTTCTAACTTTTTGATGGACTTTGCTAAGAAGCACAGCAGTTCGCACAGTGATTTGGAGAACATCTCAAGAGTGCAGACGATCTCAAGCCCTTCCTTCCTTCCTTTCAGCCCTTGTTAATCCACTGCTGGACATGGGCCTCCCCTAATCGACGCCACTCCGCCCGGTTCTGGGCCCTCTGAATCAAACGGTTTCCCGCTGTCTTTTTCAGGTCATCAGTCCACCTGGTCGGAGGGCGGCCTGTGCTCCTTTTGCCTAAACGTGGTCGCCATTCGTGTTCCTTTTTTCCCCATCGGTTGTCAGTCCTGCGAACGATGTGGCCAGCCCATTGCCACTTTAATTTGCAAACTTTGAGAGCTATGTTGGTCACCATCGTTCTTCTACGGATTTCATCAGCTTGTGGATGAGGCTCACAGTAAAGGACCACGTCTCGGCACCGTAGGTCATCACTGGCAACACACATTGCTCGAAAACTTTCGACTTCAGGCACTGAGGTATGTATATCGGACGTCAAGACTTGTCGTAGATTCCCGAATGGTGCCCAGCCGAGTTGGATTCTTCCAGTGACCTCTCTCTCGAAGTTGGACTTACCCATTCGGATCGTTTGTATACGTATTCGTCTCCAACTTCGAGAGCAGTGCCGTCAACAACCACCGGTACGGGTGTGACATGGACATTGGACATGATTTTTGTCCGAGTACGAGTCGCACAACTGGTTGGCCGACAAGTTGCACGACTGGTTAGCCGACAAGTTGCACGACTGGTTGGCCGACAAGTTGCACGACTGGTTGGCCGACAAGTTGCACGACTGGTTGGCCGACAAGTCGCACAACTGTTTAGCCGACAAGTCGCCCGACTGGTTGGCCGACAAGTTGTACGACTAGCTGCACAACTGGTTGGCCGATAAGTTGCACGACTGGTTGCACAACTGTTTGGCCAAGTTGCACGACGGGTTGGCCGACGAGTCGCACGACTGGTTGGCCGACAAGGTGCACGACTAGTTGCATAACTGATTGGCCGACAAGTTGCACGACTGGTTGCACAACTGTTTGGCCAAGTTGCACGACGGGTTGGCCGATGAGTCGCACAACTAGTTGGCCGACAAGTTGCACGACTAGTTGCACAACTGTTTGGCCGACGAGTCGCACAACTGTTCGACCGACAAGTTGCACGACTGGTTGGCCGACAAGTTGCACAAACTGTTTGTATTCGTCTCCAACTTCGAGAGCAGTGCCGTCAACAACCACCGGTACGGGTGTGACATGGACATTGGACATGATTTTTGTCTGAGTACGAGTCGCACAACTGGTTGGCCGACAAGTTGCACGACTGGTTAGCCGACAAGTTGCACGACTGGTTGGCCGACAAGTTGCACGACTGGTTGGCCGACAAGTCGCACAACTGGTTGGCCGACAAGGTGCACGACTAGTTGCACAACTGGTTGGCCGACAAGTTGCACGACTGGTTGCACAACTGTTTGGCCAAGTTGCACGACTAGTTGCACGACTAGTTGCACAACTGGTTGGCCGACAAGTTTCACGACTGGTTGCACAACTGTTTGGCCAAGTTGCACGACGGGTTGGCCGATGAGTCGCACAACTAGTTGGCCGACAAGTTGCACGACTGGTTGCACAACTGTTTGGCCGACGAGTCGCACAACTGTTCGGCCGACAATTTGCACGACTGGTTGGCCGACAAGTTGCACAAACTGTTTGGCCGACGAGTCGCACAACTATTCGGCCGACAAGTTGCACGACTAGTCGCACAACTGTTTGGCCAAGTTGCACGACGGGTTGGCCGACAAGTTGCACAAACTGTTTGGCCGACGAGTCGCACAACTGTTCGGCCGACAATTTGCACGACTAGTCGCACAACTGTTTGGCCAAGTTGCACGACGGGTTGGCCGACAAGTTATGAGTGATTTTCGATTTTGATGTTATGAGTAATTTTGATGTTATTTTGGTTTGGTATTTTGAGGTATTTTATATCTTCCCTTATTAAGGTATTTTTATCAAGGTCACGCCGCCGAAACGCCGCCGCCGCCGACCTCCAAAAGTCGGCGCGCCGCCGCCGACTGATTGGCCACCGGCGCTCATATCTAGCTCCCAGGCATGATCATTTAGCCTTGCGGGATATGACTGTTTGCGTTTGATCGTATTTACTCTGTATATTCGGACATAACTCCGTCATACCTATATAGGTAATATAGACGTCTTTATAGTCGAATTTCAAAATGGCTCGAAATGGCACGAATTAAATTTATTTGTGGAGATCGGCTGAGGCCCTTTTTTCTATTCTGTTATTAAGCGTAGCAATTTAATCATAATATTTTTAACGAGCAAACTTAAACATTTTAAATCATTACCTATTGATCCTTTTAGCTTTTACTATTTTGGACCAAGACGAACTAAATATGAACTTATAATTTATTCAAAGTGATTTGCGTGTAAACATAAAAAAAACATGCTATAAAAAAAATAACTTTCAAAAAACCTAAGTCTCGCAACTCAGTTCTTGCACCGTAAAAAGTTGTGAGATCCATGTACTCGTATGTATCCAATGATTGACTCCAAAGATTGTCAAGTCAATCTAACCGCAAATGTAACTTTGTAATCCTATATATTTGAATGGGATTACAAAGTTATTTATGCAGTTAACTTATCTAGAAAACTGGACCGAAATTGCAGAATGTTTTAAATTTCCCTTAATTACATATATACTAAACACCAATAGTATTCTAAATTTGAAGCTTCTGTCTGCTAAAAATACCTCAGAATTTTGATGATCGGTCAGTCAGTCAGTGACAAAATCATGAAACTTTGACCAGTTATAATCCTTATATTACTTAATTTCTTATCCACAACGAAGTGATAGGGGGTTGAAAATGGTCTGATTTGCTTCGAGAAAAGGATGGTACGACCGCTTTATTGCTCGACTTTTATCTTTCAGGAATTTCATTTAAGTAGTAAACGAAATAGCAAAATGAAATGCTAAAACAGTTAATAGATACTTAATAAAACGTCTGCTATGAGTGATGGCGACGAAATTATACGAATTTTAAAAAAGACGTATCAAGGCTATCATCTTGCGTCAGCGCAATAATGGGTAACATACCTACTCCGTACTGGAATTGTCGAGGTCAAAACTATTCTATTGTCGGTCTGTATAAGAATCAAGACTATTTAAATTCGCCTCGACCAGTCGACCATTGTTGATGACTCATACATTAACAGATTTCAATTATCTGCAATTACTTTTTAGCTACGAATGGAGTTTGAAGCAACACTATGAATTCCGATATAAATTAAACGAACACAACATACCTATACTTTATCAATATTAACTACTTTTCTAAACCTATCTACTGAAACTTTAAGATTTGCAAAGTATTAAAAGCTGAGTAAAAGGAAAATATCTGTATGTAACATCATTACTTACGTACAATAAAATTAAATTTTATAGTAACCATTTCATTATATCTTTGGCATTTACAGGGCATCCAGTAGGCAATATGCAATATGCATCCATGTTTTTCCATGCTTAGTTGAAACAGTTCTCATCACAAAACAGACTTTTTTAAACACTTGATCATTTGTGAAAGACAAAAAACTACAACAACACGGATGATGTCAGCGTCAAGAAAATCAGGTAATTAAACTACAATAAAAACCAGGCATAGTAAAGCGAGGCTACAAAATATTTTGTTTAACGACTACTAGGTACTCGTATAATAAAGAATGAATAACGATAACAAACTTACAATTTAAGCTTGCTCGTACTCGTAGGTAGGTACATGGGGTAGGTATTCATACACTATCTACACGTTTATCTCAGATTCCTCGTATTAGTAGCGTTGTTTAGTAGCGTTGGACAATTCTCCTATTAAATTAATCTTTACTTACCCGCGATTCCGTGGTAGAGAGCCCACTAGCTATGGCATTTATAGGTCGCCAAATGTCCGGCGTTCCTATTAAACCATTTTTGAGATCATTTTGAAATAACTTAGAGTCAAAATTCCAAGTCGCCGCTCCAATTGTTCTTCGTTTTTCTAACAGAGATTTTTGAATAGTAGCATCTGTTTTTGTCGATTTAAAACTGCTGAATGTTTTTTCTAGAAAATTTCCTTTAGGTTTTTGCTCCTGTTCTTCTGTTGCTTTGGGAGTCTTTTTTGAATCAAGCGTTTTGCTACCCTTCCTTTTGTCTGTATCTTGTCTTGGTTCTAATATGGCATAAATTGTAAGGGATAAGAAATGTCCAGCGAGCTGGCTCTGAAGGTCCACTTTTTCAGACGGTTTCTTTGGCTCCTTTTGTTTTAGTTGAAATTTAAAATCTTCGTTCCATACTGGCCAAGAACTTTCTTGCAGCGACGTTTCGAACTTGCTTTCACCCGGAAAGACTTTAATCTGAAAATAAAACAGCGTGCTTATTATAGGATTTACTGGAATTAAAGTTTGATTCTTAAGCCACGTGGGTTTTTATAGCATTGGGCATAATCTGCTCTCGAATCATCTAAGTTCGGGTAAAAGCTAGTTATTCTTTGAAATTATCCTCCATAATCCGAGCGGGATGTACGAATCTATCCGTGTAATGAAAGAGAATTACAATATGCAACATATTTCCGAAACTAATTGACGGATCATAAATTTTAATACAAACCAAAAACTTGATACAAAAACACCAACCTAAAAAATAGACTAAAGTATACTTAACAAATTTTATTTCATAGTTTTTGAAATCAATTTAATTTTTTAATATTATTTTAATTTAACTGCTTGAATTTTCTATGCACATGATCTGCTATTACCGTAACAACAAGCCAGAATATTTACTACAGAATAATACTTGTATTCCATTTTTTATACTAATTTGCAAAGTGAGAGATAATTGATAAAAGAATTTTAGCAAAAAACGGATGTAAAAAGTGTTAGTAAAATATTTCCATTAGGTACATTACGACAATATCTAGATCCACTTAAATTTGAATTCATTTCATTTAGATTGTGACAACCAGATACCTACGATATCTAAGTAGATACTAGATACCTATCCACCTAAACCAAATTTCGGCTACAAATATAACAAGAATAGTTATGTGAATAAACAAGTTCTTTATATTCCGAAAATCAACTTATTTTTAGTAAAATTAAGAGTTTAGGGGCTCCCTCAATGACACGAGTGCATGACAGGGCGATAAGCAGCCGATAAGGCGAACGACAAACCTATGAGTTTTATATATTTACGTAAATTTGATAAGGAGTACGATAATAAACTAATTGAATACTTGTGACAATGTGTCAACAGTATTCTAACATCCAACTCCAATACAATTTTATAAATAGTTTAGTCCAAGCAAACCACACTGCGAATTTTATAATGAAATAAAGATTTTTTTATTCAATATCTAAGAGTATTATATTATTTAATTTTAATGATACCTCAATATTCCGCATTATAACTAGCCGGCATTTGACTATGGGATGTAATTTAAATTACATCTTGAGCTATATATTACATCCCGCGATTGCTGTTTCACATTGTAAGATAATCCTATATTTTGGAATTTAGCTAATTCAATTCAAACTGCGACTGCGGGCGACGCAGGGGGAGGCGCGGTGTCCGGGGACGTGAGGTAATATAATTTATATATTCTTACTCCTTCGAATTATCGCTCGATGGGTCGAAAAAATATTTATAGTTTGGGATGTACCTAATATATAATTTATAGCACAATGTGAACAAAATCTCGTACAAAATGTATGACGAGCGATAAAATATTATATCTCAAGATGTAATTTAAATTATAATATCATATCCCATAGTCAAAAGCCGGCTTAACTACATAAGTATTTGAAATACAAATTTAACCTGTACTAATCTAAGTTAATACGAATAATTGACCCAAGGCGAACTGCGGTTAGTTACACCAACCGGAGGATATTACTCACCCGAATTCGGTAATCGATTCTTTTAGATATAATAGTAGAAGGATATACCTATTTCCATCGGATAAATTCGCTTTGGTCCATGTCATTTTGTGTCATCTCTAGCGATTTCTAATCGTAAGTTACAGAGTCATCAGAAGTAGTTATCATCGGACTGAGCATTAATTTTATTACACTAAAGACGAATACCTACCTATTTCCCTGAACCTAATTGTTATTCCTATTCGCTATTTAGGTTATTCTTGAAGACGAAGGACCTCGTTACAAGGGTCTGACATAGGTATAGCCAACGGATATTGCAGAAAGTTGTCTATTACGACCTACTTACTACGTCTAATAGATTATTGAATATTACATATAAAAAAATGGTAAAAACTACTTAAAACGTTGTTACCAGATCACGAGGAAACTACCAAACAAACGTTTCATGATGTGGTAAGTAAAACGCGAATATATTAAAATGGAAAACCATGTAAACATTAAAATACCCACTTAAAAATAAAAAAATAAACTAAGTAATACCTAATACAGGTATTAGTTAATAACGTGTCCCCGAAAGAAAACAAGGCCGCATCCGAACGGTGTATTGGAATATTATGCTCCAGGGACTTCCCGTCTCCTGCCCAGGAATGGAACATAAATAAAAGTAATTAAAAAAATTTTAACAATAGAAACAAAATACTTGATACTAAAGACACCACCCTCAATAAATAGTAGGCCTAAACTATGTAAGAAGTTTTATTTTATATTTTTTGATGTCGGATTATTTTTTTTTAATTTATTTTTATTTCGTAATTTTTAGTTTTAAGTTCATATCACGAAAACTACTGCACCGATTTTGATGAAACTTTTACGATTCCCTAAGCTGCACAAAATACAAACAAACATAAAAAGAACGAACACGATCCGTCAATTAGTTTCGGAGATATGCGAGGCCAAAATATCTAACATACAAACATACATAGTACACCCATGAAATTTGGTTGGAAGCCGTGTTTGGAAGCCGTAATAGACCAACATTTATTATGTAAAAATTGTGCAGTTCTGAGAATATTACATACATACGCAGGGCCGGATCTAGGGGGGGGCAAGCCGGGGCCCATGCCCCGGGCGGCAAGTTCAGAGGGCGGCCAAATTCACATTTTACAGACGAATGGATAACTCATCATTTACTTAAATTTGACCACGGAATAAATAAATAATAGTACAAGTACAGTAATTTCATAGCCATATCAACTCGACCGATACGCAGAGCGAGGAATGAGACGTAGTGCACGAACATTTATTATTCGCGAGGCGCGTAGGCATAGTTCAAAATACGCGCCTGCTCGCCCGCAGGAAGGAATCGATTTTATATACTTAGGAAGGAATTAGAAGGAACTTCGTAGGAATTTATATACTTAGTTCTGCAAAAGCAATGTGACCCACAAAAATATAATTTATTAACCCGGTTTCTATGAGAAGGCCTTCGATTCTATCGAGACCTGGGCAGTGCTTGAGTCTCTTCAGCGATGCCAGATCGACTCTCGGTACATCGAGGCGTTGAAGTGTGTATACAATGCCGCCACCATGAAAGTCCGAGTACACGACAACAGTACGAACCCCATCCACGTGCAGCGCGGCGTACGACAGGGGGATGTCATCTCCCAAAACTTTTCACCGCTGCACTGGAAGATGTGTTCAAGCTGATGGAGTGGAAAGGACGTGGTATTAACATCAACGGCGAACACCTCTCACACCTCCGATTTGCCGATGACATAGTGATCCTGGCGGAGTCGCTAGAGGAACTCAGCATTATGCTGAGCGACCTCAATAGTGCCTCACAACGGGTGGGTCTTAAGATGAACATGGACAAGACGAAAATCGTGTCTAATGTCTATGTCACACCCGTACCGGTGGTTGTTGACGGCACTGCTCTCGAAGTTGTAGACGAATACGTACCTAGGACAGACGATCCGAATGGGTAAGTCCAACTTCGAGAGAGAGGTCACTCGAAAAATCCAACTCGGCTGGGCAGCGTTCGGGAATCTACGACACGTCTTGACGTCCGATATAGCTCAGTGCCTGAAGTCGAAAGGTTTCGAGCTATGTGTGTTGCCAGTGATGACCTACGGTGCCGAGACGTGGTCCTTTACTGTGAGCCTAATTCACAAGCTCAGAGTCGCCCACAGGGCAATGGAGAGAGCTATGCTTGGTATTTCTCTTCGAGACAGAATCAGAAGTGATGAAATCCGTAGAAGAACGAAGGTGACCGACATAGCTCTCAAAGTTTGCAAATTAAAGTGGCAATGGGCTGGCGTTCGCAGGACTGACAACCGATGGGGAAAAAAGGTCCTCGAATGGCGACCACGTTTAGGCAAAAAGAGCACAGGCCGCCCTCCGACCAGGTGGACTGATGACCTGAAAAAGACAGCGGGAAACCGTTGGATTCAGAGGGCCCAGGACCGGGCGGAGTGGCGTCGATTAGGGGAGGCCCATGTCCAGCAGTGGACTACTAAGGGCTGAAAGGAAGGAAGGAACCCGGTTCCTTAACTCTTATCCGTTGAGGAGTTCCTCAACTCTGTATCTCCGAAACCCTTCATCAAATCATCAACAACTTAATATGGGACCAAGTTAAAAGTAACAGCTCCCAAACAAAAAAAAAACAATTCAAATCGGTTACCAAATGACGGAATGCGGCGGTCAGAAATATAAAAAAAACGAGTTCCTCTCTATCATCAGTCTATATAGTTCTGCAAAGGTAATGTGACCAACAACAACAATTTATTAACCGAATTCCTTAGCTCCTATCGGTTAAGGAGTTCCATTGTGTATCTCCGAAACTCTTTTTTTTTAAGGAAAGAATACGTTTATTGTTGACTGTTACATGAGAAAGATGTTACAAAAATTAATAATAAGTTTAGAACCCTACCCTATGCGGGCATACAATAATTATGTCTTATATAACTAAAACTTAATTTTATATTTCATTGGCAATCATTGCTAGATTATATTTATTTATTATTTTGTTCAGCAGTCCAAATTATTTGTTTATTTTAATATTTTACCTATTCGAACTTATCGGCTATGCAATGTGCCCATTACTGGGCAAAGAGAGAAAAATCCGGAGGAAAAGACTCTCCACACAGTTTTAATTAATTTATTTAGTTATTTATACGCGCGTTACTACATTCCTTTATGTAATTGTTTAACTATAAACATAATTTAGATTGAAATTGCGAACCATTATTCCGTTGATAGTGCATTCTCTCTGATTATACCCTGGTATAAACAAAAAATTCAAATCGGTTAACAAATAACGGATTGCGGCGGTAACAAATATTAAAAAAAATAAAAAACATACAAACGAATTGAGAACCTCCTCCTTTTTTTGAAGTCGGGTAATAAATAGGCTTAACACAGAAATATAACAGCAATCAATGCATTATTTCCGGAAGGCCTATGTAGGCTATGTCCAAATTTCAATCAATTAGTGGACATCTGATAGCTGAAATTATATGGATGATAAAGGTAAAAATAAATGTATGTGGGCGGGGGCGGCATATTTCAGTTTTTGCCCCGCCTAAAAAAAATTGAAGATCCGGGGCTGTACATACGTGTCGAATTGATAACCTCCTTTTTTGAAGTCGGTAAAAAGGGTTGCAGCCTTGGAATTAATTACTAAGAATTGGCTAGCATTCGCGTGATATTTCCTAAAGAGCGCAATTACCTTAACCAGAATTTGAAACGAACTTAGCCCTCTCCAAGCTCAATAAATATAGAGGTGAAATAAGCACATAAAATTAAGGGAAGAATTCCCATCATATGAAACCTCAATATGGTTTTGCCAGTAGATGGTTGGCCGGGCACTATTACAAAAAGAAAGTTTGCAAGCAAGTTACTATGTATATTTAAAATAACTTCAAAAGCAAGCACACACGAATTGTTTTAAATTTAAGAGGAAAAAACCTCGTACGTAATTTTGATTATGTAGGTATTAACTAAGTAATCAACGAACTAGTAGGTACTTACTTACCCACGTTACCATTGTTTTGTTTTAATGACCACTGACTGTGTGATGCATGTTTTATCAGCGAACGTAGGTAATTAGAAAAACATTATTAGACGGATGTAAAATTGTCACTGCATACCTAGCCACATTAGTAGGTGGATAATGAAAACACTTAGTATGTAGGTATTCCTTACTGTATAAAACCATAGGAATATCAGGCGGTACTAAATAATACGTACTTAATGCATACCTATAGCTTGGAAAAATTATAATATTTAGTTTAGTCATTTCTCTTATCGTAAATAGGTCTCATTAACGTGTTTATCAAGAATTTTAAAGTTAGTTAGGTACCTATGGCTAAATTCCGTTTTTCAGACAGTCAATAACGTTGTTACTTGTTATCTTACTACAATTCCATAGGTACCTAAATATAAAAATTAATAAGTTTCATAATGGACTGTCCCAACAATATCGGAGCAGTTCTCGCATAGTGCTGCGAGATGGCACGTGAGTTGTGAGATGGTTGTGAGTAATAGTTATCAGAGAATAGTACCTATAAACGATGATAGCCCATTGGCTAAGAATCTGCCTCACTCGAAAGGGTCCGCGTTCGAATCTCAGTGGCACCACGTGGCATGCACAAATAGCTTTCTTAATAAAACGTTGTTTCTTTATAAAATTAAATTACTTGCTGTAACGGTGAGGGAAAATTCACAAAAAAAATCTCAAAGACGTGTGCACTGTGGAGTCCATCGACCCTCATTAGGCTAGGAAGGACGACCCCGCAGTGAATCATAAATGGGTTACAGGGAGCGTAAGTAGGTACCTACTTAGTAAAACTTAAGAAGTTACCGAAAAGTTTAATACCTATAAGGTACATCTTCGAAAAATCAAATTTATCCAGAATTTCCTAGGTACTACTTACTTATAGCTCGTCAGTAATACATACTAAATATAATGTACCTATAAATTTTTCCCAACAACAATAAAATATTGTGGAAGTTACCTTAACAAGGTATCCGTGGGCACGACTCAATCCAAACAAGGAAGGGAGGTGCCGGGCACCAATAACAGTCACATACAAATTTTTGCTGACTGGGTGCAAGGCCAACTTGAAGCCGATCTCGGGATCCAAGCTTCCACTTCCCGCCAGCTGATTGTCCCGGTTCGTATTTAAAAAGTTCTTCAATTTATTTAGCGAGAATGCCATTGTAACCAATGCGAGCGACTTCAATTGCGATACAGCGCATCAAACAACTCGCAATAAAAACCGGTTAATTGAATAATTAATCACGCCACAATCTACCTCTGAATATTTTTAAGGGTTTGGTACGTACAAAACACTTTTATCAACATTTTAATTTCCTTATTGATTGCACTTCACGTTTTAAACACTACAAACATTTTTCACACAATTACAAACGCCGCCGCCGTAAATTGACGGTAAGTTCGTTCAATTACAAATCGGCGTGTGAGTATGAATTTAGCCTACATTCACAAACAGTCTGTTGTCACCACACAGCACCACTTCCTTTATCACGGTTTAATACCGTCCATTTAAATCTGATGAATGAGCTCGTTTGAACATCGGATCTCTCTTTCGCGCTCATAACAAACTCATATTCCGTATTACTATAGTAGTACTATCTATATTACAACCACATTCTTCCGTATTATACTAACCTCACTATACGAGTTACAATCATGTTGGTGTTTATTGAAGACGCCATCTGTGTAGTAGTGTAGTCTATGGTGTAATACTAAGACTTAGTATTTATTTAATTTAATGTAATTTTACAAAATAATGGTCATTGGTCAACCGTCAAGTGATGCCACTAAAGCCATTAAATTGTTTTTTAACCATGAACCTGAAGTATACGTTTCCTCGAAAGTGGCATTTTTTTAATTGGATCATCTTTTGGTTTAACTTTTTAAAATAAATAAGAAAGGCCAGACAAAGATTATACGATAAACATTAAAATTCGAGCTGAACTATGATTTAAGTACAAAAAAACGAAAGTACGTAATACAAAAAAATATTTATTTATTCATTAATTGATACATTTTAATAATATTAATGTCTGTACAAAACAGGTGCACAATATCATCTTGATTAAAAATACAACCTCACCAAACAATGTAGCACAGAGTAACAATAAATAAGTCTTTAGAATATTTTTAAACATAAATTGGAATAAAATGCATTGAAATCAATGGTGCGTGCAATTTAAGTTTTACTCATTTCCTTATAACTTTTTAAACTTTATTTTATTTTCACATATCTAAAGGTCAAAGAGAATTTAAAATATTGACTTCCGTTTCTATTTCGTCATCTTTCGTCATAATTCTTCGTTTCTAAATGCATACATCACGCACCATTTTTTCCAACTCAGGTAGAGTCACTCATATGGTAAAATAAAGAACTTTGTCACATTTTGGACTTAGAAACGACTTTGCTGATAACAGCGGCGATCGCATCGTAATAGTGTATCAAAATAGATATTAGGAGGACGAACATCGCGAAACAAATGCCGGTGATGTACATGAACTGACTGGCCTCCTGGGGGGTGGCGAGCAGTTCTTCGTTGCTTGCATCTCGATCTAGAGCGTCGAACTCCGAAGTATCTACGAAATAAAATACATAATAAATAAAATGTATTGTTTTTCAGTTTTCAAGTATTCATAACAGCACACTATATTAGTCTTAACGTTAAGTCAACAAGGTAGTTAACTACAACGGGGGTTATGATGACATTGATCGTATGTCTCTTGAGACCTACTATCAATAAAAAAAATACTATCAAAAAAAAATATTCATGTTAAGCTTGCAAAGCTGTGGCTCCAGCGTTATCATGTCTTCACTAGTAGCAAAAATATGCATGAGTACAATTTTAGCATGTCATTGTGTTACTTTTGATACAAGTCCATAGACCACAAGAACTTAGCTATCTGAGCAATATGACAGTTTAAAATATGTAAATAAGATTTATCCACTAGTAAATATCCTTCCTTTCAGTCCGAAAATACAAAAATGCAATGAGAAGTCCTAACCTGCAGGTGTCTCAACATCACAAATAACATCCGCCTCAGTTATTTGCAAATCCAAAAGTTCTCGGACCGATAGCAAGGCCTCCGCCGGAGCTTCTCCAGGGAACAAGTAGTCACACAGGTAGAGGGAACCAACTGGAACTAGAACTCTGCGTGGAGGCTCATTGAAACACACTTTCTCTGAAATATTAAAGTATCATTGGAATCAGTACAGTACTACGCATACTGTAATTATGTCATACCAGTAATATTTTAAGATTGAAGGGTCAAAGTCTAGCTGTGTGGTGGCCATATCTTACTACCATCTGATACTGGTCAAAAAGTTTTTTAACATTTCATGTGTGCTCTGGAGTTGTACTTTAATACTAAATTTTAGAGCGGTGATAGCCCAGTGGCTTAGAATTCGACCTTGAATTGAGGGGTCCGGGTTTGAATCCCAGTGGAACGCACCAATGACTGTAAAAAAAGTTATGTGCCCTTTATAAAATTAAATATCACCTGCTCTTACAGTGAAGGAAAACATCGAGAGGAAACCTGCATGCCTGAGTTCACAAAAAAATGTTCTCAAAGGTATGTGAAGTCCACCAACCCACAGTAGGTCAGCGTGGTGGACTAAGACCTACATCCCTCTCATTGTGAGAGGAGACCCGACCCTGTAGTGGGTCATTAATGGGCTACTGACTGAAGACTAAATCTTTTGGTGAGAATAAGATAGATAAAAAGTGTATCAGTCATAGTCAAATTGTTATGTCAGAGTAGGGACTCTAAAAAACTTATGTGCAGTATTTACTGTACATAATTTTTTTATTACCTTCTGGTAGTAAATTATCATCAATCAATGCATCACAATGCATGGTAAATCTTGAGGCCAGTGACCTTATAATATCTTGTTTGACTGCAGCTACAGCCTCACTCACTGTTGCCTTCGGATACATGAATATACTTGATGACACTACCCCACTAAAATGTATGCTGCCATCACATTCCAGGTATTCCACAGATTCTGGCATTGAAATTTCCTTTAAGTTGATAAAAAATAACAAATACATTACACTTAAGTTTACAACACAATTACGCTGGTTTTCTTTTACCATGGAGTCCATGGACCATCAACAGTAAAAGGTTAAACATGTATGCATGTGTTCCTAAGAAGTATTACTTATATGAAGAAATAACAAATACATTACACTTAAGTTTACAACACAATTAGGCTGGTTTTATTTTACCATGGAGTCCATGGACCATCAACAGTAAAAGGTTAAACATGTATACATGTGTTCCTAAGAAGTATTACTTATATGAAGAAATAACAAATACATTACACTTAAGTTTACAACACAATTAGGCTGGTTTTATTTTACCATGGAGTCCATGGACCATCAACAGTAAAAGGTTAAACATGTATGTGTTCCTAAGAAGTATTACTGACATGAAGTACCATAAATAACAGTCATGAGATGGACTCAACATTAGAAGAAAACCTGCATGGTAAAACATTATATAGGGTGGCACAAAGGTTATGTCATAATGGGCCATAGCTTTTGCAGATGGCATCAAGTCATACTTGTTACACTTTTTTGAGTATAGTTGGCAACAATTGTTTATTATTATTATGTGTGTAATTATGTTAGACTAATCAGTTTACAACATAATAATAATTGTTGTAGACTATTGAATATATTTGTCAACAAGCCATGGAAGACACATCATGGAGATATTGTTATTATTTTAGATATCATATTTTAAATCAGTTATTTTAAATCAGTGAATTTTGTTAGTCTTTGCCTCCTAATCATAGTCCATGAGCTTGAGGTGGCTCTCCAAATCTTCAGATCGCCATAATTTTATTTTTTGAAATGATACGTTTACCACTGCAAGCCACAAACCTTGTAAGTCTTAAAAGAAAACTAACTCATTTTTTTTAAACTCCTTTTTAACAAAATATGTTATTACTTTTGTGCCCCCTCGTAGTTCACACATTCAACTTTTAAATACTCACGAAAGGCACAAATAGTGATACATGCATTGATTTGAGTACATCTTGTGTACATTTGGTATTGTTTTTGATCTTCTTCCTCTTTGTCAACTGTTCTAATGCTTCTGAACCATCTTTAAGCTCTCCATCAATGAACATAACACTGGATTCTATTGCTTTATGGGCAGACTCCAATATTTGCTGTAAAAGTAATGTGGTATTAGTAGAATTTAAGCATTTGCTATACATACAAGAAAAACAGCTAAATTGGTATAGGTAAAATTGGATAATTTCGATTTAGTATATCAAAACATTTAAATTGCTATAGACAAAGACACACAAGAACAGTTCAAGTTCAAGAAAGTGTTTGTTTGGTAAATAATTAAGTAGATGAATATTTTGATAACTAATAGATATTAGATATAGTGTTCATGCTTGAGGCACAACTCTATTCTCTGTGACACTCCACTATGTATATTGCCACAACTATGCAAGTTAAAATTGACACAGATAGCATTATACTAACTCAAAAAAAGATCAAGAGATCTAAATCATCTCATCTATGGTAAATTAAGGCTTAAATTAGTTAATTACCTATTTAAGCCAATTTAAGCTGATTAATTGTACTACATTGAGCTAGATTACCTGAAATTGTTGTTTAACAGATATACCACTTTTCTTGACAATTACAGGGTACATTTCATCAAACTCATAGTAACAGTCTAGTCTTTGCCATTGTTGTGGCTTGGGCAAGAACTTCCATTCAACGGGTTTCATTGCAGTTTTACTCGGAGATCCAACTTCTAAACTTTTACATGTCAATACTTTTGTGCTTGTCGACATGTGTAAAATCAATCTCTCATTTGAGTGTGCATAGTTCCCATACATGTACTGGTTGCTATTCAAAACTTTATAAATGTAATTCAACACAGTCTTTACTTTACTGAAATGATTAGGATCCTCAAATATATCTTCATCACTTGTAATAAAAATACCTGGAAAATAAAAAGAAGAACATAATCAGGGGTGTGATCAGGAATTGATAAATAACCTTTGTGGTTCTAAACATTCAGCATATGTTGTTGTCAGAAGTTAAAAGAAATCCAGTGACAGAGTTAGTACTACAGAATCCAGCCGTAGGCTTTAAGTCACGGGAATGGGGAGGCGGGTGGAGGATCACTCCCCTTTATTATCACCACCCATTTGCCATCTCCATTTGCCTCTAATAGAGAGAAATGGAGAAGTCTCGCAAAATATGCTTCCAACATAAAAGGCGATCCATGACCACGACCACTCCGCCAGGAGTGTACGACTAAGAAGAAACCCCCACCCACAGAAACAAATAGTTACTGAGATGTTCACAATCAAAGTTTTGAGGTTATGGTGCCAAAAAGCAATCTTTTTTAACTAAAAATATATTATATAAATTATATCATAGTATCAAATTACGTATGTAGGTAAATAGGTAGCACACATACATATCAGACCCCTTTGGTCACTGAACCTTCTCCACTTTATAAGCTGGGGTGAAAAAAATTTAATGGAATTTAACCCTCTGAAGGGATTTTTGTGTTAAATTTAGACTTCTGTCACTGATCCTCGCTCCGCCTCACACCAATCAGGGAAAAAAATAACCTAACCTAACACACCAAAGGGATTTTTGTGTTAATTTTAGACTTCTGTCACTGACCCTCGCTCTGCCTCACCTCAATTGGGGAAAAAATAACCTAACCTAACCTACAAAAGGGATTTTTGTGTTAAATTTAGACTTCTGTCACTACCCTGGCAAAGCTTCATGTCTTTCGGATGAAAAAAAAAAAATTATCCCACTCCTTCAGTGGGATAATGTTGTTTGTGATTAACTAATGTTAATTCGGATTAAGAGATTTTTTTTATCAAAACATAGTTTTAATTTATGTTTATATTGTTTATTTATATGTATGGAAAATAAATAGAATTCAGTGGTAGACTTTTAGGCACGAAGAAAAGTTTTTTTACAGAACCTGGATCAGATTCTTTACATTTTTTTAAGCGAAGCAAAGCGGAGCAAGAGCACGTTACAAAAGGGGGTCTGACATGCAAATTCTACCTATCTACCTACCCACCTACATAATTTGACCCTATTTTAGTCTAAAATAATTGTTTTTTCGCAACATAACCTCAAACTTTAATCCTTAATATCTCAGTAACAATTTGTTTCTGCAGGCTGGGGTTTGCAGTGTCAGTAAATGGAGGTGACCCCCCCCAGCCTCCTCCCCACCTCCCATATACAAAAGCCTACAGCTGGATTCTATAGCCCACCCCATTGATTACAAAACTAAATATGTCAATGTCTCATATGGCAGGTTTCCAAATGTATCAGTCATGAACATAATAACATTACCAATTAACAAACACATTAATTATTACATTACTACACTTACTACATTATTACATTAAATAATTAACACAAACATTAAACCAACAAATAGAAAAATAGGATCTTTTTCTAGGAGTAGTATTTATGAGAGTTTGTTTCTGTAAGGTATTTTACGTACACAAACGAGTAAATTTAAATGCAATTTATAGGTACCTTGAACAAACATCCCCCCTGGTAACATTCTGGTAACGTGTTTGGCGTGATCCGCCACCCATGCTTCCGACACTCCCAAAAGATTCCGAACAGCCTCGGTCTTCTCCGACGCATAACTACTTTCTGAAGCTGTGTCACTTCCCTTCTCTTCTGGGGTTCGAGCTAAGTGGATCACACTCTCTCGAACATTTGTTACCTATAAAATTATCCAAATCATAACATATTAATTACGATAATAAAAAAATTACTAATATAATTATATTTTCGTTTTACTTACTTGACCCAAAATTAATCCTATAACGAAGACTTCTTGAGAGGCATATTGCTCCAAATATTGAAGACAATATTCCGGGGAATACACTGTTCTAACCATTTTAGACTTCCGATAACCCAACTTTCACATGCAAGTGTATTTATATGAAGCGAAAATTAAAAATAATTTTAGGTTAGCTAAGTATTTGATATTTTTCGTGGATGCTGGATGTTTTTCAAAATATCAACACATCGGTCGCCATAGCATATAAAATAAATATTAAGCTGTAGCAAACCGTATGTATTCGGTACTGAGTAACGGGACGGGTGCGCCATAAAGTAACGAAACGTTACTCACGAATGCATTTCGTTACTCGCATTTTTCGTGTTTTCGTATATTGGTTTTAGTTCGCACAAGTACCGTTGATGCATATGTTGAAAAAGTTTCCTGACTGTGAATTTTACGCATTTTAATTTTAATTATTAATATTTTATTTATTAAAATTTTTAGTTAAAACTTTCAAAATTGAAAATAGTAAATCTATTTCAAATTCAATAGATTTCGTCTACAGTTTACATGTCTTTCTAATCTTTACCTGGTCTTTTAAATAAAACTTTAGATTAACTTATACGCGAATATGGTTCAAAATACGGTAAAGTAACAAAAAAGGAACGCAGCTAAATAAGTAGCGTATGTTTTTTAATGACGTATCATAAGTAACGAGTAACGTAACGATACGATAGTAACGAGTACTGATTGTAAAAGTAACGAATACATACGGGTTCGCTTTCTTTCGCTACTTTTACACCTCTATAATATAAATTAATTAAGGTTTGACAATTGACATTGACAGATCCAGCCGGGCAGCCATGACAGCGCGGTAGAGCAAAGATAACCTATGTTTTCTTCCTAAGATTCTTTTCAGACTTTAAAATAAGTGTGACGCTCTAGGATGCTGCCAGGATACCAATAAGTAGTAAAATTCTCATGTCACAGTTTTAGTTACCATACTCCTTCAAAACAGCTTGACCGATTTTTATGAAAATTTACATGGCATAATATTCAGTAGGCATGAGAATCGGCTACTGTCTGTTTTTCATAACCCTAAGTGATAAGGGTTGTCCACACCTTACATTTTTATTTTACTTTTTTATGTGGCATCAAGAAATACATACAACCCTAAATTTTCACCCTTCTATCACCAACCCCTATTTTTAATTCTGGATTTTTAACGCTCGATAACTTATATGGCAAAAAACGTTTGTGGGGTCAGCTAGCTAAATTAAAACAAAATATAAACATACAACCCAAAATTTTCATCCTTCTATCACAAACCCCTATATTTTAATAGTCATTTTAGCAATTTAATAATTTTTCATCCCGCTCGATATGGCAAAACAACGTTTGCGGGGTCAGCTAGTAGGATATAGGTATAGGCACTTAAAAGTGAAACTGCACTTTTGTTTAACGTTATTTTAATTTATTATAATAATTTTAGTGTAACATTTAATTCCATCTGAAGATCAAGCTTTTAAAAATAGAATCAAAGCTTTCGTTTTTACATTATATGCGTGTGTGTTTTTATTGTTAAAGGTGTCAAACCACACTACTAAAAACTTTCCTTAGAAAACTTGATCATCAGCTTACATAATTTGCATTGAACTTAAAGCACTTAAAATTCTTTTCAGACACATAGGTAATACGTGAAATATAAACGTAAAGTGGCAGAAATGCAAATCATATTTGTTGCATCCTAATAGAGATATTAATAAAAACTACTACGTTTAATTAAACTTGCATTTCGAGAAGTCCATTTCCGGGTGTTGTTCCATAAATCTGAAAAAAGTAAATTTGGAATGTAGATGACGTAAATGTAATGAACACTGTAAACAAATAACTATTACGAAAGCAAGCATACATTCTCTCCAATTTAAAACCAATAAAGTTTACAGAGAAAAGGTAATTTCCTTGGAACTCGACAGATATAAGTAGGTTGGTTGTATCTCTTTTTTGAGAATATACTGTTTTAAACCCAAAACCAGGCAAATGATACACCACCTAAAAGATAATTTTATGGAATAAAACGGTAATGGGCTGATAATTATAATACCGAAATTTACTAAGACTAAAAATTTGTCGTATAGTCAGCGTCATATAGTTCGTGACACTCAGGGTACTCAAATATATAGACGCAACCAAAAAGTCGATAATATCGGTACAAACAAAGTTGTCTTATTGTTGTCAACAGTTTTGTCGCTCAAAAGGTCGACACACTTAAAATGTCATATAAATCGGATCAGTCAAACTGCCATAAATATGGTTACAGTCATTCCGCCAATGGTATCCAAACATTCTAAGTGTTCAAAAATATGGAACACATTAGAAAAATAAACTTTACTGCTATAATATTTTAAATATTATTTTCCTCGTCAATTAGTATCAAAAAATTTAAACACAAAGTGAAAGCGATAGAAACTACTGCTGTCCTTTTCATTTTAAGCACGACGTCATAGACTTCTCTTTTGTTTTGTATAGAGTTTCAGAATTTCTTGCATAGCCATTTACGATATCTGGGGGCACGGCAGTGGTGAGGACCAAGTCGAGCAAAAAAAACCGGCACGGCCGAACCATCCTTTTCAGGCAAGCTTTTCGATCCAATATAGCATCGTTGTCGACAAAACTAGAAGCTTGAATTTTCAGTACGGAGAAATAATAAGATATCTCAAGATATGCTAAAAAAATATGCAATAAACAGTTACAGCTTAATAGACTGATGTTAACCTCAATGATAATGAATATGAGTTATTAGGTATATTTCGTATTTAATTTTACTTGTGTACCTAACTGAAAAGAATACATTCCGTATTAACGATAAACTGAGCAGTTCTGATAAAGTTACTTTCAAACGCAACAAAAGACTGACCCCTTATTCATATAAAGCCAAATCGCATCATAAACCTATTTTCTATTTCACTGTTCTTTCACTGCACTGTCTCTTTCTTTCTTGGTGCTGTCAACGTTTGAAAGAAAATGGCAAATCAATATAATGGCTAAAATAGGTTTAATAAGCGATTTTTGTTTTTATGAATAAGGGGATACCAATCTCAGAGGGTGTAAATAAAAAAAGTTTTGGTTCAACTATCCTTATTTTTAATATATAATTCGATGTTTAGTGGTGTCATCAATGCTACACGTATTTAAGTATTAAGTATGAAATTGCTTCAATAGAAATTACGTAGGTAGTCAAGATTTCCAGCTTTCTATAATATTGCACTTGACATTGATACGACTGATGGTTATTTGACATACACTGACAGATAATAGAATTACATTCAAACACTAGATTGCGTAATGAGGTTTTAATGCTAGCTTATTTTTCTAGTGTGTTCCATATTTTTGAACACTTAGAATGTTTAGATACCATTGGCGGGATGACTGTAACCATATTTATGGCAGTTTGACTGAACCGATTTATATGACATTTTAAGTATGTCGACCTTTTGAGCGACAAAACTGTTTACAACAATAAGACAACTTTGTTTGTACCGATATTATCGACTTTTTGGTTGCGTCTATATATTTGAGTACCCTGAGTGTCACGAACTATATGACGCTGACTGTACCTACATTTATCACAAGCACAGACACAGTATTAATTAACTTTCAAAATCAAATCCATTAAGATGAAAATCATTTATATTACGTATTTGATGTCTGTCATTCCCTACAATGGAGGGAGGGTGTTATAACTACTTACTACACAACGCTGTTACAATGTGAAATGTGCGGTCCATAGATTGGTTATGTATCTTTAACAAAGTACAACGAAAATATTTATTCTTAGAATGTAATATGCAAAATAATGTGCGAATAAAATATTATAATATAGCACGTACTTCTTAAGGACATCCTGTTTCTTTTGCTCATCGCTGGTGGGAAGACCCATCTCCTTTTGCCTCTGATCGTACATCATTTTTTCAACAAGTCCTCGCGTTTCGCCATCCAAGTCCGACAGTTTAGATGGCTCTGAAACATGTTGTTACGATTAAACAAAATTAAGCCATAAAATAAATATCCGAAAATATATAAATCTAATAAATAATATTATGTAACTTTCTTTTATCAGCAAATACAACGTTTCGTTCATACCTGGATTAATTTTTTTAGTAGATATTTCTGGGTCTGTTTTCACAAGTCGGCTCCACCAGTTCATTTTGTTAACCTAAATCAAAAATGTACAGTTAAAATTTACTCTAAAAGAGTACCTACTTTGAAAATGTAAAACCATCATCAAAAGCAATTTGTTACCTTTTCTAAATTAACCAATAAATTGCGGCCATCTTGAAGCACCCATGTTGATTCCTCCATTTTAACGTCTGCGTCTAGTTCTCCGTCAATTATAAGCGGTTGGCCTTTGATGCCAACTTTTAGGTGACGCTTGTTGATAATGACAGTAAGATCTCGTGGCCGCAGAATTTGTCGCAGTGGAACACGTAACTGTAAACAATTTATCAAGATGTAAAATTTTGTGAAGCCAAATGCGTTCTGCAATTCAACCACATCACCATGCATTTTTACCGACTTCAATAAAGGAGGTTATCAATAAAATTCGACACGTATGTATGTAATATTAAAGGAACAGCACAATATTTATGTTGGTAAATTACGGCTTCCAAACAAGTATTAAAAAGTAAGTAAATAGTAGTAGGTATGTAGATAATATGTTTGTCTTGAATTTAGCATTTTATCCAACTTAGGGAATGGAAACGTTTCATCGGTTCAGTAATTTCCGTGATATGAACTTAAAACTAAAAATTACGAAAAAAAATTAAAAAAAATTAAACCGACTTCAAAAAGTACCTATAAAATAAAATTAGTTACCTTTCAATTTACTATTATTGAGTTTGGTGCCCAAATTAACAATAGAAACAAAATACTAGATACAAAAGACACCAACCTCAAAAAATAGTAAGCCTATATAAAGTTGTAACAAATTTAATTTTATACTTTTTGAAGTCGGTTTAATTTTGTTAAATTATTTTGATTTAATCACAGAAACGCTGGCGCTTATGTATTATGTATGCCGTGTAACTCGTGTAGTATCAATTCCAACATTTTTCGTAGAATTTAGTTATTGATTCAGGAACAAGAAATAATGCTTTAGGAAAATAGTTTATAACGTATTGACGTATTGGTTGATGTAATCTTCTGGAGATCTTAAATCTCAAACAACAAAAATCAAATCATATTAGGACGAATCTATTAGTACGGGTACTGGACGAATAAATTATATTTATATTTCGTCCGGATACTTCAACATGTACAAAGGGATTTCTGAGTTAAATTAAGACTTCTGTCATTGACCCTCGGTATGCTTCGCTTCGCTCGGGGAAAAAAAAAATAACCTAACCTACCCCCCTGAAGGGATTTCTGTGTTAAATTTAGACTTCCGTCAATGACCCTCGCTTCGCTCGGGAAAATATTAATTGACATTTAAAAAAACAAACTTAGCATCCGATTCATTCTTAATATAAAAAAAATTGAATCCATGTACGAATAAATATAATTTATTCGTTCAGTACCCCCGTACAGTCACTTCGTAAAAAACAAGCTAATCATCGGATTCATGACAGTGACATTCAGTGACAGAAGTCTAAAATTTAACTCGCTAACTTCTGGTGTAACGCTTTAATAATATTGCTGAAATCGAGACTTCAAAAACCATCAAAGAAACTATTCTCACTCGGCCAGCTATTGTTTATGCAGTTCAAAGTATGAACAAACTAAAGGCCGTACTTGCTAAAACAACACGAGACTGCAGTGTAGTAAGTAAGCTTCGCATCAAAAGCGAAGGGGAAAATATTCACTACTTGGCGTCCTACTCGTGTTGTTAATAGACGTTCAGAGAATAGTAACCACCTATTTGCTCGAAATGAAGGGCAAAATATTGACACCAAGAGTAAATAAATATTGAATAGACAATGTTTACGCAACACAATAAAGAACAATGTTATATTATGGTTTGTAGGAGGCACAATACCGCGACCACATTAAACCGCCGTACTTAACGTAATTTTCTTTATTATCTTGTTTTGGTTAAGGCTGCCGGAAAACCTTTGTTTGAGACTACCATCTTCGTCCTCGTAAGAAGCAACTCAGGACCTTCGACCTCAGATATGACTTTTTTATATTTGTGCAATTTGTGGTTGGAGGCGACTATCCATAAGTTAACAGTGACCACTTAGCACCAAGTGTGGCCTACATGCGTGATTGCTAAAAATATTATAAAAAACTTAATTGATTGCTGCTATGATACTATTAGATCGAATATAAAAAGAAATTTTCTCTATTTCACCTTTTCCTTATTTTCTTGCAATAGTCTCGCAAAGAAACATTACAAAGAAAAACATAAGATGTTACATAACAGGATATAAATACAATTGACGTATTTAGGTACGTAGACGGATATTAATATGCTGGCAAGCAAGGTTCTTGGTCTGATACATATTGTAAAGGTTAAAAGTATTTCGCATTGAATCATTTTTCTACCTTAAGTATTATGCATATAAAAGTGTAATTCTTCTGGGCAATCTCGTCAAGTAAGCCTATATTATGACGTAAATTGAAGTAATGACTTGGCGACTTATAAATTTTACCCGGGTTTACAAAGAATAACTACATGAGGCACGCTAGTTTTACCGATACGGCTCAAAACTACTTTGACAAAATGTTGATTTGACTTCAGTTTTATCCTCCAGCTATGTATATCTAAACCGTCAACTTAATATTATACACTTTCATATAATTAATAGTTTGAAAAGTATGGTAAAGATTATACTTACATAATTATACAAATTTATATTTTAAGTACTAATGTCGAATATGAATTTTATTCTTATTTGATCTCTTAAAAGTTGCTTAACTTCCGTAAATCATGTCATCATCGATTATACGCTGCACTTACGTGCATCCAGGAACACATCGAAGAGTGTTTGTAAGTAGCGCTGACGCATTTGCTCATTTTTTTGCTCGATTTACATCACATTTAGGTTCTTTAGTCCAGAAGATTGACCTTATTAACATATCATTAATTACTGTTTGCCCGCTATAGTGCAGCTTCGTGTGCGAGGACAAGGTGCGATCATCTAGCTGGCGTCATAATAACATGCATAGAATACGGAATGATCGATTCTAAAACAACAATTAATGTTTCACAAGAGGACCGCTACGAAAGAACACGAACGACCACGAAGGCGTGATGACCTCGCATTCCTGGCAAGGACGATGAACACGAATATATGGCGTCTGCGATTAACCGGAATGGACGGCTGCACTACAGCTACATGAACTACGTCAAAACCTATTGAACCGGTGACCCTCAAAATGAAACATACTTACATGTTACCAGTGCGAAGAGTTTACTACAATAATGTCCAAATAAAGCTAGGAAAAGATAAGTTGCACATGCAAATTATTATAGTAGAGGAGACCGTGGGAGATCGACCTTCACCGATCTGATAACTCGATGAGACATATTTTTTATCATACAATTTATAAATAAACAAATATGCCTATGATGACTTGCCTGTCAAAAAGTGTTTATAGTTATTTTTAATTTAATTAATTTTAATCAATTTTCTTTCATCACTTTCACTCTTTTAATAACCGAATGAGATAAAACCTCAACTGATAGTTTTTAACACACAGAGTATGCCTAGGAAGGCTTGCAAATGCAAACCAGGTGGCAAGCAGATGTGAACAGGTAAGTCAATGTAGGTAACTATACCGATCTGTTAACCAATCGAAAACTATACCGATCTGTTAACCAATCGAAATTGATATCATAGGTAAGATATTTTAATTACAAAACCAATCATATATAGGCTTGCCTGCAAAAAATCGTACATAACATATTATTGCCAAGCTATAAAGTTTTAGAATTTTAGCGAGAAATAAATTTATTAAAAAGGACTTTCTGTGTCGAGAGTTTTTTCCTCCGGCTTTTTCTCTCTTTGCCCAGTAATGGGTGGCATATTGCATAGCCGATGAGTTCGAATAAAATAAAGGTAAAATATTAAAATAAACAAATAATTTGGATTGCTGAATAAAATTATAAATAAATAAATATAATTTAGCAATAATTGCCGTGAAATATAAAATTAAGTTTTAGTTATATAACACATAATTATTGTATGTCCGCATAGGGTAGACTGTTCTAAACTTATTATAAATTTTTGTAACATCTTTCTCATGTAACAGTCAACAATAAACGTATTCTTTTCTTTTCTTTTCAATTTAATTAATGTTAACAATTAAATCTATGTTTATTGTTGAGAAAAAAATTACGTACCTTCACTATAATTAAAACATTCAAGTCTCGACTCACAAGAAAATTGACTGATTTTCTTGGGAGTCGTTAATTGATTGAAAAATTGCAGACGAGTTACATTTATAGGCATACCTATAATTACACAACTATCCTACTATTCCTTTCAAACCTTCGTAACCATCGAAGTACTTGAGATAATAGTAGCCTCGTGCCTCATAATCAAATGGTGCTTGGTCGCACATAAACAATAATTATACATAATTATGATTTCTTTTAAATTTTTAACGGATAGGTAGTACGTACCTATACGACACTCATAGATATAATTATATCTATAAGCACACTAAAGCGAAATGTCAGGATGAAGGAAGCTTTTGAACATTATCTACCACACGACCTGAAATATGTCTTGTCTAAAGTAATAAAATGTACCAACTTTACAAAAATGCTATGACTTCTTGTGTCTTAACATATTAAGGTAAATTATAATTTGTAGATAATAAAAAGCAAAATTAAAATTTTGAAAAGCCCACGACGGTTAAAGTATAATTGAACCCCAACGCACCCCAAACGCATATTATACCGTCTCCGTACCGTTGCAGTACTCTGTTAACGATGTAAACGAAGTTGTTGAAATATATAATCATAATAATAAGTATAAACTTCACTTCTCGTCTTCGCCTTATTCAAACATCTGAAAAACCCGAACATTTATCCCCGGATACCTTATAATAAACGCAGTGATCTATCTGGGAAAACCCACTTGGAATGCGGACAAAGGTTTGTTATACTACTGATGAATAAAATAAAGTTTCGAGACATATCATTAAAAAAGATTAATTTTAATGTCTCTATGTCTGTTTTAAAAATAGTATTGTGGCTTTGATTACCCTACTATGGAAAATTCAACTTATCTAAGAATTACAGGGCATTGAACTATGTGTTGCAAATAATTCAACTGAATTGTAGGACTCACATAGGATTTACGGACATTGATATTACGAGTTCTTTATATTGATATTCTGTATAGAATATATATGAATTTTTCAAGTATGCGTGGATGGGGAAATCCGAAACTATGAGGAATATCGAAAAATGCTGGAAGGAGTCTGGGGACCGATATTGATGAAAACTAAAACTGCATCGTTCGATTTTTGAAAAATCAATATTCCTAGTCAGGAATCGAAGCCGTTGATTTTGAAAAAAAAATTCACACCTGTATTATTACACCATTCGATAGTGTCACTAATTAGGAACAAATTCTGGAAAGTAATGATATACGGCAAACTTAAGGATAGAGCTCATTTTTAACCCCCCATGCAAAAGGAGGGGTGTTATAAGTTTGACGTGTCTGTCTGTCTGTCTGTCGTGGCACCGTAGCTCGCGAACGGATGAAGCGATATAAATTTAGTATTTTTTGTGATACATGTTTGATGAAAATCGGTTGTCGTTTTTTACTTTTTAAACGGAACTCAGGTTATCGTGTCGGGGGTTTTTTAAATTTTAAATTTAAGAAATTTTTATATTATTAATAAAATATATTTTTATGTATTGAGTTATATTCGAATTCAAAGAACAAAAGTTGTTGCTTATGGTGTTAGCTACCTAGTGCTGCGAGGTTGCTGGTGTTTTACGCTTAACCCTAGCTAGACATAGCTTGCATAATGACTGAATCATAATTGGACAGAATTGGATAAGACAAAAAGGGTTTTTAGTCTTGGTTTTTGCGTTTCCTAAGTATAAGATTTGATTCATTCACTAAGATATGAAAAGATTCTAACAGAAGTAGGTAATGTCAACCATATTGCCTCCCTCTGAACCCGTCGTGAAACAGCATTATCTTCACGTCTAGTGTGTCGGTTGGGAAAGGGTTGCTCGTAATTTACTACTAAACTACACACACATTTGACATTTGAGATACATTAGAAGCATCTTGATCGTCCGCTGGTTATAGGATACGTGATGTCACGTTAAATTAAATACAGCACCCCCTAAAGGGGATATACTTAGCTATTATTGCTCGCGGCTTTACTTGTATGCACTGAATAATTTAGAAAATTTCTAAGCTAAATTCCTTACTACAAATTAAACCATGTTCGATTTAAATGAAAGGGCTTTCAAATAACATCAAAATAATTGAAATAAAAAAGTTAACGAAAACTAATACCCAACTTCTTTAAATCACTGTCTAAAAGTATACAAGAACATAGTCCTACTAATATTAAAATGGCAGCCGTATACGATCATAAGCCGTAGCGCAGGACATTATTTTCTGGAAATTAGGTACTTATATAAGCGTTACTTATATAGTAAGCGGTGATAGCCCAGTGGCTTAGAATTCGACCTCGAATCGAGGGGTCCGGGTTCGAATCCCAGTGGCACGCACCAATGACTTTGTAAAAAAAGTTATGTGCGCTTTATAAAATTAAATATCACCTGCTGTTACGGTGAAGGAAAACATCGTGAGGAAACCTGCATGCCTGAGAGTTCAAAAAAAATGTTCTCAAAGGCATGTGAAGTCCACCAACCCGCAATAGGCCAGCGTGGTGGACTAAGGCCTACATCCCTCTCATTGTGAGAGGAGACCCGACCCTGTAGTGGGTCATTAATGGGTTACTGACAAGGTACTTATATTAATATCGTAGGGTGATTTTGGAAATATAATCACATTCCAATTAAAAGTGGAGTTGAGCGTGCGACTGGGAAATTAAGTAAGCCTTCAATCTTTTGTTGCTTTAACGAATGAGTTTTTGTAAAAACCTTGCAGTAACTGTTGTGCTCAATAGCGTCGTGTTATAATACCTTCACACGATTACGCGCCGATTACCAACACGTTCTAATGGCCCGGGGAATCGTTGGGATTCTAGTAATGAAACTGCTATGTAATTATATTCATATAAAATTTAACTAAGACGCTGCGCAACGCGTTTAAGTCATAGTAAGAGGGAATCTTCTGTAAACGGGAGATGTAAAAACGGATATTATGATGTTTTTGAATTTATTTAAAAAAAAATATGGAAGGATTATATTTTTGGTATATAGTACGTTATAGTAACAAAACAAACCTAATTAACATTCCACTATATTTTCACCTTACTTCTTCAGTGTTTGTTATAAAAATAAAAATGTCCATATTAAAATTAAAAAAATTCAAACCAAAACCAACCCGCATAGCTTGGAGCTACAAGCTCTGCTTGTATTTTAGTTGGTGATATCATAAAATAATATTATACTATCAGTAAAATATATAAATTTCGATTTAGAATTAGTTCTAGTTAGGTTTTGGTTTAGTAATAAATCCGCATATTTTTAGAGAAATGTAGGTATTTAATTGTCATTAATATCTTAAATCTTTTTAATCATTATAGTATTTAACTAAATACTTTAATAGTATCAAAAAGAATTAATGAAATGTGTTTTTCAAAAACTTGTGTAACATTTTATTGTCTTGTTTGCATTGCATTAATTTTACTATCAATTGATACTACCACAAGAGAGTTAAATTTATGTTTTTTTGTAATTTATTGATGATTTCAAAATTTTAACTACATAAATTTAAATACACATTCAGCCATAACAATAAAATCATACCTAATGATATATCCAAAAATAGTGTTTAAATTAGAAAACAAAGTAGATTCACAGCTTTATTCAAATAATCATCGTCGATCATTATAATTTATAACGGATGACAATGGTACTGAGCCTGAAAGTACCTATTAAATTCATTAAGCAGTTTTTACTAGCAATTATTATCAATATAATATTATTATGATCATGCCGCGCCGCCATCAACTTGCGGAAATTGCACCATGTGTATATTCTTTACCGCTTATGTACGATAATCTTGAATCTCTGTAAACATTGTAATCATGTTACTTGTTTCACTCAAATTATGGGAATTTATGGTTTCAAGAGACATTGGCAAGAACGTCTTGCTAATTTAAGCCGGTATTATTTACTGACAACGTATCTAATATTTACATACAATTCGCATTTTGATGCGCAGCATGTGGATGCACATACAAACTTTGGTGTGTTTATTATTTGAAAAGAAGGAACAATTCTAATTTTCCTGAATAATAAGGGTCACCTTCCGAATCCTGCATGATTCAATACATCGAACACGCGTCCTCGCTCGTCCGCGATGTTGCAAGCATCGGGAGGTGCGTCACGAAAACCCGAAGCGATGTACAACGTGACTTAGCTTCTGTATTGCTTATTTGAACCGCCATGTATAGACCTCCACCATTTTCCTGTAGGGTAAAGAATGCAATGCATCGAAGTGTGCGGACGTTGCTTAAAGCTCCAAAACTGGTTTAAAGTAAATATTTTCTGTATCTTCAACACCTACGATTGGCGATGTTAAAATGTCATATTATGTAAGTGACTTCATAATTTTTTTCAACTGGGACAAATAAGTCAGCCAATGTCACCATCTCAGAAAATAGTAATACGGTAAATATTTATCTCTGTAAGATTATTAAATTTCTTTTCTAGTGCTAATTTTTTTGATTTTAGCATAGATCGGGTAAGGAAGAATCGGACACATTCTACAAAGTACAGCCATACAGTATAGGTTAGCGGTGCAAAATAGACCGAAACAAAAAGTTTGTGTAACAAAGACGACATAAAGTGCTTTCAAAATGTAAATCTGAAACATGCTTATGTATTTCACGTCAGAGCGCCAACAACAAAATTTTGTGTATAGACCGGCAGCTTACAGCCTCATATATAAACCTTGGTGATTGTTGCAATACTCTCAGTACGACTCTAGTCGCTTTGCCGGTAGGAACAGGCGCGTTATCAACGTCGCCGGCCACACGGAGATCGCGAGAGAGGATTAACTCAATTTCGCTGAAGGGGCAAGGTAAATCTGGCAGACATGTGGACCGAGTGAATGCAGTGTTCAGTGACGAAATATAGGTGATTTATTCAAATAACCACTGAGGTGATAAACCAAACAATGGATGCTAAAAACCCGGTAAGTGATTTAAATACACCTAAACAAAAATGAATGAATTGTCTTGATAACACACGTAGGTTCATTTCTTGACGACCGTCCATTGGCCTACTAAGAAGATAAACTTCATATTAGCATTACAATAACTTCCGTCGTTTACTATGTTCACGAGGAATCTCTTCGTATGTCATTTAAGATGTATTATAGTATTACTACTTCAAAATTACTTTTTTAAATTTCAGATGTCTTAAAAAATATATAATTAACTAGCTGACCCCGCAAACGTTGTTTTGCTATATAAGTTATCGAGATAGAAGTGTGAAAATTTAGGGTTGTGTGTATTTTTTGATGCCACATTATTGAAAATTAAAAAAAAAATGTCCAAAAAATAAAATAAAAATGTTAGGTGTGGACAACCCTTATCACTTAGGGGTATGAAAAATAGACGTTAGCCGATTCTCAGACCTACTGAATATGCAAGTAAAATTTCATAAAAATCGGTGAAGCCGTTTTGGAGGAGTATGGTAACTAAAACTGTGACTTGAGAATTTTATATATAAGATGTAAATTCAAAAGATTATACAATTCTTTTTCGAATGATTAAATTCTTATAATGTGCATCTTAGAACGACATCGGACAGAATTGAATGCAAAAATACTTTTAAAAAAAGCTTTTATTTAAACGCTCTAAAAAGAAAAAAATTTTTTCTTAAAAATGTTAACTAGGTATCAACTTATTATCATTATATACAATTTATATGCTCATGGTGGTCATCCAAACTAAACGTGTGTAAGAAATTTCAGCTCAATCGGTTGAAGACATCTATGTACTTCAAAATTGAGTTCAAAGATTCCACCCGAACATACTTACATATAAAAATTGCAAGCTAAATAAAAGCTTTTAATAAGATCATTAATAAAACCTGTCAAATTTACTGATATAAATACAGTAAATTGAATATTTATGTGAAGCATTTAAAATAAATTAAAATAGGCACATGCCAACCAACGCGATAAAATTCAAAGAAAAACTGAAATTAGTATTTAGTCATTGAAAACTTAATTTATTCTTCTAATACATGATCTCAGATTCTTTTGACCTTTACGATTATTTCATAGGTAGGATGTAAACAATATGATATTCGTTTATAAGCTGGATCCTGACCGCGACCTTGAGAGAAAAGTGGTATCACTTTAATTTATAAACTAATAGTAACTATATCAAATTTGATTCAAATACCTACAGATGCATTTGCTTGAATGAGTAAGAAACATCAATCTATCAAAATTGAGAAAAATAATCGTATACATACGTAACAATTCTCATATATTTTAAACATTCACCTCAATTTCGCATTTATAATATTACCCATAAGATATTATACTTAGAATATTGGGATTCATATTCACCAATTAACCTTAATTATTAAAACGAAGCACAGTTAATACATTTATGAAGTGTTAATGAGCCTCGATTCACAAGCGGTGATAGCCCAGCTGCCCAGTGGCTAAGAAACCGGCCTCTTACTCAAGGGGTCCGAATCTCAGTGGCATGCATTTTGCAATTAAATATCACCTTCTGTAATAGAAACATACATGCCCGAGAGTTTCCCATAATGATCTCAAAAGCATGCGAAGAATGAATTCGTTATGCATTAGGTGAAAATGCATTAGGCCAGCATAGTGGACTAAAGCCTGCAGTAGGTCACCAATGGGTTTGAGACAATGAGCTTTTCGTAATATTTTTGAATGTAGTTTGGCTATGCGCATTTTACAATTATGTATTATATATAAGAAATAAAATACGACCCGCATGTTTTATGTTTATGAAAAAGAAGAAAAAAGATCAATAAATATAAATCTTAATTAGTTTACAGGCTTTTATACTTCATAACATTAAAAAAATCATGTTTCTAATGGTTATTGCCGACACAAACCACACGCATTTCGTGCATCTTGTAACGTCAGTAGATTCCAGCAAACTTGGAATGTATAAGTACCTACATAGTATGCTTTACCTATCAAAACAAGAATTTTTACAATTATTCGAACTTCTACATCCGCATATTACTAGCCCCGCACATAAACACCTATTTTTAACACGCTTCTATTAGTTCGATTTGTATGTATTTTTCTATAATTATGTAACGTAATTCAACGACTTCAAGTATCGATTATTTCTATTAGCAGAATTAGGGCCGATAAAAGAAATGGATGGAATAGATGGAAAACAAAATAATGATGAAAATCCATCATCGTAGGAGAACTCTTGGACATAGTAGGTATTTAAGGCATGCTGAAATCTTCTCCTAACTTGTCTTACAATACCTGAACACAGAAGTTGTTTTTGCGGAAAATGTTCTCGAAGCATTTCAAAATTTGTATTGCCTTTAATATGGTCATTTTTATTAGTGCAAAGAAAGCCAGACCATTCAGCCGGGGGAAGCTTTGACAGGCGCTTCAAATACTTTTCAAAATATGGTAGATATTTTTATAGCACAGTATGACCTAAACCCGCAATTTACGCACGCTTTTTCGTGACCTAAGTTGCCTATTTCTCTTCCCGCCCGCTCCAGTTTGGGGCGGGTTTATGTCACACTTGCTATAAAATAGTATACGATACTTGTGATCAAAGTTGTCTATTATTGCATGGCGATTAGTTAATAGGCTACTTAGGTCACGCGTATCGTAATATACCTACTATTAATTATCTCTCTAAACTCTAAGCGGCCACTGAAGGCTCTTAAAATCAACATCCAATCACACACTGTTATAAAATCAGGATGATCATAAAATCAAAAAGGGCAATGAACTTTAAAATGACAACATCTTAGCAACTAAACTGAATAAATACTTATTAACCGACTCATCAATACTTATTATTAAGTTAAGATCAATATGTACGAAAATCATACTACGAATCTTTAATGAAAATATCATAGATAAGTAGTATCTAATATTATACGATATAGAATTGTATCTATTAGTTACATTTTTATATCATACTAGCTGACCCCGCAAACGTTGTTTTGCCGTATAAATTATCGAGCGTTAAAAATAGACTATTACAAAATAGGGGTTCATGGTAGAAGTGTGAAAATTTAGAGTTGTATGTAATTTTCGATGCCACATTATTGAAAAAAAATAAAAAAATTGACCAAAAAATATAATAAAAATGTTAGGTGTGGACATTAACACTTAGGGGTAGGGAAAATAGACAGTAGCCGATTCTCAGACCTACTGAATATGCATATAAAATTTCATAAAAATCGGTCAAGCCATTTTGGTGGAATATGGTAACTAAAACTGTGACATGAGAATTTTATATATAAGAATAAGATAAGATAATTTTTCTTTCGGTACTAATATAGTGAAGCTAAGGAGGAGTTTGTTTAAACATACTTACTACCAGTCGGATCTGAAAAAAATACTTTTGTAGGTATTATGAATCCTGAGAAAATTTTATACTAAATCTCTAGGAATAATAAAACTATGGAAGTGTAACTCGCCTACAATTACAGCTTTGATTTTGGTTCCATTTACGCACACAAATAAAAGCGAATACAACGAACACTTACACTCTTTCATAAACAAACGCGTGCACGCAATTGGTCGCGCCAAGGTCACGATCGCAAGCTCCTCCCATTATGCAATTATAATAAATTCAAGAAACATTTTTTTTCGTTTTTTTATTACGTGATAATGCAATTTATAAGTTAAGTACATGAGATGAAAATATGAAAATTAAACTGTTAATCAATACTACTGTAAACAGGGTGTGAGGGCAGCTATACGAAAACTTAAACCGTTAAATCAGACCATAATTTTGAGCAACTATTAATGTTTTTTTCAGGAAATAAAAAAATAACCTTTTAACTTCTACTTTCAAGTACGTACATGGCCTCTTTTTGAAAGTGTATACTGCAAATTGTGCTATTTTTGCAAGGCGTCCAGTTTGTCTCATTTCTTTCCAAGCGTACTGCGGCTATCCATTTTTTACGTTGAATTTCATTTATCGGAAATCTGCAGTAATAAAATCATTTGTTATCTCTGCATAATTTCATCCTTGTTACTTCAATAACATCTTCGCTGTTAAATTATCATAAAGCTTATGTTTTATCTGAGCAGTATAAATAATTACTACTGCATAGAAAAAGTATCGTAGGCATCATCACCATCCATCATCAATAGTATGAAATTTTACGATGTTTGTATACTTAATTATGAAAGGCAATTCTGTTGTTTTTTATATCTGTATGGTTTTTACACCATTTCACGACACACGATGGCATACTTGCAAAATTAAAAAGCGCAAAATAATAATTATCTGGTCAATCGAAAACTGACGCAACACAACCGCATGACACGAGTTGCCACAGAGAACTGACGCGCCGTTCTGTAGCTATTTTAAGCCCCGCCCTCGCTGTGGTTATTTACACGGAACCATTTTTGAAGCGCAATAACATTTTTATAGTTTTATTATTCGTAGCTAAATCTATTTTACCGCAGAAAAGTTGTCCTTTTTTCACTAAAGGCGACAGGTTGATTGAATTTTTTTGTGAGGTCCGACAGGAGAACGCAGGAGAAGGTCTAAAACCATATTTTGTATTGTCTTTATGTAATATCTATGTAAATTTTATGTAAATCTTATATATAATTTACGCAATGCGTATTTGCGTATATGCGTTGCCAGGAAAAATCTCTTAACCCACACATATCATCGATTTTGGTAAGTCTTTAATTCTTTAGTAAGGGTGAGAGGAATGCAAGAAAAGACAAGGATACCTAAATATAAAATGTGTACTTAAACTCGAGATCGCTATAAAATCGTTTTAAAATACATGGATCGAGTTGCATCAATTAGACCTGAATTAAATGGCACAGGGACTGACAAGTGAAGTTTGTGTCGACAGGTGGCCTTCACATTTTCCAACACCCGGACTTAGGGTTCATCCAGTTAGCATGACCTCCGGACGAAGGGCTCATTGACTCTATCAAAAAGAGCATCGTAGCCAAAAAGTACCCATAATATAATTGGCGAGAAGTCTTAAATTTCTTGACGTCACATTTCGACGAATTTTGAAATTCCAAATTTAAATTATATAGGATTATATAGGTATTCACAAAAAACTTTAAAATAACTCAATTTTATAATTAACACTATCTGTGTATGCTCAATTAATAAATATTATATAGGTACTTACGTTAATCTTATCTGTCCAATATCACCCACGCCAATTAGATGAACAATTCTTTTTTAACCTAAAAAATCTGTGAGAGTTCTAATAAACATCCATACATATAAATATAAAGTCTTTTATCATAGTATTATCAAGAACTCAAACCATGTTGCTCAATACATGCGTGTAAAAAAATTAAAAAATGAACAGGGTATAATATTACATGGCTAATAAATATAAAAGAATGCCATGCTAAAATAAAATTTATCATTGCATAATATACAAAAATGTGACATAAAACGGAAGTTATTACCATCTGTGACAAATTTGAATGTGTCAATGTCAATGGCATATGCATAACCTTTATATTTATTATAAATAATGATTAGCACATCTTAAATATTTCGATGGTGGATATTATTATGTAGAAAATATTTTATAAAAAAATAATATCATACACCCAAGGACTACCCTTTGTTACGTCATAGTTCTCTTTTCCATTAATGCATTACCTTTTAATTAAACTCCTCATAGATATTATAATATTAGGTAGATCAGCTGTCAAATGATAGAGGCGAGACCAAAAATGTGCACGTCCAGTAGTGATTTCCACGCTCAATTTCGATATTATTGACTTAATTTTTAAGAACACTGGTATAATTAATTGATATAACGGGTGGGGTATGTTTAATTGTAACGCTTGAGATTAAAATATACAACAATGATTTAAACAATTTTTTAAATTTTTCTTTCGTATTTGTTATTATCTTGTAATGAATTCTTACTCATTCCAAATATTAATGTGATCAAATACCATCACTTGTTTTATATATAGGTGCAATAAATCTTTTTAATTAACTTTAAAAACTCACACTATAAACCAAACATACATGGGAGCAAAATAGATAATAGGTAATGAGTTTTCTTATTTAAACCGGTTACAACTAGGCACTAATAATATAATTTAGGCTTTGTATGTCTATTGAGCAATTTTTTCTTACTTAAAACTAGTTATTTTGTAAAAACGGTAAGATTGTTACTGCAATGCAATGCAACTTTATCTCGTTCTAACATACTGTTTTTTCAGTCATTTCTCTTTCACCCCAATCTCTAACGTTAGTTAGTTACATAATACATACACCTATGAAAATCCTTATAATATTCCAATCAGTCTGAACGTTCATGCCATATACGAACTACAGACATTTAGGTTTAGTTTACATTATTGCCATTTGAAATTCGTCTATCTTAATTTTTATTCCTATATTTTTTTTGTAATTTCAACATTTCAGGTGCCCGCCCATTTTTGCATTACTTACAATTGCGATGGAACACTAAAAATCAAAGAGTATCGGGACCCTAGCGGTGCTCTTTTCGATCACAGTACGATTACGAAATAAAGCAAACTAAATTATAGAGCTACCCAAAGGTGCAACTCTGTCAATGAAGTGTTAAAGGTCATTTCGACTCGCCATTTTAGTCACAAATTATTGAAATTTCTAATCATGAAAACACCTGCTTTGTAGTCATTCAATTTCAGAATTTTGATGATTCAATTTTACCATTAAAAGAAAATAAAGATTTTATGTTTCCAACTCCAAAAGCAGGGCACTTTTTAATATTAAGAAGTAACGTTATTGTCACCATTGTTGGTCCGCTGGGTTTTTACGAATAATTGTTCCACATAAGTATTTATTATAAGTAAAACAGGTTTATTGCAATTCGACCTACTATTTCGACGACAGGAATTTTTTTAAATAAGTAGGTAAATAACCTTTGCATTATTTTTTGTAGAAATTATTAAATTTAAAAATTATTTATGTATCAAAATATTTTTAAAAATTAAATTATTTTTAAAACTTAATTTATAAACCAATAATAATCTTCAACCGAGTCAGTGATTAAATAAAACTTTAAGATATCTCATCTCAATTTTCGCCAAGTAGCCGATTAACAAAATTCAGCCGACTCAGTTTAAGATCAAAATAAATAAAAATTTAATGTACGTCTATAATATAATCCCTTTTAAAAGAACCTAGGTGTCTCAAACCGAATAATCAAAATAAGTTCGACCTTAATCTCAATTGACACAACGTACACAGACGAGTTGATATTTATCATTCATTTAACAAGATATTCAGGAAGACTATATCTAAAAGACACCAGCTCGTCAAGGTAAAACTTCTTTGTAAAGGATGTGACAACTAAAAAGTCAAACGCTCATTTGTATCTAATAAAAAAACGTCCTTATTGACGTTATATAATTATGGATACAGAACAAAAAAAGTGATTACAAACAAATAATCACCTACCTAACAGCAGATTAAATACGTCAAATTATTGATGTCATTAAAGGCATCGATAGAGGAATCCGGATGAGTAACCTACCATGGTCACTTTTTCTATCGTAGAATCCCACTCAAATTATGTGTTGTACCGACACTACTGTTATGACGCAGCTTAGTGTAATTATTGACTCAAACAGGGAAGTCGATGCATAAGTTAAAGATCAACGATTTACGAGAATTTTTTGACATTTATATTTGAAATGATTACACATTTAATTCACGCTTACCCTTTGGAATGATATAACATCTTAATCTTATAAGGAATGTTCTTAATTAATTAATTAATTTTATTAAAATGTAACATTAAATCTGCAAAACGATGCAATAACGATGTAAAGGCACTAGAAATTAATATAAACCAAGAAACATTCCTTTAAAAGCTAAAAAATAGCCTACTCGTATTCATAAAGACAACAAGGGGACCTCGAGAAAACTTCATACATTGTAGACTTTCTTATTAAGATGAAAATTCACTTATTATTTTTCTATTTTATACTTTTCATGTAATTACATTCTTAATGCTTAAAAATTAATTATAATTGATTATTTCAAACGGTACCATACGTCAAGCGCCACTCTTCATTGTCAGTCAGTTGTCGGGCAGCTTCCAAGCAATTTGCATTGACACGATTCCTGTGCTTCATAAATGCCTGCAGCCAATTGAGTTCAAGGACAAACATAAAGATTCATGCTAGTGTTTGTGACCAGCGCGAACAATGAGATATACTGCGGTGTCCTCATGTAAATACATATTAGATATGATAGTTAGAAACCCAAAACAAAGTTTCTCTGTTTATTTATTTAATAAATACAGCATTGATTTGAATGTTATTTAAATTTAAGCATTGAAAGTTAAGAAAACTAACTTAACTAATGCAAAATGCATGTTTTTTATTAATAGTAATTGCTATGAAATTTACTATAAGGGAAAAGAAGGTATGAAATTAATACCTTCTTAAGATACTTGAATTATAAATTTTTACGATGTTACTAAGGGAAATCCCATGAGCTATGTATTCCAACATTTTTGTTATACACAGGACTCCATACATTTAAGTTTATATGATATATTTTGCTGCTTTCTTTCTTGGAATTAAGAATAAAAGGTCATTGTGCGCATATCATTGTAAGTGTGGCTAAAGAAATGAAATTGAAAGTATTGAAATTATGAACCCCAATCCGTTATACATTGTGACATTTGCAGTACCGAAAGTATTTCTAAGAACCGTGAAACAAACTTTCTCTTCTAAAGGGGAACAGCCTAGATGGTCGTTAACTGATTATCATGGTAAATATAGTAAGCATTGTTTCAGAAGAGAGAACCAGCTTCACTTCCTCTAATGGAGCACTTTCAAACACTGCCTTTATTCAAATCTTTAATGCCTAATGTCACCATATTAATGATCACATCCCACAAGGAAGCATAGATAGATACTCGTAAATCAATGTAATCTATCTCGGCACAACTAATAGGTACAGAGTGTGGTATTTTTTTCAAAATCAATCGGTTCGATTCCTGGCTAGGCATATTGATTTTTAACCCCCGATGCAAAAGAAGGGGTGTTATAAGTTTGACGTGTCTGTCTGTCTGTCTGTGGCACGTGAGTTACGGGCGAGCGAGTGTCGTTTAAAAGTTGTGGGGGGTGAAAGTGGGGAAGAAAAACCGAATGTCTGCAAGTGTAATCGAGTGAGGTCTCAAATGAAAGGGCATCACGTGCACATAACATAATTATGCGTTCAATGAAAATCGGTTGAGCCCTGAAAAACCTCTGGGGGTAAAAGAGGGGGAAAATACCCAATATCTGTAAATACTAGTATATGTGGTGGGGAGAAAATGAGGATGGAAATCCGAAATTCGACAAGAATCTATGTATTATAATCTACAAAATCTACATTATAATAAGTGTGTACCTGTTAAAAAGTAAAAAATAAAAATTTAATAAAAAAAATAAAAAAAACCAAAACAATAATAATATAACCTGAGTTCCCTTTAAAATGTAAAAAAATATGAAAGAAACTCAATCTTAAAATAAGTACCTAAGTATGTACGAGTATTAATAATTCTAAAAAAAATACATTGCGTTGGGGGACCGCTCCATACCTAACAATTCAATTACAAATACGATAGTCTACTAGTAAACTAACCTAACTAAGCAACATAGAGAATAATAAGACGAATAAGTAGGAATGGTACCCAACGCGATGTATTTTTTTCAGAATTATTAATACTCGTACATAGGTACTCAGGTATTTTGATTCTTTCATTATTTTTTACATCTTAAAGGGAACTCAGGTTATTGTGTTGTTTTTTTTAATTTTTAATTAAATTTTTATTAATATTTAATGATGCATTTATTATATATCTAATGATGCAGTTTTAGTTTTCATCAAAATCGGTTCGCAGACACCTTTCAGTTTTTTTCGATATTCCTCATAGTTTTGGATTTCCCCATCCACGCACACTTGAAAAATTCACTCCGTATGCAAGTATCTAATTCCTAATGTGTTTCATTATCTAAGTGCACCGTTATTGACATGCGTGCGCGGGCGCATTTAATTAGATTCGTCAAGATTACTGTTGCCGTTGCATAACATACGTCTCGATGAGCCCAACGTGTTATTCAACTGTTCACATGTCATTACAATGTTAATATACCCCGACAACTTATATTACCAGATTTACTAGTACGAGTAAGTACAGCTTTTATTACCGATGCTTTAATGTTTTTCAATAATAGTGTAATTATTTAAAATAATATTTGAGTCACGACATTTTAGAAAAAACCAATTTCCTAATACCTAGTTACTGTTGCTTCTTGATGTTTAATACTTCGACGACCTTCAATAATTCCTTTTACGCAATGTGACCTAAATGCAAATTAACCAAACAGTAACTTGCGATATTTTGGTCTTAAAGTCTATATCTTAAGAAATATGCACGAACGAAACATGAAATGGAGTCCAAAGTAAATGATGTAAATATTGCATTATCTTATTATAAATAACTTAAATGTAATTTTATAGTGTGAAATTGAATCCAAGTGTTTTTCGCACTGCTATACCTACTCAAAACTATTATTGCATAAATCAGTTCTAACATAAAAATATAGAATTTTATTTTTTCCACCAAACAGGGCAATCAACGAAAGTTAAGACACTTTATAGTGTTTAATACAAACTCAATCAACCACTAAATAAAAAAAACAAAAAATTTCGCAATTACTCATAATTAGAATTAAATTTAATATAATTATTCGTTCCGTAGCGACTTAGCGAGCAGAGCTCATGGAAGTGAATGCTAATTGTTATAAGGCAATGAAACAAACCACACCGGAGTCCACGTGCAGGCACATTTAATGCTCATTATAAAATAATAAACATTTACCGAGACATATACAAATCAATGTGTCTCACAACGTGTCTGAACAACGTGTCGATAGCAATTAAATCCAGAATGATGTAGTTGTGGGCAACATATACGTTGTCGAACACGTGCTTTATCCTTTGTATGCTTACGTTTAATTAGCACCTGCCATCAACATACGAATGTACCTAAAACGCAGGTTATGTTTGGGTGTTTTAAGTCATATACCTGTAATGATCTGTTCAACTCGCATTACCTATATGGATTAAAATTTTAAATATTATTAATTATTATTATGCAATCAATTGAAACTATTTCGCTTGATCGTTTGTTCGATAATGGGATTCTTGCTAGTATCAAACACGCAATATGCCATCTGCCGGCAAATTAACTGTTTAAATGTTTAACAACCATTTAACTGCTGTAGCTTCTTGTACACCTGCAAATGCTTTAAGAACGATGATACCTGGCGCTGACATGGCATGGCTCATGCCTTTTGAGTACCTATAAGGCGTCACATACACAAAACATGAATTTTATTACCAATTTCAATCACATTACATTTATATTGTTAATAATAAAAGCAAATAGCTGGTTGTAAATGCTCTGTAACGTTACCATGGTGACGATGATGCCAGGAATGAAACCGGTTTCTATACATTTAGACAAGCATTTTGCAACGTGCGCCTACCCAAGTGCTATTGCAAATTTGCACCGTGCAAAGTAGTATAACAAACAAGTAATATAAATACGTTTGTATGGCAAAAACAAATATTACATTCATAAAAATATTAAAAAAGTTGTGTTAGTTTGGATCACCTTGCGATAACCATAAACGAAAATGCGTTATTATTCTAGCTACCTATAAGCTTATCCATCTTCTTATCAAAACAACAAAGAGGACCATGAAGCCGAAAGCAAAACTAAGATTTATTGCGCCAGAGGCCGACGAAACGAGACCGCAAATAAAGAGAACGCGAACCTTGAACACCGTATCTGACAAAATCAATCGGACTTCGGACAAAACTTGACCTAAAAATATTATTGATGAAACCTAACCAACAATAGAACAAACACAACCAAAGAGGATGAAAACTAACCATTCTTGCAATTTTCATAACGTTCGTAGATACTTTTTTCTAGCAGAGACACGTAAAAATTACTAAAACGACACTGTTTTATCATAAGTCTGTCAACACAATTATCCGACCGTAACAATATTTCTATTAGTAGCTCTACGTCGGGTTTTGTTAAATTATCACAAAAATTTAATACTCAGGTACATCACAAAAGCAAAAATTCAGAAGATTGATGGGATGGATATATAATTTACATGATTTAACTTAATGAAACGGGTATTAATTACATGCCCTGGAAGCAGTGCAAGTTCGTTGTTACCAAATTAGAAAAAAACGTCTAAGAAGTAAATATAACATGTACTTCAATATTAGGTCAACATAACTAAGTAAAGCGTAACAATAATTCGTATTCTGTGAGGTTTTTCCATCCAGTTTTTCTCTATGTCCACGATAGCTTGAGGGGCGATCGAAGAGTATGTTAAATATAATCGAATATGAAAGGCGTTAATTAATAATAGGGAATTTCACACCATGCAAGGAAAAATCCAAAATTATGTAATATTGATAGATTTTGCTAAAATCAATTGGTGATTGAAAAATGGTGATTTCTGTTCTGAAAAATGTAGTATACATTTATTATTTTAATTTTAAAATTAAGGTTTGTTAATCTGTTTTTCAAATGTCAAAAACGCTATACGCCATGAAAGCTATCGGCGTGACGTCATTAGCAGTGTAAATAAACAATGGAGTCTTTGTTGACCTGTATTTTTATTGATAATTTGCGATTTCTCAGTTTTCTTGAACACCGCCACGAGACACCAACGATACTACCAACGGACTGTAACTCATTTTGTTTTGCAAAAATAACTTTCATCCTTTACTGGGCTGTCATATTATGAGATGTATTGTTTACACTGCGAGTGACGTCACTAACATGCACGGTGATTTGATTGAAGATTTGGGTTTGATTAAAGATATGACATCTATTTCAGATAAGGAGCAACGACTGGCACATCCCGCGACCGTCGCTTGCAAGCAGCGTGACTAGCTCCGTCAGCGACTCGCGGTCCCGCGGCGGTTCCGCCTCCAGCCAAGGTTCCTCTAGTAATCACAGCACTCACGTAAGGCTTACAATTCGACATGTCTGTGACGTCAATATAATAATTGATATCATAGAAAAATTACAATTTACAATATTAGTTAATTATTAGATATATAATTTGAGGTAGTAGGGACAAAGAGATAACACGCCGTTTAAATTTAAGTACCAGAGATGTTAATATTGATAGTATTTATTTTAAAAACTTGTTACCTGATTTAAGATTGAGACTTGAATTTTGAGACTTGAATTTAGACTGAAATTAATTATAACATTTGTACGCCTAGTTAGGCATAATATGTAGAACCTAATTACTTTAGCATGTACCATCTTAATGTAACACATATTAGTGCAAATAAAGTTGATTATGATGATTATGATTAAAATACAAATTGATATCAATAATTTAAATACTATACAGTGCCATTTAATAAAAACGAAGGAAAGCTTATGCGTTAGCATAGTTATGGAGTAATTTTTAATCTGAGTTACCAAGCAAATTACAAAGTGACTAACGGTGGGTTTCAATAACCGTTCATCAGATATGGATAGAGATAGATGCTGTTTGGTTGCCAGGTATTCTTTTTAATTGCTTTGAAATAACAGATGTTCCATATCTAACGATGAATTAAAAAAGTTAAATTTCGACCAGCCGTTTATAACCACCTAAACCTGAACATTCAAAAATCAAACTTAATGGGTTTACTTATAAGTAGTGTTTGTACACATCCGGTATAGGAACTGACAAATAGCGTCAAAACAGCATTCTAAACCTGCTAGAATGCTAATGTGTCGTAATTTTCGAATCTAGTCAGTGCGGTGCAATGACTCCCGGTGGTATCAGAATCTCTATCGTAATTTACCATTACTAAATAATTTGAATGAAAATATAACTATTGTTTAAAAAATTATAAATCACGCCACATTTACCTATAGCCCTAATCATCAGACGTACGAATTGTAATTTTGAATGCTTCACACGAACGCACAAACACGCTTGCTTCAGTTTGTTAGTAAAGGAGTACCTTTATCTCTATTCCGCTTCTAGCATATACCTATCAGCTCGATGATTCTTACTAAATTACTAGTTAGTCAGTAAATTACGTTTCTTATAGAACCTACAGTATCCTAAAAACAACACATCCGGCTAATGTTGTACTAGATGTATGCCTTTGTTTATAACCTAACAACGCGTCCGGGGATATCTGACCGAGGAACAAATGAAGCGTAGGTACATGACGCAAAAGCAGCGTGACGTGTCCATTAATGTTCTCCGATGATAAAAAAACAATATCCGTACATTTTTTTCAGCAAGGCTTTTTGAAGCTATTAGCGCTTTGCTTGTATCCGGAATGTTATGGTAATAAAATTAGCGCGAAGGAATGCCACTACATATATGTATTAGATATTCGAGAATTAGAAAAATCATTAATTCTAAATACGTCGAGGTTTCAAGATAATTGTCAGATAAAAAGTTGTAAGTTTATAAAAATAGATAATTAAAGTTAGCTAATGACGTTTTTCATTTCAGAAAAAAATACGTAACTTTATAGGTACTGCATAAACTGCATTATAATGAAAATAACATATTAAATATATTACAGAGCGTATCATCTGGATCGATGCTGTTAAGTGCAGCGCAGCTAATGCGGAACGAGCGCAGGGAGCCGGAGTGTCCAGAGGCCCTAAGCTACGGTCGGAAATCGACTCTATCCTGCGCGGTGGTATCTATTCCGGAAGAAAGTCGCGAACCAGCCGATACCTTTTGGCAGGACGTTAAACGAGGCTCGGTTAACAGACAGGACACGACATCTGTTGCAAGCTCAATGCATTTCACAGTAGTGAACGGATTTACGAAACACCGGTCCGGCAAGGAGGCAAAATCGTGTTGTTGCGATCACTCACACCAAATTACAGTCCTTGTCATTTCCATGACTATCTTGTTTTCGGCGTGCATCCTAGCTGCTATATGTTTTGTTGAAAGTAAGTACATCAGATTTTCAGCAAATCTTATGAAGGATTTACACGGGGCGATTTTCGAACAATATAAAATCGACCGTCTAAATGGCAATTCGGCTAGGTCGCAAGTGAATAAACCCGTGTAAATCCCCCCTGGCGATTTGTGAAGCGACTAGCCGCACGGCGAAAATCAACCCGTGTAAATCCCACTTTAGGGAAAAAAATCTCTGAATGATACATAAGTTTAAAGGCGATTCAAAAACTAAGTATAAATGCCGTTTAATGGTGATTCACCATTTACTGCAAATTCAAAAGTATTGACTCATCAAACTCCCTTTGTGGCCAGCTAATAATATCACAATATATTAAATTTGTCAACACTTGGTTTTGTTCAGACTACACATAATTATTATTCATCCATTAAATGAAAAAAAAATTTTGAAACAAGATTCCAGATTATGATTTTCAGAAATCAAATCCAAGACTTTAATTTTAACATTAGGCGATAAAGATGAGTAATAAAAAAGGTTTTATCACATACATTATCTGTACGAGCTTCCGAGTCTTTTTGCAGAAGAACCTCATAACATCGATTAAGTGGATGACATCAGTTCTATATCTAATCTTATCGTAGGTCTAGCTATGTAAGCTTCCCAATTTACTTAACTGTGTTATTTTTGTTTTACAGTGAAAATGCGCAAGGAGACTGGCATGTACAAATACTCTTAACAAGTGGAAAAAGCGCCTACTAAGCAACTACTTCAATAACCATTTTATAATTGGACGCACACCCGTTTAGAAATCAGCAATATGCAAATGACCGATGTCTGTTTGATATACCGTAGTCTTTTGACAAATATTATAAGCGTAATGAATTATGGTAGTGTACGTACCTACACATAGAGTTTGCAATTTGATATTTTAGCGTAATTAAGTGCAATAAATTATTTATAAATTAGTAAAAATAGGAAAATTTTAGCAAATTATTTTACTTATGTGTCCAATTAGTGCTCAATCTGTATGGTATTTTATTATTCAATTAAGTGATTGACGATCAGCAATCTTTGCTGTAATGTTAAGGTTTATAGAATAAATGAAATATTTATTTATGAAGAAATTTTAAGTCTCACAGTTCTCTGACGAACACCACTGTAGTACAAACTCAGACATTTCTTTTTTTTAAAGATTGGATGTGGCTTCATATAATGTGTTTCAATTCAACTTCCAACATCAATCATAACTGATGATTGAATTGAAACTGGCCATAAATGTAATTAAATAAATTATATTAATGGAACAATACCTCTCATATAACCTGCTCGGTTGGGCCCTGGGTATCAACACATTTCTGTCATTCATATAACTGTATATAATGTGAAAGAAAACTAAATAGAAAAATGTGAAAACAAATCCTTATAGCAAAAATGATGTCAGATATAGAACTTTTTAACATCAAGGCTTTCTAGTATTTTTAATTAACCTTATTCTGTTTTAATCTTGAAGAATTATTTTACTATAATTATTAATTGCTAAGTATATTATATGTATAATTTTATATGAGCAATTAATGTATGGTGTATAAATTATGAATTATTTTCAATTGTATTTAGAATCTTGTCAGATCGCCTTTCTCTCACAATATGTGTAACATGTGAAATTTGTCTGTAGAAGTAATTGTATAAAAAGAACCATTGACTTTCCCTAGTACTTGATTAAAACAGAACAAATGGTTAAATGTTAAGTATTTTAACATGTTCAATGCCTTTGATACACCTAGTAGATTAGTGTTTCATTAGCAGTAGCAGTGCCAGCAGCCCACCTGGTGTGTCCAAAATATAGGCAATATAAATAGGTGGCATTTCTAATACGCCTTCAAAATTGACAAGGCACTGAACATGTTGCATATTGGAAACTGTGATAATAAAACTGAAATAAAATGTATTTCCTTGAATTTGTTTATTTCTTAATTTCATTTTAATTTATATACAGCACACAACCTTGTAATAGGTCTCAAATACAAGTTGTCTCAAAATATGTTAAGGTATGAAATATTTTTATTTTATTTGCCTTGCAATTTCGACTACTAGGTGAACACTAGTAAAATTTTATTTCATAATTCTTTGATGTTGGTTTAATTTTTTAAACTTTTTTTCCAATTAATATAAATATCCTGACAACAATATTGTAGTAGCAGAAAATTGTAGTGCCCTTTAATGAACAATATCTTCTATAAAATAATGACAAATATCCTATAAACATAATGTATAATACCAACAACAATATGCCATAAACTCACCTCAACCTCTTCAAGAGTTTGGGTCCACCGGTAATGTTCCAAGTCACACCCATTGCCAGCATTTGGTTTTAATTTTCCTTTTTCTTTTGGATCATCATCCTCTTCTTCAGGAGCATCTGGAGTTTCAATGTCACTGGATGACGCATCACCACTGCCATTTTCTTCTTCTAAAAAATAAAAAAATATAAACATAACACACCACAGAAGAATATAAAGAGTACAATGCCTCAACAACCTACTATTACTATCGCAATTGCTATTACAATAGCTATTACAATTCTTTAGGAGTACAAATGTAAAATATTATGTATGAAAAATGAGAAAAAAAATATTTTATTAAATATATTATTGTCTGACATATTTCTTATATTGATAAAAAAGGATTAAAAAGCAGTCTACTTATCACCCTAAAAGATGCTAAAACATTCAACATCAAATTAGGTTAAGCAATGCAAAAATGAAAGAACAATTTGCCAAAATATTTTATACAATTTGCCATGATGTTGAGTCACATTTGCATTGGAACCGAACATTACCCTTACGTTTTTTATCTTTTTCAATATCTTGTTGCATTTCAATTGCTTCCTGCTCAGTGAGTTCGGTGACGCTAGCTGGTTCAAAGTCCTTTGCAATCCTTTCCTGTTCTTTCCTCTGTTGGATTTCTTTGAGCCTTTTTTCAGCATCTTCTTTTTCTTTCTTGGCTCTATTAGCCTCTTCCATGGCTTTTTGGGCGTGAACAAAAAATGTTTCCTTCATGACCTGAAAACAAAAATATATCATTCATTTGCCATTAAATTGCAATGGGCAGGAAGAGCTTTTGGATATTGTCAGAGGCAGATTAAATATGAAGGGGGAAGAAAATCCTCAAAAAATACTACATACTTTGGGTGCTATGAATCACCCATTATAATATACCCAAATCCAACTGGACTAAATTTTTCATCAACTAAGAAATGATTATTGATAATAACATAGATGTTGTAATTGTATCACATTCACATATCATATAACCCGTGCGGATAAAGAACCAATCTGTAAATGGCGGATGATATCATGCTATCTCGTTCATATCATCGCTCTGTCTATACTCACACATAGTGGTACAACGTACAAAAAAAAATCAGTTTGGATTAGCATTCACACTGTCCCGACGCACTCCATTTTGTAAAATTTTAATTCTGTTCAGTTACAACTACCTACTGTTCTGTTATTTGTTGTTTTTGTTAAGTTTAGATCTTTGGTTGTTTAAATGGCTTCTAGAAAACGCAGGAAGGTTCTTCATAGTGATGCTCTACAATGTAATTAAGTATTTTGAAGAAGAAAAGAGACTGGAGCGTTATCACCCTTTGCAATTTAGTAAGGCACGGGCAAGTATGGCAACCTTTTTGGACCCCAGCACGACATCTAACAAAAAGAAGGTCAATGTTTTACTTGACCTTTTTTACTGACACTACTATAAGTACCGGCCGCCATTCACAGATTGTTTCTTTATCCATTGAGGTTATATATGGTATTAAATATGGTGTAAAATAAAGAATATTTAAATTTAAATGAATGTAATGAAACATATTTCCTTCTATGAAAAAACATTTTAAATTATTTGAGATGAGATGAGTGATATTTAATACCTAAAATTGTATGTATATTCTATTTGTTCCACATAAAATATTTAAAAAACAAAACAAAAACCATTATGATATGAGGAGGAATGTCACAATTCCAATTTTCCGACAACTAAAAGTGGCACTTTCACAGCCATAACATTAGTTTTTTTTCCCAATTGGGGTATGTATGTGACACTTAACATTATGTATGTAACAAATAACCTACTGCACACTAAGTTTAACCAATATACTTAAGTGTTAAGTTATAATGGTGCTTTTTTAGGCTTTCAATTTAAATTGAGGTTAATACACTCACATTTAAAGGAAGAAAACCATCTTCGACCACATAATAGGTCAGCCAATTATTTTACTAAGACTCACCTTTTGCCATTCCCCTTCTTTAGCACCAGTGAAAAAATCTGTTTTTCTAGCCAGAAATGAGGCTATTGTATTTAGAAGCTGGAAAAGATAACATGACAAATAAACAGAGAGATAGGTAAGTATATTATCGAAATCCACGATGATTTTGAATAGGCATTATAATTAAAACTTATCGCATTTCAATTTTACTGCACCTACATATTTATTACGTACGTTTATAGGTACATCAAATTAAAAATTTTAACGTCGAAACTGTCGAAAATCATTAATCAATAGGTATCACACCGAAGATTCTAGTAAGTAGTTTCTAAATTTTTACTCACGTCTTTAACACCACCCTCATGTTGCTGAGCCATCGCTAAAAGCATGGAGTCAAACCTTTCTGGATCATTTGCCATTTTCTTAGCTTTAATTTAAAACTGCTATTCTAAATCTGAATAGTCTATTAACTACCTTGCACAGTCCTCAGTCAGTTTCTAGAAAAACCACAGGAAAACCAAAGAATTAACGTACTGAGGGCGTACCTATACCGAAAAATAAATACAAACATCAAACAATGCTTTAACTATTACGTGACTGAACTGACTGACTGACGGAATGACTGCTGTTCGCACAGATTAAATATACGTGGTATACGTTCATAGAGATATTATAGAAGAGCGGGGAAACCAGGCTTCCAACTGTTTCTAAGTGTCGGACAATAGGCATGATGACAGTAATCAAGTATCGCCAAAATATTTATCTGATCTAATGAAATAGGATTCAAAGATTTCGAAACATCTATTCATTCTCTTATTAATGTCGAGATTAATAATTTATTTGTTAAAATAAATCTACAAAATACAACAATCCGCCATGATAGCTAAAACACCCATCAGATCGAATTACGTCAAATTACGTCACGTCTTAGTTAACGTCATTTTTTTCGTATGCATATTATACGCGATCTGGCATTTTTTACTGAGCCGTGGCGCAATGACAGACGCCATGACACGGGCGAGCGTTTTGGAATGAATTTGAAACTTAAAATTTAAATGTACTTTTATTACACAAAAACCTTAATTTTCTACAAAAATATGATATATTTTGGACATAATAGAAACTTCTGAATATCATAGAAGAGTTTTTGAAAATTAGTCATCATGCCTATTCCACACAGGCAACGGTGTGTCCTCCCTGCTCTACTATAATATATCTATGTATTCCACGCCGAGCCTACAGTAGATTTTAGTTTGTGATTGATTTGAATCGTAAAGGTGGGTACTGACCAACGTTACGAATTGAAATGTAACGTTCGCAGCGAGCATGTTACTATGTACCTAATATACATACGCTGGTGCTTAGGTGCTTCAGATTCGTTTACCAGTTGCCACTCACAGTTAAGATGTCAATCGACGTAGGAATCTTTCATGAAAAGAAAGAAACGTTAATATCAGACTTATATATAAAAACTGAAATGTGTATGGTGGTTTGACATTCAAAACAATATTAAAAAATGAAATGATTACTAGACAGTGTAAAAAATTCGTGCGCATGTTGCACGTTTCTATGAAATAAAGATTTTTTACCTACTTTGACCTACTCCATTATGCAAACAAATAAACACTGTGATAAACTAATGAAAACCAAGGTAAATGGCGATTGTGTTACAGAATAGGTACAATAATTGTTCCTTGTTCGCTTGTAAAGACTCGACGTGATGTACCTACTGAGTTACTGATTAAATCGCTTAACACTCAAAAGATTCGTCAAAAAAGCTGCTCCCTAGTTTCCTCGTACTAAATACACGAATGCTCGTTTCGAAACATGTTACATTACACCTCATAAAGCCGGTCAATACCGACCGAGAAACTAATTTTTCGGTGGTATAATCAAGTTTAGGTAGCTAAACTTAATTTTTGTAGTGATACGGCGACCCAAGCCAGGCATTCTATTACTCACTAGTATAGTAATTGAGCCGGCAATATACACTCGACAGTTCATTATATAGCTCTCAATCTCCTGTCTCCATCCACAGTAAAAGCTCATTTATGGTAATAGTTACACGTAATGGTCCATATTTAGCGTTATCTTAAAATTCCTTTTTTTGTAGTTTGATCCATTCATAATTTCTCTGTATAAGGAGCTAAAGACTGGAGTAAAGGGTAAGATCGCATCGCTGCATATTATTGCATTGTAATGATTGTACCATTGTCTATGGCTGGCGTTTCTGTGTCTGTCTGTGAGTGAAATAATATAATGAAATAGGAAAGTGAAAGAAGACCGTGTCATTGGAGGTCATGCACTTTATTTTTATTCGTAAAAATCGTAAAATTAAATCGTTCCATAATCTTGTTATAAAAATATTATTGATATTGTATGAAAACCTCTAATTCTCATGTTGTTTAATTTAGTGATGTCAATAACTAAGCCGGGTGTAAGTGTTCTAAACTTTTGATTGTAGGATACTTTCGAGCATACTGTCATGGTTTAGATTTAGCGAATGTGATGTTGTTTTTCAGATATATCAAGGGGAAACGTAGTAATGGCAGATCAGTTTTGTTTGCGTTGGAATAACTTCCAAACGAATATTGTGAGTGCATTAGATTCGTTAAAGTGTTCGGAAGATCTCGTCGATGTTACGTTGACCTGCGAAGGGAGAAATATCAAGGCCCATAAAGTGATATTGTCAGCGTGCAGTCCGTACTTTAGGAATGTGTTCAAGGTGATTGACTTAGAACATTAATAACCTTCGTGTGCTAATGCTACTGACACACTGTTCAGCCCAGGTTTGCTTTGAGAACTTTTATTTTGAATATAATTTTTTCAGGAGAATCCATGTCAGCATCCAGTTATAATCTTGAAGGATGTGTCAGCAGATGATATCGTCAGCTTACTCTCCTATATGTACCAGGGAGAGGTGTTCATTGAAGAGAGTAAATTGTCTTCATTCTTGCATACTGCAGCTTTACTTCAAGTGAAAGGCTTAACTGGTGTAACACAGCAGGTACATTTAAAATCCTACTATACCACTAACAATAGATCATGTGAATGTAATAACTTCCCAGATCAAATATTTGGCCAGTGCCCAAGGCCCCTATCCTCAGAGGGCCCCAAAGGACCAACAATTTCTCTCACATTTAATATCAAAATATTATGGTCAGGCACATTGCACTTTTCTTGTTGCACGAACATTGATCATTATCAGATTTATTCAAATCAATACATTTATATGAATACTTTGAGTGATTTAAACACACAACAATGAAAAAACAACAACAAAAAAAACAGTGGCATACATATTAATATCATTAATATCATAATAAAATATTGTATTATCATAATATATTTGATTAATAAAGCAGATCATAGTAAAACACATTCTAACATTCCAAAAGGGCCCCGAATTCTTGTGTGCCCATGGGCCCCAGCATAGTCTAAGACGGCCCTGTAGATAAGTTAAGTGTTCTCCATATTTTACCAAGGGCATTTAAAGTCCACCAACCAACACTGGACCAGCTCAGTGGACTAAGGCTTATCTAGGGAGCAATATCTAGGTAGGCACACAGGGCAATTTGCTTGTCTTCTAAGCTCCTTTCTACTGCATCTGTCAGTTCAACAAGTGAAGTTTCAGTGACAGCAGACCTCTCTTCTATAGGTGTGTTGAACACACTGAATTGGGCTTACGACTAGCATCCCTGATGTGTCTGTCTAGAATTATTACCATTGTTTTAAGTAGGACAGATGTGAGACTGCTTGGTCTGAAGGACTTGGGCTTCAAGAATTCCTGTTTTCCATTCCTGTTTTAGGAATGTAAGTGACAATGACCTTAGTCCACGGTTCTGGAATGATGCCACAGGTGAGACTTGCCCTAAAAATCTTGACGAGAATTGGAATTAGAATCTCAGCGTAGGCGTGCAGGAAAGATTCTATTGTCTCCAGCTGTTTTATAGGGTTTAAAGGTGCTGAGGGCCCACCTGACCTTGCTGGATTACAGACAAGCTACTTAACAATGAGTGACCTGCATGCATATGTGATGGTAGTTTTCAATAAAAATGTAATATTTATGATGAATATTAGATTTATTATAACACATAATAATATTTTCAGACTGAAAGTTTTTCTTCTCCAAGTACAACAAACAAGCTATATACTCAATTGACAATTTCATCAAAGTCCCACTTTGGTATTACTCATAAAGAAACTAAAATACCTGCACTAAAGAAGAGACGGAGCAGTACCTCTGATAAACCAAATGATGTACCTATTGGTGACCATAAGAAAAGCAAAATATTAGAGTCCTGTGATATTTATACAAAAAACAATGGACCAAATCAAGACACAAGGTGCAGAATTGATAACCCAATACATTTACCAGAAAATAATATTGAAAAAAATAAGCTTGAACACTCAACTGTTACAGCCAATGGAAAAAACTCTACTAATGTAAGTTCTTTTCAACTAAGTTTATGAGTAGTGTGAGACTCGGTTTTGTCAGCTTGACATTACCCACATTGAATATTTATTTAGGATATGTTTTAAAAAATAGTTTCTAAAATATGTGCATTGCCCTGGCTGATTCAGTTGGGATTGCTGTGCCCTTAATTTTGACTGTCTTCCCTTGGTACTGCCTAGATATTTATTTTTGTGTCAAGAATTTACTTTGCTGTGGATGCCATGGAATAGGTGTATCTAACCTAGACTAGACCACAACTTAAACTCAATAAAATACTTCCTTATTGTTCAACCCCAGGACCCTTGGCAAAGTTTATAAGCATGGTAACTACAGGGCTATCCAAAAAATAAAAATATGAAATAAGGAATTTTTATATTTCAGGTTAATATTCAGGATGACATTCCAGTTTCAATAAAAACTGAATGGATGGATGACGATAACTCCCTTGCACCTCCACCCATTTGTAATTCAGAAAATGAAGACAGTATTCCAGATTACGAAAACAGTATGCTTGCCAGATCCTTACTCTCAGGTAAATATTAATTGTAATATCAATTTATTAATATGTGTCTAATGCAATTACATGTGATCAAAAAATAAATTTAACATTAGGTATGGTAAGTACCTGGATGGGTAATCCTTAGTGGTGAATTACATGTGCCTTCCTGTGATCCCGAGGGACATTAAGCCCTCAGTCCCAGTTATTGTCAAAAAGATAACAGTAACATGTTAAACCATGTTGTAGGATCTATGGGTTTTTTGAAAAAATTCAACATGGGTTGGCCACTAGCCTGTTTTTACACTAATACTCATTGTAGCAGCATGTCCTCTTTCCTACAGAGGGATATAACAAGTATTGCAGCCAAATTTTAAAGAAGGTATTTGGCAATCTGATCCCTGTCTAATCTCTTACTCTTTTTGTAATCTAACATGAATAGCAGATGTTGGTAACAGATTTTAACTAGTTAAAACTAGTATTTATGTAGGTGCCACCGTAATGCAGCAGGTTCTTTGTGTTTTGGTTGCTGAGTTTTTTTATTTCTGGTGACCATCATACCGCCATATCATCAATGGAACAATTATCAACCTATTAGGAACTTTCCAATTTACAACCTCAGATAAAACTTTCTGTTGCTTCTGTCATGTCCTGTTTGACATTTGATATGAAGGAATTCATCATCATAAAAAGTTGTTTATACTTTGGGTGACATTCAACATTACGTAATCATGTGTAAATGTAATTTTCAGGAATAAACCCATCAAAAAGTGACAACTGTGTGAATCCTCCGCCTTTAAAGAAGACCCCCATACCTGATTTACATAATACTCGACCCAAAGAAGCCAACATTGATCCAGTTTCCTTTTCAAACACATCATCTAAAAGTCCAATAAAGTCAAGTCCTGTTGAAGAATCATTGGTCAAAACTGAAAAACAATCACCAAAATCTGATATTGAGTATGAACCAGAAGTATTATTATCAGAACACCAAGATGGCACAGATTCCGATAGTACATATTCCCAGGAGCAATCACAAGCTTTGATGCTCTTAGCAGGTATGTCAAATGTGCCAGTGATAGCGCCAGGCACTTCTGCGACTCAAGCTGTGCCAACTCACCAGCAGTCAAACCATGCGGCTATCTGCGGCGATTGTCCACACTGTGGAATGAAATATTCAAATCAATCAGCTCTCAAGTATCATGTGAGACTAATGCACTCTGATTTAACAAATAGATTGTGCTGTTACCTTTGCCCGAGGTCATTCACAATGAGGGAAACTTTCAAAGAACACATGTGGTCGAGTCATGGCCAAAGAAACTGAGAACTGATAATGATGATAATGTGCCTTATGAGTTCCTTGCCAATTGATTTTTTTAGCAATTTGTGCGGGGAATAAAAAATAACATGTGCCTTTGAATGTAGAAAAAATTATCAATTATAACATTCTAAATTTTAATGAGTTGACACTCAATAATTTGACTTTTTTCATCAGCAAAGATGGCAGTTATCTACTATTGTAGCTAATTTTCATACATTTGAAATAATTGTCTAGGGCTAAATCTTATATATAAAATTCTCATGTCGCAGTTTTAGTTACCATACTCCTGCAAAACAGCTTGACCGATTTTTATGAAATTTTATATGCATATTCAGTAGGTCTGAGAATCGGCTTCTGTCTATTTTTCATACCCCTAAGTGCAAAGGGTTCTCGCAAAACAACGTTTGCGGGGTCAGCTAGTATAATGTAATAATACATAATCAACACATTGTTGATTTAGGATTTTTGATTAGGGGTATGGAAAGTTTTGAGAATTCTGACAAAATATGTAATCTATATTAATATCTACAAAGTGCTAAAATAAATTAGGTGCTCAAATTCTTCCATTGAGAAATTTTCATGCAGCTACTAGTAGTTAAGTTTTTAATTTCAGTTTGACTTAACAAAAGTTAAGAATAGATCTTAATAAAGTTGACTAAAACTTTCTACTAATTAGTACAGGTATGTATGAACACATATTTTATTATCATACCAATGTTGGTAGAATAAGAATCACTTTCGTAACTTGGTTATTAAAAATAAATTGGACTGAATATTATAACCATGTATGTATATCCCATGTATGTGTCTGCACTCTGCAGATATTAATTATCATCGAAGAGAATTGCCAATCTTTATATGACCATTTTTATTTGAATCTTTATTTGTTAAGTACTCAGATTTTTAATTCATAAAATTGAAGCTAGGGGTAAATAGGTTAGACTAAGTGATAATTTCTGTTTGCTCTGTCTTGGTAAATTGTGGAGAAACATAAATTAATTCGCCTTAAATCAACTAGATTGACCTAAACTTTACAAATCTGTGGCAGTGTAATAATTGTGCGCAAATTTTTGATACACAATACGAAAGTATATTACACATATTCAAACTCTTAAATATTAAGTACCATGATAGAGACAAGGAATACAATTTCAGTTTAGTAAAGTTATTTAGACTATAAGGTCGGCTTATATACTACAATCTAAAATTCGGCCAGCTTTTATACTAAAAAATAGAAGTGCGACTCAGCGCTGTATTCGAGCGGCTTAAAAGCGGTCGTCTTTCATACTAAAAGAGCAGCGCCCAGCCACGAGTGACGAGGCTATCGCCAGCGTAGTCGCCCTAGGTCTGCAAATATCATATACCGTAAATGTGTTAAGGGTCCATAAGATGCTTATTTTTAGCTTATAATTTCACTACAGTTTGTTGTTTTTTATTGTGAGTTATGATTCAATTTAATTTGAAATTCAATTTTTTTTCCATAAAGATTGATGTATGGCTAAAAGATTATCGCCAAATGTTGATACATATGAGTTGATTTGAAAGCGACACATAACAATAAGTTTCATTTGACTTGAATATGTTTTAGCAGAAGTGAGTGAGTGTAATGTTACCAAGTAAGAGGTGGTTAAAATACTTAGGTGTTATTTTGAAACAGTCTTTATAAGTGATAAGAATAGTAAGTTTATTTTGTTTTAAATTGCAATGTTTTATGTGAAGCAGTATTTATGAATAGACAATAAATAAAGGAAAAACTAGGCCACGATGTGAAATTAAGAAAGGTGTGATACATGATATTACCTTGTTATGAATTTTTTTATTTCTTTTGGTAAATTGTGCCAAAAAGAGTTTATTTTAAGTAGATGCTCTAATTTTATGTATACTTAAGAAAGCTAATATTTAAGTTACCTATAGATTTCATTTTTTCAGTTTATTAGAAATGTGCTATGTTGTCTATGTCGTAAGATATTTTTATTACGACTTGATAAAATAAACAAAATTTTTGTTGTTGTAATAATAATTATTTTTACAGAATATATCTGCGTGTTGAATGCCATTAGTGAGGAATTAAATTATGAGTATTGAAGAGTATAATAATATAGAGTTAAGTTAAGGTATATTTGTAAGAAAGGAATCACTATGTTTATAGCTACTTTATAAAATTTTATTAGGTAATCATAAAGAGTAATTATTGTTGAATGTTTATTCAGAATTTTACAAGATTTATATTTTAAATTATGTTATAAATAAAAGTTAATGCTTCTGTTCCTTTGTTTCGACATTTATAATTTCCTAATAATTATCTACCCACTTACATACATGTGATGGACGAAACCAAGCTGGCTCTTCACCCTGGAAGTGATTGGCTCGTCCTATTCCCGCCTGGCAGATGGCGCGGTTGCCGGACACAACACTTGACCGTACTTACGGCTTTACATTAGTGCCGTGAATTTTCTAATGACGAGCCTCTTATCGGAGAACGAGCGCGTGAACTTCGTGAAACCATCCACATTCATGATTCATCATCATCGCGGATTGAATACGTACTGTGGTGTAGGGGTCATTGCAATCAATGGACATCAAAGTCGAACTTCAAACAGATAGAAATCCTTTCTGATATCTATGTGGGCACATAGAGAAACTCTTATGAAGACCAAAGTAGGATGCAAACCGGGGCATCCGTCCCGGGATTTACCACAATCTATGTCAATATAATGTTTGAAAATAAAAAGAACGGTCTATAAAGGGGATGTAGGTATGGTACGAAGTACGGTAGGGTAGTGGATGCATCTACGATGATGTTCTTATTCGTACACTAATCGTACAACTAATATACTGATATTAGCTTTTATGGTCGACTAGAGCGGTTGCCTTGAGTACTACTCAGTACTCACGCAGGAGACCGCCCTAGTTGACCATAGTCGAACATAGAGGGCGGTACGTATAGAAAAAGTACCCTCAAAATTTGATCTAATTATCCAAGAAAATTAGAAAATATTGTCATTTTGTGATATTGTGTGACATTAAATCGCTCATTATTTGCAATCGGTACACCACGCGGCGATCAAAGTAGTCAAGAAACATAACAAAAGACCATAGATTAAATCAAAAGGGGAAGATACTGCATACGCTTACTTGTATCAATCAAAAAATGAGTCCGACTCAACTACAATTATCTAATATCTATTATCTAACTTACACACACGCCTATAAATGAAGTGTCAATCGGGCGAGCGAGACAGAGCGGTAAGTTTTATCATTAGCGGGAGCGAGCCGGAGAGTGCCGCGTCATCTCGCGCGCGACCTTCTCTCTCACACATAGATCTAATTGTATTGCTATCATTTCTTGATAAAAATGGCGAACTACATTCAAGACCATCAGTGATTTTGAAGAAAAATTAAGTTTAAGTGTACTTACGAAAGAAAAGAGATGCCGTTGAATTTGTTTTTCGTTTTTCAGCTGTTTGTGCACCTTTTAAAAGCACACTAAGGCATTGTTTTACCTTTTTAAACACAGAAAATCCGCAATTATTGTGTTCTAAGCGCACATGTAGTTCAATAACTAGCCAAATTGCGACTAAAGTGAAATTGTGTGCATGGACCTAATTTTAGGTGCGCACTCATGAGACGCTAGTGCCGTATCTTTACTTTTTGATTTAATCTAAGCAAAATACAGTAATTAAACAAAAGAAACCTCGCGTCGCTCGCCCCCTATGCACAATGACGAGCGACGAGTTTTGTTTACCAATGCGTGTGCGTCGGTTGCATATTTGCAAGTCGCACAAGTCATTTACGTGTTTTCGTGTGAACAAAAGGATGTTTAAAAGTTTAGTTTCAGAATAAGAAATACTAAGACTATTAGGTTGGTGCTAATAAGAGTGTGCTTTAGGTAGACTGCAATTTGTTTGTATCGTAAAGCTTCTTTTGGTAGCAGATTACCATAACATTTAGTGACAACCAAAGTTTACACAGCAGTTGGATGTAAATACTTTGAACATTTATGTAAATAATGAAAGGAATAATTGTAAATCGGTTGATTCACCATGCCTCTATGTCTAAGCATCAAGTAGGTAACTCGCGAGTGCGACCATACTGTCGGAGTCCTTTCGGATTAATTAAATCATCTTTTACTTAGTACTCAATGGATTTTTTTGAATGGGTATTTTTTAACGTCACACAAGATTAAACTTTCTTGTGCCCGAGTATGTCAAGTATCTTGCCAGTCACCCTGTATATATTTAAATAAGTATGCACAAAAATATTAAAACTTATTTTTAACCTAAATTCTAAATTCACAATAAATAAAATATAGGTAACATAGGGCACATAAAGACACGTTGCCCGGAGCATTTACTCGTAAATTGCTTAGGCTGGCCCTGCATCAATATCTTCTTAAGGAATTAAAAAAGATGCAAATCGGTTGACAAACCTAAAAGAGAAATGTTTTGTGTTTTCTCTTATAAATATAATTTAGTTATATATATAAATATAATTAAACTAGCTGACCCGGCAGGCTTCGCTCTGCCAATTATCTAAATCTAGCAATAAATATAGCCTATGTTACTCAGGGTGATGAAGCTTTCCAATGGTGAAAGAATTTTTAAAATCGGCACAGTAGTTTTTGAGTTTATTCATTACAAACATACACACATACACAAACATACAAAATATTCCTCTATAATATTAGTGTAGATTAAAAAACACGCTTTCCATTGTCATCAAACAATCAGTTAAAAGGGATCATATAGGTAGCGTCAGCTCAGCTCCATGACAAGCTAACATATTGTAGGTTTTTATAAATTAATATAGATTTGTTGGCATGTAATACCTACCTACTTATGTAATGATTAATAGCCATACTATTTTATTTTGTTGTTTGAGAAACCTTTTCTACAATTGGTTAGATACCTAGGGGTTAATTCAAAAGGCGACTGCGTATGGTAGATATGTATGTACATATTATATGTGCAATTTCTTTGTTAAAGAAGTAAGTGAACAGAAACGTACGTAGGTAGCGTATGAATGAGCCCTGTAAGAACGCCCGATTTGCGTATCATGCTGGCAACGTATTCGACGACAAAATACGGGTAGGTTCCATAAGGAGGCAATTGTGTACTTTTTATAATAGGTATTTATATATTTTTAAAACACAAAGGCAACATAAAGTAGGACCTAAAGGTAAATATGGCTTTTAAATGCTTAATGACAATTAGGGATCTAAGTAGTAAAATCAATAAGAATTATAAGGTAACAATCGGCAATTGTAAGGTAAATAAGGTATTTGTAAGGTAAATAAGGTTGCCACCGTAAGATTTCCTACTTATGTACCTACTTTAAAAGAAGTTTCAACTCCCAGCGATTTTTGCAACTCGTTGCTAAATGTGTTGTAAAACAAATCGCATGTCTGTTTCACAGGGAGCATAAGGCGTAGTACGTGTCTTAAAGCCAAACAATGGGGAAGGATACTCGTAATGCACCTACCTACGCGCTACGCGCCACTATGAGCAATGGAGACGAGCCTTGCATAGCATCGCCTGGCATCTCTTGAGTTGAGAGCCTTGGAGACAATATATATCTGTTCTTGATAAGATATATTTTACACGGTGCTTTTTAAGATTAATGTTTAAGTTCTTACAACTTTACAGTAGGGGCCTGTCACAAAGTTACATAAAGCGACTTCTCAAAGCTAATAACAATTACTATAAGCTTTAATGGAAATCGTATGACAGACACGTACTTAGTTCAGATTAGATACTATCGTTTGATTCACTAGGTATTTATAATAGGGAACTAATTTTTTGACCTATTATTTAAATATTCGAGATGTTATTATGATCAGTTGAAAAACATATTGAGCAGTTATTTAATTTAATGGCGGTTGATTAATTATTGCGACAGTAAAAAATCAATGGACAGTAATAAAAAATCAATTTGTCGGTTATATTATCATACAAAGTCAATTATAAAAATAATTGAGCGGTAAAAATGATGGAATGAGCGGTTCGATAAATAGTTAAGGCAGATATCAGTGACAGAAGTCTAAATTTAACTCAGAAATCCCTTCAATGGGTTAGGTTAGGTTAAATTCTTATTCCCCGAGCGAAGCGAAGCGGAGCGGGGGTCTGTGACAGAAGTTAAATTTAACTTAGAAATCCCTTCAATGGGTTAGGTTATGTTAATTTTACTGCCCACACGTAACCGCTCGTTCAATAATTTTTACCGCCCATTTAATTATTTTCCTGCTCAATTATATATTCACTTCATTCACTGATCCATTTCATTATTTTTTATTACTCATTTTTATTTACCTTACTGCTTAGTTTTAATTGCTGAACTAGTTATTAAACGTGCCATTTATAATTTTTAACTTACCGAAACCGCTATTTACAAAGTGCCTCTTTAAATCAGTGCCTCTATAATATACATACATCCTGTATGTATATGTTTCACAAACGATGTTTGACGAAGTTCTTGTTATCGTGCTGACGACTTGAAATTGTATTCTTCGTAATTACAATGTGAATATGACACACAACTCTGATTTCTAAATCAACATGATTAAAAATAAAAATTAAGATTTATGATATAGATAGTTAGACAAAATTGGGTGACAGATAGGAATAATCCCTTATTACAACGTCCTTCCTGAACCATACTAAGTACACCCGATCACTATAATGACTTTGTTATAATTATCTACAAACTAAAATTTACTAAATGTGTACTCAACAATTATATTTTATCAGACTGTATAAATAATTTTGATTCAATTAATATGGCACCTAGAAACATAAAGTAGATACGCTAAGGAGACGCGAAAGTACAACTCATAATGACTGGACCCACCAATACAGTAGATATCTAAACTATGTAAGTTCTTCACGCCAAAGTTTTTTTGCAGTTTCATAATAAGATCCCAGTACTTCATTCGTCTATGCATTACTTATCCCGCGGTTACTCGACTCGGTCTAAACTCAGCGAAGTCAATTTCGGCGAGCAGGCGACACAGAAGATTCACCGCAAAGCAAGCATAGTACCGTGAACGTGCGAAGCGTAGATAGCTTGTGGATATGTGTAAAGGCGTTCTAGGAAGCCCCTTAATGCGGAGACAGCTCCGTTGGGACGCTATTGATCGTCATCCGTCGTCAGTGGCCGAGGCGCCCCTATTGATTCGCCGCAATCTGCATGATAACCCGCGCCTGGCTTCTCTACTCGCCCCAACATTACATTAGAATACACTTATTAATAATCGCGTTAAAACATAGCTTCGATAATGACGTCAGTTGCGATTCGTTTGCGTTGGGAAATATTTGAAAAAAAATGGAATTCTTGGAAAAATGTTTTCAATTTCGTTCAGTTACTTACCTATAACATTTACAGGAATTGGTAAAGCTCGTTCCGAAGATTTGGTTTACAAATTAATTTAAAAAATGAAACGTAATAAAAACATAAAATAAATTATTAATTATGTATGTACTCATTAACTTTTCTTTGGGATAAAATCAATATAAGAAGCTTTCAATTGTACATTTAAACAAATTACTACTACGTTCCAACCCAATTTAAATTAAAATTGAAACCAAAACGTTCTTTGAGCTTTTACGACTATAATGCTCTAGCTAGAACTCTAGGTGGACTCTATTTATAGGTTGGCGGGAAGTTCAAATTTCGAAAAAAGTTCTTTAGCGTTAGCGGTACCTATGGGCCGTATTGATGCAATACCTTTAAGTTAATAGTTGAATTACGTAAAAAATCTATGTAAATTACATAATTTTTTTTCTTGAATAGGTAGTTACAATGTTACTCAAATATACATAGGTAGGATACCTAGGAGGGTTCTTACTGCATATATTTTTGATTATTTAACTATACATAAGTTTCCCTTTTTTCAAAAACGTTACTATAGATCTACAAATAAGGTTATAAATTTCACCAAAAATTTATTAATGAAGTAACATAATTGCTAGTAGGTAACAAGAGAATCAATAGAAATGTTATTGATCAGGCGGAGTGAAGCTGTAAGCGAGCTCGGTATTTGTCAGAGTACAGACAGCATTGTTAACAATTCCAGAAGCTATATTCCGCCGATCTAGATATGTATTACCTTTTATTTGTTGAGCAATTTTAAATTAAAAGTAGGTAACGTTAATCTAGACTTGTTATTTTAAAAAAAATTTGGTGTCTACTTTTTTACATATTATACTTTCACGATGTATAATAAAGGTATTTTATAAAATAATAAATCACCAAGAAAAATCTATCATTAGATGATTTTTGTTTAATCAAACTATTTGTAACATAGAACTTCTTTAATTAGGTAACACAAACATACTCTGATAGGCTGAGGTGAAACAAAAACTTAAATGACGAATAATATTTTAAAGATATCAGTAGTTTATACATCTCTTCTCAAATTCAACTTCGCAGATTTATATTATATATTTTCCCTCAGAACTTACAGACTGCAAATATAATATTTTAAATACAGATTATACGGCTACCTACCTACTATACGAGTCTCAGCACAGGTACTGCTTAATTTTATTGCTACACTTACTGCTGAATTTGATTGAATTGTAGCAAATATTTTGTATTATTTAGACACTTTTTATATTATCGTGTCCTATAAAAGAGCTACATTTGTAGTTCGAAAATTTATCGCTTCAATAGACAATAATGCCAAAAATTCGTTGATTTTTATTTTATTTCCAAGTCTTCAATGATAACAGTTACAGAGTGGTGATCGGTGTTTATCTATTATGGCTTAATAAAGTTAGCGGTTGAGGTCTGGTCGAAGGACGAAAGAGTGTATATTTATGTGGTGCGCCGGTTTTTCAATGTGGGTCAGTGCCGCTGTCTACGCGCAATTCGATAAAACTTTGCAAGTATTTATCATCAGGGTTACGACGCATTAACCGCAAACCGCAAAACGGTCCGAATCGTTATCGGATAATAATCGTTGGGAACGACGTTCACTAGAATCTCGCTCAAGTCTGTTAAGATGAAATATCACAATACGTTGAAATTAATCGTGCATAGGGCAATAATCTTTTCGTGGAATATTATTCTGTTTATAAAATTTTATCTAAATAGCAGACATTATCTAGACTATAATTAGACAAAAAATTGTAATAGCAAAGTCGTTGATCGATCTCCTAAACATCAAGAGTTTAAGTTTAAAATGTTTCAAATATACCTATTTATATTTGCGAGCATCCACATATTGTTACATTCAGATTTTAACGGAAAGTTAGGTCTTTATATAGAAACAGGGAGAAAGTGAGTGCTAATTAATAGTGCAAAGTATCGATCAATTGTTTCACCATGGTTCTAAATATAAAATTTCGTGGAGGAAGACAAAGTTCGCGCGCAATACGGGCGCGGGCAGGTAGTGCGGGCGCGGGCACGCGGCGGCGGCGTATCGATTCCGCGGCGCCTTCAGTCGGCGTCCGTCGAGCGCCGCGCTGCGCCGAGTCGCCGGCGAGCGGGCGTCGCCCCTCCCGCGGCCCCCGCCCTTTTGCCGCCCTTCTCGTCCATCGAATCTCGACGTCGCCGGCAAACTCGAACGACCTCTTTTCGCTAACTAACGTCGCTCCCGCGTCCGTTTCCCGCCGCGAAACTGTTTTCGAATTACGCGAACGATTCTAAGATTCGGAACTCGTAGTCACCACAAAGTCCTTAAGAATTCCTTTAATTTGGCGGTGTTTATTTAGGAATCACCGAAGTCGACGAGTTCAGATTGATATGCACTCGGGGCCGGGTAGGGTGAGGTAGTGGGTAGAATATAGTAAGGTAGTGGCGATGCGGGCGCGAGCGAGTGGTTGCGGGCGAGCATGGCCCGGCGCGTTGCCGGCTGCGTGAGCGCGGGCGGGCATGGACTGCTGCAAGTACGGGGAGTACCGCGGGGCGGCGCACACGCAGTACGGCGCGGGCGCGGGCGCCGGGGCGGGCGCGGGCGCGGGCGCTGGCTGGGACGGCTACGGCTACGCGCCGCTGCCCTACCCGCCGTACGCGCACGCCTACTACGCGCCGCCCGCGCACGACCCCTACGCTCGCTACTATCGCTATGACTATCCTACGCACCACGTGCATCACGCTGATCATGCTATGCCCATGGGTTGGTATCATTCTTATAAGTACAAACAGTTAGTTATTCGTTTTATTTTTTGTAACACATAAAGACCCACGGTAATGTCGGGTCTCCTCTCACAATTATGTAGGCTGTCCACCACGCTGGCCTAGTGCGGGTTGATAGAAATTGCGTACATAATATATTATTGTATAGTTACGCATTATTCATTCATTGTTTTAAACAAACAATTTACTAGGAATGCGCTTAAGGCTATTTTCACAAAAGTATCTTAGTTATCCTTTACAGATGTTGATTGCAGTTTGTACCAAATAATAATATTTAATTTAGATAACAATTTCTTAAGAGTTAAAAAATGTATAAACTAAATAGAATTTTTTTTGTTTGATAATTATGTTTAAAACCATGTACCTAGTTACATTAACGTAGCAGTATTTTTATAATAATTTTACAATTAGTTTGTCTTTCACTAAATCAACTAAAATACTGCTTTAATTTATTTTAAAAAACTGATACAGATATATTACATACACAAACGTACAGATATCTGATATCGCAACACTTGACGTTTACTTAATAGACATATTAAAATAAAAGCGAACTCACATTAAACTCAATTACTAAATGAGTGGAAGGACGTGTTACATCGTAGAAATGCATCAATAAGTGTCCCTGCCTTAACAAGCACTAATTCCTTGAACTAATTGAATTACTTACATGGTTGCGCTGCAGGTATTCATTGGTGCGTAACGGTTTAGTTGTTTAAAAAATATGTAAGCAACGTCCGCGTTTGTTTACCAATACGGTGAGATCGGAATCCGCACGCGTGGCGCGACATTCTGAACAATGAAGAATGAAGTAAGAATTAATGTTTACGTTTGGGCGGATTTCTCGACGTCGACGTCACGTGTCGATGTCAGTGGGGAGGGTGGGGTGGCGCGCTACAGGTGGTCCGTGCCCGCGCCGTCGAATTGATCGTCCGCACAGCGCACAGCCACTCACCATATTGACCGGCGTGGTGCCGCCCGCGTCGCCTCTCACTCTAAACTTTATCCATGCTGCTACGTAAGCGGGGACGGGGTTTCACTTTTACACTTGCTGTTTATTGTTACTAGGAAAACCAAACGCTTGCGACGTCCTATGTTCGCCCTTTCGATCTCTTTCAATTATAAAAAAATCGAATTACCTCGTATTCATTTAGAATACGAAAGAAACAATTCTGGGTATACCTAAGGTTTGCGAATAATCATATACTTAGGTATGTGTATGTATAAAGAATCTTACGAGAACAACGATCGATTAATACTTTCAAGTCATTAAACACATATAAAAGAGGGAAGGGCGATAAGCAGATTATTTAAATGTAAATGCAGACAAATTTTCGCTCGATTGAGTTTTATGAAATCATAACTTTTTGCATAATTCTAGTTGCGTATCGTATACGTATTTACGAAGCTCTATTATTTACACTGTAAATTAGTGAACAATGTCGCAATTAATTGAATATAGATAAACAATGACAAAGACAAAACGTTTATTTGCACAAATATAAAGTTGTTACTAATTATTTAAATCAGTCTGTATTTACCATGTTGAGGTATGCAAATATTAAGTAAACAAAACTAACAAATTAAATTCATAAAAATCTCATTACATTAAATCAAATACTTTAAATACGATCATTTCTTTTTATTTAAATTTTATTACTTCATATACACTACTTGGCATGTAGGGTTAAGAATTCATTTATTTAGTTGTTTACCTAATCGGACTCATCGGTTCAATTGGTGCCACCCACTATTGACGAGAGACAAAAAACCGGAGAAAAAAACACTCAGCACTTAATGTTTATTAATTTTGGTTTAGCGCGCAGAGACACAGTATGGTTTTTTTTAATCAAATTTAACATTTTATTTTATTACCAATTTTAGTCAGTACATTGAATCTCCCTCTATGTCCCTGTAATGAAAGTTTATAATATACAAATGTAATTAAGTTGTAAACTGCTTAATATGTATCCGTTTATTACAATATTTATGAAACGGTTCCTGTAATAAAATTGTATCTCTTTAAATTTATACTGATATTGGTGAGCAAAAGACTCGCTCCCAGATATTAAAAGGGGTTATGGACTGAAAAAAACAGGGAACATTATATGCTCACACTGTATAAAGACCTCTGAGGCGTATTCGTGTTTTCAGCATAATTTTACGTTTACTTTTGTTACTCAAAGTGACTTCGCATGAAACTCTCCTGAGTATGACGATTACTTAGTTAACTTAAGTATAGATCTGTAATTCTTAAATATGGCATATCGTTTGCTGATGTTAAGAATTGGAGTCTTATAAAGTAAAAGATTAAAAAAGCATGGCAAGCGGCGTGGCGCATTCGTTAAGCGCCGGTGTGTTGGGCGGATAGTCCCGGGTTCGATCACCAGCGGAGTGGCTCATTTATTATCTAGCTTCGGTACAATATAACTCATTAACATTAACCGAAATATAATTAAAAATATTATTTATGAATCAAATTAAATAAAGTCACATGTGATGTCGAGAGGGTTTTATTTTTATTAAAATTACAATAAATCGGATATCAAAAATTTCGCTGAATGCTTTACGATTTAAATCAATTGAATACTTCTTCTGGATATTCTCTGTTTGGGTTAGGCATCAGAGTATGCGCATGACATTTAGTCCGCCATATTAATTTTTGGTATCATTAAGTTTAAAAAATAATAATATAATGTTGATAATGATTGCAAATGTTGATTGCGTAAAATGTATTTTTCACCAGACTATGGCGCGTACGCGTTGAAGGAAGCGCGTACTCGCAGAGCAGTAGCGCGCCGGGAGCAGCGACCGCCGCCTCCCGGCCACCACCTACCTCTGCCCCACACGGTAAGATGAACAATGATTGAATAGATAGTCTATATTTCTCCTATAACAGTTAACAATAAACATGCATCTCATACGAATAGAAAAACCGATTTCAACTTGTTAAGACGGTTCTTATGATTAAATCCTTCTCGCTTGTGATATTTTAATTTCATTTTTATTTAAAAGGTTATAAGATATTTCAATTCAATTTTATCCTTATTAAATACAGAAACCATATGCCAAAAATTGCTTATGTAACCAAATCAATAGTAATCAAATACTTAAACTTAAGGGCTGTAGTATTTTTGATTCAAGATTTTCACTTCACAATTCACACACATTTCTCGTAATCGAGTATCATACATCTGTATTCTTAAAATTATAACTTTTAATTGACCTCCTTATGTATAGGATTAGACTATAATATTAACGCTAAAAACCAAAAACCTTACATTTATATCGAAAACTATACTATTACTTGGATTAAAAGCAAATATTGTCACTTTATAATAATGCGAGCTACAGAAGTTCACTAAATTAGCGAAATAGCTGAGATGAGAGCTAACGGAGTTGACGAAATATAGGTCAATGTCAGAGGACAATCTACTATAGTAACGCGAAATTTATCTTCTTTTTATAATCTCTGTTCATAAACTACTAACGGTGAAAGTTTTTATCGAACCAACTTGACCCCGCGTCGCCCCAAAACTTTGTGGTCATCAATTAGTAGCTCCAATTATAAATTAAAGTAACTCAGGGTCACGGGCACTATAAATAAGGGCGTTAAATTAAATATTAGAACAAATAAGTAAATTATAGATTTTAAATAGAGGGTTCGATTTAATGAAGACTACTAAAATTAGAAAAATTTTATGGTATTTAATCATCTACTTAATATAAAAAAATACATATTTAATATATAATATACTTATAAAATAAAAAATATTTTTTGATAGGCTTATTAGTTCATTAAACTTTATAAACTATGAAAAAACGAAAATACGAATGAAGAAAACAGAATTATACAATGATAATGCAAAAATATATCCATAAACAAAGTACAAGGCTGCCACTTTACCTTAACGAAAATGCCTGTCAGTGGCTAAAATATAACAAATAATATCCGCGTAGACACTCCACAGACAGTGCTCGCTCAGCGTACACGAAGGAAAGTCAATTGAACGTCGCGCTCGGCGCATCAACTTTCTAACTTCGGAACTAGCATCATCCGAAAGATTTTTTGCAAACTTTTTATTCTATTTGATTATTTTTTAATTTTACTCTATGTTTTGAATTGTTTCTGTACTTCCAGAATTTTAATATCGTAAATAATATAATATTTTGCTTATAATTAAATATACCGTGGAACAAATATATTTATTTCACTTCAATAAATGCTGGAAATATTCGAGAAACAAACTTCGAACTGTACTAACAAAATTGTGAACCATAAAGTTTAATGAAGAGTTCAAAGTTGTAATCATTTTATCCAAATTAGATGGTCGGGTACACGGAAGCAGTATCATACGTTTGGAAGTGGTATCATTACGGCGTCAGATTACGAGACAAGTGAGCGGCACAAAGGCGCTAATGAGGGCGGCGGGGGTGCGCGGGGCGGGGGCAGAGGGCGAGGCGGAGGTGGCCCATGAAAGCTGTCAGCGGTTGATTTTTCCGAGTGTCGTGGGCGCGCTGATCGATAAGTCACGTGGTTCGCGCCGAGCTCGCCACTTGCCGCTCGATAGTTAGTTAGCCTCCGCAAATCTCCCGCCACTACTTTAATATACTACTTTGGCGTTACCTGTTTCAAGGTACTCGTGAAGGTCAAAACACTAAAGTCCCGACTATGAAAACTTTATTAAACTGAACGAAGGACCTGCAACTTTGCATTTTTTAAAATTAATAAATTATATGAAACAATAAAAAATATTACATTTTAAACAGAAGAAGTTATGTACTATTTAATTGTTATAATAATAAATTCTTATCCAAAATTTAAATAATCATAACTTAGAAGTTCTACAATATTATTAGCGCTAAATCTACGACGTCGCCTCGTAGCGTCCCGTAGCGCAGTATGCTACAACGTCGTAGAGCGCCTACGAATCTTTATAAGTTACCTATAAGCAAAACTTTTGCGTATTCCGAAATATTAGTAAAGTAGCATTATATTATTATTGTATTATATTAAGACCCAATTTTGTGTACAAATAAAAATATCGAACAATTTAATTTAATTTAATTTCTTAAAAGAAGTTTACCGATAGTTACTAAAAAAAAGTAGATGTAGAATGTATTGAAAGTAAAATTGAATATTGAAACGGTTAAGAAATTGGGGATAAGATGTGATGGATGCAGTACTGCAACGCAGAAGTGCAGAGGGAGTGACGGACATCGATCGCGGCCGCGCCGTCGCCCCTCCCCACATCCACTAAACGTTATCTCGCATGCCGTACACTTGTACACATTGTGCTCTGTCATCATACTGGAAAGCGGGAATACAAAATTTGGTTCCGGGAATAAAAAAAGGATTAAAGGCTCAGTATTCACGTAATTAGCGATAAGCGGTGCGGATAGAAACTTCCAATTGCGACAGATATAACAACCAATAGAATATCGTTAATGCAATATCCCAAGAATGAGAGAGTATTGTTAGTTGTTATTGGAGGAAAATCTCCACTGCACTCCTGCAACTTTTTATTTATGTAGGTACCCGTTTTTGACTATGAAGCAGTAACATATAGAATTTAGACGTTAATGCATAATTCTTGATAACTGACTGATTTTATTTAAAAAAGCTTACTAAGATACTCTGATCTATTGAGGACCAAAAATTAGTTGTTTACAATAGCGCAGGCTCTTTCTTGTTAGGGATCCTGCTGTGAGTTTTAGTTTGAATCCCACATTTTTATCTCTTTGTTTTAATATAGTGATTAAAATTGTACATTTAATTTACGCTTTCCTTTACTACCGTGGATATATCAAATAACGAGCTCATTAATATAAAATTAATATGGTAACATTCGAGTACCAAAAATTAAATAACTTTACATCAAGTTTTACGGAACAGGACTCATTTTCCATCAGGTTTCATTTAAGTCAACACTTCATAATAATGTAAGTGTTGAATAAGTTAATTATTTGTATTGTACACATCGTTGATGACAGAATAAATGTTATAAAATTTGTTGGTGTTACAAGTTTCGAGCTTTTTGCACAGCTTTAGTGACGATTACTAAACTGTGAATATTAGCAATATCTTTAACATTAGCGTTCGCACATAGTTAATGTATATAGTACATAGACGTGGGTTATATCACGCTACGTTGATCAGGGTAATATTATCGATTGTTACCCGCAGTTCACACGCGGCGTGAAAATCTATATACTCGTCTGAGTACATGGGGCGTGCAACGCGCCGTCGCCTGCTCCTCACTTAGAACCCTCTGAATCGATACCCGGTGAAACCTACGTTCCCGTCGACGTTCTCTAATCAATGCCACACTACTTACGTGAAATATACCTTCACAGACAACACTATCGCTGTCACTAAGCGCTCGTTGAATGAACGTGAATCTAAATGTTGCACGGTCTTAATAAATATTGCTGTGATGAATAATAAAGGTGTGGAATTTGAGTGTAACATAACCCAATTTATTGTTATATTAAAAAGATAATATTAAATATTAAAATAAAGTACTTATGTATAACATTAATCCTAACTCAGGTAGATAAACATACAATAAAAAGAAAAAATCAAACAGTATTTTTAGAAAAAATATAGTAAGCTATTATTTTATTTAATATATCAATTTATAGATTAATCATGTGTTATATGTTTTCAGCCGCCTCTAGAATGTGGCGTAAACGGTCGTGGTCCGCCGTACGGCGAGTCACAAATGTGGACACATTATCAGGTAGGTAATTGAATCGAGTGTATTAAATTAATATTAAATTTTATGGTTTCAAAATACTACGATAGACGAATAGAAGGGCTAGATACGTCGTTTATGAGAATGATCATCATCAAAGCAAAGACATATATTTTGAATAAGAAATGTCAAAATCAAAATCAAAATCATTTATTTGCACGAATATGGGTAGTTATTGGTTTAGTATTTATGGGTTATATTATGGGAATATGGGTTAGTATTTGATTTTGATTTTGAATAAGAAATGTCCTTGAATGGACACAATGGAGTGCAAATTGCTCGCGTATTTCTGAGCTTGAAAGAGCACGTCGGGCTGTCAATCCTGGTGATAATCAAAAGAGAGCAGTCGTTAACCCTCATCCATAAAATATCTAGAAGTAAATAAATGTTGAGACTTAAGCTTCTGCAACCCATTGACAACCACGTCATCCGATACGAGTTTGCCGCTAACCCGTTTGCTCAACATTCCCATTTAATGTGCTGTCGTTGTCTGTAGTCTGTGGTGCTAATGAAGGGCGTTGCGATGGCCTTGCGTTGAAGACGTTCAAAAACTTAAATTTGGTTAAATTAATTTGCATTTAATTTACCAGATGGGGGTCCTAGGCGGCGGTGGGTGGAACGGCGGCAACCCTGTGAATGGATCATGGGCGTCTAGAGGGACCTGCGTTCGGGAGCCAATGCGCTATAATCCTGACTGTCGTCTCATGAAAGTTTGTATAATTTTATCTTGGAAGATGCAATTCAAACAAAGTTAATTGTTTTTTAACTCAAACTATTCTTTATACTTACAACTTTAACTCAACATTTTTGAACGCTGCGTCTCTCTGACCGAAGCAGACAAAAGTAGTTGTAGGAACTTTAAAACAATGCCACAAATACTGTTACTTGATTTCAATATGTAAATCATGATTATGTTATGTGGTAAAATTTCAGGGTCCCTTATCGAATCTTCAAAGTCAAGCGTGCACCCAGGATTCTCGAAATACGCCATTCCCTGTTTTTGAGGACTCTTCATACAGCATGGATAATGGTGGTGGCAGCAAGCACTCAAATATTAATGAATATCCTACAAGAAACATGACACCGTCAGAGACTAACGTCCATCCAGCACGCGAGCATTTCTTTGAACAGCGCGAATTGCGACCCAATCCACCTGAAGAGAAGCGCCCACCAGTGGTACCTTTACCTGCATTTCAACAAGCGTTCGGGTCCACTGAAATTGGGAAATTTGCTGAAGCGTTCAGTCGCGCTGAAGCAGTGCACGATGCTGAAGATAGCTCGAACGATAATTTCTACGACTCATTACAAGATTGGGATGGACCTCCAGAACCGCAGTGGTCGACGCAGCCGCCTTCGCGGGAAATTAAGTGCGAGGACAACTTTTAACGCAGTCTGCGCTCTAGCTGTAATTCGGGGCGTGCGAGCGTCATAGTTAATTTAGTAAATATTATTTAGTTTCACCACCACGTTGCCAAAATGTGTAGCATGATATCGACGATGACTCGATATCATAGAACTAGGATGTGATATCAAATTTTTTAACGTGTTCGAAAACGGTTCGGCAGGAGATATAGTGGTGTGACTTTAATTCGTATACATGTTATTTATATAGTAGAATATTAGTTAGTTTATTCCCTTTAACTAGTTTTAGATGAACCTTGAAAAGTCGAAAATATTGTTGTTGATACTGTGGGGAATGTGGGAACGTTAGGTAGGTACTGCAAAGATTAAATAACAAAGATTCATGTGCCTTTAATCGGAGAACCCGGCCCCAACTCGCGCGGCGTCCCCGCCCCGCTTCTCGACGCCAGGAATATATCATGTTATTACAATAGAAATTATAGGGACCAACGTTTAGACAAATATACACGACCCTGCCGCGTACACAACCTATGCGCAACGTGCTCAAGGAAATCTATAGGGGATGTGCCGTCAGGGAGTAACAAAATTTATAAAATCCGTAGTCAAATTTAATTAATAACTAAATACAGATAAGCGTTCTCTGGCCAAGGTCGAACGTACTTATGATATTCTATTAGGAGAAAATTAGCAAATTCAAAATTATAAAATGAAATTCGGCGTTATAAATAAAATAGTTTTCACTACTTATTTTTTATATCTAAAATTGGTTATTAGGTTATATAATCTGCATCAAGGATTCTGGATTTTGTTATTTTTTCCACAAAATTATACCTACCTAGTTAAAATATAGGCACGTGGAAACTTTGTTATGTTTATTACTAAAACATCTAAATCAGATTTGAAAACAATGATGTAGGTAACAAAGTTTCTCAGAATACTTATTGAAATAAATTGACAATTATAGCTTGTCCGTAATAAATTTGAATGGATCGATTTTCCAGTTTTATTTATAGGATAATAATTATTGACATTTAACGACAATTAAAGACAATTATTGTCCAATACTTATTTTTTTTATTAACTAATAATACTTATGGGTACTTTTAAATATGATAACGTACGGCTTCATCGAATCTCATCTTGTTTTATTGCTATCGTTTATAGACAGTAATATGTTTGAATAAGTCTGGGGCTTTGAAGACGCCGCGCGGAATTTTATAATCTTTGACATTATTCAAGAGAAAGAAATTCTAATATATTTAGGTAGTCAAATTTCATTGATTTATAATGAGATTACTTATGAATAAAAGCTTGTTAATAACATAATAAGGGTCCAATAACATTAATGAACTCTTCGCCGATACTATAATTGAAATCTGATGAGTACCTACTACAGATTATCTTATGATCCTTTTTATGCTTCCTGAATCTCACGATCCTAAAAGTTCTGTGTACAAAATATCTTACTACACAATTAACCAATTGGACCTGTTGTGGGCTTGAAAAGCCTATCCTTTCACATTTTTTTTCATTTGAGTTATGATACTCGTGCTAAAGCCGTAAGAAATTAAAAGAAATTTATGTATTAAATATCAAATCAATTGTATTTTGTGATCTCAAAAATAATATTTTTGCCAAATTGTTCCACACTTAAAGTTATAGTCTGTGCTTAATTTTGGGCGAGTATTTGATGGGAAAATAATTTAATATATGCATTGCACGTATACATATATATTTCCAGAGTCGTTAGTCTTTGTCAGTTAGATGAATGTTTGATGTATTAAGGTGTGAATAACAAAAACTTCCAAAAGTCTTCATTTTTGTAAGGTTTAATTGTACGAGTATTAGAATTTTCATCTTCTTTCGATAAATCAGTAAAATATTGGAGTGCCTTATGTAATTTAAATGATAGGTGAATGAATTTTATTCTAGTCTAATTTGATGGAACACCACGTAGATAATAGAAAAATAAAATTGATCTTCTTTAATCAAGTAATATATTAATTTGTAGATGTGATAAAAAACGTATTTAAAGTTAAACATTTACATGTATCTACATGTGGTATTATCTTGCATATTACATAATGTTAAAGAATAGTCATGGTGTGTGGCAATCAATGTATTAATACAAAAAACCGTGTTTAAAATTAAATTGATTACAAATAAAGATTAATTAATAGAATAAGTATTAATATAAGGTCAAACTTTGGATAAACTTCCGTTTAGCCCATACCTCCGATCTATCTGAAGTTTGATACACATATGGATTTTGACTTGCTGATGAAGCATATCATACTCAAATACCCGCAAATTACATTTTCAAGGTCAAACGGACAAAAAATCGAATTTTTCCTTCGTTCGTTTTTCGCATGTATTGCGATAAATATAGATTTTAGAGAAAAATCTTTCAAACAAAAATTATAGGCCATGAGAAATTTGATATTTTTTGTTCTATACATTTTCCGTGTAGGACCAGTTGTTTGGGAGAAAAATGGAAAAAAAATGGTTTATGCGGAAAACATACAGAAGAAAAAGTGTTTATATTTTTATCGTCTACAATTTTTGTTTGAAACATTTTTCTCTAACGTTCATGTTTGTTGCAATAAACGCGAAAAACCATTAAAAAATTCATTTTTCAGCAATTTCAAGGTCAAATTTTTTTTCCATTTTTCTCCCAAACAACTGGTCCTACACAGAAAATTTATAGAACAAAAAATATCAAATTTCTCATGGCCTATAATTTTTGTTTCAAAGATTTTTCTCTAAAATCTATATTTATCGCAATACATGCGAAAAACGAACTAACGAAAAATTCAATTTTTTGTCCGTTTGACCTTGAATATATATTTGCGGGTATTTTGAGTATGATATTCTTAATCAGCGAGTCAAAATCCATATGTGTACCAAAATTCAGATCGATCGGAGGTATGGGCTAGACGGAAGTTCACCCCAAACTTTTGTTAAATATTATTTTTTTATTACCATTTCAATAAGTTTCACAAAACTTTTTGAGTTTATTGTTGAAAATTTATAAGATAAGAACCTAGATAATAGTCAAAATTGAAGTTTAGTCAAGTCTAATCAATTTAATCTCGAGTGTAGTAAATTATTCTTGCATTACTAAGTTATAAACTCTTTCTTAATTCATCTTCCGCGTTTTAGATAATAATTATGGACACACCTGCCTATGTGTGTTATTTATTGTATTTAGATAATTTATCGGGCTCGACGAAATTGGGATTTCTGGTTTGCTTTAATCCGAGAATGAGTAATCTTTTGATGTTACTTGAGCCTGGATGGAGATATAAATTTTGTTAAGCTGTATTCGGTTACTATTATATAGAGAAGTGTAGTCTGTGCCACATAATGTAATGTATATACAATATACATTTCCCTAGATAGTCCTATTGTTATTTATTTAAATACTAGGGTTTATGATTTTATACTGTAGTAAGATGTACAGAGCGTAATTTTAAAATATACTACTTTATACCTAAGTGTTTCACATATTACTACGATAGAGCTTCCCGTTTGACTATCCTACAATTTTGTCTACCATCAATAATTAGTTATATTGAAGTATGGAACCCTTAGAAAAATACAATTTACCATTTAATTTATTAATACTATAATAGGCAATTCAGGTAAATGTTAAAGAAACGTCTCTGCAGTTACAAAACATAAACATTTCATTAGTGTCAAAAGAGTACAAAACTGAAGTTTTTGTTTGAAGGCTTTGATTTTATATTATAAATAATCTATGTTTTTATTTCAAATTTAAATTTGATAATGGCATGTTAAAGGTTTTTTTATTTTTGGTTTTAAAATGACGTCAGATATTTCGGACGCCTATCGATTAAATAAGCAAGACGGTAAATTTTTTGAATGAATAAATATATGTATCTATCTAGAAATAATACTTAACATCAATAATTTTGTAAATAATTATTTAATTATTTATTATTTCAATAATTTACTCATTATCAATCTAGGAACATCGTAAGTAGTAAAATATGAAACGAAATAATGATCTCGACAACATTGAAATGTTTTGTTTATCGACGCTAATCGTACGATTCAAATAAACACATTTTACCGAAACTGACTTTTCATTATATTCTCCTGTGATTTATTGAAATCACTGCATGATATTTTCTAGGTGGTAGAACCATTGTGGCTCGCTCGTGGAGGTAACGCGGGTAGCGCCAGAGCCCGCCGTAAAGCATGTCTGTCTGTCATGGCTTTTGTACTTTGTAGGTGCCTAACTTATGTTAGGGGAGAAGTGGTTAACGACAATACGTTTTTGACACGATCATCTTGTTATAAATATTATTATATTTATATTATCATATTAGTAGCAGCGTATCTATATTGAAATAATTTACTATTTTCGTTTCCTATTTGAGGTTAGACGTGTACTTTATAATTATATATTATATTTATAAACTACTAGCTGACCCCGCAAACGATATAAGATTTCGAGCGTTAAAACTCGAGCGTTAAAACTTAAAAAATAGGGGTTGTTGATAGAAGGATGAAAATTTAGGGTTGTATGTATTTTTTGATGCCACATTATTGAAAAATAAAAATAAAAAAATTGTAAAAATAATAATATTATTAGGTGGTGACAACCCTTATCACTTAGGGGTATGAAAAATAGACGTTAGTCGATTCTGAGATCTACTGAATATGCATATAAAATTTCATAAAAATCGGTCAAGCCGTTTTGGAGGAGTATATGGTAACTAAAACTGTGACATGAGAATTTTATATATAAGATATAAGTGTATCTAAGATATACAATGATAAACGTACGTCTATATAAGTGCGTTGCATTCTATCAAATAGCAACGTTGAGTATTATGTAACACAGACATTTTTTTTCAGCTTCTTTGCCTTCAAAGGTTTATTTGATAACTAAATATACTAGGATCTTAAGGAACAGCATAGAGAGGAACTAAAACCAAAGACTCATCTTACATTTTATATTTATTCATAAGCAATAAAAAGTAATTTTCATATGTTTCACAAAATTGAACTTATTAATACTTAGGAAAACAATAGGAATACATCAATTATAAATTATATTAACGTCGCTGGAAGCCACTAAAGGATGCTAGACTTGGTTTTCGGGCTAATTAGGTAAGGATTGGCAAACAGTAGCTACGAGAATGACTTAGCTGCCGTCGTAAATTTTTCACAGAGTTACGTGAAGTTTTGATTTAAAAACACGTAAAGGCACTTCTCTTTTAGGCTCTCAGTGACTATCGTTATTTGGTTGAAAAATTAGACCATTAGGTATATTTTATGACTCAATGACTCAATTTCAATATCCAACTCCATTTTTATTGTTAACCGTTTAAAATTACATGGTCATTGCTGATTCTAACGATAATTTCCTCCAGTGGTTAACAAAGTATTAAAAAAGTTCAGGACTGTGACAATTAATAGGTAGATATGGCTATTTTGCATTCTTAGAGAGCACATCGCAATCGTACCGATAGCTTGCCAAAACTTACTAATTTCATCGTTCATAAGGAAATTTACTTAATAATATCATTCTATAATAAATTGATACAACTCAATAGAGAACAACCAAACCGCAAACTATACAAGGTCAAATTATAAAAGTACAATACTTATTATAACATTAGTTACTTTCGTATTTTACTTCAATAAGTCTTTCTAAATATTCATTCATTTTTCTACATTACTTTTCAAATGTCATTGAAGTATGAAATACAATCGCAATTAATGAGATCATTCTTCATTACTTTTTTCACTCATATTTGTTTATTCATTTTATTAATTATATTTTCTTAGTATAACAATATCTATAAATTGATTGTATAAGTTCGTAATTATTAAATTCGAATATTTTAACATATGTATATTAATAAACATGTTTATTTCAATAAATCATGAAACAATTTTAAACGTTACATAAAATTTAAAATATAAATGCAATGTTCATGTTTGACCACAATAATAAATAATTGCAATATCTACATATTAGTATCATTACATCCATATCAGATAACTGTAAAATTAATTTGAACATATACTCGTAGTTAGTTACTTGAAACCACGATAAGTTTGTTGGAGTACTTTACGACATTTCAGCAGATGATATGTTACAACATGAAGAAATCGGTACAACAGAATACAGTTTTGTATACAAATACACACCATAAATAATTTTGATTTTATTCACTTTAAAATAATCTTCACATATGAAAAAAAATACAGTCAGATACTCTAGAAATGTTACTCGTAAGTTATTATAAGTAGTATCATGTAAGTAATTTGTGGTCAAAATTCCATCAATGTTAAAATTACGTCTCATGTAACAATTCTTATAATTCTTATAGGTAATTAATTGTCAACTGCAGAAATAAAATTAATAAAGACAACTGTACAAGGAGACACATACTGTATAATTAAAAACATACACTTTATCGTGGTTTCAAACAAGTTTCTCATAATTTAATATCATATTTTAATATCTGTATTTATTAAACAACCATATTGCTATTTATTAACGGGTAACTAAAAACACAAGGATACATGATTTACCTTTCACCTAACCTATGATAGATCTTTTGAATTTGATCACGAAGAGAAATTATTATCAAAACTACCTAGTGTACTTTTCCATAGGGTAAGTGCATTTTGAACTAAGTATAGGGTAGTGAGTCGCGTTGCCAATGTGACGAAATTAATCGCAAGTTAATTACAGCTAACTACTCTGACGATATATTTATATATATATATATAGATATATATTTGATTGTTATATAAATGTTAACAGTGAGTAGTAACAAGCATAGGTAACGATAACACTCGTACCTAATTTTTGGCACTTGAGACCTTATAGAAAGGCAATTAAAAACGAGCCTCCTCGAATATACAATAATAAACAAATTTTTTTAGTAAATAGGAAGGTAGAGGTACAAGGTACACAAGGAGGTATTAAATAATATATTTAAGAATTGATTTATTATACCTTCCGATGAAAATAAAAAATCCATGATAAGTAACGGAGCATGTAACTAAATAAGGTAATATAATACTAAAGTGATACTATAATACTAAAAAAACACTCATAAAACTCATAAATTTCATAACTAAAAAAAGTAATAGTGCCACGTTGACGTAATTAAAACATGATGATTTTACTTTTAAACAAAATCACTGTAGCGTCTTTCAATCACATGAGGTGTAAGAAATCGACTCTTAAATACACTTACATATAGTACAGAACTAAAATACCAAATTATAATTCTTGTATTACCTACTGTTGGTTTTAAAATGATATTGTCTTTATATTGTAATCAAAGATTGACTTACTTATGTTTTATGGTGGGCTTAATAAAATTAAACTTAATATCTAGCAAAATTTATTCTGTGAGGGTCATAATATCGACCATTTGTACAACTACAGTGGTGCAATTTTGCACTATGTTATAATATTCGTTATTTTAAAATCCAATAGTCTTTACAATAATTTTATATACGCGTATCTAAGACATTTTAGGAGAAGTTTTTCAATCCTTAACCTCATTCCATGCCATTCGCAGTCTTATTTGTTTTGGATTAAAAATAATAATCAAAACGTAAAAACGGATACTGCAGTAATGTAGTTTTATTACAGCAATTTCTGAATTTTGAGCTTTCGACGAAACTAAATCTATAAACTACTAAGTACGAGAAATATGCTTTACACAAATTTTCGTACTTAAAATAAATGAGGGCTCTACAATAGATGCTATAGAACTGTAAATAAACCTGTGAAATACTTTCTCATCCTTGCTGTTACCCGCTTTCTTTCTTCAAAATCTTGGCATGTCTTTCCAAACTCGGGATAAACTATTTTACAAAGAATCATAATATTATGTGCTTAGCGATGACGATCAAACCGTCGCATATCGGGTAATATCTTCACATTATTATTATCATAAATCTCATTATTAGGTAACAGATATTCTCTAGAGTACATTTATTTTCCGTGAGACGCTCCTCAAGTTCGAAGAAATGTTGTCCACATTCATTCCTTACAGCATCAATAAATAAACGCTCAATCTACCCATTGAAATGTTTCATTTTATTTACGCTTCCTCGGTTGGATTTCGATTCTTCGAACGCCTACACGTCCGTTCATCTACTCGATTCCTCAAAACGACGCTTTCGTCTAAAGTAACAAGTACGATGCAAAAGAGACAACATTGGGTTCGTTTTTAGTGAAAAAATAAACTATAACTAAAATACCCTAAAGCTAAGAAAGGAAAAAGCAGGTTTGGAAATTTATCGGTCCGCATCTCGGATATGCGGTAGAGATTAAGGAAAAAACAAGGGAACAAACGAGTGCGTCGAGAGCGCGGCACACACGGCCGGGGCGGGGGCGCTATGATTAGTGGTGGTGTGCGGTGGTGCGCGGCGATGTCCAAGGGTGGCGGAGCGCCTAGTGGCGGTGGTCCGGTGCGAGCGACTTGCGGCTGGCCGAGAGGTGGTGCGCTCGCGGCGCGGGGCGGCCCGAGCGCGGCAGCGTGGTGGGCGCGGGCAGCGCGGCGCCGGCGGAAGCGCCTGAGCCGCCCGCGCCCGCGCCGCCCGCGCCGCTCGCCGCCGCCTCGCTCAACATGTCGCGTGGTTTCCACACGGGTGATCCTACAACACACCAAACACCGAACTCTTTTACGGCGGCCGCGAACCCCGCGTCGTCGTCGACGGTCGGTCGGCGGCGAGCGGGCGCGGGCGGCTGGGGCCTCGGTGGGCGATTTGGAAGCGTCGTCGTACCGATCTCCGGATTTCGCGGATTCGCGAAAAGAGTTGAATGTTTGATGAATGTTGTCGGAGTCGTGACCATGGCGTAAAAAGGAGGGACGATTTAGATTTTATTTTATCCTTAGCTTATTCGTCAGGCTCCGGTTGGTCACCGTTGCCGCCGGAGAAACGATCCGAAATAGGTATGAACCGTGGTTATCTTTGAAGGTGCATCGGCAGCCGGTGGCCGGCGTCCGGGACCTACCTCCTTTTTACGCAACGATATCACCACCCGGTAGAAACCTCGCAAATGTGCGCCCGACTCCATTAGTATAAAAATTTAAATATCGGTATCGGAGGTTGCGCGTAACTCGAGTTTCGTAACTATATCGGCGGTCAACATTGCATCGAACATTCAAATTGAAATACTAACTGTATGAAACATTGTATGTAATTTTGGGAACTTACGTATTAGAACTAATTCTAGAGACACGTAGGTTTATAGGTATTATTATATTAGGTGCACCAGTGAAATAAATTCAATTGATTCTACAAGAAAACACTAGTCATTATACTTAATGGGTTGCAAATTTCCAGTGCATCATCTAGTTATAGGAAACATATTATGTGCGCAGCTAATATCTATATTTCTATTTGAAACGAAGGGATTTACTACTATTATAATTATAATTTATTAATAAGTCAGTAGTTATTTTATTAAGTGTAATTAAATGCTTTAGGCTATCCTATTTATCATACGAGTTAGCTCAATATTTGGATAAGAATATAGTTATCATGTTCAAATGTAACATACACATAATATATTGATATAAGTGTTACACATTTATAATAATTATTGAATATTGAATATAATGCTAAAATGCAGTAGGCTGAAAACTGGCGTCACAATACCTTTTTTTATTCCATTCACAGACCTCAAATCATCTTTTAACTTTTTGTAATAAATCGAGGGACTTTTATTCTGATATATTATAAACTTATCATTAGCAGGCAAATAGAGAAGTAACATAATAAATAATGTTAATAAATAATTAATTGTAAGTTTTAGAAATGGAAGACTTAATTAATGGTACAAATCCATGGCCATATACACAATAGTCATAATATATTGTATAGTACCTGAAGGAATTTGTTATATAAACAGTCAATATGAAATTAGTTACACGAGAAAAAATATGAGAAAAGTGATTTAGGATTAACATCAGTACGATTCCACAGCCATTATCATGTACATACTTAGCACTTGGAGTAATCTACGAGTAGGTACATTACCTAATTGTGATTAAGTTTATAATATTTTGTGTACGACTACATACGATACCTACATTATTTCATAGTCTTGAGCGATTTATCTGGGTGTCCATAAATAGGGTTTATTGGAACCGTGATATTTCGCTACAATTCGAATATAGGTCAAAACCATTACGTATACGTAATTTGAACCTTACTTTCGGCTTTATAAGATAGTATATACCACGTAGACAATAGTTCTACAATGTGGTGTCATTTTATTGGTGTTTTATTCTTAATGGGTATAGAAGAATATAATAAACGACTTAAAAGTATACAAAATTTGAAATGAACTATCTAAATTTAATTTAGTAAATCTCCATTCTCACCATTTAACATCATCGCTAGTTTTTTATATGATCACTAGTCAATTCCTTATAGTGTGATAGGTATTCTCAAATTAATAACATCTCTTCAACTTTAAACCTTCCTTAATCAACAATCTTAATGTAAAATGAGAGTCGAAAAATAATACAATAAATTATTGTTTGTCACTTTTCAAATAAGAAATAATTAATTTAGACGTGAATTTGGTTAAAGTCGCTTTTCTCGCAGTGTCGAGAGGAAGGGCAATGTCCGCGCTCGAGGCTCATCTCGTCCAAAGTTTCCACGCTGCTGCGGTCGGAAGAAACCAGGATGGATTGAGTCATCAGTGACTTCCTTCGAGACTTGGGGAGCTTGCCCTTCCCCTTATGCTAGGAGGTTTTCGACTGCTTTTTCACCGACAAATAGCATTGTACGCAAGTCGGGTGCTCAATAGCCTTAGCAATAGACTCCGTGGATTTCGATACGACGATGCCCATTTTCATTGCCTTATCCTCTGCTTTAGCTAACTGGGAGTAATGCGTCATGCGATCTAATGAGTTCGTGCCGAGTCTTGCTAGCTTCTCGCCGCTCGACCTAGACGAGCGCCGACTCACGTTCGGAGATTTGCAAGGGGATCTATCGAAGCTGGCTTGCGGTGTTCTCATTATTCCTTTTTTCGGAGCCTGCTTCGGTGATTTCGCTCTTTCCACGCTGCTTTCGCGAGATTTCATAATGCTACCGCGTGGGGATCTGGAGCCGTCGAAGCTTTGTTGGGGTGAACGAGATTTATCGATGGATTCACGAGGTGACCTCGATTGATCGAAACTACCCTTAGGGGAGCGATGTAGCGTCTTTGAATGTTTTAGGCTAGATTTATTTGGGGATTTGCAAATGATTACCTTCGTGACGCGGTCCCTATCGGGCGAAGGATGATCTGCTAATCGACTAGGTGATCTTTCTCTATTAATACTGCTGCCACTACCTGAGCGGATCACTTTGATTCTTTTTTCAGTGGACGACTTCCTCTCCGGTGAAGATTTGAGAGATTGTGACTCTTGCTTACCTAATTCCTTGACCATAGTGGGCTGGTACTGCGTGGGCTGGTGAGAGGATTGAATGAGTCGAGCCTGGCTGCCGGTGCTGCCGGCACTCAAGGTGGAAGTCGTGCTGCAAATTATTATGATTATTTAAACTAATTTGCTTTTCTAGGTGAATGTTAAAAGGGAAAGCACGGGACATATGTATGAGTAGAGATAGGCGGGTATGCGTAAATTTTGAGAAATATGAATGAGTGACTGAACGCAAATATCAATTCGCGAGTGTCGGTGCATTGTGTCGGCAGTTGGCACTGTGAATATAATGTGAGCATTGCTTGGACTCCGGCAAAAAATGATTTTTCGAAAGAATTATACATGTCTTAAAATTGTAATAAGAGTAAAATCCTAGGTGTTTTTCTAGAAGAAGCAAATGAAAATTTCCTCTATTCGTTAATAAACTGCACATAATTCTTTTGATAAAACATTAAATCGTGTTGCTGAGTGATAAATTACTTGCTACAATAATGTTTTAATATGCAAATAAAACAGCTCCTAGCAACTTAAAATTCAGCAGAATTAATGAATTCGTGAGAAAAATCGAATTACATGTAGTTTCTTAGCAAAATTCATAGCAAAAGTGTAATTCTCGTTAATTCGTAGAATTTCGCATTTGTAGCAAAAGTGTTTGGACTATAAACCAATATTAAGATTAAGACCAACTCAGCAAGTTCGAGTAAGTAAATGAGTAACATGTGAATAAACGTGTAATATGTAAATAAACATATGTATATGGCATGGATGTCATGTACAGTTATACGCCTATTGAGGGCCACCTCATAAGAATGGTGCTTAACATTTTTCGGATACTTTAGTTTCTCAAACCGTCATAGTATCAATTTTCTCTAATATATCTAATCATGAAACAAGTAAATGGAGTCGAAGTATTCGGAGTGTAGTGCTCGCATTATATTCGGTCGGTGTGTTTGGACCGCACCCATACATATGGTACCTGAGGGTGAGGTGGTTGGGGGTGCGGCCTAACCCTCGCTTGGCGGGCGGCGGCGGCGGCTCGTCCTCGCCCTCGGACTTGGAGCCCTCCGCCTCGGTGTCGGCGCCGCTGGTCGCGCGCTTGCTGCTCTCGCCACTTGACGCCTCCACGCCCGACGCCGATGTGCTGCCTGCGGACCCAGAGAGTACTCCCTTGATACCATTCCATACGTTAATACGATCTTAACGTATTTCATGAAAAGTTTTTTGTGTTATAAGATGTCAGGCTTAAATGGGATACAAAAACATAGCGTTCTTTAGGCTTTAATTTTGGCGGCAACTACTGTTTTGTCACTAAGTGATACATAACCTTTGCTAATATAATATTATGTTTTCAATTGCTAGGGCTAGGGTAATCTTTAAATGGTGGGTTCTTGAGCCTCATTTATATTTTTGAAAAGCCTAAAAAAGTTGAGCCCACTTTTATTTTGTTCGTCTTTGTTTGAAATACATTATAGTTATTTATATTTATAGTATGTACCTACTATGTTTGTACTTACATTATATTTATACAAATATAGTGCTGTTTATCACAAACATGTTTCTCATTCACACTTTATCCAACATTGGACAGGTTCACACCTGAACCAAAACTTTAAAAACCGCAAGACCTGTGCGTGGTATATTTTTGAAATCTCAAAACAACATATTTCTTTCTTAACCTATAGTTAGAACCTGTTTAGGTGGCTAAAATAAAATAAATAGCAAACCGAATAATTCGGCCGAATATCCGGTTCGGTAAAGGTTAAACCGAATAGTATTCTGTATTCCGTTATTCGGTGAAACCAATATTCGGCGCATATCCAATACAAATTCGAAATAAAAAATATTCACTTACGTTTTTCGACGAAGAAAAACGCTTTAATCCTGTCATTCCATACTTAAAGCCTTACCTGCTCCCTCTCCAAGTGCCTTGCTCCTAATCCTGAAAGATGGTTCGTCGGAGGATATTTCTTGCGGCGGTTCCTCGGCGTCCTGCGAGTTTTCGCGTGACAAGTCGCCAACCTGTTGACATGAAGTTATCTAAATTTATAGTAAACATTTTACATAACATACTGTTAATTCTGATTTGACGTTAACCTTAGGTTGGCCAAAGCCTTTTCCATATCAGACAGAATTATCTTTGGATTACAAATTCAATAAATAAATAAATTTGTAAAACTGCATTTTAGGGTTGAAAAGTCAAGCACCTCAATATTTCCAGCAGAGAGTCGTTGTCCAGTGATTTTAGGTTTCTTTGTTTTTCCGAGAGTCTGGGAGCCTTGCATTACTTGTACCTATAAAATACAAAATAACGAGAGTTTAATATAGAATTATAATATAACGCACTAGTATTATTATGTTTGGCGACAGTAATTTCATTCGTAAAAATGTGTTGCACCAATAACAATCTTTATTTTTTGCATCGAAGAATGATGTGTGGATATTTTAATTAATAAAGTATTGTAGGGACTCGTAGAATTTCGAAGCATTTCTATGTAGCAAGAATCTACGAGTCGATAGGCGGGGGCATTTGGGAAGTATTCGACAGTATTTGTGTTTTGATGAATGTTCTGGTAGATTTCATTAGATTACTAGTCTTGCCCCTTGTCTGAATGTACTTAGAAGATGTATTGTGAATAAGTATAAAAATAAATAAGAATCGCAGTGAGTCGTAGCATATCGTAGCATTTGTGTGTAGCGAGATGCTACAAAAGCCGGTTGTGTTTTATTAAAAAATTGCAGATATTATTAGACTTGTCATTTGTCTAAATATGTTTAAAAGATGCATTGTTCATTTGTTTCATAGTAATATGATAGAATTTGCGTGTAAATTTTATGTAACCGTTTCAAATCATTCCCTATTTGATAAATGAATGAGGTTATGTTATTCAGTTATTCATTATCGAAGTAGAGGAAAGAGTAATAATTTTCAAGAAAATTGTATTATTTTGTCTCTTTTTACTAGGTGACGTAGCATGATTATATTAAGTCTGGTGTCGGTGCGAAAAAACGTTAGTTCGTAGCTCAGTAGATAAAATTAAAATTCCATTAAGTGTCTTACCAAACCGCACCAAGCTAACGTACTGGACTAAGGCCCGCATCCCACCGTGCAGTGGGTCACTTGTGTATTGCAGGGTATAGGCAGTAGTTACCTGGTGCTTCGGGCGGTCGCGGTCGAGGGTGTGCGCGGAGTGGTGTCCGTGGGCGCCGTGCAGGTGCGGCGCACGGGGCGGCGCGGGCGCGGGACGCGAGCTCGGCAGCGACATGTTGCGCACCGACTCGCGGATGATCTGCCGAATCGTCTTCAGGAACGCGTTGCGGAAGTCCGCGGTGCTGTGGGGTGACAGCTCATTTAAGTGGGTGATCGATGTACGAGTCGATTTTAAAGATTTTTTTAAAGAAGGGTTTTGTTGGCGCCAATCTACCCGCGAGCAAAATAGTCAAGTCATGGCAAAATATAGCAAATATAACGAACGGTAAGCCAGGTATATGAAAACGAATTTTTCGGTATATGAAATCGCAGTATTGCAGTGATCTTCACACATCACATCCTTGAGCTTTACCGACCAGTCAGAAAACACCGGTCCTATTCAACCGTCGATCAGGGCCTTTAGTACTATTTCACTATGCTATTTAATCTTTTCGAAGTTGCAATTGAAGAAGTGCACAATAAGATTGACAATAGACAAAGTGGTCCATTGAAACCTTTATTCACAATAAAAAAGGCAAATCAATCTATTGGTTACAATCGTTAATAAAGCAGTAGTAAAATTGGTAGTGGCAAACGAAAACTTGCTTAAAAATAAAATACTTTATAATAAATACTTAATTTAAAATGCAAACCGTGCTTAAAAATAAACCGCATTGCATCGGTCTTCACTAACTTACCTATTAGAAAGAACATAAACTTTCTCGGAGCGACGCTGCAGTTGGCTCCGCAGATGGATCAGTTCCCAGAGGAAGTGGCTGTCCATGTCCTTGGCAGAGGACGCCCGCACTTGCACCTCCGTCACCGGGATCAGGACTTGATACCTTATAATCTCCACTTCATTTGAATTATTCTTAGAGGAAACTCCCTGAAGATTTAAAATATGTATTCGCAGATAAACTTTTAATATACTCGTCCCAGTAATGGAATAATTTCGACTCCGAAACTCACCATCAACTTTTTCTTTTGTCTCAGTCTTTCTTTGCAAAGGAAGACTACGGCGGATTTAAATACGAAACACATGGCGTGTAGCTCCAGCCCCTTCTTAATCTTGCCTAAAAAGTCTGATATATTCAACCATTCCACTCCTCCGTAATATAACAAGTCACCTGAAAATATTTTAAGTTTAAGACAAAATATTCACCACACCATGAAGTCCCTAAAACCATAAATTTGAAAAGCTGCTATACTAACCAGGGCTAAGATCTATAGGTTGCTTGCAAGATTTTTGATGTTGTCTAAACAAGTGATCAAATATAGCGCCATATTCTTCATGAATTCGTTGCATTTCATTGATGTGCTCTGCAACTTTCTCCATGCCCTTAAGGGCCTCTGAAAATGGGAAATTAAAAGTGTCAACAAGGAAATAATATCTGTAAATGAATCAAAAAGTTTTATTGAACGTCACGTTTCTTACCAACTAAGTGAAGATGCTCCTCAGAATTAACATCAGTCAAATTCCGCAGTTGTTGGAGGAGCAGAGGATACTTTAGTATTCGTTGAATGGGTTTAATTAAATACGACTCCAGAGTCGAGGAGTGTTGCTGTTTCGGATTACGTGCAGCGAGGAACTCTTGCAAAGCTTGATTTCCCTCATCTGTAAAAGGTGAAAGTTGAAGTTGTATTATGAATCCGAGAAATATTTGTTTAAACCCACGAGGCAAGGCAAATTAAACTTACTTGGATGCAAAACTTTCTGGGCCTTGCTATGACTAGCGCAGAACGAACTATATAATTTGAAATGGTTGACGTAATAGAGGAAGGCGTTGCCGACGGCGAATAGAACATTCTGGAAAATCATAACAAATTTCTTGTACCTACTTGTATTATTTTATTAGAATGAGAAATATAAATATGAATTTAGAAAAACAAAATTCTTAGAAGTAAATATGAAAAATGGAAAATAAATTCTAACAAACGAAATTAACCACAATGGAATCAAAATATTGAATATTTGAATGCTAAATATTTACCCTGAATTGGTTTGAGAATTCGAAATGATGGAAATTAGGTTCAGCCTCGAGGGCTTCTTCTAAGTTTTGCAAGAATTGCCTCTGGAAAGTTACTATCTCTTGAATGTTTCCGAACAGAGCATTGATCTCCGCGTTTGATAAAAAAGTTTCCCTCTTCAACGGCTCCAAGTAGTTCTCCAACAAGTTGTTGAGGTGCTGTAAGTGTTCATAAAAATAGGTATACATACATAATTTAGGGACGAATTTTAAAGTTAATGCAGAGTATTAAACGATTTATTAAAATTCATGTCTAGAATGTACAATATACATATCACACGTAAGTATCACTTTATCACGTTATCAAGTTTCAAATTTTGCAATCACACTATACTAAGTCTAACTAATTTGTGCCATAAAATTCTGCGTAGACATAATTATGTTGCTTCAACACATGTAGTTAAGTTTATAGTAAACGCGTACATAAGTATAAAGTAGAGGCGTGTACTAATATTAATAGGAGTTAAAGTTTGTTTATTTTTCGTTAGATGTAGCAAGCAGTCTTTCAAACTATTCGGATATTATACTAATATTTAGAATGAAGTTAAGGGTGAACATAGGTTTTAGGAAAACTTCTATTTCGATGCAAGTCAATTTTGCAAAATAAGTTACCGAAAAGATAGGTCGAGAATGGTATGAAATATACAAACGAAAGTTGTCTCTAAAGTTTAAAATAGATTAAAATTTGCAAAGATGTACTGTACATGTACGAGTATATCTTAAAGTTTATTCACATATTCATGGAATTGAATTTAAAAATCTGTCGGAGATTTACGACGGTAAATAATTTTTTTCAAAATCTTGCAAGTTATGATTCGATTACAATATCCATCAATCATTTTAGAAAATTCATACTAACCTTTGAATACACCTTAATTCACTAGCTACGCAAGCTCCAAACAAACAATTTAATCAGACTGACAGTTAGACAGCCGCGCAGGTGTAAGTTTCAGTAAGATATAAATTCATTTCAACTTTTCGGCTCAACCAATTTATACGGCCAGGCCTTTTAGAATTATTCTTTCGTGCGTTCAAATTTAAATGGAGCTTATTATTAAGCTGGTTTTTATTATGAGTGGACGCCATGGTACAGAATGAGTTAAGGGTAGGTACTCATAATGAGGAAAATTAATGACGAGTGGCTTACATTCGCACTTCATTTTAATTATTTGGTAAAGCAATTGGTAAAAGTGGCGTGCTGATGTTTACTACAAAAATGAAATATTTTTTGTAATAATAATAAATATAGTCTATTACACCTGAATGAAAAGCTTCATTCCTTAGCAATCTATGGACCTAGCAATTCATTCCGCAATAAAATATCGTGGTGATTATATTGGAAAAACAAAGGTTTCATTCTCCTGAGCGTCTGTAAAACAATGCAAGGAATCGTATTTTTTCTCTCTTTTGTAAATTCAGACTTCCGCTTTCAGCGAATGGTTTGATGTTGCATTTTTATTTACATCGAAACCCTAGGGGAAGTAATATTTTCTAAAGCTTTTATTAACGGTCAGATACCAAATTCTTTGCCAAGACGCCAAATATGAAATTTCTGTTATAGAATTTACGTCCCAATAAACTTTGCATAATAATTCACGTCATAACAGAAGTGACATGTAGCCTTCTTGTATTTTATAGAAGCTTCGAAGCATATGTATAAATTTATTTACGTAGGTGTTACAGTTACCACAAATAAACAAAATTCATATCAAAAAATCGTTTAAGGTTGAATGTTATTTGTGTCTATCACATGTGACAGACGAACAGACGGTGGACAATGAAATTGGCCAAAGCGACTCAAATTCGTTCATTCATCGAATTCGGATGTAGGTATATCTGTCAATAATTGAGTGTAATTGCCCGCGTCCTTGATATTATTGATGTGTCTGAGGGGTTTACTGTACAATACGACTCATCTGCGACAAATAATTTTGCTCATAGTCAACATCATGCTGCGGTCATGGATGATATTTTTACGACTATAAACGAATTACCTTTTAATACCTTCAATAACCATCCGGCCATCGAAAATTTCCATGATGTATTTACTCAATTTTGCAGCATCCATTAAAACCGTTGGATTGAACGGAAAGTTATAACGTAACATAGTTATCGAGCAATCACAATGATTTAAATGTAAATGTTGAAACTCTCAGATATAGAGAGTTTTGAGATCTGAATCTCTGTTTGATCTCTAGTTGATCTATGTCAATGCTGGGAGGATTTTGTAGGGAGAATATACCCGTACTGACCAGAATATTCAAGATTAATTGAGATAGTTCTATTACGACACGACTGCGCATTAAACAACAAATTTCAAATCCTGTTAAATAGTCTTTTTTTTGTCAGTACCCATTAATGACCCACTACAGGGTCGGGTCTCCTCTCACAATGAGAGGGATGTAGGCCTTAGTCCACCACGCTGGCCTACTGCGGGTTGGTGGACTTCACGTGCCTTTGAGAACATTTTTTTTTATGAACTCTCAGGCATGCAGGTTTCCTCACGATGTTTTCCTTCACCGTAACAGCAGGTGATATTTTAATTTTATAAATCGCACATAACTTTTATTACAAAGTCATTGGTGCGTGCCACTGGGATTCGAACCCGGACCCGATTCGAGGTCGAATTCTAAGCCACTGGGCTATCACCGCTGCGTAATAGTCATTTACATAAAAAGCAGAAATGGTCGAGCGCGGCGGACAAAGGCCAGCATCCTTCATTTTGTGACGAAGTCCGTTCCCACATCGGTAATGGGGTGCGTGCAGGCCATTGTCGATCAGCGGAGAATCGTAGGAGTTCACAAATACCCTGTAATTTTTATATTCGAATTGAGTAGCATGCACTGCATGCAGGTAACCTGATGATAAATGGTCACTGCAGCCCAGTGTTGCTTCTCCGGCAATATCTCCAGCAACCACGCCTTTAATTTGTGACTAAACTATAAGACATTAATAACATATTATAGCTGGTTCATAAGGGTGGTAGGTACCTTCCCGGTAGAGCTAGGATGCCACTTGTCTGTAGCCCATTAATGACCCAGTGCGGGTTCGGGTTCCCTCTCATAATGAGAAGGATATAGGTCTTAGTCTACCACGCTGTCCAAATGAGGGGTGGTGGACCGATGTTTCGATGGGACTACCACCTATTATGATGCAAATAGGAGGAGGACCCCAGTAGAGTAGGCTGAAAAGATGGATGTGGTTGGGCTCACCTTGACGTAGGCGCGTTCGGTGTCGACGAGCTCCATGAGCACCTTGCGCAGCTTGTCAGCGTCGGAGAGGTGGCGCGAGGGCGTGACGGCGGCGCTGGTGCTGCCGGTGGGGCTGCCGCGCCGCGTGTCGCCGGGCGAGCGGCACCAGCCGGTCACTTGCTCCGCACTCTGCCGCACACGCACACCCCCACTCTTCTATATTTACGCATTGTGCACCGGTTAATGCGGCGGGCTAGATGTGGCGGTCGTCTTTTGCGAACTTCTTTACGTACGTACATACGAACATAACATCCGAGACAGATCTCGACCCGAGTCGTAGAACTAGGCCACATCTAGCGTAAAATAAGCAACTAATTGATTCTAATAATGAATGAGTGATTTATAGTGGTCTAATTTTGAAGAAGTACTTGAATAATTTGTTGTTTTAGTACGATCTTTCTTTCTGCTAAACTACTGCAAGCTGTTTATTTAAGCCAAATGTGGACTTATTTTTCATTGAAAATTTTCTACAGTTATATTATTTGGTTCATATAACGCCAACAAACGTGTTGTTCGTGGTATGAGATGAAGAATACTCGGTAAAAGAATATATTGTTCGAAGTCACTCGAATGTACTCTTACTTGTTAAACGGTTTGTATCGCGAACAAGTATCAATAATCTCACACACACGGCTCTCACAGAATGTAGGACGGTAGGGAAAACGATAGCATTCTACATAAGCCCGCTTAAACACACTTAAGCAGCCTATCGAAAGCTTCTTGGCTTTTATAGCCTTTATCTTACGTAAGTGTTGTACTCTACAAGTATTTACTGTCTTACTCTAGATGCGAATCGTGTTAATAGATGATTGTTGTTCTAAATTAAACAGATGTATTGACCACAAAACAAAAAAGAATTAATGACAGTATTAAAAAGTTTCAACTCTTGAAAGATGTTAAAAATGAAGATGAAACAAAAAATGTTAATTATAAAAAGTACCTTGAGAAGATTTTCAATTTCAAAGGAGTTGGTCCGTGAGCTAACTTTGGGCGGGCCGGTGCTCGCCGCGTCGCCTTGCACGTCCGTTTCGGCGGGGCTGTAGAGTTCCTTACCTAGATTTGTATAAATTAATCAATCTCCAGTCCTTATTTTGTTTTCTATTTTTATATTTATTGTTCAAGATTTCTATAAATTAATCAATCTAGTCCTTATTTTGTTTTCTATTTTTATATTTATTGTAGCTGAATCTAGAAACGATTTGGATAATTTTCAACATTTACCTGATGATCAAAAAAAACATACAGACGAATTGAGAACCTCCTCCTTTTTTTGAAGTCGGTTAAAAATACGTATGAGATTTCTACACGTAACTGCTTAATCAGTGTTGGGCTCATAAAAATATTCTTTTTAATTTGTTTTCATTAAACATCCAAACGAGAAACACACCTTAATTTTGGTGTTGGTAAACCACCTCGTTAAAAATCAATATGTGTGTAAGAATAAGTTTGCAGGCCAAATTTATACCTACTATATTCTACCCTATTAGATTTACCATCGCCTAATATATGAACATTGTTACGGCCATCGCACAAGTCGATTGATTTCCTAGATAACACCTAATATGTATAACATTTATGCTCGTAATACGATATTAGATGGGCAATTTCAATTTATACGAGATTATTATGTATTACGTACTTACATTATATTGACTTACGAAAGACATCTTTTTGCTTTTGTATTATATTGTATACGCATAATCGTACCATAGAAAACATGAATAATAAAATATTATCTATCTGTCCATTTATTTTTGCCCTCGGTTACGAAGTTCGCCTTCGCAAAGTTATTAATACAATCATAATTATCATCATATCATCATTATATAAAATCCTTTGTCCTGAATGACTGAGAATCAACGCATAGTCTAAACCGCTGATCATAAAAATGTGAAGCTTTGAGGGTGTGTTCTTTGAATGACGTAGGCATCAAATAAGAAGGGATATATTGAAATTCTACCCCTAATGGGGTGAAAAATAGGGGCAAGCCTCAAAAAATAGTAGGCCTAAAGTATGTAAAAAAAATTATGACATACTTTTTTGATGGAACAGATATCTACAAAAATATCCGCAATGATCTAAATATGAGGAGTATAACACAGACAGAACACAGGTTTGTTTTATAACCTGTTTTTTTTGTCTGCTAAGATGGGACTTTTGAAAAAAATATCGTGGCGGAGGGTGGGAAGGGGAAGAGTTACCTAAGTTCTTTCTAAATATTGGAATCAAGTGTCGATTTATGATAGTTAGGGCTTACGATTGAGAATCGTAGCTAACGAGTTTAATATGTTTGGATTTTCGCATTAGGTAATAGGGGACGTGAACAAAATTGGTGGTGAAAGTTTCTGGAAAAAAAAATTAAGGTAAATAATAAGTTTGGATAGATTGGCAAAATTATTTTAGCAGAGCGAAGCCTGCCGGGTAAGCTAGTTATTATTAATTTCATTATTGGTATCGCAAATATTCGTTTCAATGGACACAAAATTGAATATAAGGGAAAACTTTTTTAATTAAACTAATATTTTATTTACCAGCAATTCGATTATAAAACCGGGTATTTACAGTAAATAAAGCATTAATTTGTTGAATAGCTCAGTGGCAAAATTTTACCTGATTCGTAATATTAGGGTTTACGTTATTGGTTATTATTAAAGATAGTGTTTGTTACCGACGATTATTCCAATTAATTGAAACGATAAAATCGTGTATTTAAATGTATATAGTGTATATAACATTGAAATCGACAAAAGTTGATACGAATTATAATTGTATCATCCTATAAAATCGGTGTCATCGTAAATGTGAAGCTTTATTACAATTTAATACCACGGTATTCAAAGTGTAACATATTTGAACGAGGACATCTGAGGCCACTTTATTGTAAGAAGTGACACAATGAGTTTTTTGGTTGAGGTGAGTCAACATCAGGCACAGGCAAATAGCCTACGGAAAGGGTCACGACCTTTATTTGGAGGCCGCGACGAGTACTTCGCTTTCAACTTAGCATGAAATTTTTCCATTTTCATTTTTTAATCAAAGAAATTTAAAAAGTTTCTAATCGCGACGGACGAGTTGAAGCTGTAATGGAACTGTGAAATGTCCGTATTTTAATTAAATAATTCCGAAAGTTACACGGTACTTCCAGTTATAGTGGAACAGTTTTTCACTTTACGCGAAATAAGTGGAAAGAGGAGTGACAATTTTATTATGTCGTTATAAGAACACGTCACAGGACAGGTTAATGGTTTCCGCGCGTGACGGCCGGGTTCGCCTTACATAGGTCAATTTATTGGCTGACTGCCTGTTATAACATTAAATTTTCCACCACCTTGATATTTCTGTTGAGCTATTTTTCTCGACACTCTATTATTTAGGGTTATAACATTTTAGTGGTGAGTCACTTAATTTGCTATTCCTCACAGATTTATTGTTTATAGGTATTTATAACGGTTTAATTAAAATCTGTCACTCAACTACTAACTGGAAATTGATTCCAGGTAACTGTTCCTGGGGCTGGCTGAGCAATTCCAGGAATATATTGTGCTCTGATTGGAGTGTAGATCTACCTACATAGTATAACATTCGTATATGAAATCAATTGAATGTCATAATTGGTTCCCATGACTGCTTCCATTGCGGACGTTAAACTATAAATCGTTATTCGGATGGCTTATTTAAAATAATGATGGGTAGAAAAGATAACAACAGATACCAAAAACAAAAATCTTCATTTTGTTCCACGAAATGTTACATACGTAATATTCGATGCATGGTATATTTTACTCCAACCAAAACAATGCTCGTTTTTATGAAAATCCAAGGAAGGTAAGCAATTATTTCTCTAGTTTTTTGCTTCCCTATTTAGCAGACAAGTCGTAACGAGCATAGCCGATTATTGCAGAGCGAAGCAAATGTCGCATAGTCTTCGCAATACATTATGTTACTGGCTGTCAGCCACAATATGGGTGGAATATGAAAATTCTGATAGTTTGGAAACAATGCCAAGTATTACGTGGGTAGATAAATTTCAAGAGTTGCTTGTTATGCTTCGTCAGTAAAAATGTATATTCCACATAGATAAACGATAATTTTATTGTTTTTTCCTATGGTTCCATAATTGTAGGTATTTATTGGTAATAATCATTCTTTATTTGCTTTCTTAGACTAAGTAATTGAAGAAGGTACGTAATCTTCTTATCGTATTCATATTGTACTAAAATATTTTCTTTCCAGTCTTTGTGCCAAGAACGCCACCTTCATTAAAACTTTCAATCTCCCTGTATATTTAAGCTAGTTGTGTACAAAATGCAGCCCTGGTTTATAGAGAAAATGGCAAATGTAGCACACCTGACGTGGCCGCGTGCCGGATATTATGTTGAGATGAGGGCGGCTGTTCTGCAGCGTTCACACGCTTCGAATCGATATTAAGCAACCAAGTAAAGTGTTATAAATGTTTATTTCTCTCCTAATATTGAATACGGACTAATAGTAATAATAATAAAGTCAGTTGACCTGAAATATTGATGACGTTATAAGACGGATTCTGTGATTGTGACGTCACAATCCAATTAAAAGAAGAGAAGTTTACATATTATTACTAATAGAAACTTATTGCGTGATGCGTGAACTTATAAGATCAATAATTTTCTGTTTAAAAATGTAGAGTTTAACAAAAACCTTAACAAAATGGGATTACTCACTCCACGCGGGCGCGGGCACTATGAGGCCGGAAATCATGTCATCAGAGATGACGGGCGGGTCGCTGGGCGGCGGCGGGCACACCAGCGAGTCGATGATGTCGTCCGTGGCCGCGCGCATCACGCCGCTCAGCTCCGGCGGCTCCGTGCGAGATGATCTGCCACAAATTTATTTATCTGTAGTGCAACACGTTTAGTCCAACCCTTTTCAGTACATCATTTTACCTTTTTTCCTGACTCTATCTATAGCGTGGCGTTGCATTATGGGTATGGAAAAACGTTAGCTTGTAACTCAAAATCTGTATCTTATTCCGGCACGCATCAATGCGTATTGTAATAAAAAAACTCGCCTTACCAGACCAGATTGAGACCAGTCAGATGGGACCATAACGCAGTCAACACCAAGTCCATCTTAAGACAAAAATTTTGGCCCAAGTTAGGATACGTCGACTAGTTACGGAGTTATATTATCCATCTTCCATAAATAAGCGCGATTGAACTAAATGGACGCATTGTCACCGATCCTTGATAAGTATCTAAAATTTCAATTAGGCCGGACATCTTCAAAGTGAATAAAATTAACAAAGATTCCATTACATCCATTTCATCCATAATGAATTATATTTTAATTTCGAAAAGATTTTAGACTCCCTACGAATTATCTTACGACATATTAACAAGAAATTTATTATTAAGACACGGTCACGGTCACGTTTTGATTTTATTATTTTCCCAACTTAAACAACAAAGCAAGAATATTCCTGTTTAGGAATAGTAGGAATGCTTTTATCGAAAACCCCTGATATGATATAATAAAATGAAGTTCTAGTTAGTCACATAAACAATATAATATCACAAGTTAAGAAACTCCGACCGCTATCAGCACATAAATGGCCTTAAATGGGTGACCATTAGTGGCAAATTTTTATGGGCGTATCTGTGCTTCGGAACGATAAACCGTCGTTCACGATATTATGGTGAGATAAGAGCTATTCCCAATTTTTATCGTGAAATAAAAGTCTCTTTAGTACAATTTAAAAATATCTGACAAATGGATTGGCAGTTAAGACAATCCTTAGTAAGGTAATCGACTCGAAGTCTATATTTATGTAAATTTTATATCTATTTGCCAGAAAAAAACGGAAGTTGGTTTCTGAGAAATCGGTATAAAGAAGCGCCATTTACTCGTCATTTAAATCCCACAGCTTTGATAAGCATAAGATGATGTTCATGGAAATACTTAGTTTATTTCTCAGCCACGTTGTTCGAATAGTCTAAGAAATCTGTTTTCACAGAATCGATAGAATGAGCGTAGCAGCAGAGCTACGGTAAAGCTTCTCGACGCTACGACACGCCCAAAATCGTAGCAGTACCTATAACTCACCCTGAGGCAAATAAGTTTGTGGACGAATATCTTGTTTACGTGACAATGATTCCTTGAAATGCAACTAAGTAAACAGAGGTCGTTTATTATTGGTATGTTATTAAATATATTATATATACAATATACATAATGTATATCCTATGTTTATATCGTAATAAGTCTTGATTTGTGTATCTTGGTAGAGGGTATAACACTCCTATACAAGTAAAACTTAAATGTTCTCGTAGGACCAAGTTTAAACTCCACGTCCCGTTAACAGAAAATCAGGTAAACAAAAAACAAAAAAAAAAACAGGATTCAGAGGGCTCAGGACCGGGTGGAGTAGCGTCAATTAGGGGAGGCTCATGTCCAGCAGTGGACTACCAAGGGCTGAAAGTAAGGAACAGATAAATCAACAAGTGCAGTTCGGCGCGTTGAAATCATCGATTTCATCTTTTCACGAAAGAACTTTAGAATTTGAAACTATACCTAACTGAACGTAGTATTAAGCTGCAGTTGTACGTCGTTTGCGAAGCAGCACTATTGGGTACGTTGACCTCTGTGTAATCGTGTAAGCTCACCCGCGCAGAGTAGATACATACATCACAAGGTGACATGCAAATGTAGTACAATTCAGATCATTGCGCGGAGCCCTAAGGTCGCCATGATCCTTTTGGACTTGGATGCTAGAATTTATCTTTTAGTATGTATTCCTTTTACGCATTAATTATTAATTATTTATTAATATTATTTGTTATTTAAGCATAAGTGAAAATATAGTAAGTATGATTAAATAATTTAATATAAAGGTAAGTGTTGATAGGATTGTTACTCAATGATTCCTGAACCGTGAAGTAGACTTTCATTAAGTGGTTATAAGTACGTTACAAGTACCTACTTATCTTAAAACATTAAGGGGTATTTGAGAAATATTATATTTATTCAGTTTATTGTTCTGGCTAGAACAAAAAATTTGAATCATCTTTTTAGAGATTACATACTTCTCATTATTAACGGACTTACCACTTTGCCTGTCCAATAAATAGACACAATAGTTAAACAATGTGTATGATTCAATCGCTAAGGTTCATCTTTATACTATTTTTGCTCACTAAAATCAATTTTTCATAGTGAGAAATATGCCTATAAATTCTCAGCTATATTATACTTCATTGATTCCGAAGTTGATGGTGAAATTGTAATATTTGATTATGGCATACCAATAATATGTATAGGTACCTAAAATGAGAATATTTCTTTCAAGTGTCATATAGGATAAAATAAGGAAAAGGCCAATATGAAAATCATGTAAATAACTTCTCTTCTGTATTGTTATAGGTACGCTTCTTATTCTGCAAACTTCCTTATCGCTAATAAAAAAAGACCTATTTATTCATGTCATACAAGCGCACAGATCGCACTTCTTAGTTTTCACGTAGCAATATTTCACCCTCACTTTCTTTTATCTGTATCTTTTTATGCCACATTGTGTGCCCAATATTTCTTATATATAAATAATTCAGTTCATGTCTCCATCTTGAATACAAATAGTCATAACGCAGAAAAAGAACGTTTATTTATAAAGCAAATCATTAGAAAACTCTCTATAAAATGCGATGAATACATAGCGGCAGAATCTACTCCAATGCCTACAATATGAAATCGAAGCCGAAAGATTTTAACGATTCTAAAATTCAATATCAGAGTATGCTTTTATGAGATGCCCCTAGGCATTGTCTGTGCCCACATCATACAATATTCAATGACAAAGACGAGACAAAACCCTTACAATGTTACGGAACAGTGCTTTATGTATCATAGAGGTGCACAGTTTAAAACCGGAAATTCTCGGATGATATAGGAGCGAAACGTCGGAGAAAGAGAAGTTTACGTAATTTTAGTTTATGCGGTTTACGTGAGACACAAAGATTTAGTACTGGACTTATGAGGAGCGAAAAGGGAAGTGGATATCCTCGAACTTACCGCAGCTAAAGAAATATAGTGTCTCGTTCAAGTGAGTGCGGAGACGTCGCTAACCGAAGACAATAAAGTCACAATAATAACATATCACGGGTGTTTCGAGATGAGTATTAGGCGGAGCATTAATTCACGCAACGGCGGTATGGCGTGGCGCGATGAAGAGGCTCGATTGCGGGCGCCCACAATAGCCGGTGCGGCGAGAGAGGCGCTAGGCGGCCGAGGGCTATAGAGCGAGGGTGTAAGTAGGTCGGTGCTAGCGCTTCAGTAAACTTGTCTCGGTCGAAAGGTCAGGTGTATGAGGGCGGGAAATGGCGATGAAGGCCCCGCCGCCTGCGCCGCACCGCCTTCCGATTTGTTCCGCCGCGCGCCAGCTTCCTGCCGCCGCTCCGCTCCGCTCGCAATGGGGGCAAGTTGTTGCGATCTTGTGCTCTTTGTATTTAAATCCATTTAACCTCTTCAAGTTGCAATACTCCCATAATTCTCTCGGTTGCATTTATAAATCCTTTATTTAGAAAATATGGTTGCGTAATACGGACGGAGGTGTTTATAACTGTCGTGGATTGGATTTTTACTTAACTGTACCGTGCTTAGCGCGCTTCAAGAAACTTCATGAGTTTCGTTATACATTTTCAATATAAAACATGGCTTACAGGGGTACTGACGTATGTACAGAAGTACAAGTGGTCTCGTCTCTGGGACCTCTGTCTTAGTCTCTGCGACGAGAGCTCATGATTTAGGACTTCAGATATGTTCGAAAATAGTCAGGTAACCCCGATAAAAAACTAGAGCCGTGATTTTTTTTAATACTTTACCACTTTTTAAAAATGGTAAAGTATTAAAAAAAAAGAACCCAGAAAAGAACCTAGCTATTACCCTTTGTAACCCACAAATGTGTGTTGGAATTTTCCGCGAGGTACCTAGTAAATTGAAAACCATATTTCGCTTGTTTTTTTGAAAGAAGTTAAAACCGTGAAATTTAAATTTTTGCAATTCCAACTCATAATTCGAATCTGATGCTGCGTGGGAAATTGGGTTAATTTCCTTTATTTGAACTGCATTAAAAATAAAATGTCTGTAACGAGGTCAATTTTCGACGTCTGATTGTTTTTTAAAGGCCAGTTCATAACGAATTCGCTACTAGTGCAGTAAATTATGCGAATCGATGCTAACGAATGCGTCTCACAAAGGCGGTTGATTAATGAACAGCGGTTAACTCGTCCGACGATCGGCGAAATTGCATTAAAATGATAATGAGAAAACGAATAGCAAAAACTTACCTCATCATCATGACTAGAGACAGCTCCTCTTGCAATACGCTCTCCAAGTACATCATATCTAGGTCAGATACGATCGCACCGTTGATCACCATTATCTCGTCGCCTTTGATTATACCTGGCGCAAAAAAAGCAATAAATTGCAACTGGGACTTTCAAGTTTTTTGTTCGAAAACAATGACGGGAGATAATTAATCCGCACCCATGGTTCTTTTATTCCGGTGTTAATGAAATAGAACCTAGAATACGATTGGGAATAAATACAAACCAACTCTTTTATTAGTTATTTCATACGGTGTACATAGTAGCTATATTTAGTTACCAATCGTGTAGGTTGGTATTTTCTTACATTGTTATTCTTTTACAAACTTGTATTGTGTCATACATGTCGCACGTAGTAAAATTTTCTTCTTTTAAATATAAATTAAGCTGGTTGTTCAGATGATTTTGCTCATTTATGGAGATTCATTTTTTAAATTGCTTTCAGAAATGTTTGAAAGCTCAGCTCAACATCCAATATTTAAAGAAAATATATTTATTCCGTGCGGGAATAATAATTAAGTCAGTTGACTTGAAATATTGATGACGTCATAAGTTGGGTTCTTCATACAAAACCAGGCTTACTTCGTCATTCTGCGTTTTTGATAGTTCAACAAAGTATATCAATTAACTCTTGGTCCATATCCCTCGGATTGGACACGATTTCGTACGAATTCAACTCGTGCGTTCACACTTATATTGAGTTGGATTGTGTTCCTTACCGTTGTGCATAGCCACGCTCTTGTCCTCGACCCTGCTGACGTAGCAGCACAGCTCGTCCTGGCGCTCTGCGTTTTCGATGAGCTCCGCCTCCACGCTGAAGCCCCACATCTGCTCCAGAGTGTTCCTCTGCAGCTCCACTTGGTACAGGATTTTCGCGCACACCTCTACCACTTCGTGAGTGTGCAACTGGACGGAAAAGGGGTTTAAAAATATTAAATTGCAATTTGTCAGATTTCGCAACGACTTGGGAGGGAGGTGGTAGTTAGCCCATGCGAATTACCCCTTGTTCTAATTACGAAGACAAAATCAGTCGCTCGCGTCATGTTTGTAGCACAAAAACGTTTGTCGCATGTCAGTAGACCAGGTATAGTGAGGACAGCCACATTAAAAGATTTGTGTTTGGATTTTACCGCGTTGCTTGGTCGGTCGGTTGCGTCGTATTGCGACAGCCAATTAAGGCAAGGCCTTATAATATCTCAATCATCTCGGTCAGTATAACAAATAAGAAAATAAAGAACTATTAAGAATAAATTTCAATCATTACAATCACAAAGCTAGCCCATTGTATTAACAACTATTCAGAAATTGAAGCAAAGAGAAAAAGCTTGCAGCATCTAGGTTATTCCAAGATTCGTTGAAAAAATGATTATGCTGACTGATTGATAAGGTTTCTTTACGGCTAACCAAACTAGTGCCCGTTCCGTCAGACCCTACTCACTAATATCCGGTCACATGTCGCTTTTTATACTCATAGATCTGTTCACTTACTCCAAAACCCATTGAAATCGGAAGGACAAAGGGCTCGATAGTTTCAAATGTTAAAGTTACATTAGAATTTACGGTTTTTGTTATCATAATAACGTCGCAGTTATCTTGTTGGGACAATTACAGCTACGTGGACCTTTTTTTGATAAGTAATTTAATTCAGATGGTTTTATAAAACAAATCACTCCACTGGGGCCACACCGGATACAAAGAGGGATCATTAAATAAATTACAAGCTCTGTCTCTTTAAACAACGACGTAATTCGAGAAGCTTCATAACTATGTATAGCTGTTGTCGCTGTTATCAATTTCGGGAATTCATAAATGGAAAAGGATACTCAGTAAAGGATTGTTTCCATTTTGGATACTCGAATTAATAGTGAAAAGCTTTTTACTTGACTTTTACAAAAATTAATATAATTATTTCGTTGTAGCAAAAATATCAATTTACTATGGATGGAAACTTACGTAAGTCTCAATGAGGTCGCTGCGATGTGGAACAAAGTAGTTATGATCTTCCATGTCCCGTCGCTTCTTTACTCGCACGAAGTGCTCGAGAGCATTGAGCGAGCGGCGAGCGCAGGCAGCCGCAAGGAATTCTTCCACCGACATGCCTTCGCGAACACCGACCGTAGCCGTCGTGCCTTCGGGAAGCGACACTCTGACAGCGGCCTCGCCTTCTTCTCGTGACATCTGGTTACATCGAAATAGTGATCACGTATCGGAGCTAGCTGCGAATTCTACGTAAACAAGCATACTTTATCGACAGACTGGAATTGATTCAACCTAAATCGTATTAATTCCGCAGCGTCTGCGTGAATTTATGTTCATGCACCAATTTTGCATAAGCACGAATAGAAATGTATTATTTGCATATTATATGGAAGATAAACGACAAAATTATTAGAGAATCAACATTACCATTAAAATATATTTTGTGTATGTAAAACCAAAGTAATTTTATGTCAAAGTTTAATTTTATGTTCATTTAAAATTTGCTTGTATAATAGAGGTTTCATTGAAGGTAATGCGGAAAAATGCGAAAATCGGTCAATAACTCTAGAGACTAAAAAAAGGTTAAAAAGTATGAAAATATCTTCAAATTATGACTTATAATAAATCGTTAAGTAAGTCCCTCTTGAACGATTTTCGAGTCCGCTTGTAAAGATGATGTTACACCTTGTTAAAAAGGGGCTGAAAATAAAGATGGACTACTGAGGACAACAAGCAAGTAATAGACTAATAGCCTCTTTTCGTGTCGGCGTATATTCTTTTAATATTGGACACGCCACTTCGGCATTTCCGAAGCGGAGTGCCCCTGAGGCTCGATGGGCGTTTCGAGTGTGATTTAGCTTTGAGCTTCATGTAATTGATGATATTTTACATTCGTTGCGAGAAGTGATTAATTTAAATGAAAGCTTTGTAGGCTTTGTATTTTTATGTCTTTTAACGCAATTTCTTTTTTAGATAATTTGAAGCCCTTGTCAGAAAAGACTTGAAGCTGTTACAAATATAATACATGATTACTTGCGCCCCTCATCTGTAAAATTGGCCATAAAAGCAATAAAACCTATTTGCTTGATTTAGGTCAGGCGAATAGCCGTTTGTAACTGTAATTAAATTTTTAATGATAATTCGTGCGTGTGTTGTATTTTCTGAAATAAATTTCAGGTTAAATTCACAATTCATTCCATGTATCTTACGGGTCACTAATGTTATTTTTAAAAGAGTGCTGGGAGTTTTTTTCCGCCCGCTTTTTTCTCCTAGTCTACGTTTTGCCTGAGGGGCGATCAAAGCGGATGTTTGTATAAAGTTGACGTTGACGATGTATGACGTTCATTAAGTGTGCATAAATTAATAATGAATAAAAGATTTTGAATTTGAATTTGTTCCAATTGCGGTTATTGTTTCGATTAAAATAGGTGATTACTTAAAATAATCAGAAATGAGTCCAATATCAACATTGGCAATGTCTATGACAAAAGTACATATTAATCCTATTCTAGGAACAATAAAGTTCTTTTTTATTTTAATTTAGTTTATCCCACTACTATTATAAATGCGGAAATTTGTGAGGTATGAATTGAATGAAATTTGCTTTACAGTAATATTCTGGCTGTTAATCCTATGGCTAATTAATAGATAAGTGTACATGTCTGAAATAGTTTTATGTTAAGTTTACCTGCATGGATCGGCGGCTGGATCCTGAATTGGAGCGCGACAGGTTAGGCGCCCTGCGCTTGGTGGCGCCGCGACCCGCCAGCAAATTGTTGAGCAGGGACGGCGACCGGGCGCAAATAAATGCGTGGAACGACGATACCGTGAACACGCCCAATTTGTTCAAAGTGCTCTTAGTGCCCCGGGAGACATGCGTCAGCAACGACTGGAACAAATCTCCTGACTTAACACGCGTTACTAACTCCGCATCTGCCTAAATTGTGGTACAACTTAAACAACAGGAAACTCATTATCTGCCTGCATTCGAACGTTCTCGTGTGGGAAATTGTCTTAAACCAGAGTTGGAGACTCGAGAACATGCTCACTACTTAATTACACTTGAACAGATTAGCTTTATACGGGAGAAAGGAAACTATTTGCTTTAAGATGTGTGCTTATATACCTGTCAGGTAAATAAAGTAATTATTTTTTATAAAACAGTCTGTTTAATATTGAATAGTAAAAACATTTGTAGTAGTCTTTCTCATGTAGAAAAACAATGGGTAGCTCTCCGGGAGTGCCGGGAGTACCGTTTTCACTTCAAAATATTCATAAGAAGTATATTATACAAAACATAATCAAACAAAAATATTGCAAATATAACTAAAAAATTTAACTAAAGTAAAAGTTTTGTAGTGTTCGAAGTTGTGTATTACTTTTAAATATCAAAATAAATGTGTTCCTCACGGACCTGGTTGTTTAAATTACGAGTACCTTCGTTACTAAATATTTGAATCTTGTAATTAAATTACCATGATTTCATTGGACCTCGGACTTCTTATTTGTATTCAGCGGTGCGTTGCCAATAATAATTTTGTTCCACTCTTAATCTGATACGTAAAATTCCATGTCGATTTTAGTAGACATCAGATCTACAGTATATTGTATATTACAAAGACATATATTTTAAAATCAAACTTAAATAAATCATCGAAAGTATTAATTCTTAAAATCTTACCTCAATACCAATTACATTTTATGTCACGTTCCTATGTAAAAAGTGAATAAAAAACTTATACCAAGCATAATGTATTAAATTTCACTCCAAAGGTTAAATATTAGTAGACAGATATACATGTACATATAGCTCAGGTTCATTGGATTTTAGACACGATAAAATGAAGGTACCACCATACTTTTCTATTTCAATTGTTGAGTGCTATACGCGGCGTGACGAGGGTCGCGTTAAAGGTACTGCGCCGACCCTCTGGCGCCGGTCGCCCGAACTGTCAATTTAGTCAACGAAGCCGACAAATATCCTTTTTCCGTCATCGCTACATAATCATTTTGCCTCTCAATTATTTATCAGGCCCTTTTTAGCTCATCAGTTGCCAAGGGCATTTTAACGATACGTTTTTCGTTCATTGAAAGGGAAAATATCAGGAGTAACATAGATTGATATATTTATTGTATCGTATATTGTATGCCTACGTATCACTAATTAGTCTTTTGAAGTTGTTTAATAGATTATCTACCTGATAAAAACAGCGTGAAATATTTTTTTTAGCATATAAATGAATTACATTGAGGAATGATTACTTTATTCACAATACATGGAGCGATAACGAAGGTTCCAGTTAAAGCATTTTCTAGTAAAGGCTTAAGTTACAAATTTAATCAACAAATATTAAAAGCCTGATATGGTCGGCTAGGGCAGAATTCTGTTAAAAACCATCATGAACATATATCACAATTCGTTTTATAAGTTTGTATTCAAACATAAAATATAAAACATATTATTTATCAGCCTTCCATTTACCCTACGTAACTATGACCCTTGAAACTATTTAGCGCCTTAAAATGATCTTAGAGAACATTAAACTTAAATGACGGGAGCTGAACTTCCTCAAGGTATGGATTGCTATAAATAAACTCTTACCTTGGGATTAGGCAACTCGCCGCTCTGAAGACTGGCCATGTAACATCGGAGTCTAAATTGTTCGCAGTGCAGTCTTTCGAGATTCTCCTCCCACTGCAGCATTTGGACTGCCAGTTGGGCTCTTGTCTCCGGATCGGATACGACTGACTGCTGCAGATCTGCCATGTGTTTAAGCTTGTGGTCCTAAACGAAAAAAAAGCGGAATATTTATTATGGTGCGTTCATATCTGCGACTTAACGCGTTAGACGTTAAACGCAGGTGTGAACAATATTAGAGTCGTAAATTACAAAATATTTTAGCGCATATGCGTTAACTTTACGCTAAATGCAGATTTGGAATCAAAAACTACAAGTATTAGTGCATCGTATATGCTTGTAGCGTATCGTGTCTACTCGTTGATCGTAGACGTAGCACATTCTACGTGACGTCACAGCTCAACGACTTTCAAGCATATATTTAACCCTTCAAGTACTTAGTCAAGTGAACGAAGTGTTGGCCCATATGTGCTTGTATTCATTGTGACATAATTTGAATGTTGCCAACGTTCCTCGAAGCCGCAAGGGAGCACGGTGCCACTATGAATATTAATGAGTGCGTCAGGTGGATTTCTGATCACTTTCGTAATTTCAACTTAGTATCTACGAGTACATAAATTGTTACTTCAACGTTTCTGTGAATACCGAGGGCATATAAATATTCGCGTATCGTAAGATAAGTTGAATGACAAATTTTCCTTTCTGTTTTAAATAGGTTAAGAAGAAGTTGTTAATGTTATTAATCTTCGTTTATGACTTACACGACTTCAATGAATTTCTAAACGATGCTATAGATCACCTTTACAAAGCGAATCAAAGGGATTTGCCTAGATGAAAGTATTTGCAGAGATAGGATGTGCAGCAGTACGAATGCATCGAGTTTGGTTCATTGCCCCTATTTACATTCTCGTAGTTTATCGTGAACACGATTGCTAGAAATTGCTATTATGTTTGCGCATGTAGTGATCAGAAGCGGCCGCAAAGGCTTTGACGCGTGTTGCGGTCGTCCGGTGCGGGTCAGAAATTGGCTATTCCTACCAAGTATGGTTGGCTACACCGCATCTTATACTACAGCGAATAGCTAAAACGTAAATTCTATCTTTGTAATTGCTACATAATACATTCGAAAATTTGTATAAATTAGCCATTTCTGAAAACACAAATTTCACATGTGTATCTTATAAGTTGAATAAAATAAAGAAGTACATTCCCATGAAATTCATAAATATTTACTGCAATTCCAAAAAGCTTTTTTCAACAATAAAAAACAGCAATAAAATACGTTTGGTGTGCTAAACGAGAGAAAATATACTTTACTTTATGATATGAAACTAAACTAACAACTGCCATCAATAATACTTGCTCGAAAAGTTTCCGTCACTAATCGTCGCCGAGTACTCGTGACGATCTCGGCACAAGCAATAAATTTATCTTCTGCATAAATAGCGAACGCTTTTCACCTCGCTTCATTGTACACACTTGAGGGCTTATAGCGCTGTAAGTCTCATCACCGTTTTAAATTGACCCTTAAAACTGTGTATTAAAGTTGAAACTCCTCGCTGACGAAAGTTAGTGATTCGTACCAGTCAAACAATACTTATGTTGGCCCAGGCCAATGCTGTATGCAGTTAGGGGTTGAGCCTTGCATAGTGCTCCAATGAATTTGTATTTTAAGTCAGCAGTTTTCATTTGTAGGGCACTAGAGTGAAAGTACGAACGGTACCAAGGCAAAGTAACAGTTTTGATTGCACATCAAAAAGATAATCTCGCACATTACCATAATAATGTAACGCCAAACTATATACTCACTGATTCTATGGCTTTTTCCAGGCGGTAAATTTCTTCCTGAAGTAAGTGGAGCGTTCCGGTTTTGCCACGGTGACGCGCGAATGCCGCAGCGCATGCACTATGTATGCTATTCACCCAGTTTTCAAGCTCCACCTATGTAATTATATGGAAGATACATTTAAGTAAGTTATAACAGAGTATACATAGATGCGATATAAATATATCATGTCGTAAAGGTAGAGTTTCTTACTTGACAGGGAGCTTGAAACAGGTATGCGTCGCCGAAGGCTGTGCTTAAGCAAAATATATAATCTCGTTTGGGATGCTCCGGAATTGGCTGCATGATAGCCCCGTCGACTATGATTAGATGTTTTGGGGCGGCTTCTACGGAGCGGCCTTCCCGCGAGTCGCACGGGTAAAATAATAGGGTCGTGCCCTTCAGGCAGACCCAATAACCCTTCCATCCACGTTTCCGAGCCAATTCTATCTGGTGTTTCTTGCGCAGCAGCCATTTCTTCACGCTTAAAAATCTGTTAAAATATTAAAATTATTTAATTTAAAATAATTGTATTTATTGTATAAAAATTTACGTAAGTAACGTAATTGAAATTTTTATACGACATATTATATTACTATAATTAAAACAACATTTCGTCATCAATTAGTAGCCATGCGTAGGCATAGCTCTTATATTTAATCCACAACTTGATTGCGTTCCAATTTACGTCAGTAACCTTTATTGCTTAAACCACCAAATATGTCGATGATTCGATTAAACATCCCATTGGATTTAATTACTGAGAATAATTCAGATTAAAGTGTAGATTCTAAACAATAACGTTGAATGCGATCAGCATAGTTTAGCATAGTGAACATTATATCGTAAATTGTTTCTTTTGAGTTTTTTAACAAGTACAAAATATACTCATACGGTTTATCTTCTAGATATAGCTCCTTAAAAGCGAGCCTCGGAAGGCCTACATTGTTAGAGTCCTTTGAGAAGGTAAAGGTGTGTCACGGATCTCATCGGAAAGCAAACGACTCATCTCCATGGTAAGGTTTTACTTTTACAGCGGCTTTGAATAGGTCACGGCTAAGATTTCCCTCCGGTCATTTGAGATTCATGGAACAGGAATTGTAGCCTTAAGGAATATAAAGGACGCTGTAGGCTCTAAGAAAGTAGTCAGTTTTCTACGACGTCACGTTCCTTTTGTTTCACTTTCTTGCTTCCTTTCCTTTACAATTATTATAAAACTAGAGAAATCGTTAGAACGACATTTTCATTTGTTTGTTTTCGTGTAGAAAAAAGTATTTAACTTATTTAAGGTAGTATAAAACATATTGATAAGTAGTTGTACTTTAAAAAATTGTTACTAAAGCTCTTTAAGTTTATTAAATATAAATATTATATTTATCTATAATATTACAAAAATATTGATATATGACATATTATGTTAAACTTAAGTTTTACCCAAATTTCACTGGACTCTTTAAAAATGAATTTTTATTATTATTATTATTTAATAAATAATAATAATAAAATATCTAATGCGTGTTGCATTAGATGTTATTATCTAACCTATAGATTTGTAAATTGTAGATTGATAATAAAACTGTTTAATTAAATTTTCGGGCTGATTTGCGGTAAATACGTAAACAATAGTATTATTCTAGTGGCAAAGAACAATGACATAACGAAACGAGTATTCAATATTTGTATTAGTATACACAAAATAGGTGTACTAGGTATTTAGTGTATGTTTAATTCGCAAAATTAATAAAATAAATAGAAGAAGATAAATTAAGGTCTTAGAAACATCGGGCTTGTACAAGTACCACGGGTACTATCCGATAACTACTTTTTAAAACTTGACTACGATGTAGATTGATTGATTTTGTAAGATCCGTCGTGCGCATCAATGTAATCTGCGTTACAATCCTAAGCTTAATTAATAATTTCTTAACGAATCAACGATTCTGCAAATATATATATACATATATGAAAAATAAATTACAGTACATAACTACCAAAATGATTACTTTAAAAGCTCTCGAAATAAAAGACGAAATCTTTTGGCAATCGCCGAGGATACTTCTTATTCCTCGGCCCGTACAATACGTAGACACTTAGAGAAATTATTTGGAAGAGTTGCCCGTAGTCCCGGCATTAAGTAACTCACTGTCTTTTCTTCCTAAATACGGACTTACGAGTACAGTTGTACTACTAACGAGAGAAAGACGTAAATTTATACCAAAAAATAAGAGGTTTATAAGTTGAAATTATAGTTGTGATGATAGGTCTCCCCAGTTTTCCACTGATTACGGGACGACCTGTATACAGATAAAATGAAGTACCTACTGCGAATATTTGTTGCACTGTGAAATGTGTTACTTATTTGTTATCGTAATTATTATTGTATGAAGATAAAGCTTTGTTAAAGTTAGATAGTATTAGACAAAACTTCACTTACCCAGCTTTCCTGACGGCTCCAGTGCAGTTGAAGGAGGCGGCCGCCGCACCAGTTTGCTTGCCTTTGTACGGGGAGTTCATTGCGCTCTCACCGGGTTCCTCTTCGTCAGACACTGCCGTGGTCAGTGACATACGGTCGTCGTCCGATATCTAAACATAACATTGTATTGATATTCTCTTGTTTTGATCCTACAATTTAATGCACGGAAACTATGTCAAACAAACTGTTTCCTCAAATACCTATCATTAAAATATTTTAAAGCCCACTAACAATTATAAATATTCTATAAAACCGTTTTGTATTTTATGTAACAACAACATTTTTCGTTGCATTGCAGGTAAATTAAATTTGACAAAACAAGCAGTGGCGAATTTGTAATCGTTTTGAAAGCATACGGTAAGCATCACTCCATTCAAAGTACAGAAACCCGGTTTCAGCAGCGATATTTGCGCCGTCGTCGTCAGAAAACGGCGGTCGAATACGTAAATCTCCACAAAACGGTTTATAAAAGCGTAGCAGAATTTGCTTAGTTCTTGGTAAGTTTTACTTTAGCGTTATTCATGAAATGTTTGTACTTAATGGTATTAGGTAAATTTTATTATTTAATAGAGTTATTTTTATGGGAATAACATTTTTTGTTGGCTTTCTATCAACATATTTTTAATTAACTTTAATATCAATCTTTCTTTATTTGGAATTCATAGCGCTTAGTATTTAACAAATATAATAAGCGTGAAGTCACTAAAGTAACAAATGAAAATGAAGAAAGAAAATTTCTGTTTTATGCGCGGCAATTTATCTTCTGTTTCACAAAAATAAATCTTTTTTGACTGACAAGGGCTCAGTTAGGCTGTGATATTCATAATTATAAATTTTCACTTATTCACTCCGTGAATTATAACAAAACCACTTGCTTAAGACGTGGATATACTTTTAGTGGGTAGCAGATTTTAAGTTTTTGATTATAAAATAATTTCTTGAACTAAATTAAAGAGGTAATAAATCAATGGCAGTTTATTTCTATATGGTATCAATTAATTACTTGGATTCAAAGGGCCTAGGACTGGCCGGAGCGGCGATTAGGGCAGGCCTTCATATGTCCAGCAGTGGACGAAGACCATATTATGATACGAAAGCAATAATGATGATGATTAGAATGTCACGCTCGTCTGTCGGCCGCTACCCGCGGAACTGCAGATACTTGCTGCAGGTGATATTTAACAACATTGAGTTTTCAAACATGACTTTGTCAAATCAAATGTAATTTAAAACAAAAACACTAAGGAGTACTGATATCGACTTCGATGCAAAATAAACTATACCTTTTTAACTCATTGCCTAACAATGAGTTTCAATGAAATATGAATTAAATATTCCATTAATTCTGTTTCGGAATGGTTTGCAAAATTTGAAGCCGATTAGACCAAGGAATCACGTTGTCCCATATAAACTTTGCCCCCGATTTCACCCCCTTTTGGGTATAATTTCGCTAAATCCCTACCTAGATGCCTACGTCATACAAAGAACCCACCCTACAAGTTTCAGGTCTCAACGATCAGCTGTTTAGGCTGTGCCTTGATTCTTAGTCGATCAGAACAAAATTTTATATAATGATGATATGATAAATTATAACTACTTTTGTCGTTTTATAACCTTATTATCAAAACGTAACTGCTTGACACTTTGCTTTCAATTCTAACATGAACTGCAGTATTTTTAAATTATGTCACACATATTTTTATTCATGCAATGTAATAGCTAAATCCACGACGTGGCTAGCGTGTACTTAGTTTTTTAGAATGTCAGGATTACGTTTGATAAAAATAAAAGTTGAAATCCCGGACGCGTTCCAGCTACGTGCTACGTTTCTGTAAAATCTGTTTTATAGTTGCTAGATATGTTTAATTCCTTATACTATTTTTTGATATTTTAGGTTTGAAAATCTATACTAACATCACAGTTTTTATAACAGTGTCGTAAAGGCTAACAATAAAAAATAAAATCGTTAAACGTTCTGTTGTGACAAAATTAATTTAAATGTGGTTAGGTCGTATCTCTTGCGCTTTTGATCGCGACACAATATAACAAGGAAAGAATTGCTTTGAAGCGCATGCGGGCCGCGGTAGCGCGCTCTCGCCTCAATAGCTCTTGACTCCGTCGCCCTCGCCTACTCCTTTCATAAGAATAAAAGAATATATATTGCATAACGAAATCTAAAATATGTAATTGAGTATATCTACTCTTCACATACTCGTAATTCAGCCGTGGAATATAAACTTAAAATATTCACTCGATTATTCCAATCTGCAGTTAAGCCTCTGGAATTATTAACATTGTGTTCTTCATACTCGTAACTAAGAAAAAAATGCAGAGTTTTCGAGAAGAGTGTACTTGGCTATAAGAAACCAAATAGGGCTAAAAGAAAGGAAAAGATGGTTTCAGACGGGATGGCTGTATGGCTGTAACCCTCCCAAGAATACTTAATTAGAGAGTCTAGACTCGAGTAGTGCCAGATAACTGCTCTCAATCCCAAGTCTAAAGTATGACGTTGATTTATTGCACTTGTAGCGTACAGTGAACGTGCCTTGCATTTAAAATAGAATGGGTGAATGTGGTATGTAGCAAAAGTAAGAATTATTATTAGAGTTTTTAAAAAGTTTACTTTACGCGTTATACGCTTAAAGGACACGTAATATAATTTGTTAATCATGACCTATGCAGTTACATGGTTTTTAGTATAGCGTGTTACTAATCTCCTTTAATTAAAATGAAGAGCATTTAGTTAGAAGTTTATTTTTATTAGAATTATATAATGTGAAACTATTTGGGCTGGGCATTGACCAGTCGTTTTCAGCCCTTCGTGGTATACTGCTTTACACGGGCCTCTCTTAACCGAATCCGCCAATAGGTACATAGAATCGGTAAAAGACACTCGAAGGTCTGCCCACGTTAAAAGCACTGCTCTAATGAAATAGTTAATATAAAAATGTCGCAAGATGGTCCTTTAATGTGACGAATATTATAACTGACATCGAAACTCTTTGTACCCAACGGTACTCGTATATTACGTCAGTCAGTTAACGGGGAGTTGTAGTTCGGAAACAAAGTTTTAGTTCGTTGGATCGTTTTGACTCTAGAACTTATTCAACAGTAACAATAACCCTAAGATATAAATAATATGATGTTGTCTGCAAGGAAATATAATTTCGCAAATTATTGTTAGGTAATTATTAGGTACGTCGCATAAAAAACTTTTACAATATGAAATTAAATATAAGTGTAAGGAATATCTAAGTGTGTTTAAAAGAAATAAATATAAGTAGTAAAAATATTTAATTCGTGTTTCACAAGTTTAATAAATGCTTTTTACGTGACATTATACGTAATACCAAAATGCATGTAAATAATCATTTTTAATTACTATTAAAGAAATGAGGAGATCAGGACAGTATCATATCAAGGAGCTTTATTATATACATTTGCTAAATTTTTAAAATGCATAAGCTTGTTGTGGTGCAGTTGATTCGTCTGACAATACGATTTCTGTCTTATGCGACCTAACGAATAGAATTTGCAAAATGCAAATCAGAATACTTATGCACCATTATAAGGGAGTCAAATAAAAGGCCTCATTAGTAGAAAAGGAAATTGCAGCTTAACCGTTGAGAAAACTAGAATAAGGTCTAAATGTTGCCCATATTCTACTGCTTTCAGTTGGGATTAAGAGATTATTGTTCTATAGAATTCTGTGAAAAACATAAGTGGCAATTAGAAACACTATTTCAAGGCTATTTAATAGGTTGAAATGCTGCTGTAGTACCTACTACATACTTCCGTGATGTGAATTTTATTTCATTCTTAATATTTATTTTGATACATAGAAATATGAAATATACAAATATTGAATAATATTTAGGAAAAATATCGAATAATGTATAATTTAAATACACGCGATAAAAATGTGCGATATTTCAATGGGCTACGACTTTGCTACGATGTCGCAAGCTACGGCGTAGCATAGTGTCATAGCAAGTCCGCATTGCATATTTCAAAGCAAAGATATAGCGATATACCTAGTTATCGAGAGATTATTTATTTAGGGTATAGGAATAGGAGAGTATATAATATTTATAATTATAAATTTACATTTATTGAAAATCATAGTCATTGTACATTTTAGATATATGACTATTTTGTTGTGTGGCACATAAAGCGCCAATAAAAAATTTAATCGAGTGCATTAATAAGCTACATAACTCATATCTCGTAAAATAATTCGTTTGTATCTTTATCGTTTTGTTAATATACGCTCTTTTTTGTATTTGTGTAATGTATTATGAAATATTCAGATACATGTATATTTTCAAGTCCAACTTACTTTTCTAAGAAAGGCTTCATTGCAGGTCTGCGCTGTTCCTTTCCAATGATAATGACGATACCTCACATTGCCAAGGAGTTTTGCACCTTGGAGGATTGATACTTCGTATACAATACGTCGAATGTTGAGTACGTCCGTACGTTTCTTGTATTTGTTCAGCTTTCGTCGACGAACGATTCGCTCATCCGGCTCTGAATACTCGCCCGTGCTCGTCAGGCCTTCTTCGGCTGCCCAAGCGCTAAGCACGCTTTCTATGAAACTAAACAATTGTTGTACATTCGGCTCTAGTTTGCTAGGTATATATAGATAAGGTGAAACCATCTTCTTGGGGACGACGGTCTTCTCTTCGGGTTCGTCTTCAGGGGGAGGTGCAACGTCGTGGTACGGACAATTATGCACCTTATGGTGATGATGGTGGTGATGGTGATGATGATGCCTAGTTTTACGTTTATGCTCCTTCGATCCGGAACCGCTAGCGCCGTCTCCCTTTTCTGCGGTCTCGCCGCCGCTCGAATGCGAATCGCCACTTCGTTCCCGCCGCGGCTTCGGTCTACCGTTCGACGACAGCGCCACGAGAGCTCCGGCGGCCAGGCAGCAGTGGTGTGCCACGCAGCAAAATCGCGCATCTCCCTTGTGGAGTCCCGTGTGGGCCTTGTGGCAAAAAGAAATATCGGGAACCCTCGCACCGAGCGCCGCCAGGTGGGCTCGGTCCGCGCAAACCTGCATCAGGAGGTTCTCACCAAAGTGGACAGTCTTGTGTCGGCGGCGGCGCAGATGCATGACGGTGCCGCTGCCGGCGAGCGAGGGCGGCGCGGAGGCGGAGATGGGCTTGCCGCGGGGCTCGGGCGCGCGCGCGCATCGGGGCGGCGGCGCGCGGTGCGTCTCCACCATCATTGGCGAGGAGCGGCGTCAGCGGCCGGCGCGCGAGCGTCACCTCATCGCACGTTCGAACCTATCACCTATCTCTAGCTCTACTCCCGCCTTTGCTGAAACTCTGATGTATCACACTTCACATTCTACCTTTGCACTTATTACGTTGTTAATAGGCATATTGAACACTTTTGATTATAATAAGTCAGTCGTAATGATTCATTTTTATAATTAAATATTCTATTTTCCTCAATCTGCAATTAACATACACTTAAAGATGTATTGGATATTGTAAATATTCGAATTATTCAGACAAACCCTTCAGAACAATCACCATTATACTATCCTCGATTGATCATAATCGATAATAATATACTAATATAGGTACTTATTCATGTTTGTCACACTTACAGAGTTTATGAGAACACTGTTATTCCATAATTGATTAATTACAGCCGTATGAGACTTGGAATAGCCCTTGGAGCTATTTCTAATACATAACTCAAACGTAACAATTTAACAATGTCAAACAGACAATATTAAGCTAAAACAAGATCGCATTTATGCGGTCTGCGTTTCAAGTGGTTTGTTCCCTGCAACAGACGCTAGACGTTAACAAGCTGTCAGCGTGTACGGTGCTATAAAAATAATTTCCACCTGAATATTTTTAAGTGCGCTTTAGACTTACATCAAGAAAGTAAAACGTTAAAAGATAACAATATTAGAAACAAACTTTATACATTATTTTGATTTAAATTTCTTCACCTTACATACTCTTTTTATTTGTTGTTCAATTTCAATGTTGTGGTTTAATTTGTTGTTCGGAAGATCACAAGGAATTTGATTTTCTCGTTAGTATATAATTAAATTCCTTCAACAACAAGGTGGACATCAAAAGCAAACTTCGCTCAAAGCTATAGCTTTACCGAATACTATAAAGTGATTATTATTCTTGATCTATAAACCGACTCCATCAATACAAAATATTTCAATAAAACTTTCAAGCAAGACATGTTTTAAGTATATAAGCACTTTGGATTCTACTTATTGCGATCCATAACATGTATATTGTTAGAGCTCGAATCCTTACAGGCTTTATTAATGGTCCTGTGAAGAACTCAACTCAACTTTTCTCTCTTGGGGACAAAATAAAATAGAACGCATATTTCCGACGACTCGCTATTGGATCAATTTGACATTTTATGTGAAAATTTTCAACACTTATAGACGTTTGTTTGCAAGAGTTAACAAGGAGACTCTTTTGGTTCATAATAAGGTGCTTAGAATGTTATTATTCATTTTGTCTATCAAAAAGATAGATAATGTACCTATAACTTTATTTTACTAAGGCAAACCATATAGATAATTAAAGAATTTAATTATTGTACATCATAACTCAACATGAGATAAGAAGTAAAAGCAGGTTTTACATAATAAATGATTGCCTATTTCATTTCCCAAACCTTTAGTATTTTTCCTGTAAAACTCTTTCTGACGATTCAATACACATAATCCAATGATACACACCGTGCGTCTTCCAGGAAATACGAGTATATACAATCAATCAGCAAATGTCGTTCAATTGTATTCGCCACAACGTGAAAATTATCAAAATAAATAAGAAAGGATTTGCTCTCTAAACAATTTTAGCGCTGATAAAGGGTCTTGATGTTTTTTTGCATAACCTCCCGAGGAAGGTAGAGCTTAGTAATTAGTCGTGTTTGTGTGAAGTATAAGGCGTTCATTCATGGTACGAGAATGATGTATTTCTTCTAGTTTTGTCACGTTTTAATTACGCTAACAGCCGGCACGTCCCGAAGGGAAGTAGGGCGTGATGCAGTGCCGCAAAGCGACATCGCATTTGGAGTATCGTGGCGACATTGCGTCGACTCGCCCCCTAAATACAAGTATTGAATCTGTAAGTCAGCCGCGAATGTCTGTGAAACGGGTTGGCAGAAAACAATTTTGGTATTTCTCTAAGGCGGAAAGGCTTTTTATCATAAGCACTTTGTCAGTGGTTGTACATCTACCGATCCATAATAGAGCTTTGCAAAATAAGTCTTAAACACCCCCTTTTGTTAATATCTGTCTAACCGTTATCTAATCATGTTAAGATTTAAAAAATAAGGTGTTAAAAGTTAACTATTATAGTTTCAATAAAATTATTAATTATTCGAAAAATTTAATTGGGAATCGTGGGTAAATATTTTGCATAAAAAATATTGCGCTACTCAATTTAGTGGCAAACATTGTGCAAGTCTATATTCGTATTTCAATCGCTCAGGTCAAGGCCAAGTTATAATATGAAAAACGTGTAGGTATATGATGCAATAAAAACGGTGCTTGTTATTAAAACCAGTCGCACCTCTTACAACCGTTTCAATTAACTTAAAATTCTAAGTGATCATTGTTTAAATATCGTTATTTTACGTATATATTTAAGGAATAAACCACCCGTCGAGTACTTGCTGAGATGAGTTGGTATTACTGCTAACAGCAAAGTTACGACTTCAGATTTAATTTACATATTATTAAACTTACGTCAGCTGTTAGATTTGAGCGCCAACGGCAATGGTTTATTGATGACGTCATAAATTTCAAGGTATTTAATTACTCGCCACAGGGCGCTGAACAATTGTAGCACAATCACTAACAGACAAACAATACGCCTGATCCTAATGCAGTGATTAAAACTTTCAAAAGGGAGCAATTCATTGAATTTATGTTTCGCCTCTTGCTTCGACCCCTTTATTACATTTATTACAGTTATTACACATTACAATAATTTAAGGTCTGTTGACTATATATAAATGGTTAAAAAAATCTATTTTTAATTAGAACAAAGGACTTGCGTTGAAAATATATAATAATAAAAAGAATCTACCTATCTAAATAATATATATAAAAAAAACCAATATAACAAAATAATCTACCTGCAGCGGTGATAGCCCAGTGGCTTAGAATTCGTCTCGAATCGAGGGATCCGGGTTAGAATCCCAGTGGCACGCACCAATGACTTTGTAATAAAAGTTATGTGCGATTTATGAAATTAAATATCACCTGCTGTTACGGTGAAGGAAAACATCGTGAGGAAACCTGCATGCCTGAGAGTTCACAAAAAAAAATGTTCTCAAAGGCATATGAAGTCCACCAACCCGCAGTAGGCCAGCGTGGTGGACTAGGGCCTACATCCCTCTCATTGTGAGAGGAGACCCGACCCCGTAGTGGGTCATTAATGGGTACTGACATGCCAATCTACCTACTTATTCAGTTGTGCAACTGTAGTGTGATCCCCACATCACACAACTGCTTGCATGACACCGACACAGAAGTCGGAGAACTTAATTCCCGAATGATGCCCAGCCAGGAGGCAACTCCTATTATGGGCTTTGATAGTTATGTTCAATTCAGTTTCAAATTGCCAACTTTTGAAACTGAATCGTGGGCGTTCATTCAGGATGTGCTCGACTGTCTGATCGGTGTCAGGAGAGCATACGCACGAAGAAGTGTAGGTACTTGAGATGTGAAAACTTGAATTTGTATTATAATTTAGATACACCACACCTACACTTACTTACATAACTCTTGATATGTCGAAGTCAAGTAAGGTAAAAAATGAGATCAATTAAAAAAGTTTAACTTTATTAATTGTTGTAATTTAAATTTGTATTGAATTACTTATTATTATTTACCCATACAACGAAATATTATATACTTACTGAATTTATAAAATGGAAATCATTGAAATTTATTTATTAAAAGAAAGGATATTATAATGTGAAAAGCTTAACTTCAAAGTTATAATTGCAAACACATAAATACTTTCAAACAATAAATAGATTTACACTAACAATAAATTGTACTGAAAAGTACCCTAGTGTAGGTGTAACTGAGAAAATTTTATCACATAAAGTAAAAATATTCTTTTGAATGCCAGGTGCACAACTGCGGGACAATAAAATAACTCAAGTCTCGCTTGAAAACCATTGCATTGTATTAGACTCAGTGAATAAATACGATGATGATTTGAATAAATGAAAGTTTTCGGTTTAATCCAACAGAATGTTTTCCATTTAAAATTTACGAAACAATGAAATTTTTAAAGTGTGTCTTCATTTATAAATTATAATGTAAAGTCGATCAAACTGAAATTGATTTAATCGACAGTTGGCACCGGTTCGACAATGGCGTGCAGTGAAACTTGCGTCAACTTGTTTGTCATCTATTTAAAATGCATTCTGCATTCTCCGTCCAAAATTGCGCTGAGCCTCGATTCGACTAAACTATGTAAGCAATTACTGATTCGAAATAAGCGGTGAGCAACTGTGTGGACGTTTCTGTACAAGCGTCCTGCATTGCGCCAAATTCTCTTTGGTTCTGTTCAGTGGTTAATTTGTTTCAAATGAAAACCAGATTTGACATTCTACAATTGCCCACTACTTAATGCATAAATATAATATGTTGAAAACTAAATCATAACAAAACACTCCTAAAACAACACATTCCTTACGATAGTTCCTAAATTCTGAAAGGATTGTCTGAATAACTTTCAATGCAAGCTCAGAATTTTTATATTTATTCATTCTTAAGGGCCATTTAAAGTCTATATCGAATTAAGTAATTTATGTTGCAACGAAACGATAAACCTGTTCCGATGTCGTCTATTGCCGCGAGGATAGGCGTAGATACACATCACTGTTACACATGTACAAAACGAACCTAAGTCGATCTCTCAATTTAGTGTCAAAGTATGTAGGCTATCAACACAATCGGGTCAGGTGATGTTTTTTGAGTTGATAAATAAATAAGTTTATTGAGTTACATAACCGGACACCGAGCACACACAGAACTGCTCCAACGCCCTGGCGGCTCTCACTGCGACTGGATCCGGCACGCGTCGACGGAGGGTGGCCGCGATCGTCAAACTTCGTTACGAGTCGGAATGAAACGATCGTACGTCCTCGGGCGCTCTCGGAGCACGCGCGCCTGCGGGCGGGCGGCGTCACGGCGCCCGTGTGCCCCGCATTTCCCGCCGCCCGCCCACCACTACACTCGCCATTTTACCGACCCAGCCTTCAATTTATATCTACTAAAATTAAATAGTGATTTATACCAAGTAAACTTTTTGCATTACACGATCTGTTACACGCTTAAACGTTTGGAAATCGTTCACGTTTATTATCATAAAAAATAAATTAGAGACAAGAATTGTTATTACTAGGTATAATTTGATCTACCTAAAAGGGTTAAACCAGGATAATGATAAGTTTTATTTAATTGTTCATAAGAAGGCGAATATGTTTCAAAATAATAAATGTTGTTTTATTACACATGTGCAGCATATTTTTTTAAATTCCCATTGTGAGCAATATTTTTACAATGTCATGCCGATGTAGGTACACGATGATTTATGAGTACGCCGCCAGCCGCTGGCTACCTGCGGTTTCAACACCCGCCTGCTCTGTTATCTTTGGCTTTGTGAAGCGTGAGTAGAATATGGTTTATTGTAAAGGACATAAATACGTCTGTCCTCGTAAATCAGTATCCTCACTGATTTAGGTACGCTTTGAATTTTAGATTACTCGACGTTTGAAGGGACGCTTTTTTATTTAATTCCATGCTTTGATGTTATTTTATTTTAAGCTTTATAGTAATTCAAATCAAATATTGTAAAATTGACCCAAAATTAAAATATTGTTTCTCATAGTACCTACAGTTATAATTCGTCTTTTATTTACGTGCATTTTAAGCTTTTGCAAGACAGGGCTAAATATTGCAAGCGGAGCAGTTTCTGCGAGAGCTAGTTTAATCTAGTTATACTAAAGAACGTTATCGCTCGACTGTCACGCTTCTTGAGTGAGTTTTTCCCACGCGGAAAATATTCTTACCGTCTGCTTACTAAGATGAAGAAGCACAAAGTTATAAAATTATATTTACGTACATATTTGCTGAAAGGACTGAGGTGAACGTACCCAAGACAACCGTTGTTTGCTGTAGGGCTCGTGCCCTACAGCAAACAACGGTTTGTCGTCATCATACGTTATTGATTGATATTTTTCCGCTCTTAAATTCATCGTTCATAAGTATACACATGTATGATGTTTATAGAAGTGAAGAAATAATGACTAAAATGCCATGCCACAGAAAAAAGTACATAATTGAAAACCTTATTTTCGTATTGAGAATTAACTAAAGTTGAGTAACAGTAGATATATATTATACATATAGTTAGTAAATGTAGCTTCTCGATGAAATATTTTACATGACGTTCTAGCGTTGTAATTATGTAGTACTAACATTGTCTCTGAGTGCATGGGTCGTTTACAACTTAACAAATATAAAGTACTACAATATTGCAATGTACAGGATTAAAACATACTCTCGTGTTAAAGCACCGTCAAAGCCGCTAATAATTTTTTTCCGATAGTAGCGTACGAGTATCTACTCGTAGGTATTATGCAAACGACACGTAACAAACTTAGGCGGAATGGGATTAAGAAAAGAAGGAAAAAGTATGTAAAGGACATTAAATGCTAATATCTATGGGAAATACGGTAACGTTAAGTGTGCTTTTTTGAGCGCCAAAGTATTTTCCTTTAATTTGTACATTTTTTCTGTTATTATTGTCCTTGATGATATTCCAGAATTATTTTGACTCCTGTCCAAAAAAACCCCAAATTTGTTCATTTGGTTCATATTAAGAGTACCTACCTATAAATAAATACCATAAAAATCAAGTAGGGTTTATTTTTATTCAATAAATTATTCTCATATCTATCTCAAACCATTTCTATAATACAAAATTAAACCATAATCACAATAAAAAAGATTTCAAATTCAAATTCATGATTATTACACTGTTTTTAACTCAGGCACTAAGGGAGGGATGTTTTATATTTGTTCATCTGTGCGTCTGTTTGCTTTTGTTGTTTATTTTGATGTGGTTTTTACGATAAAAAATGTGATTCGGATTCTTTGCTTTGAAATAAAGAGATTACGGGGGATTATTGAAGGGATTATTTTAGGACATTTAGAGGATCTAATTTGTGTCTTATCAGTAATCACACGATTTAAACTAAAATACAAGGACATTGTCTTGTTTAATAATCGCAATATCCAACCCAAAATCACAATAATTATAATATTTGGCTTTTTCTATAACAAAATACACTTATTATTTATGAATATTTCCTTTTGACAGTTTCCATAGTTTCATCTAATTAGACGCATTTTGCTTATGAATGTTTCCATAGTTACTTTGACTTTCTATATGCTTCTATAGCTACGTCTCGTTTCGGTGTCGCGAGTTCAGAGATTTTAAACCCCCGACGCAAAAGAAGGGGTGTTATATCTCATCTAAAAATACGCGTACCGCGCTAAGAGAAGTTTACACTTCAAAGAAACTGTTCTGAGATAAACATTGCCATTGCCATTCTTAACAGCTTCCGCATATCAATATTTGTGTATACGAATTGAGTTCTCCAATGAGGTAGATAAAAGTATCTGAGAGGAAAAATGGTTCCAAAGCATCTGTTTAAACATTGGAATATATCGTTCCGTTTCCTCTGATTTATATGAACGTACGCGGATACGAATAGCCCGTATATTTTCTTATTGGAAACTAAACAATAAAGAAGATTCAATTGAATTGAATATATTAATTAGTTGTTAAATAACTTGACGCAAAAGAGTCTTTGCCTTGGTATTGGCTTATTATGAGGAATAAAGTAGTTCTTGATTAGTTTTAAAACTCCAATTGGCTCAGAAGTATTATGCACTTAACCCATTTTACATTTATGTTAGCTTAACTTGAACTGTTATACAGTCTGAAAGCTATTAAACTCATAATAGTCTAGAATGTCAAGGTAAATATTTCATGTCTGAATATTAAGTATGTAAAAAAATTTAATCAGTAAGCTTCCCATGCAAGAAGCATCGATATGTATAACATATGTCTTTGTGATTCTGTATTAAACCCATCACAATAGTAACTTTTATTAAAAACACAGCAGGTTTAGTGCAGGAAGAAATGTGTGCTCTGTAATAAAAGCGGATGAGAAATCTGAGAAGTGCCATTGACTGGATAATATTATATGTGTAGGAGCTATTTTCGTTAGCAATGGGAAACGGAATATGTTCTTCAACGACCTAACCGCGGGAATAGCTTGTAGCGTACTCGTATTAAGTGATTTGAGCTAAGTGCTCAGTGATTGACGAGTTTATTCGTTAAAACTGACAACCATCCTTGTTTGTTATTAGTATGAGCTATTTAAAACTTAATTAACTTAAAATAAACTTTTTCATAATAACAGATGTGAAGGCGGTCCATTAATAAATTGTATTTTATCTATTAGTCAAAATTCAAGGTAATATTTTATACCTTAAAAAATATAGAAAAAGCACATATACCTAGTACTTTTTAGGAGAGGGATAAAGTTCCATCATATAAGTAAAATTTACTAAAACATATATTATAACATATGCGTTAAAGAATGTAAATGTTAAAGTGAGTAAAGAATTATGAGAAGTGTCATTTACACGATGATAATAATATTATATCTAAGTAGCGCGCAATTTCCGTCTGCAATGGAAAATGGAAAATGTTCCTCAATGGTTTAACCCCAGGAACAGAGTGTAGCGTATAACGTGATTGCGCTGCAAGTGTTTACCACTTGAAGTAAAGTCATTGATAAGCTTTTTTAGATAATAATCAACAACCAAAAATACCAGTTACTTCTCAACAGTTGGACATAAAAATATGCAATCAGCTCCATAAAAGAACGTCGGTATTACAAGTCGTAATAAGACGGTGTTAAAATTTAGATTTAGTAAAACTTATGTTACTTTTAATAGCATTTGGTTTTAAGATATTTGCCGTCGGTAAAATTACCTTTGTCAATCCAATCCGTCATTGACCAGGGGTTCAACGGACAAGGGGGGGTCTGAAGGGTTCCGGGAATTCCTCGACGAATAGGAATAATAATTGAATCGTGGTCTACCTCTTAAAGTTCAAAACAGTTGTGGTACATCCATATACAAAACAGGCATTCATAAAGTATGTTTTCTATACTAAATCCCGGAATGAGAAATCTGAGAAGTGCCATTGACTCAATGATATCATATTTAGGTAGCGCACAATTTCCGTCCGCGCTGGATAATGGAATATGTTCCTCTACGATCTAACGTAGATGCGGTGTAAGTATCTACCGCTTGACGATTTCATTTGTAAAAGTTATGTTGTTTTATTATGGTATTTGGTTTCAAGATATTTGCCATCTTGGGTAATTAACTTTGCAAATCCAATCCGCTCCACTCCATAATGAATAGGAATAATTGAATCGTGAAGATGTCGATTACATAAACAAATGGTTGAGACAGCGAACCTGCATCTTTGGTTCCCGGAACCCTAAAGAAATCCAGCATGCTTTTACCTATGAAATTCTTTACTTATTTAGATTGTTCTGTTGTATTGACTACTTGCAAAATTGAATATACATGAAACATAAAATTTATATGTCGGAATAAAAATAATTAAGGTGGTCAGAATGGAAAATAGTTTAACATTACACTTTTCAATTTTCAGTTCAATTGAAGAATCCAATCCAAGAAAGTGAAAAGACTTTCCAAAACTTCGGACTAGCATTACCTACTTACAATTACTGGACATCCACCCGCATCGAAAGGATATATACATCCGTTGAAGTTTTGTGTTTGCCAACAATCACACATCAGTGATTGAAACGCTCAAATTCCGCTCAAAATACGCTCAGATTTCACGAATAGAAAGCGCTTTAAAAGGCCTATTAATTGAGTTATCATCAGCAAGCAATATTCTCGTTGTTATTATCGGGGTTTAACTAGAAAACAAATTAACTTATGTCTCAAATTAGTCTTTCTTTTTTAAGTCGACGATCTGAGTGGCGCAGAGGTTAAGACGACTGCGTTGAGTGAAGGCGTATAATTTCGATTCCTAGCGGACCAGAGATTTGAATAATGAGTTGGAATTTCTGTATCTGGTCTGAATGTATGTCCATGACACCCACGACAAAAGAAATCCTAGTGTTAGTGTAAAGCGCTATTTATTTATTATAATACAGTATGCCTGGTCTACTTAACATTTTAAAACGAGAGCATAAATTATGTTTGGTACAAATTCTCGTACATATTAGCTTCATCACTCTCTTAAGATCGCGTCGTTTGTGTAAGGTTGAAGACAAGTGCAAGTCAGCATCCGTGAAATGTACTTAGTTTACAACTCACACGTTAATTAATACGGACGGCGCACTTCTGCCTCTTATACTAACGAACATAATTATTCAAATTGTAGCTAGATACCCAAATTAATTTATTACTCATTTATATACTATAAATATTTTAAATTTTATTGTTTTGTACAAACACATTAGTGCAAGCACACAGTAAAATGAATTTCCGGAATAAAGTCTACGTTGAAAACTGTTTTACAAATTTTCATCAAAATATTTATTTTTTCGGAATTACGAGGCCTCATAAAATTGATTGAATTTTAATAATTCATCGAGCATACTAAGAATTTAGCTTAAAAGGCTTTCAATAAATAAATTTTCATATAAAAGACTATGCTGGATTCATGGCACCGCCAAAATATTTCTAAATAAATTACTTAATTATTCTTTTCCTATTATTAAATAATCGATAGTCTCTATGATATCAGGTAGTCTCTTCAATATCGCATGATAATTGACCGAGCAAACGAGTCGAGAGTGCGCTATGAGTACCTACAAGAGAATAATACGGCGTTCAGAGTTAAGCGCAGGCGTGGAGCTTTTGCGAGCCTCCTCTCTTCCGTTTCCCCCTTCGTTTGATGTTGCAGGGGGCGAGTGAAGTAGTAAAGCCCGATGGAGGAATCGACGCGAGCGACGAGCGAGCGCCAATGTACTGGCACTGTCACTGACGTTACCGACGTCATAGCCGTCACTGACCCATTGCAATCAGCGCTAATATAAAGAGAGCGGAAGCGCCTGGCTACGTGACGAGGCTAAATTTAATATAAAACGAATGGCGCACGGAATCAAAGCGAGAAGCCTGACAACTGTTGAAACACAATCGCCACTGTTCTATGAAATGGCTTAATTATTTCCTTTTACGTTCAGTTTAATAAAGCTTAGCAAGGATTTTTGCACTGAAATATTTTTTATATTTATCATTTTTTGGGCTGCTCCATTTTTCAGGTATCTACCTACTCGTACCTCATGTTTCTTCATATCTACATTTTATGAATAATTTAGGGGTTTTCCAACAAATACTGTAGAGAATTTAATACCTTTTTATATTCCCATACTTCATTGTATAAATATATATAAATATAAAAACATTTTTTCTTAGTCTTTATATAAATAGGTATAATAACATAACAACTTGGATTGTGAAGTTGTTTGGAACAAAATACTTAACATTTTTATCAATTCCTTTTTCGCCTGTTTTGTTAGTAGAAACATCGCAATGCGAACTCTGTCTTGTTAATTTAAAACGTGACCGTTTTCTGTTTACTGGGGAAGAATAACGTTTCCATGATCTTGTCGTTATGTAAAGTGGCATTGGATTTACTCGTAACGGGTGGTAACCAATTCAAATCCTCTGTGATTTCAAATGTACATATAAATTATTCCTTGATTCAAAAAGTGTTGAGCGTGTCGGAATTTTTCATGTAAAATTAATTAGACTAAGCCCACGCAGTTTTTGGTAGCAAAACATACGCACCTTGGAGATTAATGCGTTTCCCAAGAATCCTTAAGTCTTAGTCCATTGACCCAGCCGAATACATACGCCCTTAAATTTTGGAAAGGAGGATTCCGCATTATGTTGCTGAAAGATGTATTGTTTAGGTTGAACTATTGTGCGCCGAATTCTCTTGTTTTGGCTAGATATCATGTGTATTAGATTATGAATAATAAGTAGAAAACAGTAAATGAACACTCAAGAAAAGACTTCTCATAATGGTTGTCACTTATGGTTTCCTCACCAAACTGAAATGGAAGACCTTCTAATACGCCATAAAGTTGACGACTACAGAAAATTGTAAATAAACACAATAAATAATCGACTAAGGTTTTGTGGCTTTGTGAAATCTTCCATGGGCAAGGCTCGTCAATACAAGAAATTTATGTCAAAATAAAATACTACATTTATGGTTATACATAACCATATTATATTTTATTAAACTCTCCATTAATACCTACGGTTAAAGTGAATTGCTGATGCTCAATACAATAGGTACTACTACCTATATATAATATATAAGAAAAATAGCAGAAAATTGACCGTCGTCCTCGATGTTGCCCGCTCAGATAAGATACGAGTCCTACATTGCACTTTCATTGCGATATACGTAACCACTTCTCTTTATGTCTTAGTTCCTTTTTGTAGCGTCAACTTAGTATCTACATCAAAGAAAGCACTTAAAATTACTCAGCTTTCATTAAGCCATCCATTATTAACGATAATAGAAAGAGCAGATAAAATATCTTTTTTAATTTTTTCATTGGGTAAATTAATAATGAGAAGTTTAAATAAAATAGAAACAGTGAAATAAAAATAATATCGGTTTTCTGGGTAACTTTATTACTTTTATAAATTGCCATAAACAACCTTGTATTCAAACTTCGACTAAGCAAATCTATCTTTCTGCCATATAATAAATACTTTAAGCCTTAATATTTAATTTACACTTCTATCGTATAGAAGACTATGTACCTACGTAACGTGTAAAATTACTTTACACATATTGAATTCAGAAGCTTGCCTATTTTACAATACATAACTTTAACCTTATTTATCTTATATCTAATGCTCCCACTGCTTGCGTATCAAATTTTTATCAATAGGTTTGGCTCTTCTATCTTCAACCCAGTTCAAACTAAGAGGCACCTATCATTGAATTATAGAATACCTTCCAAGAATCAACTTATCTTCAGTTTGTGGTATCGGAGATTGCATTAGAACTTCCCTTATTGTATTGTTACGTCCAATGCCTTACTAACACCTACGACTGGCTTGTTCTACGAATTTTGTAGTTGTCTTTGTCTATACAGGGAGTAAGTATACCTCACCAGACTCTAGCGCATAATGTGAGAGTTTATAGCAAAATAGTCACATGTTTTAAAAAAAAGGTTTAATAAAGTTAACTATACTAAAATAACTATGAACTACACTTATGTACAAAATCGAACATAGAGCACATTCTCTATGTTCCCTTTTATTCAGGCGGTCAATTTATCTACGGAAGGAGTAGTAGTGGCTTCCGCCAGTTTCCAAATAAAGTTTGAAAGATATTACCGCTTCTGTTTTTAAGTAATTTAAAATGCGTGCTAGTTTTCTGAGTTTGTATCGAAAACAGTGTAACTGTGTCAGTTAAGAGAGTTGTTTCAAAATTTTAGCTCAACTTATGTCTGTCTAAAAAGCTCAAATAAATAGTTTGTCCAAATCCAATAAACAGTTCCAATAAATACATTCTAATTATTTAAATTGTATGAATAGATTATAATTTTTACAAGTCTTTATTAATTTAAGCCTTTGCAACTAACAAAAGCCTGGGCATCGAGTTCTGAGGCCATACAAAATATTAATTACAGCATTCAAATATATTTAAGAATTTGCTTGTATAGCAAAATTTGTAAAAGAATAACAGTAAGTAATATCAAAGCCAGAATAACCCACATTTAGCTATTTGAACTTAGTGAAGAAAGAAAGAAGCCGTATTTCTTTTTGAGCCCTACAATTAACACTCCCACAGGTAAACTGTGGCTTATACCTAAAAGCTTTTAGGAACTTCTCCAAACAACAGCTAAAACGCGTTGCCGACATACCAAAAGTTACGTATGTTGTTGTACGTTCGAAACGGAAATAGCGCAACATAAAGCTTAGATTATCTTCTTACCTTTCACGGTGGAAGGAGCAAATCTGGCCCATATTGACTTACCTGTAAATAAAGAAAGTAATATTTAGAGGGATACTTTATAAAATCCTGACAAAAATGAAGACATCAGTATACGAGTACATCGAGATTTGTCAAATAAAAGTCAAATTATAATTTCTCCCACTCATATAAACACATATTTCACGTAGGTAGCCTTGAATCAAATCAAAAGTTAGTTTAACCTAACGTTTTTAAAATACATGCTGGTGAAGATAAATAAATAATGGGCAATAAATAATAGATACAGGAGGATATAGGACGTCCTATAGGCAAATCAGATATTTTAGATATCTACCATTATACTTTTGAAACTATGCCTTTGTAAATTTAATTATGATGCTGATGTCGGTCAGTTATAGGTGATCTCGCGTGTGGGATTTTCCTCATTTCGCCGTAACATGAAATTGATTAAGAAGGGTTCTACCTCCACTCTTGACCGGTGATAGGCTATTAATGATAAGTGTATGAGGGCTGTCTTAAATATATTGTTTTATGTTTTATTTATAACAGGCTGTCAGGCTCATATCGTTTTCACTTTATGCGAGTAGGTACCTAATAGGTACGAGTATTTACCTTACCTCTATCACAGGGATATCCGCCGTATGTTCAACCTACGTTTGGAACTATAAACTATGTATTTGGATATTGTTTTTCAAAACTGATTTTAATTAACACAACATTTTAATGTATTTAAAATGTAAGCAGGTTTTCAGTAGGTTTTTCCTACTGAAAAGCCGACAAACACGACTCTATATTTTCTCAATAATTGGCACCTTTCAAATATTATACCATTATGGTAACGATACTCGTATGATCTGCAAAACTACATTTGGTAAAGAGAAGGAACTTATTTCATAAAAATATATCATTACATAAATCCTATAAATCATACAGAGCACAAAGTAAAGGTCGGTCTTTGCTTTAAGAAGTTATAGTATCACATATAACCCTCTTTGCCCCGTTAGGTGTTTCCTGTGAAAATATATCACGTAGATGTGCGTTTTTCCATCCATTTATTCGGCCAGCGAAGAAAAATTATATGTATTTGTCTAAGAAAAGGCTTTTGTATGTTTATACTATCTCTCTACAAATGAATCAACAAAATAGGTGAGGCAGGATCATGAGTCAGCTCTTGGATATGAAATATACCTATCATTTTGTAAAATTAATGGAAGGGGTTATTTTGAATGCTTTTATTATTTAAAATCTACACACTGGTCTTTCATTGCATAATATGTATACTTCCAGAAATAAAGTAATCCGATGACAAAGCAATTGAAGAATTTATTTGCAAAGTAATAAATCTTAAGTTAAATAAAGAGAAGGAACTCAGATAACATTTTTCCAAGAAGCTTCAAGAAGAATTGTTCGCTACATGCTATTTATTGTGGCTTCAGTTAGTTTTCCACAAATAATACGAACAAGTCTTAGTATTACTTTAACAGAACAATGATAAGCTTAATATTTTTTCTGTATTTCGAAAGTGTTTTAGGATTAATAGACGTGATATACATATCATTTCTTTTGCTTTTTACTGCCATTTTAGCGGTGGTAAAAACTTTCTCTTTGCTTTACTTTCACGAAAAAATGACGTCATTCATCGTTATGTTTCCTAAGAGGTAAGTTAAATAAATAAGGAAACACATAATAAGCTTTTTCGGCATATTATTTTCATTGAATATTCTGACTTCCTATTCATTCAAACACATTTAAAAGAATAGGTCTTGAAACAAAAAAGTGTTATTAAGAAGTAAAGGAAATTATTAGACTGAGATCTTTGTAAGAAAGTGTACCTACTGCTGCCATCAAAATATTTGACTTTTTAATCATTCAGCGAGTCTGAAAAATAAGAAAGATGAAAAAAGGAACGCCAATTTAATGGTAGAATTCATTCTGTATTTTCAATAGGTACCTTGGCAATCCTCCCAAACATCTAATTAAAGGGCTAAATAATTTGAATTGGAAATTTACCTGTATATACGTAGGTGGAATTGGGCAACAGAAAATACAGTGTGGGTCGGTTGTCGCAGTGAAAGAAGCGAGATCAATAGGAGGTTGACCCTGACACAATTCACAGTAGCCGTGCCTTGCAGACGTAGTTTGTGGCCCCGTTCAAGAATAAACACTGGCCCTCTGGATCCTATTTTACAAGTTACGGAGATTGCAGTGAACAATCAAATTGAATTTTTCATTTTGAATCCAAACGGTACCCTTTATTCAGCATGTGTACTCTGCCAGTATTAGCTCTACGCTCGTAATTGCGCTATTCTGCAGCAGCGTACGTAGAACTAGATATGCTCATATTTTGTACGATATATTATTATGACGATGACACATGTCTTGAATTATTTATTATTATCACTTGATTTGACTTATTTATTATTATGACTTGATTAATTTATTATTATCACCTAACCAACGTTTTATCAAGTTGCTAAGCAAGGATTACTCTTATATTTGGAAAAGGTATTAAATAAAATCATGAGGCATGTTATCTATACAATTTTATCTATACAATTTATATTATAAGAATTAATTAATTAAAGTTACAAACCCTAGGTTGTCACTGAATCCTCACCCAAGCTCCAACCCTATCTGAAGTCGTACAGTGCGTTGCTACTAATGAGACCTATGACTTGAGGAGACTCAAATAAAGTGCCTCCCCTACCGAATCAGGGTTATTATGTATTGGGTACCTTATCGCCAATTTTCCGGGCAAGCTATAATAGTTCTGCTTTACTTATTTTACTACCCTCGGCCTTGCGGAAGGAAATAATAGGTTATAATTTTTGCAATAACACTTTATAATGCAGACTGGCTCTTTCATAACTTTTGGTGGCTCTTTCAATAGCGATAAGTTATGAAAGCTATAGATGACACATTTTTAATGATAAATTCATTGATTTTTTCATCATTTTTAAGGTTTTTCCGTATGAATTTACCCACTTCAACAAATAAATAATCATTTGAGGGAGAAAAAATCAAGATATCTACCATTTAAAGTATATTATTTGCTTTATTTAGTAAACTGGCTCTTTCATGCCACTTCTCCCATACTGCGCGGAAGGTCGTGGGTTCGATCCACACCCAGGAATAATATTTGTGTGATGACGAGTGTTCGTTCCTTGTCTGCGTGTGATTTTATCTATTGAGAATTTTATATATAAGATATAGGTGGCGTTTATAATTAGAAAATGTGCAAAATGTAGAGTATATTTTTCATATTTCACGTTCGGTTTTATTCGAAATTCGGAACCTCGATTCGTGTTTACTCCAGGCGTTGGTTTAAATGTATGCGCGGTAGATGACGCTCTAATCGAGTTTTTAAGCTAATTTAATTTTTATTCCAAAATTTCTCATGGGCGAGGCTGGATATCAACTATATTTACAGTTATTTTCTATGTAAATAGAAAGCATAGCTTTACGTAGAAGTAGCACTGGGCTCATATAAACCTAATAAAAAGGAACTTGGTATTACTTTCTTTCATATTTTACAGTATTACATATTTGATTTGCAGAAACTGCGAACTAAAGTACTTCTCGCTTGATGGGAATACCATGAGAAAATAGATGAAAGATAAAACGTAAGATTTATTTATTATTTAACGATTTTCTACTGGCAGCTAAAACCGCGGGAAACATGTATTCCTTAATGATGAAAAATAGAACAGGGTGTTGTTTATTTTTTAAAATTACTTTTATCTACTTAAAGCTTCAATAGAAAAGACGAACCTTCAGCAGTTCAGCAGAAAAGACAGGATAGGGCAAGGAAAGGTAAGTAAAAGTAGAGATAGAAAGTAAAAAACTACAACTTTACCTTTAGAAATTCAGCATTCTTTGATTTGATGGCCCCCATGCAGTTAACGCGATAACATCTTAATCATTGTGATAACACCTACTCTAATTAATCTTTAAAGAATTGTAGATAAAAGGTTAATTTGACATATAAGAATATTATTATTTATAACAATAGTAAGAATTTTTAAAGAGGATTCTTATTTATTAATAACAACATCTAATATCAATTCCTCTACCAAACTATGTTGGTAGTACTATGTTGCGAATACTATAACAATGGGCTTCCTAAAACTTATTGCTTATTATTTATGCGTACAACATTAGCAGCTCGAAATTAACACATAAAATCAACAATTACTTAGAAGATGAATTTATTATCACAGGTGGAGCAAGCGATACACAAACAGGAACTCTACTTTAACTTCAACATTAAATGTCATTAAATACGTAAACTCTTATTATTGTAACTAGAACACGATGTATTAACAATAACATAGGCCTAAAATTGACTTCACATTAGGCGCAGGATATGTCTTACAACACTCAATATAGTCCAATCAATCTACAGTTAAACTGTAATTCGACAACCGTGAATACTAATGTCTATTAACGATGTGTAATGTAGCCGAATAGGTGGTCTCTTCTTTGTCCATACACTTGACGGTAAAAGCTTTGTATTTACACAAACAAATCTTCTCAGCTTCCTGTTCAGAGTTCTCTTTCGCGACATTCGATAGGAATATGTTTCAACGTATCTAAACTGTTTAAAGCCAAAATCGTTTGTAGTATTTGTATTTTGCTTGAAAGTAACCTCAAAATAATATTTTAATGCTACACTAAGGATACAATTGAAGAAGCTAGTGGCGGCGCAGCGGCGCGCGTTGCCTACTGCGCACGCTCCTCCGAGCCGTTCCGAGGCCATCCGACCTCTCCCTGGCCGTGTTCCTGCTCCAGCTCGGCTATACTTGATAATTATAATACTGCACATCTGTCGTCTTATTTGATACAACATTCATGTTTAGTATGAAATCGAATTAGAGACCTTCGTCATAAGACGTTATAGTGTCATGCAACAGTTTTTTAATTACTGCAAGGAGCAAAAAGAAAACTGTATAAAGTTCCGACTTCACATTTAAAAGTTTTTCATAGAGTATCTTAGTGTATTGATTTATTTTGAGACTGAATGGCCGAAGAAAGCTATTCATGCATAAACACGCACATTGAAGTTTAGTGACTGATGCTCTTAGTTCCAAAAATAAGATTTCGGATATAAATAAGGGCGTGCCTCCTCGGATAGCATAAAAAGGGGTTGGCGAGGGTGAGAGGTATAACAATGTTAATATATCGACGTTCTCGTGTAATAACAACTACGTTGCGCTGCTACCGGTATGATTCATTTGTCAGATGTAATTAAGATAATGAAATTTTATGGCTCTACGACGTGGAAAACCAACCGTAATTTTATATAGAATAATAAGTACCTACTTACACTTCGCAACTAATATATATTTATTTAGCACAAATAACCCATATTCCTCCTAGACTTTCCGTTGAAATAGCGTGGCAGAGTATATCTATTCTTTTTGTGAGAGGCTGGGGAGAAGCTCATGCCTCATGTCTATTCAAAATAACTAAATGCGAAACGTACGTTTTTTGTGAAATAGCATTTCATTATTGTGATAAACGATTTTTGTATACCATAAGATCATACATTTTTTACTTTTAAAGTGTTTTAAATGTACTTTTAAAAGTACCTCACAAATTTTCAAGTTATCAGCTATTTCCATTTTAGTATTTTATACTTTTTCTATTTTATTAGAGGATCGTGCTGAAAAACTTTGAAAGGTAATAATTGAATATACGGGCGATGAATGACAGGCCTGCCGTATAAAGCAATTTAACCCATCACATAGGATTGATTCGATAAGTCAGGTATTATCGAGATCTGCTCTGGATTCCCAATCAGACCTGAGAGTTTATCGATCGATGCCCTCGCTACATACAAAAAGCCTGTACACGGTACAGTTAGAATGTGAATTGAATTCCAACATCCACGTAACTTTCTAGATTGCAACTTTACTACGAGTATGAGCCCGAGTATATAAAAGGGCAAACTTTTCATACGCTTTCTAATTAGGTGATAGCTATATCAGTAACTTAATTGGAATCGCTTTGAGTGCCCTAGGTTTAACTCCTGTATTGAATTTTTATGTAAAATCTCACCACTTTTAAAAACCTTGGTGTTTATATCGACTCCACTTTAAGTTGGATCGCGCATGTTAATGAAGTAAGCCGGTCGGTTTTCGCGGCTTTGAGATCACTCAATCGACTCAGGAATTTCTCACCTATATCCACCAAAAATCCAAAAAATATCTAGTACAGACACTAATTCTTCCTATAATAATAGGTTATGCTGATGTGTGTTATTCTGACTTGAATGTGGACCTGTTAACCAAGCTAGAACGTCTTTTAAACTACTCTATTCGCTTCATATACTGTCTGCGAAAATTCGACCAAATTTCTTACTTTCGTCGCCAACTCAAATGGCTCCCTATTCGCCAGCGTAGACAGGTTCGCTTGCTCCAATCTCTTTTTTTCTATTCTTGACGATCCATATTCTCCAGTTCTGCAATTTTCAGTACCTTTCTGATTTCCAAGAACGTCATCTTCGTTCTACGGCTTCTCTTTCTCTATCGTTTCCTCAACATGCCACTGGTTTTGTCTCTAATTCCTTCACTCTTCAATCTGCTCGGCTTTGGAATGCTCTCCCCGTTCACATCAGGAAACTTAACTCAAAATTTTTATTTAAACCAAGGGTTCAGGCTCACTTTTATAAGTCTATAGATTAAAAATATGTATTTCATACTATGTGTTGGTATATATATTTTAATTCTTATTTTTATTCGTTTTATATATTATTGTTTATATCTACTACATTTATATAGTATTTACGTTATTTTAGTCTGTGTTATTTTAATCTGTCCTATTTTAACTCTTTATTATTGTTGACCTCTGTTGTTGATCTGTGTTTGTCTATCTCTTAATCATTTATTTATTGCATACCGCCTTTGCATTTATCTGTACATCCCTGAGGTAGGCTGTAACACAATGCTATTTAGCATTAAGCCCGCCTTTTGTACCGCATATTTTCTGTATCAATAAAGTTTTAAATAAATAAATAAAAGCCGTGATAGCCCAGTGGCTTAGAATTCGACCTCTTAATTGAGGGGTCCGGGTTCGAATCCCAGTGGCACGCACAAATGACTTAGTAAAAAAAACCAAGTTATGAGCGCTTTATAAAATTAAATATCACCTGCTGTTACGGTGAAGAAAAACATCGTGTGCATTCCTGAGAGTTCACAAAAAAATCTCAAAGGCATGTGAAGTCCAGCAACCCGCACTAGGCCAGCTTGGTGGACTAAGGCCTACAACCGTCCGATTGTGAGAGGAGACCCGACCCTGTAGTTGGGTTATTAATGGGTTACTGACAATGGATTTTATGACAACTTCGTAGTCTAAGTATATATATTATGTAGGGATTTAATGATAATGATGTTCTCGAAGGCTTGAACACAACTTGAAAAGACTAATTAAGCATCACGTGAACGCTTAATATCGTAATAACCCGACAGCGTCTTATACTCGTATGTCAATAATAAGGAGAATATTTGCACATTTGTTGTTGAAGTTGAAGGGTGTACCTAACTGTTAAGAATTCTAATATAACTCCCAGTTTTCCTGTTTGAAGTGCCTTGTGAATTGGTTACACTTTTTATTTAAAAATTTTACTTTAGAAGAAATGTTGAAAATCTTTATTCACAGTAGATAATAGTAAATATATACGTTAGCCAGCCCCTATATTTAGAATTTGTGAGGGTTGAGATATGTTCTAAATAAAATAATAATATGCTTATAATTTTGCTTCTGTGTATGTTATATTATTATTGAAAAATTTAAATTTATATAATATTCTCCGTAAGAAATATTAAATATAAATATACAAAAACTATTAGTACCTATTGATTTAACTTTATACAATTTGGTCGCTCTTCTTACCTTCCTTTTTCGGGCCGTTGCTAGTAGGGACCGACGACGTGTTTTGAAGAAACCTTTACAGTTTACTTAGTTATTTGACCGGTAGGGGCAATAAATTTTACTATTGAAGAATAAAATATAGTTAACAGAAACATTACAAATATATTTTTCATGAGGATGCTAACTCTAACGCTACTCAATGTGTAATATTTTCAAATATAGAACCGATAACAACCAATCCTATTCTACTCATGAGGACTGGACATAGTTTCACAAATATACGGCAATCATCCCAGAAATTGCCTGGTTTGTGTCTCTTTTCACCACTTACCTTACCACATACCTTAATTTTGATTACGTCGCTAAAACATCGTATCTGATATATCTGAATTACGACTTTTATTAGTCCCGTGTAATATAATTTATTCCTTGAGTTTAATTTAAGCTTTGTGACAAAGACTTGAATCCAACAATTCCCCGCTATCTTATCTTCTATCTGGTGAGACTCCGACCTCCTTCTGCCGAGACATGGTTGCTATTCGAGGTAAAAAAAAGAAAAAAAGAGGGCCCAGAAAGTTCAAGAAAAGAAGAAGATAAGCTGAAGATGAAGCTTACCTCGCTTGAAGTCAGGTAGCATATCCTGGAGTCGGTGCTGTCGATGGAGGCCTGGTGCACCATGCCGTAGCGCGTGGCCTCGCGGTCGCTGGCGTACTCGGAGCGCACGCTGTCCTGCCGGTCGAACACGCCCCTGAAACATGCCCTATATTATAAACGTTTTTGAAAAAAATTACGAAAACCCATATAATTACAACTTTAGAAATATATTATTATAGGAACCTTTATTTTATATTTAATTCATATTCAGTCTTATCTCTTTCGTTAAGACTTATCAATTGATAGTAGCATTATACAAGCCCAATTAGATTCTTATTAGAATTTAATTGAGCGTGTAAAATTTTTAGTTTAAATGGGAATCATTGATTTCATACAAGTCTTCAATACCTGTCATTTGTTATTAATGCCATTTTATCATTTTATAAACAATTTATGTAATATAAACTTGCTGTAGGTAAACATGTATAAATTACTTTATTTAATTGTAAACAAAAAGAATGAAATTCTTGAGCTTTGATGCGTTTTAAACATGTTTTTTTTATATATTATATGGCATAATATATTTAGTGTTTTTTCCATAACAATTATAGGTACCTACGTGAGAAACCCTTTCTATATAAATGAGCCATTAGGCAAAAGCAAACTTCTGATGATAACCTTATCCACAATAAAATCTGTTATTTGTTCACTTTTCAAAAGTTTTTTTTTAATTAAGAGAACTAAGAGAGAATAAAGCATCTCGGAAATAAACAACAGTCATATGGACTCGGGGCATTTCCTTGCCAATTTTGTTGGAAATTTGTTGTGTAGCTTTTTCCTGATCGAGTAACAAAAACCAACTTTCAATTCTCGTAATATTTTTCAATTGAATATCAAAGGCTTTTATATGCTACAAGATAGAGTAGGTATTAGGATATCAAAAATTGGACAACACAAGTTAGAGGATTTTAAAGTCAGTATTATTTTGGGAGAACTGCTGTTATGTCACTTTTTAGTGATACATAACCTCTACTAACAAATTTATTCAAGGTAATTTTCTTGCTATGTTAACATAACGCCCTAACGATAACGGTAAACATAAACGCTTACTTTTAAAAATTAATATAAAAAGAATTCACTTTTACTTTATATCTTATATAGTGCCACTTCCTCTGTTCATTGAAGTTGATGAATATGTAAGAACCAAGGGAATAAATAAAGTCGAAGAATATCCATCTTTACCTTATATGGCAAGTCTCTGTACGTTAAATTTGGTAGACGCTAGACGTTAAATTGAAGGAAAATATAGGTGAAAATTAATTATGTTTCATAACCCAATGAAATTTCCAAGGCAGCTTGTTTTCTTTGCTCTGACGCAGCGGAGCTCCTGAAAAGCTGAACAATAACTGACGCCAGCACGTCTACGTTACAATGGCGCGAGGCCAGAGACAAGAGACCGTTCATAATTAAATAGTTATTTTGTGTTACATTTTGTAGGGATTTATTTTAATCTTCATATTAATTGGACGACACTTGTCGTCTAAGTCTTAGAATAGTAGATACTCTTAGAATATAATTTTCCACTTGTTAGTTTTTAGTTGATATATCCTTAAATACGGTATTGCAGGATACTATTTAAATTGGGATACTTTGCTCAGAATCCACTTGCCTACACGACAAGAATAAAAATACAAAACAGCTTTTGTTAAAGATCCAAGTGCCGAAGATAACCCAGTAACAAAAATTTAGGCTCCTACTCTAGAGATCCGAGTTTGATTAAACATCAATAATAAATAAATTTATCTAAATTATTTAGGTGTACATATTTAAATATTACCTAAATATCAAGTGCTTCAATCATGAAAACCATTGTGAAAAAACCTGTGCCGCTGAGCCTTCCATATTTTCTTCAGAGGGTGTTAAGCTAACAAATAAGCAACTATGTCAACCTCTTCTCATTCAAAGGGAGATTGAATGGCCACGATTAAATTTATTTAAAAATGATTATAAAACAACATATTATCGTATATTGACTTGGCTTGCAGTGGCTAACCTGTGTCGGATATTTTCAAACCGTCCATAAGGCCTTCGACAAGGTTTAACGACTACTATCGTATCAATAACAAACAGAACCGGCGGTTTAACGTGTCCTCCGAAGCACGGATGCGCGCATTTAAATCGTCAATAGCGGTCACTTCTCCTTAGTCCGACGCTGCTTAACTTTTTTGATCGTTTGCGACCTACTCTGGTGGGGTTATGCGCGACCAGATTATACCTATTACTAGTTAGTAAATACATATTAGTAATACCTACAGTGTGCACATCCAATATGATTTCATATCATGATCTTTTAATGTTGCGTTCAATTAAACTGAATATGCAACATATTAAAATGAATATAGGAAGAGGTGGTGAATATGTCTTTTCCTACGGAAACAATAGGTACAATCCATTGAATAGATGTAAACTTTATACTTATCCCTATGGGATATTTATAAAAAATCGAATGCCCTGTAGCCCCGAGAAACTAAAAAAGTAGATATTTAAAAAATGACATTTAAAAGAAACCCTTTTCGCTTTAAAATTAAAAGTGACAATAGGTACATATTCTTTTTCATGACCTCACAATTCACGGCTTCACATTTTATTTTAATTTACTACGTTATAACTACGTTATCGGCAAAACTAGATCCTTTTTTATTTTAGATGTGTTTTTTTATTCCAAAGTAATAAAAAAGTTCGAGCATAATTTCAACTGTTGCCTGAAATGTAAGTAAGTAAGTCCCTCTTAAAAACTCTTTTAAGGTCTTGAGAATACAAAATTCCTGTTTAAAATAAATTCCTGTAGTTACTTTTATTGTAGGGGAAAAGTGGCATGAAGGAGCCAGGTTTTGAAGGAGCCACTTGCATTATTTCCGTAGTTTAGGGTCAAATCTGGTTGGTAATTTTATTTTTAAGTGGCAACACTGATTTCCTGTTACCCACAAAGATTTGGATGCTCTCCGAAACCATTGGACGTCGGTACGTCAAGTTAAAGTTTTTGGCACTAAAAAGTAAGTATTTTACTTATTTTAAATAGTTTTTTGGTATTTTATTGGAAGTAAATATAGGTACACGGATTATAAATTAAGTTTGTGCATATATTTGGCCTTGTAGATACGGAAAAACCTAGCTAAAAAGGTTTTAATATTATTGTTATTTTGAAGGTTATATTTATTTAAATAATAGGTTATGAAAGAGCCGGGTGTATAGGCCTTGAAGGAGCGGACTCTTTGTATGGTGTTTCTGTTAGAAGATAAGATTTTTTATGTTGTTAAATTTTTTTATTGTTATTTTTAAAAAAAGGATCCTCATCTAATATTTTAAGATTAAATGACAATAATTATGACTGAATAATATGTTAAATAATTGTGTATTGATAAGAATAAGGCGTTTCATACAATGACTTATAATGACTAACAGAATATAATTTTTTTTTTTTAAAATGTAGTTTTTTTTAACAAATTGGCATTTTGGTGTTTTTCAAGACTGCAGTAATGTTAAATTTGCTTATTTTTTGCAATTACACTTTAAAATATAAACCGGATCTTTCATAACTTGTACTGGCTCCTTCATAACCGATAAGTTATAAAGGAGCCAGATGGCACATTTTTTAAAATAGGTAAATTCATTGATTTTTTTAGTATGTTGAAAGTTTTTTCGTATGAAATTACGTACCTTAATGAATAAATAATAATTTGAGAGACAAAAAGTCATGATATCTTCATTTAAAGTATATTTTTCGCTTTGTTTAGAAAACTGGCTCTTTCATAGCACTTCTCCCATACTTACAGTTTACGTTAATTTTCAGGACACTTACATTTCAAAATTAACCTATAGGTTGTAAATAATCCGATAAAGTATTAATTTAAAATAATATGAAAATAATATGTGTATTTAATATATACAGGGGCTAAAATCTGAAACTGAAACGAGAGAGCGGCATCATTTACATAAATGTATACTTTGCCTAAAGTATTGTCCGTATTTCCGATCTTGTCTTGTAAATGAAACGCAATTATTCAGCATCGATCTTGAGGGTAGAAAAGAAAGAAACATAAATAGAGCCCTGATTTTTATGTTCGTCCCAACTCCCGAAATTAACGTTCCTTAAAGTTGTAATATTTCCCAGAAAAGCCGTAAAGGAAGAGAATTCCATTTCTTTTATCTTTTATTAGGAGAGTTTATTTCAGGACCTTGTTATAAATAATAGATTAGATTCTAATGTCCCTTTAGACTTCCACACTCAATCATTTTATATTGTGCCCGTATGTGTACTTTGGCATAATGGATGTAAAACGTGCCTTGCTTGTTTTATTCACATCCCTATTTTTATTAACATTTTGAATAGAAAAATATTTGAATAAATCGTATAAAGTTGTGAAAACTTCTGATATAAGTATTGCTCTAGAAAACTATAATGCAACAAATGTTTATTTTTATAACAAAGATGATATTTATGCGGTTTAAAATTCTGTGTGAGTTTGAATACATTCAGTTTCATATATAAGAATAATAAATCAGTATCACAATTATTCTTTAACACCCGGCAAAGATTTAAAATTTTAAAATGACGTTAGAAACTAGGTCAGCACTCAGCACTTAATTTATTTGCGACTCTCGTCATCGCCTTCTCGTCATTTGATTATGTTTTTATTTTTGAAATATGGCAGAAAAGTAAAATTGGAAAAATATTTCTTGATAAGAGCTGAAACTGCAAAAAAAAGTTAATTTTGAAGAAGAATGTAGAAAATGCTATTCGAATCATAATGAGAAATGTTTTATACTGAATGTCATTAAAAATTAACTAACTAAAATGTCAATTTGAAAGAGTGAAAGTCTTCGCGAACAGGACTTCATGATTATTTGGAAAATGGATGAGATGAAACACGCAATACTGTCGAGAGGATGCGTTTCACAATGAAGTGGAACTTACCGTTGCTCAAAACTGTCGTTACGGTTGCTTCTATAGCCAGAGTCGTTGAGGCTTTCTTCATGACGAAGGCTAGGCAAAGAGTCCCATGGAGAGCGGCGAGGCGCCGGTGGAGCAGCCCCGCGCCAACCATCCGAATGCCTGTACCACGCTGAGCGAGCTGATTCTCCAATGCAAGAGGCGCATCGCGATGCGCTCACGAAACTGCGATGGAAACATTCACGGGTGTTTTTGTTATGTCACAACATGAAAAATGACATGGAATGGTTAAATATTACATGATTAATAGCTACCTACATGTTTATGTTATACAGAGTTGAAGAGGCGTGTAAAAGAAAGCAAAAGAGCCAAAGAGGCTATGAAAGATTTCAATGGTGTCTTCCTTAGTTACGTCCCTTCCTCTCCCCCTCTTCCCCAATTAAACTATATAATAATATTCGGTTATATCCTGTTAGTTGATCGAAACTGTTCGAATAAATGCAATCAGCGAAAATATGCTAACGGTGAAATACTCGACTCGCCTCAAATCGAGTTTAAATGTAAGCAACCTGAATTAAACTCGAATAACGCAATTCATTTCATTCGGAAATCTTCATTCGGAAAATAAGGAAAAATATGCGAGTGAACATAACTTTTTCTGTTTTAAGATTACTTGAATCGTAAATTTATAGCTGTTCTAAGTTTGAATCTCGAACAGACGATAAGTGAATACTTATTATATTTTGTTCAACCTCGACTTAGCGTGCATCAAATTCAAGTTAACTGCAACTCAGGTTCGCTCGAATTACACTGGTTTTCAATAGCATACCGTCCGATATCCGACTTTTTGGCTACCAAGTAACATTTGTTATTTGCAAATGAAATATTGAGTATCTAAACATCAACGGTAACGACGGTACGTTATTGAAACCCTTGACTGAAGTCATCTTTAGGGAAAAACACCTAGAATCGTTTTCGATGGTTTATGCAGTGTTATAATCATTAGAAATTTGAAAAATAAAAATACTTATAAATTTAAATAAAAATAAATTCAGGCCTATGCCCGCCGAATTGAAACAAAATTATTGCTTGTGTTGATCGTTCAGCGATTTTAAATGAAAAATATCTATTGGCATGACATGAAATTATATTTATTAATTGAAAAATACTCACATATAAAATAATTTAATTACCTTTTTCAGAACTATTTACATAACTTAGAACAAAAAAAAGGGAAAAGAATAAAAATAAATAAAAATAAAATTTTATAAATAAAATAATGAGTCCAAGCCACTGTCCTATTGAAAAATTATAACATCAGGGTTTCTAATTTATGAAATAAATTTAAAACTGCTTAAAAGGCATTTTATCCAGCTGTTTCAATTCGTTCGTCGCTTATCCTTATTGACTCTGTGAAAGCTTAACGTGGGAAGCTCGCTCGTTTTGAAGAGAGAGGATTTATCTTCTTACTAATTGAAGAGTAATTTCCATTAAATTTTAAGTGATTTATTAAATATCTTCACTTTCATGCACATTTAATTTCCTTACTATAAATATAATAAGACTGTATAACTTCAAGAAATCAGCGTGCATAAATACCGTTAATTCGTAAAGTCCTCATCTTTAATATTACTTTTTTTACAATGTTTGACTAAGTGTGTTTCGAGTCGATATAGATATATGGACATATTATTATATTTCTTGAAACTATTTTTAAAATCTCATAATGTTTCTTCTCTAACTTTATTTACTCATCCGTTACTTTTAAGTAAAGTTTTTCTTGCAATGATCTCTCACTCAGATTCGAAATATCGATACGAAATCCATATACCTATATCGAGTTAACAGCACCCTAACGAGAGACGTGAATGTAAAATATTTAAAGCACAGAAATATTCCAATCCATTTTCTCTCCCATGTCGTACAAATATACATAGCTAACTTAAAATGAAATTTTCGACGTTCCCCTTGAGGCCTCAGATTCCTATATGTCTGTTGCGATAGCCGCCACGAATTCCATTATGGGCTTAACAAAAGTAGACATGACAGCTCTCTTCGTTGTAACTTTCACGTTGAATACGACCAAATACGAACGCTTTATACATTGTAGGTTTGTCTGAAGTTTAGTTTTTTTTCTTGCAATACAAGTAAAACATACATTAGATTAAATGATTAAAAAAGAGAAGTTAAAATCGTGCATTCGTTGTAAATGCCGTAGACCGTAGAATAATATTTTATGTTTCTCTTTTTTAGCTTTTTTTTCCTTCTTGTGGTTCCCGTTGGAGTTTGCAATTGGATTTGACGTTCAATGTTTAAATTTAATGTTAATGTTATATTAATTGGATCTGCATCTGCTTAAATATTAACGAGAAATACAAATACTTGCACGTATACAAAACGGTAAATGTTACAATGTCAAGTGAGATCTCCTTGAGTTCGGAGTTGTAACCCAGAGAGGTTTAATTTTAAAGAATAATGCATGTCACGTCACGACTTCTTCCACCAGTATAATATTTTTTATTTATAACTATACCTAAAGACTGTACCTTCTCGCAAAGACGTTGACGTACAAGTGCAGGTACTTATGTTTTATATAGCTATCAGACGTGATAAAATGCGAACTTGGCTTTATTTTAGAAACCTTTAAATATAAGAAACTGAAAGGTGTTTTGAGGTTTACTAAATATTTATAATATTATATGCAAAAATACAATGTATAGGTAACGTAAAAGAAAAATAAAGGTGAATTAAGAGAAGATTGAATTAGATTTCGATCTGACCTCTAAAATAATCTCAAGTAAGCTCCTCGTCTTCTTATTAAATGTTCTATTTCCAAATATTCAAAAATAATATATATACCTAAAAACGTAACAATATCAAGTAAATTGCAAAACTGATTACGAATCAGTTACAAGTCTACTTGAATCTATGTGAAAAAATCTAGTTAAGCCCATCCACTAGGGGAGCGCAAGTAAATAGAATAAAGTCGGCTGAGACGATCGGATGAACCTTCGCCCGGAACTAACCCTATAATAAAACGGTATGCACGTACTAACACCCTTTACACTAATAGATTTCGAAACGATGCACGGAATCTATTTTAGTATCAAGGGGATTTTCTCATTAACAAATGTTACTTATATGAAACTTAATTAATCTTCACTAAATCTACGCCACGCTTTTATAACATGTAATTTGCGAAATAATATTATGCTGCGATTTCAACACGGAGAATGTAGAAAAGTAGGTATCTAGTAATTTAATTTTCATTGTTTGAAAAATCTCTTTTTTATTAGACCAGAATAGAGTACTCGTACGTTAATTTTCAGTCATAACATCTAAGTTATCTCAATGTTTGTGTAATGGATGCCCCGATATACAAGTCCAGAAAATGAGTCCGGATTATCTATAGTGCCATTGTTTTTGAAATAAAATATTAAAATTGTAACACAAAAAGGGTACAAAAATAATATTTGTAAAATCTTAATCACTTTCTGGTGGCACGAAAACTTCGCTGACTTTTATAACATTTTTCAGAACTCTTTCTTTACTTTTTAACATAAAACAACAGCAATCTTTTCATCTGACAATTCTTTGTTCGTATAAAATTCAAGGCCGCATAAAAATGTGCTTTGAACCTTAGTGCCTGTCTCAACCTACTCACATACTATTCAGATGAAACAAAGAGTTTATAACCTTCTTGTGTCGAGAGCGGAGGTGAGATACACTCAATGAATGACTATGTTTTTCAGTCCCTACGGCTGCAACAAAATTGTTGAAAGTGTAAACTGAAGGACGTTCATTCGCCGTGCACTACTTGAGATCGAAAAGTGGCTCGGCGTGTTGTCTCATTATGATATGGAGCAGTTCTTAAGCGTCACGAAGAAACCTGTTACTTCTCCTGCAATCAATTTAATGCTACACAAGCATCATATCTTTTAGGCGTCTACAAGTCGTCTGCAGCCTATATAACTTTTAAAATCTAGAAACATTTTTAGTTAAGAGCAGTACTCAGGCTTAAGTACCCGTCCCTTCGAGTGCGAATAGGCACTCGTATTCATATGTGTGTCCAAGACCGTAATTTTGTTTTCTTGCTAAATTTAGTATAGGTTTATAAAAACTCGTTATAAAAATATTTCATAATATGTAATTATGTATATGGTTTTTAATTTATTATTTTTTTTATTTATTAATGAATAACAAATGAGCACGCAGGCTATCTGATGATAAGCGGTCACTGCAACCCTAGAATATACAGGTCCAACCCCAAATACGATGGAAGGCCTAACTTAGATCGTATGTGAGTGCATTACAGTTCACGAGTACCTATAATTTCATGTTTTTCCCCTAAAAACCTTTCGTGACCTATGGGGGCCTCCGGAATCTCCTTGGAACGCACCGGTGCCCTCCACTGCCACGCCCCTGTCGGGCACGTTTCTAAAGCAGTCGTTTATGACGGCGCCATGCATGCTCTTGCCTTCCCTGGGTCGCTAGCTGGCTAAGCTCCCCCCCTTCCCTCCCGCGAAATCTACAGCCCCCTTTTAGTCGCAGTTAACAAATATCAACTAAAGTATCTCCATGAACTGTTTTCGAGACATGAAGAACATGTTGATGTTTGCAATATCGTTTTACCCCCTAAAGTACCTTAAGAAAATGTTATATTATCTAACCATTGTATTTATATTTAAGCATTTGCGCAGATATTTAAACTCTGCTGGTTTATAATAGAATTATTAATATACTATATTGAATTCGAAACTTGTGCAGAATTTCAATTAAGACCATTTTTTCCTTAGCTACTCGTATCTCAAATAAGATTCAAAACTAAATTAAGTAAAAACCCCTAAATAATTAATAGAACTGACATTGTTAAAAATATCATGTTAAAAATATCTGCACTGGAACTAAGTAGTCAAATCTATACAGTAATATGTTAGTAGGTACTTCTAATGACTGCTGCCTCGTTGGAGAAAAGGCGCAGCGCCAGATCTCCTTGTACAGAGGGTTCTACACTTCCTTTCAATGAAATTTTAACTCGAATAAAATTTTATCAAATTTTATAAACCACTCAGCTTGCTCAGAAACGTAGAGTGGAAATTAAATTTAAGTGTAATAATTACAGGAGCCGACAGCCTGCGGTGTATTTGAATAGCTTTAGAAGTGCTACGAAACTGACTCGAGGCGATGCTAAATTATAAGAGCGTAAAAATGGTGTTACAAAATTTCTCTAAATACGTTTAACGAAATAATTTGAAATAGCGTATTATTTTTTTTATTTAAAAATAAAACCGGCACGTGTTTATAGTACCTATATTATAGTAACCTTTTGTGATAACTAATATTTTAACTAAATACTTTCTTAGAATGCCGCTACTACACACACACTCATAGATACGTAAATCATTTAAATTATAGAGGTCTGTCAAAGATAAAATTTGTTCTTTGTTTAAAATCCAATTCTTGTATGGAGTGAAAGATATGAATACATTATCGTATATACTAACAAATATTTAATACCTATGGGATAGTTTGAGTTCGAAATTTTACAGTGTATTACGGCCAATTCACGATTATTATGTTTCATTAATATTACTAAACTTTAAAAGATAATGTAAATTAAAAATAAAGTAAATAAATTAAAAATAATATAAATTAATTATTAATTTCATGTCGGAAATGTCGACCAGATTGGTTCTTGCCTCTGGTGACCCAAGAGCTGGCGGCTATTTCGCTCAAAGACTGAGCCTGTGTGTTCAGCGTGGAAATGCCGCCAGCGTCTTGGGAACGATGTCTCATATGGGCACTTTAGATGAAATATTTTTATTATGAGTTTTCTTTTTTTTTATTGTATTCTGTAAATAGATATTTTTAATAGTTAAGTTTTATTTAAGTTTCTATTTGTTCTTTTTAATTACTTTCTGTTATTTTCATTTCCGTCGAATAATATTATTTCAAAATATACGAAGGTATAATGCTCCATAGAATAAAAACGAGAATAAAAAAGAGTTAAAAAATTTATTAATTTTTAAACTCTTCTAAAAATCTTTTACCTCTATTTGGGTTATTACACTGTGCGACTCCCATGTAGTAAGCTGTGTGTATGTGTGTGTATAGTAGCGGCATTGCTAAAACTCAGACTAAGGGTACAGAATGAGAACAAGAGCAGAAAAAATCCTTTCATAAAATTAAAGCAATTCTAGTTGATAACTGAAATCGTTCAATAAGAATCCTTTATGAATAAAGATCTAAAACGTAGTTTATACAATCGACCAAAGGACGTCTGCGAAAAGTCCATTTCCATTACGATAGAATAATTAAAATATCGGTAATAAAGAAACCTTTTGACGGAACCTAAAATATAAACTTCCAAAAGGATTTAAAAACTTACCTTGATTGGTGGTCGCTTAAATAGCCTTGGTCACGGTCACGTACACGATCCCTGTTGGACATATATCTGTTTATTATATTTTTTTTAATCTTTACAGCATTCTCAGATATATACTTCAGCAAAATATTGTGTTTTGTTTCATGTTACAACTACGTTGCAATGTTACTATGCATTTTTTAAGTTAACAGAAATATGCAGCCTACTTCAAATTTAATTAAAAGTTCAATAATTTGAACCACTTAAAATATCTCTAAGCCAATTTAGCTAGTCCATGCTTTGATTCAATCAAGATTTTAGTCCATTGACATTGTTAATTCACTTAGTTTTTTTTAATGACCCTAGAATGTTTGTGACCATGTTCGTTCACACAAAGAATCAAAAATGTTATTGTTCCCTTAAACATACAAATGAAGAAGATCTTCATATTTCCAACAATAAAGATATCAATGGACATATTTTAAAGTCTAAAAACTAATCGAAGCAATATGATAAACATTAGTATCATTCTGACGGTAGAGTACATCTGTGATTATTATTTTAACCATACAGTTCACCTCTCTGTTACATCTGTTTCCATCCTATTTCAAGGATTATCTGTGGCCAGGTTGACACTCATAAATTAAAAAAAGGATTTAAAAAAAAAGAAAACAAACCTTGTGTTGTGGTCACTCAGATAGCCGCGCTCGCGGTCCCTTTCTCGCTCCCTCATTAGTTCGTTACGGTCGCTAAAACAATAGATCAATATTTTAATCTCAACTTAGATAAACAAAAGAGCATGACCTACAAACATGCCTATTCAAGTTCCTTTCTTAAACCCTTATCACCCTTTGGCCTGTTATTAGTACCTTACCAAATTTGACGAAAATCTACTCATATTATTTTGACCCTAAAGTCGAAAACTGCTGCTAATTATGCTGTAAATTGAGTATCAACAGTTTCAAATTATAAGCTACATATTTCAATTTTAATAACGTAGGGTGTTAAATACATGTTAATCGTAATATAATATTGAAGATTTTATTTATGCAAATGTTTATAACCAGTAGTTTTTATTAGTGATATCTTCCCAATATAGAAATTTAATGTAGTAAAAATAAGATGAATTAAAACTTAATTACCTACTACTTCTCAATAGCTTAACACACTTCCAAAAGCAGAAAAAGTAAATGTGAGCATAGTATTACAAAAAAGTGACATTGAAGTTCTCCTATTTTTCGTTCCCTACCATACCATCTTGGCAAATAGAAAGCAACCTGCATGTAACCTGCAAAATCGTAACGTGAAAGCCCATAAGTAATACATTCTGATAAAACAGAACGTATTACTTGTGGGCTTTCTCAATAAAAATATTTTTTAATAATAAAAGACATCTAGATTGTATCTATTAAATTTTATATTATCTATAAGTACTTATAACTTTTTAAGAAAAATAAATTACGTAGTAAATTTGAGCTAGTATTTCTGTCTTCTTGCTCTTTATAGCACAATTTTTTTTTGTTCCTTTTCCTCAAGTTGTCTTCGATTAATTTATTTAGTACCCACTGCTGAGCGACCCAATAAAAATCGAACACAAAATGTTGTCGGGAGAACCTGCAGCTTCGAATTCGAATCGAATAAAAATGTAAATCAGCGCCATCTGTGTTGAATAATTTACATTGGGAAGCAGCGCCATCTGTGTGGAGTGGGTTACACTGATTGAAAATTAACGCTTTACTACGCTTTTTACATAGATGTAATTCAGACTAAATCAAATATAAAGGAATTTGTGTGTAAAAATGGACTAAAATACAAACAGTACTCTTACAATACGAAAAGATTTTATTTAAATACAATATTTTCTTAAAATCGTTTGAGACATTTTGAGAAACCAAATTACATACAAATAGGTATACAAGTTCAAAAGTTTACACGAATTGCTTGTTTAAAGTATAAGGTTTAAATCAAAGAAGGTTGTTTTACCTATAATATCCATCCCTATCGGACCGTTGACTGTGTTGTCGCTCAACGCCGAGCCGGTGCGGCAGTGGCAGCGTGGACGACCGGCTGCCGCCGCCCCCGGAGCACTGGGATGCTGGGCCTTTGCCATTACAAAGAAAAAACGAAATGAGTTAAAAAAATATAAATAAATAGCAAAGATTTTTATATCTAGATCGAGTATCAGGATATCAAAAATGGACACCTAAAATTAAGGGTCTTTTTAGGGGATTTTAAAGTATCTTACTACAAGCTAGCAATGTATTGGCGCGCCGCTTATAGTAAGATACTCTACGACAGTGCTACAACGCTATCAGTGATAAAATGGAGTAGGGGGTAACTTTTTACATCGTACCTGATAGAGATAAACGTCCAGTGGCTATATTGACTAGGCATTTAAAATATTTTTCTTTAACGCTGGTAGCACACCTCCGCCGCGAAAGCGGCGGATGTGTGTTGCCAACTCTCAAAAATATTTATCCCTAAAGTTCGTGTCAAAAATCCCTAAAATCGCCTTAATTATTTGTCGCCTTATTTGGTTGTCCCCTTAAAAAATATATAAACATAAATTCATAATGATTTATAAATAATATGCTGTAATATGTTTCAAAAGTCTTTTTATTGTAAGTTATTTAATACATAATATATTTCGTCTTCATCTGAAGATTTAGATTTTTTGAAATCATTCATGTTGTATTGTTGACATTGAATAAGTTTAACATTTTATTGGATGGATTAAATATTGTACAAGATCCACCATTTCGCTCTAATGTAAATCGGACCACCATGATGCTTTGACACATTTTAATATATAGAATAATATTCAATATTCTTAATCTATTTTTCCATTAGCTTATGTCAGATAGGATACTATCTACTTCTACACTACTATATACTACTATATACTTGAACAAACGTTCAAGTTTAAAAAAATATAGGCTTATACTTATACACAACAATAACCGCCATATGAAAAGACAATAAAATGACCGCCAGTGGCGCCAGTATTGCCGCCAGTCACCACAGAGTGTTTGTAGAATTACGTCCTAGATGTTGCTACGAGTCGCTAGGTCAAGAAATAAATACTAATATTATCAATTTAAAAATATTAAAGAGTCAAAAAATCCCTGAAAATACCCCTAAAAATTTCAGGCCCCTAAAAAATCCCATCACTTATTGGTGAACGGTGGCGAAACTTTCGCGGTTTCGCTACTTCAATTTCGCGGCGGAGGTGTGCTAACGCGGTTAATGAAGCATTCTCTGTGAAAAAAGCTTATGTTAGATATTAATACTTACGGCGCCTAGATGGGTACGGGCTTCGTTGATTTGACGGCGGCATATTGTCATTATATTCTAGAAAGAAAGGAAACCATTTATAGTTATGTTTTCTAGCTGTATTTCCTTAAATCTATTTTAAATTCAAATATATTATTAATTCAGATCATTACTCTATTAAAGATTCTTCAAAGTCTTAGAATAATCGACACGTTGCATATATCCGTGATGATCAATTATACAAAGATGTAATTTAATGCAAATTAAATTGGGGCGTTCAAATATTTTTTTTGTATAGAACATAATGTAGGTACATACATAGATGGAAAGAAGAAATAGATTTAGAGTATAGTCAACATCAAAGCGTGATTATACATAGGCTACAACATATAACTATCTACGCAAAAGCAATATCAGCTTACGTTTAATGTACTCGTAACAATTTACAATGACGCTACAAGACATAGGTAACTTAATCTTTTGCAGTTCTATTGTAAAAAATGGGTCTAAATCACAGACATAGATCTAAATAGATAACGCAAGTTAGCTCATCAGTATGAAGACCAAGCGTGCCGCTTTCATACTACCTACTAAGATATAACAAGAACGTTTTAATGATGAGAATCCTACATCAACGGGAAGACGAATCAAAAGCAAAAATTGTTCGAATAATTATTCATTCTCATCTCAAGCGTTTCGAATTCTTTATGATTATGGCAGGTATCAGACAAATTAATTTTATTCGAGTTATTGGTTTGGAGGAGTGATAAGTCTAATGCGGAACATAAACATCGATAGAGTGCAGACTATATGAAATAGCGACGATGGTTGCGCATTGCACGAACTTTTCAAATATTTTGACACGGGAAGTACTTACATTTGCGTGATCTATTTAGATCTATATCTAAATCTTTTTGCTAGTTTTACATGAAGTATTTTTTATTTACCTAAATCTTCCATGCTCTGACTCAATAAAGCTTCGAACGTGTGGAGACTGTAGCTCTCAGCGTCCATACCTTTCGCGAGGGTATTTCGTAAATGCATCTCGTATTCGAGGAGGAGTCGCGATGTGGGGGAGCCCGGTGCCGGCGTCGCGCTCGACTGAGACGCTTGACGCGACAGGCAAGGCTTTTGCTGGGAAAATAAATTACATTAATTCATATTGGACAAATTTTCTTCTTAGCATTATTGTCTTCATTTGATTTGTACCCTCCCTTGCTTCAGGTGACTGGAGAGATACGAGTAGCAAGTATTTTGGCTCCTCCAACGAGGTCATGCTAGCAGCGTTCTGTGCACAATGCCACTTACTAGTGGCATGATGCACAGAACCCTACTGGGTTGTTAGATTGCATAACATACTTACAATAACATTTGAGTACACATTGTGTATAGTTTTTTTTGTGAAATATTTATAAATTCAATTACATTACGTGAGTTTGAAACAGGTATAGTTACGTGAAATTATATGTATATATATGTAGGTAGGAACGCCATCAAACTTCTAAAGTATTTATATTAAATCGTTAACACATGTTGCAAAAGAAAGTATACGAACTTTTATGTAAAAAAGCTAGTAGTATTGTTCCATAACTTTTTAAAGGGGTTTCTTAAACTTAAAAGTGAATTGAATTAGATTGAAACTAGAATACTATAAAATCGTTTATTTTCAAGGTGTGAAAGGAATAAACGAATTAACCCCGTTAATGGTGGCCTCATAGGACTTATTTGATGCGTCTAATTAAGGGTTGAGGTTAAAAATACTAAATCGAAACTCACAGGATGATGATGTTGTCGAGGATCACGGGGATCTCGTGGATCCCGCGGGTCACGTAAATCACGAGGATCACGGAGATCACGGGGATCACGGAGGTCACGGGGATCACGCAGATCACGAGGATCACGGAGATCCCGAGGATCCCGCGGGTCCCGACGGCAAGGCTCCTGGTCCGAGTTCCCGTTAGAAGAGGAAGGAGTCGTGGCGTAGCAGGTGTTATCGAACATCACATTGTCAGAAGGCGGGGATATGTCGCGTTCGCCGCCGCCCAGCTCGAGATAGAGCCCACGACCTGGGTAGCCACTAGGTGCTGCACCTACGCCCACGCCGCGACTGTACAAACAAATAAAAGTTTAACAGATTTTCTTCAGAAATTAATTACTTGTGGATATTATAACCTAAGCGATAACTTATTTCTGAAGTGAAAACTTCTTTTAGCGCGGTACGCATATTTTAAGATGCGATAAAATCTCTGGACTCGCGACACCGTTATGAGACGCAGCTATAGAAGCATATAAAAAGTCAAAATAACAATGGAAACTGTCAAAAGGAAACATTCATAAACCAAATGCGTCTAATTAGATGGAACTATGGCAAGTGTCAAAAGGAAACATTCATAAATATTGTATTTTGTTATAGAAAAAGCTAAATATTATAATAATAATTATTATTGTGATTTTGGATCTTACATTGCCATTATTAATTTAATGCTTGAAATGTCGTTTTATCTTTTTTAATTGTGAATTAAATACGATATAAACTACAATTATTATTCGATTTTACGTTTTACTTAATGTTTTGAAGATCATCGTAAATCATAACATGCCGTATTACCTACCTCGATATACTTCTCCGTTCTATTGAAATATGAGAGATGAAGAGAGATCGTCTTTTGAAGATGTAATCAAATACCATTACCGTTGGGAATTCTGACGGCTGTTGTTATTGACGATGTGAGCATAGTGGCCATGGTGCATATGCTGGGAGTGGCGATGGCCGTGCGAGCCGCAGGACGGAGGGCAGGGCCCGGCGGCTCCGTAGCGCCGACGACCCATCTCGGGCGATGTTACTGGACTCTCCGTCGAGGGCATTGGTTTCAGCATTCGCTTTAAAGTGTTCGAATCTGCAATAGATAGACAAAAGATTATATAAAAGCGTTCTTGGCATAATGTATGTACGATGGGGCTACTAGCCTATAATGGATATTTGGCAAGACCGCCGCAAACGTTTTTGACCATTCATAGGGCCTGCAACACCAATATTAACAGCTCCCGACAGTTTAGCGTGTTTTCAGAAGCATGCTTGAGGGTAAATGAAATAGCCACCAGTCTTACGCATAATAAAGTATGAATTTATAATATGTTACATATATTAATCAATCGTGTTTATTGGTCAGCTTGATATCAAATAGAATATGCCGACATAAAACATTGCAAATACAAAAATTTCCTTCCTTCCTTTCAGCCCTTGGCAGTCATGGGCCTCCCTTAATCGACGCCACTCCATCCGGTCCTGGGCCCTCTGAATCCAACGGTTTCCCGCTGTCTTCTTTAGGTCGTCGGTCCACCTGGTAGGAGGGCGGTCTGTGCTCCTTTTGCCTAAACGTGGTCGCCATTTGAGGACTTTTTTCCCCATCAGTTGTCAGTCCTGCGAACGATGTGGCCAGCTCATTGCCACTTTAATTTGCAAACTTTGAGAGCTATGTCGGTCATCTTCATTCTTCTACGGATTTCATTATTTCTGATTCTGTCTCGTAGAGAAATTTACCAAGCATAGCTCCTCTCCATTCCATGCAAAAATTACTTGTTTTTAAATGCTGAATTTTTTGCCAACTAGTGCATTATTGACGCAAAAGTGGGACTTAAACGATTCACAATATCTTAAGTTAAGTTAAGAAGTGTTGAATTTTGTCTGGAACATACCCATATTCATATCCTCAGTGCTCTTCGACTTCGTTCGGCGGGAGCCTGACGTGTTGTTATTGATCACGTTGTGGTTGTGCATGGAGTGTCGGTCAGATTCGCGACCCTGAAAGAATACATTCAGATATACCGTGGTTTCATCAATACAGATCAGCTACAAAACAGCGTTTCTTCGCGGCGGAACCAAAAAAAAATGGAATGCATTAGTTTCTCTTAGTTTTATTTCTATAAGTAAATTAATAATCGACGAACCAGTTAGCTAATTTCCCCTTATTGCCGATTACGTACCCACATATATTTTGTATCGCTAAACGCATGACCATGAGGATCGTTAACAATAAGCCTCACAAGCAATTGAATAAGAACATTGATAAATAAATAATAGGTAAAACACCTAAAGATAGGGGTAGAGCCATGGTAGATCGCCCAGAAAGGCGCCTTATCATCTAAATCCGCCAAATTCAGTTGGGGACGTATGGTTGCTAGAGATACTTTATTGGAGGTGATCATCTTAGTTCTTAAGAGCAGCAACATCAAACGACCTAAAATAGAATTTCTACCATAGGTTGCAGAGACTACTTAACACCAGGTGGTCTGCATGAAATTTGCTACTAACCGTTTGTAAAATAAAAGAATCATTTTCAAATCACTCACCGACTCATTGCCATCTCCATAGTCAATGCTTTTGGGCATGTGTTGCAGGTGTTCTTTGCCGGATCTGGTGGAGGTGGCCGATGACTTCGACGTAGTGAGCGTGCCTCCTGCCTGCACTCCCTCAGACTTCAGGTCCTGATTGCTTTGCCCCCCTCCAGCTGCTTGCTGATCTTCGTTTGCCTATCGTAAGAAATACTCGCTGCCTTAGTTCATTCCCGTTTGAATTATGTATGTATTTACATGGAGATGTGAGGTAACATAACTTGATTAAGACTGAATTGTCGTAAAGGGCAATGGTCACTTCGTGTTATCTATTCGGTAACAACAAACTTTTCGCTTTGCGGCGAATAACGCTACCAGCGAGGGTTTGCGCCTTTTGAATTGGACTGTCCTTTTGATATTCCTACTAATTATACCTAGATAATATATTTACTCCAAATAAAATAAATCCATTGTAATGTACAGTAGCATAGTCGACTTAAAATAAAGTTAGTAATGGAAAATGCATTTTCTTGAGGCTAAATAAATAGTCGTAAAAATAAGTACTTACATAGTTTTATCATGGTATGAACGTGGGATAAATAGGCTCTACAGTATATTACTATCTTTATAAGTATGTATACCTACGACCTACACGTAACAATATTTTCGGGGACAAAACATACCTAATACTGCAAACATAGTAGTGGCTAAACGTGTGCAGAGTGTCGAATTGTCAAGTCCCCACGACAGGAGCAATGTGGATAGTCTACGTAAATAAAACTTACAGTATTTCCGTGAGTACCGACCGAAGCAGTGACGGTCTTGGGGGCGGTGGAAGTGTTGGTGGTCATTGTAGACGTCTCCTGAGACTTGGGCGTGCGGGTAGACGCTTGGGCATCGGATTGACGAGCCGCCGCTAGAAGAAAAAGGTTGGATAAAGTATAACACGTATGTGGTAAACTATAGAATACTCATCCAACCGATATATTTACTCCGGGCTACGACATGGAGTTCTTCAAAAACAGCGTAAAACGAGGTCTCCTTCAAAACAAACAATGCTCTGGCGACGACACTTGAATTGACGATGACAACTTATCGTCGGTGGTTCATATGCCTGTTTGCTCCTTTAACAGTAATTCAATATAAGTTTGTAATAAACTTTAATGTTCGGCATAATTTCTGAACGGATATTTTTACAAAACGACCTTTAAATACAAGACTAGATTTTAATTTGGGGTCCTTCAAGAAGCGAGTCTATTAGGTATTATCTCCTTGGGCTGCAAAGCGTCAATGACGCCCTAAGTGTCTCGATTGACCATCAAATGGCTCGACTGCTGCCATTAAATAAACGCTTCACACTCATAGCCCCACACTAGGATCCCCTGTGTCGTGACACAAGACAACGACAACACACACACACACACCCAGACCAGAAACAGAAATTTAAACTCATCCTTCAATTTTCTGCGCCGCTGGTAGAGCATAGAAAACCAGAGTTATTGTGTGCATTCCATTAGATTGGATCCATTTATAGCGCAGTTTATGTGATCTTCGTAATGTTTATGTGTTTATGACTGATCTTTTGATGTGGTCGCACACATCGTTTTAGGACGTACATTAGTACATCAGCATTTTAACCTATAATGTTCAATAAAGACGTGTTTCGTTGCAATATATTTTAAAGCATGGGAGTAATTTTCATTTGCAAATACAAGTAAAAACTATTTGTACGACTCAATTACGTATTGTTTGAGAAGTACAGTGCTAATTATCACTAGGTATTTTACTGTTTACGTAATTGTGTTAGCAAATAAATCTTTCTTTCTAGATATTTACGTTTTGGGGTCTGCGTAGCTGGCTGGTTGCTGGCCACATTGTCGTAGAGGGAAGTGGAAGATGTGGCCGCTGCGACCTTGTCAGAGCGGCCTGCGGCTGCGGCTGCGTCTGTTTCGATGGCGCGAGTCGTCGTACGAGGCAACGTGGATGAACCTGACGAAACATTAGTAATTAAGCTCGAAATATTGGTCTTAAAATTTAGTTTGTTAAAAGCCCATAAAAAACCAAGTGTCAAAGATTTCAATTAAAATTTAATTCTGAGCCATCAAAATAAAGACAGATTCAAACGAATTTCAATGAAAATGAAATGAAATTTTAACAGATAAAAGTAATGATAAGTGAAAAAAGTTATCTATGTATATGTATACATCTAATAGAATTGAAACAGCCAGAAATTATTTTATGGTTGTCGTTTCGTCAGATGTCTGTGTGCCGACATAATCACTTCAGTCTTAACAAAAGCAACTTGCTTTCAAGATAATGAGTTTGTTGTTGATGTGTATTTATAATCAATTTTATATGTTATTAAGGATAATTCAACAGTAATTACGATAACGTGGATCTTGAGCTCGGAGTCTGGCATACTGCTCCTGCGTCATGCAAGTGCACTGGGGTTCGCGCCCGTAAGTTAAACTGCAACAAATACAAAAATTCAGTTTCATTATATGAAACTTATGTTATTTATAATGAGGATCAGTATAAGTATAAAGTAATTTTAAACCGCTGCCTTCCTCGAGTTTTAAATTTATACAAAAAGTATTAAAAAATAGAAGACCTCACTCTGATAACCACATAAACAAAGTTGTAGGCAGCAGCTTTCGAATGTAATAAAATTCAGGCAATTTTTTAATTCATGTAAGCGTCATCGCGAGTGGGGAAGTGGTACAGATAGACACGATCCTGGAAGTGTGTCAAAATTTGAGCTCAATCTGTGCAGTTTTTTCGAGTTTTAAAGGTAGAAGTTAGCTTGCTAGCTAAGTTAGTAAGCTCAGTTTCTTATAGTAGGTAAATAAAATGGCATGCAAGCCACGAGATGTTAATTCGTCACTGCATCCCACGGGCATTGAACTCCTCCAACCCATATCCCACATCCCATCTGAGGTTGCATACATGTGCTTTGCATTGCATTTTAGTTTATTAGGTTTTAATTTTTGTGCTTTGTTACTCATGAAGAAAAGGATGTTCGCCTCAAATAAAGTATGAAAATTGACTCTAGGCTCTACCACCTAAAAACTCACCTGGATCGGTTTGGGCTTGCGGGAGTGGAGACTGGTTTCCTCTTGGTCTTGAACTTCTGCTTGCTGCCCGGAGGCTCCAATTTGAGGCTGTAGCTCGAAGATGCCTTTCGTGAGAATTTGAATGATGGTGACTAAAATCATAAAATATGCTCTTCACATTTTTTTGATTTTTCGTATTCTCAATAATTTTTTCTGTGAATGGATGAATGCGTAAAAGCTTACAATTTCGCAAATAGCGTTGGATGACCTCTATAAAACATACTCGTCCTGCATTAAACATATTGTGTAGATAATAATGAAATACAAATAAAGAAAATTTAAAAATCCAAAATTAATAGTTTCTCATAAAATTTAAAACACATTTAAAACTAGTTCAAGTCGAAGTTAGTCTTCTATTTTACTATGGATAGCAGTGGTTAAACCCAATCGATGATGATGAGCGTAGGTATGATATTGGGTAATATTCCACTAAAATGTAATTCCTAAATTACAATTTAAATAACCAAATAACTAAATAACATCGTTTAGACCGCCCTTGTAAACCCTAATAAACTTCACTTCACTAGGTGCATTCACTAGGTTCGACATTTTTTGGCTGTCATTTTCAAATTGTCAGTAGGTACTCGTACATGTGGTTATTGAACGACCTGAGCTCCACCAAAACATGGTTGCATTAGAAGTCATTTCTCGCCCAAAATAACATTTTCTGTTTAATTATATTCTTAGATTCAGAAGTGAAGATCACCATAATTAAACTTACGCAGCACTCTCGAAATTGCTTAGCGTCGATTGGCGAGGTGAAGTTCAAGCCCCAAGTGTCGTTAGTCATGGGGTCTTTCCAGTACACGAAGCATTCGGAAGCCTGGCCGATGCGGGTGCCTGAAAACATTGCCGTATTGACTGAATTGGACTGTTAATCTCTAATGTGATGTGGCTGTTCTACAGCTACTCTGTCTTCTTAACAACTGGTGTCCTACCAGGACAGCATGGCAAGACCAGTCGTTTGATACTTATATGTATTTATAGAGGAACAAGATGTTCTTAATTTTTCATAACAATATTATTTAAAAGATATGTTATAAGGCCTAAGCCAGCAACAAATTTACACGACTGTTGAATAAAAACAGGAATATGACAATAAGTCAGCCCAGATTTTTATGATATTTTTTGCTCGTAATTGTGAAGGACCAGCTAAAAGCCTGGGCATCGAGCTTAAAAGCTCGAATTTTGCTAGCAATTGCAACAAGCGACTGGAGCGGTAGAAACGTAGAACCAGGCTTGTTTTGAACTGTTAGAAAATATCTCACAATCGATCTGTTAACTAATATAATCGTAATTGTATGTACATGTTTATAGTTTTGTTGGATTTTTATTACCTATGTTGGATCTTATAACATTAAACACTTATTCGCAAATATTCTAATAAGTATTCTCGAAATTAATAAGTTAATAAATCCTAAAACTAATTCAAAAGTTTTTTATTACGTAAAAATTACATTTGCAAGTCTTGGGAAATAATGTAACCACAATGCACTTGGAACTCAAAAGTACCCCTAACTTTCAGAAGCAAAGTTCAAGTTTGACGTTGTTTGTACTCAGGAGACCACGATGTAACTTTTCAAGTGAAAGAAATGAAAATGCAAATATATACGAGTAAGTCACAAAACCTCATAGAATATGTAAATGAACGGTTTTTGGAAACGAGCTGGACCTCTACTGCAATAATTAATTTTGCGAGTTAAGTAAGGTGGTATATTTATTAATTTACTATTATTGGAAGTTTTAAAAAAGTAACCTATACTTAATGCCTAGTAGCATACTCTGTTTATCATTGTATCATATAAAGAAAAGAATTGGGTATGGTTTACAAATTAGTAATATTAGTTATATTTTCGATTTAATCTTTCTCCTTCTAAATTCTGATGCAATCAACTGGAAGTGTTGGAAAGTTTACATTAAGAAAATTATCAATAAATGCTATTTCAATCAAAAACAAATCTAATAAATTAAGTTGATATACAGCAATCTTTTAAATAACCTGTCTCTAGCGTTCGCTCGACATAAATTATTCTCCACATTCATCAGAAGAATTCTCATTACAAAACAAACAATAATGTGTATTCCTGCTACATACAAGCTTTCTGCTTACAGATGCAGATTTCGGTCAATCGTCCGGGCTACTACATAGTGTAAATTTAAAATAAAACTAGGTTACAGCGTCGGCCAACGTCCCTTCTTTTCTATTACCTCATAAAACTCGCTCTCGTGTATTCATTCGTTACAACATGACACTTGATATACAATCCTTAGTTTTATATGCAAAAATAGACACAATAAAACTATTTACATGTCTTTTCTTCGACATCAAAGCGATCAAAACTCGATCGAAATGCATTACTAAACTAAACAACCAAACAAAACTAAACATTTATTGATTTATAAATTAGCAGATTAGGATTGTAATAGTGTTTCCGTATTACAATTGTTTATTTAATTATGCAGGTTAAATTAATTAAACCAATGGGATAGCAAAACAAAATAAGCAGTCATTTAATTTGGATTTAGGAGATAGGTCAACAGAGAAGTATTTGTCGCATATGGAAGCTTCGGTGTAAAGGAGAGAGCGCCTACCGCCTCTCGACCTACCGACTCACCGCATTTAGTCTCCTACTCTATCCCAACAGGCAGCCCCGGATCTTCAATTTTTTTTAGGCGGGGCAAAAACTGAAGTATGCCGCCCCCGCCCACATACATTTATTTTTACCTTTATCGTCCATATAATTTCAGCTATCAGATGTCCACTAATTGATTGAAATTTGGACATAGCCTACATAGGCCTTCCGGAAATGCATTGATTGCTGTTATTTCTGTGTTAAGCCTATTTATTAACCGACTTCAAAAAAAGGAGGAGGTTCTCAATTCGTTTGTATGTTTTTTTATTTTTTTTATTTTTTTTAATAATTGTTACCGCCGCAATCCGTTATTTGTTAACCGATTTGAATTTTTTCTTTTTGGTTTGGAAGGTGTTACTGTGAATTTTGTCCCATATTAAGTTGATGATAATCTGATGAAGAAGATTAAAAATAAATCTTAGAGACAGAAAGATAAAAATCAATTGTATTTACCTAGAGTAAAATGTAGAATTTATAAAAAAAGTAGGTATATATCTGCCATACGCATACACAATCATTTACCTCCAGAACTAAAAAAACTATCAATCAATAAATTTAAATGGTCTTTAAAACAGTAGCTGGTCAAAGGTTATTATACCGAAAAGGAATTCTTTAACGATAAAATAAAATAACAATCTCAGGAAGGACAGAGGCTACATTTACAGTCCTGTAAAGCTGCCGACTACAAGTGCTTCCTTGTGTTTATACCAGGGTATAATCAGAGAGAATGCACTATCACACAAAAATGCAAATAACGAACGGAATAATGAATGGATGGTTCGCAATTTCAATCTAAATTATATTTATAGATAAACAATTACATAAAGGAATGTAGTAACGCGCGTATAAATAACTAAATAAATTAATTAAAACTGTGTCGAGAGTTTTTTCCTCCGGCTTTTTCTCTCTTTGCCCAGTAATGGGCACATTGCATAGCCGATAAGTTCGAATAGGTAAAATATTAAAATAAACAAATAATTTGGACTGCTGAACAAAATAATAAATAAATAAATATAATCTAGCAATGATTGCCAATGAAATATAAAATTAAGTTTTAGTTATGTAAGACATAATTATTGTATGGCCGCATAGGGTAGACTGTTCTAAACTTATTATAAATTTTTGTAACATCTTTCTCATGTAACAGTCAACAATAAACGTATTCTTTCCTTAAAAAAAAGAGTTTCGGAGATACACAATGGAACTCCTCAACCGATAACAGTTAAGGAATTCGGTTAATAAATTGTTGTTGTTGGTCACATTACCTTGGCAGAACTATATAGACTGATGATAGAGAGGAACTCGTTTTTTTTATATTTCTGACCGCCGCATTCCGTCATTTGGTAACCGATTTGAATTGTTTTTTTTTTTTTTGGTTTGGGAGCTGTTACTTTTAACTTGGTCCCATATTAAATTGTTGATGATTTGATGAAGGGTTTCGGAGACACAGAGTTGAGGAACTCCTCAACGGATAAGAGTTAAGGAACCGGGTTCCTTCCTTCCTTTCGGCCCTTAGTAGTCCACTGCTGGACATGGGCCTCCCCTAATCGACGCCACTCCGCCCGGTCCTGGGCCCTCTGAATCCAACGGTTTCCCGCTGTCTTTTTCAGGTCATCAGTCCACCTGGTCGGAGGGCGGCCTGTGCTCCTTTTGCCTAAACGTGGTCGCCATTCGAGGACCTTTTTTCCCCGTCGGTTGTCAGTCCTGCGAACGCCAGCCCATTGGCACTTTAATTTGCAAACTTTGAGAGCTATGTCGGCCACCTTCGTTCTTCTACGGATTTCATCACTTCTGATTGTGTCTCGTAGAGAAATACCAAGCATAGCTCTCTCCATTGCCCTCTGGGCGACTCTGAGCTTGTGGATTAGGCTCACAGTAAAGGATCACGTCTCGGCACCGTAGGTCATCACTGGCAACACACATTGCTCGAAAACTTTCGACTTCAGGCACTGAGGTATATCGGACGTCAAGACGTGTCGTAGATTCCCGAACGCTGCCCAGCCGAGTTGGATTTTTCGAGTGACCTCTCTCTCGAAGTTGGACTTACCCATTCGGATCGTTTGTCCTAGGTAAACGTATTCGTCTACAACTTCGAGAGCAGTGCCGTCAACAACCACCGGTACGGGTGACATGGACATTAGACACGATTTTCGTCTTGTCCATGTTCATCTTAAGACCCACCCGTTGTGAGGCACTATTGAGGTCGCTGAGCATAATGCTGAGTTCCTCCAGCGACTCCGCCAGGATCACTATGTCATCGGCAAATCGGAGGTGTGAGAGGTGTTCGCCGTTGATGTTAATACCACGTCCTTTCCACTCCATCAGCTTGAACACATCTTCCAGTGCAGCGGTGAAAAGTTTTGGGGAACGACATCCCCCTGTCGTTCGCCGCGCTGCACGTCGATGGGGTTCGTACTGTTGTCGTGTAGTCGGACTTTCATGGTGGCGGCATTGTATACACACTTCAACGCCTCGATGTACCGATAGTCGATCTGGCATCGCTGAAGAGACTCAAGCACCGCCCAGGTCTCGATAGAATCGAAGGCCTTCTCATAGGAACCGGTTTAATAAATTATATTTTTGTGGGTAACATTGCTTTTGCAGAACTAAGTATATAAATTCCTTCGAAGTTCCTTCTAATTCCTTCCTAATTATATAAAATCGATTCCTTCCTGCGGGCGAGCAGGCGCGTATTTTGAACTATGCCTACGCGCCTCGCGAATAATAAATGTTCGTGCACTACGTCTCATTCCTCGCTCTGGGTATCGGTCGAGTTGATATGGCTATGAAATTACTGTACTTGTACTATTATTTATTTATTCCGTGGTCAAAGTTAAGTAAATGATGAGTTATCCGTCTGTAAAATGTGAATTTGGCCGCCCTCTGAACTTGCCGCCCGGGGCATGGGCCCCGGCTTGCCCCCCCCTAGATCCGGCCCTGCCAACAGGAGCAGTGATCCAGTAGTGGATCAAGGCTGTTGGGGCTGTGGAGGAATACGGTCTACCCGGTAATAAGTGTAACCGGGGCTCCCAGCTGTCTCCTGAGCTGGCACCCCTGTCGGTCCCAAACCGACAGTCGGTTTCCATAAAGGATTTTCCTACGTAAAACAATTCCCATGGGCTGTAGTGACCACATAACACCATGCCCTGCCTGGTGACTTGCAGGCCCGTTTGCTACTCATATACAATTAAAAAACTTAGGAAATAAACTCACCAGGCTGCAGTAGTCTTACGTCGAGGATCTTGTCGACCTGCGAGTTGTATGCAGTGATGTGGAACACGCATTCCGGCGAATCCTGGATGCAAGTGATGTTCACCGGCACCAGATCCTCGGATACCTGCTGCCACTTCACTGTGCCAGCGCCGCTCGCTGACACGTGGAATACTTCGGCCCATAGTCTGTCAAACACCGAACGTTAATTTTTATCTCGAATCGTTTATATCTCGAGATGAGTTATTTAGATAAGTTTTTTACTTATTCATTAAAAAAGTTAACGTGTGTTAAAACCATCGTCATACAAGTTTTTTTCCTATGTGCATCATAGTCCTCAGTGTGTCCTTAGACTAAAACATTTGCTGGCAATGTGTTTATGACCAAAATATTTTCTAAAAAAGTTTAAAATAAAAAGCAAAATTTTAAAATTTTAAAACCCCACGACCCTTAAAATGTAATTGAAAAAGGATAAAATAATTAGCAGCCATCGACCGATTTACTTGCGTTCAATTTTATCATTTTTCAATTACATTTAAACCGGTGTGGGTTTTACAAAATTTTTAATTTTGCTTTTTATCTCAAACTTTTTAAAGAGCAAGGGTATCTACATTTATTACACAAAATAAGCACACTAGTCGTAATTTAGACTGTCTATCCAATTCAAAAACTTAGTAATTCGAATTGTTATATAGGTGTTGAAATACCATTAATTATGCACTAATTTATTTTGATAAAAAAATATCTGGGTACTAAAAAGAGTTCTACATTCCATCGAAGGTATTATTAACTCTTTTTATTGAAATAAGTGACTATTGTGACGTAACTATAATATTTAGACTTATACCATCGTAGACTTTATTGTAGATATTAATGTGCATCAAAATCGGACTAGAAGATTTGGAGATAAGTGGCAACATAGATTTTTGCACAAACATCCTCTCACCTCAAACGCATATACCGTCTCCGTAAAGGCTTTTGTCTATAGCTCTAGGATTGAATGCTTGCAACCTCATGTATCCGTTTGGCATTGCTTCTAAAATTCTCCACGTTTTCTCAACTCAACCGTGACAGTATCACATTTATAGCAATCTTTCATCGTTATTAAAAGTCACAGTGTGTAATAGTAGTAAGATTTATAAAAGTTGAAGCTTAATTAGAAGAAAAAGCAATTTATACAAAAAGTAAAGTTCAGCTCGGCGGCGGTTTCGAGAAAATTTTCATTATTTATTCTCTAAATCGAGTTGTAGTTTAATATTAGTATCCATGGCACTATCTTTTGACGAGTAGCGGACGCCTGGACGTAACAACAATGCCTTGCCAATATTACCTATAGGATTTTGTTGTTATCTATACTTTGCATGCATTTAATTTTCTCCCCTGAAGATCCTAATGATTGAATATAAACTCTAATATGTTACTGATTTCTAAAAAGACGCAACCTTCAAACCCGTCTTATTTTTATGATAAGCTTTCTCATGTGTAAAGCATGTGTAAAGCATTCCTCAATGTCGCTATGTGTGACCAATAAAACCCATACCTCAGTAGATGTCCGTCACGTCGTCGGGAGTTCTGCCACGGGCTGTCTTCATAGCGGTACGCCTTGCGGATGATGGGTGCGCAGGAGCACGACGAGAGCTTGTTGCCCATCGTGCGTGTTCCGCACTCGGCGCACTGAACTATGCTGCCTGTAAACAAAAATAATTAATTCAGGAGTCAAGCACCTGTACCTAAGTATTTAAGATGGGAAAGTCCCCAAAGCAGAACCCGTGATGTTAATTATACTCTCTGTTAAGGCACGCTGCTGATTTAAATCAACAGGTAGTTATGTCGAGCTCCCACCATTAGAAATCATGTCGTATTTCCTCGTCTCCCAATTTTTGAAGTCATTACAGTCTACAACGGAACATTGTCTCTTTTATGGGATTAAGCTAGAGTTAGCCCATCCATTCTGCTTAGTAGAACGCAAAGGGACAACGTGCATTTTTACGAGGTTGGTGAAACCTTAGTTAGATGCCTTATATGGGGGAAAAAGCAAGATAGAATTTCCTCTGGTCCTAATAGTCTGCAGAGTGGTAAGATAGAAACTTCCAATTTCAACATCGCTTATTCACAAAAGGAAAACGTAGCATTCCAGGACTGTTAAATGGCTTTTACCAATGAAGGAAACAAAAAGACATCTCTTAGGGCATGCCAAGAGATAGCTAAGCTCGTTAGCCTAAGAGGGTAACTAGTTACTTGGTTCGTTCGTTCGTTCGTTCGTTCGTTGGTTGGTTGGTTGGATGTGGTGCATGTTGAGAGCTATGATAATTTATGGTCATCTACGAAATACATCCTTATGGATACCAAACGTAGACGACTGTGTTACTTGATTAGGTTAACAATAATACTCCATGTCTCAATGTCGTAGGTCATCACTGTTTATACATATTAGTCAAAAAAATCCTGGGGCTAGCACACTATAGGAAAAGCCATAAAATTACGGTTTCCCTGTTTATGTCTCTCTGTCAAGCAATGGCGTCTCCCCACAACAAGTAGGTTATTTGGAACATACTTCACCACGTTGCTGTATTTCTAATTCGGGTAGAAACTCTAAACTCCAAACATCTTCGACGAAGTTTAATAAATAAGAAGCCTTAATGCATCCGTGAGGCACAAAAGTAGTTGCTCTCTTAGAAGGTTAATTATTCACTTGCATAACTATTGAACTTAATAATCAATTAAGTTAATCAAACACAACATACCCAAAACCAATTGAAGAGAAGTAGGACACAGATGGGCATCTGCAATCTCAAAATTTTAATAAATTACGAGTATGCTGCTATCGAAGAAAGAATCTGGCTGAGCTTGCTTCTCAAACCCAATATGATACCAAAAAAATGTTCATGAAATCTCATTTAATGTCCTATAGGAACGATGAAAGAAGATTAAGGTAAATATTTAAGTGAAGAAAAGCGCAGTTAAGCCATCTGATATCAAAACTTCAACGCCGTCCGTTGACATTCGAAATGTTATTAGACGCACGGTTTCTTCAAGGACTAATCAAAAAACGCCCGATACAGCTTACCCCGTAAGGACTATTAAATGTCTAAAATGATGACTGAGCCATTGACCCATACAGACCATATATCGCACTATTTGAAGATCTAGCAGGAATTTATGCCTTTTGTAAGTGGTCCTTGGTATATGCAAAAAAATGCATAGTCAGCCGACTTGACTAAGAAACATCCAAGATAAGAATTATCCATGATTGGATAAGTTAAAGGTACGTTAGCCATGACATGGATAAAATATTATTCAAGCTGAATTACTATTTGTCAGATTAAACAAAGGGAATTCTAGCTGGAAAGTATTGTGAGTTTGGACTTCACACGAAAAGTTAACATTGTCCTTCTAAACATTGTAGAAGAATACCTCGACTCGAATGGATAACGTGTTAACACCGGTGTTTGCTTTCCGCATATACGCATTCTCTCTTCAAAAATACTCCAAATTAATGGCTAGACTAAACAAGGAGAAATAATAATAAAATAAAAAATAAGTGCGTCCGCGCAGTTACACGCAGTTGGAATTATAACTCTTGGTTGTCAATTTTAATTATTTAAACATGAATACGCGGCGAACTCATTAATTTAGCCAAGCCCAAGCCAGTCCATTGTGCAAGCCCAAATTCACGCCTATTTATCTATTTTCTGTTTCTGTCGTTAGCGTAGCATTGTATACTACATTCAGACTGGTGTCGGTGCGGAAAAACGTTAGCTACGAACTCAATATCCTGTTCCAGCGCGTCGTCTACATGTTTTATGATACGAAAAGAAAGGTTATAAATAGTATTTACCGTTTTAAATAATTGGGACTTACCCGCGGTCCCGTGATGTCACCAGGTGCCATCGGAACGCGATAGGGAGTGCCCGCGGTTGAGGCTCTGCGAGCGCTGCGTGCCGTGTCTGTAGTGATGTTTCACGCCATGCTGGAATACGCACCAAACGTGTCAGTTTATTATTCCATACACACCTTAAAAGCCCAACATTAAACACCGATAACATTTACAACCACTTCTTGTTACTTAAGATTTACATTCGTTTTACTTTATTAATTTTAAATGCATTGAATTATAAAGCCATAATTGCTTTTTATTGCATATTTTATTTGAATCAAGAATAATAAAATTTACAGTTAACAAAAAGACACTCGTTGAAAAGAGTTGAATCAAAAAGTATTTATCATTATTCTTTATTTATCCTTAATCCTTATTTTACAATAAAATAAAAAAAACATGCAGATAAAAAGTCTACGAACCACTTCTTTTTTTAATATCATTATATTACTTATTAACTTTAATCAGGTTTCAGTAGTAATAAACCGCAGCTACAAGTTAATTTGTTTTGTCGGGGATTATACCAGGGCAACATTCATAGCAAGTTAAAAAGTAATCAAGTAAAATTTATAATAACTGTAATATGTATGTTAATAAACTCGATAACAAGATAAATGTTTCAGACATACTTTAACTGAAACGTATTATGCACGCTGTGGTAAGTAGATTTTTTGACAATTGGTACCTACCATGTATAGCCTCCTTTTTTGACGTCGGTAAAAATTAACTTCATATTTATAATTACTTACCCATGTAGTGTTACTATGAAAATGTCAAGTGTGGTGAACATGCAAATTATTAACCCGAAAGACAATTATTTATTGCTAAATTAGGATACCTTAAGGACAAATATCTAATACTGTGCGATATTGTATCATAATATACCCTATGCTAATGGCGAAGGTCATTACCTCATAGGATGCTGGAATATCTAGTTTCTTAGTTCGTGTATTATACTTTGTTTGTTTAGTATGCTTGAGCTAACAAATAGGTATGTTGTCATCGTTTCAAAGTCACACTTGCATGGAATCTGTGTAGATAACGCAAATTTTAAGTGAATTTGTCATTCACACGTAAAATATAATTGTAAATCAATGTTAGATTGATGTAGAAATATCACTATGTGCCTCAACGATCTATATAGGTACATGTATACTTCTCCTTTTACAAAACTACATAAATGTTCATTTTAGTCGTTTAGCGTCACAGACTCTAACACAAGGTGTTTTAATTTTTCTACAATACCGATGCAAACTTACGATTTTGTTTGTCACAACAATATCATATTACTATTTTGTATTGATAAATATTGATGAATATAAACTTGTTTACTCCGGGCATTTTCATCGAACGTAGATGTTTTAGGACGTGGAAAAGTCCAGAATAAATTGTAGGCTTCTCTTGTAATTTTACAGTGATCTAAAGAAGCCTTACAGTTAAACAGTGCGTAACCACGTCTTCTAATATAACCTATAGGTATCTGTAACCGCGCCTCATGTTTCCAATCATTTTACTGTTATTTAAAGTGAAAACCTAATTTAGATTTATATTAAACATATCAGAGTTAAGAATTGAACAGTTTATAGTCGATCTATTAGTTATGTTTTTTTAGTGTGTCCTATTTGCTTACCGGGATTCTAAGTTTATTTCTACTGTCAAAAAGTAGTTAAAATTCAAGAGCCGCATTTCGATCCCAACGATCGATCTTCAATTATGATAGACTAATTTTATACCTCTGGTGTTATACCCACTTTTCTCTGCTCTATGCTATGTATAATATTATGCTATGTAATATGCTATGCTAAAATATACGAGGTGGTTTTCGCGATATTTTACTACTGCGAATTGAGATCGCTGTAACACCTGAAATTATGTCAGATGTAACGCGACGGTGTCCTAATTGAACTATACTAACATACAATTAAGTATCTATATATTTAGTATACTATACTTTTACATTGATGATGATTGAAAGAAATATTGATTACGATATACTTACAATGATAAATCGATATGTCTTGCGCTATCCACGTTGATTTAACTAAATATTCAAACATTTTGCTAGTGTAAAATGTGGTTTTATGCACTCACAAAGCTGGTGTAAGATCTGAGCAAACCATGTAGTTTAAGTTTAAATGTAGGAAATATATTTTAACTTCAAATGGTTAAAATCAGTTTAAATCAGAGTTTATAATAACACATTTAATAAATTATTTAAGGAATGTGTGAGCATGCATACTTAAGTCACATAATGTTACTGTGCATAATTTCATATTATATTTTACTGAAGGCCAATTTATTCTAATTTTATTTAAGGCGTTAAATGTCCACACAACAGACATCACGAGGAGGAAAGGGTACAAACACTCCATGTGCAAATTATAAGAGTATTACGAACCTCGAAGTTGTTCCAATTTTGCGCAGAAAATTTAGCAGCTTCCACGCTTTCTTTTGCCCCCATAGTTTAAGTGTTGTGAAATCACTCGTATGAACTATGACAATTCGGTTTCGATGCGAATGCTCTGAACGTTCGTGACACTAGAAAATGCGTGCTACGACTGTGCTCTCTGGGGAGAGTCGGGCTGAATAAGCATTAATATACCTCTATCGCTGCTCGTTCGAAATGTTAAAAATTCACAGGTCCGAATAGAATATGAGGAGAGCGTTTTCCAGCGAGCGAGCGCACGGGGCGCACGGGGCGGCGCGGGTGCAGGCGCGGCGTGTAAACACCGCCAGCTGGCTCGGAGCGCTCGGCTCGGAGTCGCCGCAGCCCGAGCTGCTCCGCCGCACGCACAACCGATCGCCCTCTGCACAGCCGCACCGCCTCGCCTACCTCCCTACGCGCTATCCGCCACGACCCAACCCAGTCGCACCGGCCACCGAAAACTACGATATATTTTAAAATGCGCAGAATTTCATATGCGGCGGTTCGGTTAAGCGAATGGCACGCGATGGCGACACCGGCGGCTCCGGTAAACGTTAGAGCGGACTGGGTCGCGAGGCGAGCGTGCGTGGCGGCGCTGTCGCGCACGGTCGCCGGTCGCCGCCGCGCACCGACCGCCCGCCGAAAGCCGAGACGCAGCGACGCCCAAACCTAGCGAGCGATACGGCGGCCAGCGCCCAACGTTTTATCTCAGCTAAATCGTGGCGAAGATACTGAGAAAAGAGTAAAAATTATTTGATTTCCTTCGCGAATTCAAAAAACCAAACCGATCACGAATCTGCAAAGCGAACGACGAAATATGATGCGTATAAATAAAGTTAGTAATATGTATTGAGATTAAGGAGATCATCAATGGACGTTCGGAGCGGTGGGGTGAGGAGCGGGAGATGCGCGCGCAGTCTCCCCGAGACATTCGATTTTGGTCCATGACTGTTGGATGCTTACTGTGGCCCACCGGGTGATTTAATAGTTCGTTCTAGACTATGACACGGCAGGCGAATCCTTATTAATTTTAATGTTTGAAATCCCCCCTCCTCATACCTACCTCATACATACCTACATACGGATTTAAAACGAATTGCGGTCAGAAGTAGTTAAATCATCAAAGCACAAACATAAACTACTACTTGTGCGTTTGATATTGTACATATTATTATGTACCCAACATCCTTGTTCATGATAAGGGTACGTAGATAACCTATTTCAAGGACTAACTTTTTAATGTAGAACCGAAAACCTATATGCCTTATTATGAATGATCAATTAATGATAAACCTTGCAGTACAAACCAACAAAACAAACTGTTTGTTGTACACGAGGAGAAAATTATGATATTGTAACATTTCGTTAGTGCCAATTAAAAGCCAGTGTAACTGACACCAATTAATAAAGTCATGAAAATCAAACTGGTAGTTCACGTCGAGGTAGCAATGTATTACAGTTAGTAGGTATATACTGAAATACTGTAATTAAATTTTAGATGGAATATTACCGCGGCTCACCTTTTTTAGTTTTTACATGTAGGTAACTACATGGTGTTAAAAACAGAACCTTTGGTTGCAATGTTCAAATTTATCGTAATGAAAAATACTGTAAATTTGGTGAATATTCCCGTGGCTACGGAAAATAAATTAAAGCATTTAGACGCAATGTTTTCCTTTCATACGTTTTTGTCCCTTTTGTCAATGTTTTTTTATATTTAAAGTACTTTTTCAAAAAGCTGTAATAGCCCAGAGGCTAAGAATTTGGTGTCAGCTCCTCCTAGAGCCCAGGACTGAATGCTAGTTGCAGGCACTAGTAACTTAAATATCAGCTGTTATTAGAGTAAGGGAAAACATCGTGAGGAAACCTGCATGCCTAAGAGATATCCATTATGTTCTCAAAAGCATGTGAAATCCACCAACCCGCTAATGCGGGGGCTAGCCTAATGGCTAGCGTGGTGAACTAACCAAGGACTACGTCCTCCTTATTCTGAGAGGAGATCTGTCTGCAGGACCGAATGGTCAGATCTCTATTACGTCAGATCAAACCGGAACAAATGTTATACTCGTATATTAAAATATTATAATTAATATATTAATATATAATATAACAAGTTAATATATTAAAATAGTTAACACCTGTTGATTTTGAGAATGTTATTTGCGTGTCTCTTTTAAATCTCAGTTTCGACCCTAAAAAGTTATCAACACCAAATTTAGACGATCGACAATGATAAAGCATAAAGATATACAACATCTATACATGTCTATGACAATGTATAGAATAACTGACGCTATTTTTCATAATAACCGGCCTACCGTAAATACCCTTTTTCTCTAAAAACTTTACACCGGAAGTCGCCACGAGGAAACCTTTTAACGAGTTTACAACGCTTTACAAGCTACTGTAATGGCTTCTAATTCTAACTTATCCAACAAAAACCTTACATCGCGATAACCATAGATGCATTAGTGCATAATCATATTTCTATCTTTGCAAGGATTTGATTTTTAAAATACTAAATAATATGCAGATAAAGTGTCAGTAAAATATGAATTAAACTTAGCAATGACATTTTTAACTTTGTATCAACTAATTACCAAAATATATTGTTTCAATTTTGTTTGGATTAATATTTAATAAGGCTTTTATTTTTGTGACTTTATCTCACCTTATGGTTTTTGCAAATAAGAGTCTTAATCATTGAGTCATCAATCAAAGTCTGAAGTTTTATTACTATATATATATATATATAGTAATATAAGTAATATAATATATAACACCATAAATAGACCTTGTCTTTCTTGTATCATGAAAGTTGAAAGTCTTTTTTATGATGTTAACAGAAAAATTCTAATCAGGTTTCATTTTCAAACTGTAAAATAAACATAACATAACATAACATAACATTCATATTTCAAAATTCATTCGAAAACCTTTTCGCGACTGCTAAGATACGGAATATTGATAAAAGTTTGTGTTCCCTCTGACGCAAAAATTGTCATTATTAAATAAGACAAAACGCTAAACACAAAATAAGTATTTTAAGAACACAGACGAAACGAAATATTATGGTAAATTTGTAAGACTGTTACTGGCGCACAGTATCGCAAAGTATGTATCATTGTCTTAGTTATTACTATTCCGATTGATTGCATCCGAGAGCAATTTCCTCGTTTCTTTAAAATGCCCTCTCTCTGTACGATATTTATAGAACTTTTATGCAATTGTTATGATAAATGGATTCTCTTGTTCAAATCTTTATAACATTATTTCAATAAACCAATTTCTTTCCAATATTTGAGTTAAATAAATTTTCTTTTCCTTCTTTCTCGTTATTTGAAATATCATCAATTCAAACGAATCTTCTTTGATTCATCAAGGATTAAAGTTAGTCGATTGTCATAATATCCAATGAAACTTACATTTTCTCTCTTATTATCTCTAGTTAGTTCTCCTTTTTGATAAAGATTCAACTGGTTTGTTTTCAATTCCTTCCCATACCAAAGATCATCAAGGAAATATTTTTATAAGAAGATGTTTAACAAATTTTAAATATGGACTCAGCTCGTTTGAAGAATATTTCTAGTAACCAATGATTATTGGTTCAACCTAAATGAAACTAGAGTTAAGACGATTAATTTCGGGCTGTAAAACTGAAATGTAGGCTTTATTCAGCGGCTCAACATAATATGAGCTGCTATTTAATAGGATTGAATAGGAGGAATACCGTCTACGTCGCGTTTTGATAAGAATAGACTTTTGCCTTAGCCTTATATACCTACTTAGCTACCTACATGTCTATTAGTTACCTGCTTTTTTAAGCTTGTATAACTAATCCAGTCTGTTTTAAACATCTTGATGTCAACAATATCTACGTAAGTTAATAATTCACATGTGAACTTTTAATCTAAAACAACACATTCTAATAATAATAAATACCACATGCTTAAGCCAATTTTAGTAAGTAGATGATTAGATATTATTTACTTTAATTGGCATTCCTGGAAAAATAAAGAACTCTTTTCGTCTCACAAGTAATAGGCACATAACAGAGACCACTGATTTAATTATATCCTGTATGAAATAATATTAAGACATTAATAAAAAGGTTTACACTTCAGTAACAACGTTTCGTATTCTTAACCATTGTGTCACTGAGATCGTACCTTTACACACTAAATTAAATACGAGTATACACCTAAATTAAAAACTATGATCGTTTTATTTCATCTGCATCTTTAATTTGTAGCGATTGTTATTCGAGAATTTGCTCACAAGGATTTCAGGTATCAATACAGGTCTCCGAACAGGCACGAATGGGTAACATGCAGAAATAGGATAAGAGAAAAGCTGGGCTTGATTCAGCTTTGTGCCGCCTGCAGCGCTCATGCTCGTTTATGCACTGCCACCCGGCTTCAAATATTTAAATATTTACTGCACAATGTTAATAAAGTGCTTAGATTGACGTGTTTTTCCCGTAAAAGAGAGACGGTATTGCAAAGGCTATGTGAATGAAAAATTGCTAAGTATTCTATAGGTAATTCGACCGCTTTCATTTTTTATTTATTTTCAATAAATGTTTATCTAACTAACTATCTATCTGGCTATAATTCAAGTTCGTACATGAATTTTATACGAACATTGCGAACCTTAGAGCTATACCATGGCGACGCCTGCGTCGAACCTATCCAAACAAAACGTATTGAAATATAATCAAATATGTATCTCTTTTGGCAACGTCGCGTTGTCGAAAATTTCAATATAAATTGATTGGATACGAGGCTGGCGTCGTCGCCACGGCGTCCCGGTGTGGTATGACATACCATAGTGCGAGTTCAAGGCGATACGATGGTGCGATAGCTGACCCCGCAAACGTTGTTTTGCAATATAAGTAATCGAGCGCTAAAATCGACTATTAAAAATAGGGGTTGGTGATAGAAGGGTGAAAATTAAGGGTTGTATGTACTTTTTGATGTCACATTATTGAAAAATAAAAATAAAAAAATTTGTCCAAAAAATAAAATAAAAATTTTAGGTGTGGACAACCCTTGTCACTGAAGAGTATGAAAAATATACCGATTAGCCGGTACTCAGACCTACTTAATATGCATATAAAATTTCACTAAAATCGGTCAAGCCGTTTCTGAGGAGGAGAATTTTATATAATTATAAGAAGATTATCTTGATGTTGTTAAAATTTTAATCAGCATAGGTAATATATAGGAAAAAATAAAATTGGAGTGTCAAATTTTGCTCTATTAGAAGTTATTATACCGTGATTTCTTACTGTTTCAATGCACATTGTAACAAGGTGAAATTAACCAAACATTAAATCCCATCGATTTGAAACTTATTAAAAATACCTACTAATGATAAACAAATTTTATGATAATGAATGTGGTCGAAGTAATCTGATGATGGAGATTGAAGGTACTTCGCGAGGGAAAATGAAGATCTTAACCGCTCTCAAACTAGTTATTTGCAATTAACTCAAAAAACACTGACGAACACTCATTTGTAGTATTATCAGATCATTTAATGATGCAGACAAAGCGCAAACTATCAATCTCAAACAAAAATGGAAAAATACCTTTATACTATTTAAAATACGAAAGATAATATACTTCTTTAGGTACTGTCCAACGGCTATTAATCCTTTTTGTTTAGATTTTACTATAAACAAAATCTTGTTTATAGTGACGTAGTACGTACAACATACGTAAAAAATGTAGGACGTCTACGAACAACATAGGAAGCTAAACCATGTCCTTTACTAGCTTCTTTATTGTGTCTCAATCATGGGACTAGTCTGTTAGAAGCATTAACTCTCCTATTAAACACATTAGTGACCCATTGTAGGATTGGCTTGACGAGTATGAGTCCTCTACGCTAGCTTTTTGCAGGTTGGTTGGTTGACTTCATAATTATGCCTCTACATTATAAGAAAAATTCAGACATGCAGGTTTCCTCACAATGTTTTCCTTCACTGTATAGCAAGAAAATTTAAAATTGTCAAACCTTACACAACATTTTGAGGTGACTGCACATAGTCTATTCGCGACTAGTCAGTTTTTAACATTCAAATTTTTCATGATTAACTGTTGTATGCTAACAGTTATGAAAACTACTCATTTAAGCTTAGGTTTAGCTTACACAGGAGTTAGTTCCCCATATACAGCTCCTAACTCAGCCACAAGTGGGTTACGTGTAGAAGTGAGATAACGGAGAAGCTAACCTTGATTCAGCTTTGTGTTCGTTTATGCACCGACGATGCCTTAACTTCAAATACTTCACAATGTCAATCTCAGAGATACTGCTATGCATCTACCCAACCAATATAGTTCGCTATTTAGCTTTATTTATTGATATTTGGCTGGATTGGCTTGCAACCCATGAAAGGCCTATTGCTGGGTTCACTGTTGGGAGAGACTCGTGTCTCTCCCCACAACAGGGGGAGATCTGGAGCATACTTCAACACACTGCTCCAATGTGGATGGGGTGGAGAAACATGCTAGTGGCCAACCAGTGCGGGATGTTTTCAAACCGCTCATAGGGCCTTCGACAAGGTTTAACAACTGAAATCATATCGATAACAACCGAGACCGACGGCTTAATGTGCCTTTCGAAGCACGGAAGCACGCATAATTCGCAACTAACGGTCACTCATCGAGGTACTGACCGCGCCCGACCTTTGCAAACTTTTTCGATGGGTTGCAATTAATTAATGTATTAACCGTGGTTAACGTTCATAATCTTCTACAATATTAATCATATCAATCCGCGAATGGCGACCACGTAGAGGCAAAAGGAGCACAGGCCGCCCTCCTACCAGGTGGATTGATGACCTGAAAAGTCTATGGACTGAGGTTTTTAAAAAAAATATTAAATTATTGTTTCTGTAACGAACATAGTCATAAATTTCTGTCAAGTATGAAATAAATCGAAATGACTGCATTCAAAGAACCTTAATTTTAAGAATTATCTGACAGAGTTCTACAAAACCTTAAAGTTTCAACAATAGACGTGAAATTGAAGACAATACACCTGAAATCAAATTTCCGTCGGCTTTATTTAATTATCTAATGAAACGAAGTAGTTGTGTATTGTTCTCGGGTGCTCGATAGACTCGCATATGCTAAACTATTCACTTAGACAAGAGTGGGCCAAACTTCTCAGTATGGTGAGAACTAACTACGAGTACATGTGGGTTGTATCTTCTAGGACCGAGTATTGTAGACAAAAATGCTTTCCCTACATAAATAAGCAAATTAACAATTTGTCATTTTAAAGTTGTAAACGTAGATGAGATATTACAATGGATGAATCACATAGTCTTGCTCGGTTGTGAAATTCGGACAGCTTGTAATTGTAGCTTCGTAAGTGCTACGAGTGATTACGGGTTCATGTTCTTGAGAAATAAACTACTACTATATTTATTTATGATATGCAGTTTTAGCCCAGTGGCTTAGAATTCGACCTTGAATCGAGGGGTCCGGGTTCGAATCCCAGTGGCACGCACCAATGACTTTGTAATAAAAGTTATGTGCGATTTATAAAATTAAATATCACCTGATGTTACGGTGAAGGAAAACATCGTGAGGAAACCTGCACGTCTGAGAGTTCACAAAAAAAAATGTCCTCAAAGGCATGTGAAGTCCACCAACCCGCAGTAGGCCAGCGTGGTGGACTAAGGCCTACATCCCTCTCATTGTGAGAGGAGACCCGACCCTGTAGTGGGTCATTAGTGGGTGACATACATGTAGTTTTTAATCTAGACTTCATATTTATGTATACATAACACTAGCTGACCCCGCAAACGTTGTTTTGCTATATACTCGTAAGTTATCGAGCGGGATGAAAAATGTTTAAAAATGACTATTAAAAAATAGGGGTTGCCGATAGAACAGTGAAAATTTAGGGTTGTATGTATGTTTTTTTGGTGCCACATTATTGAAAAATAAAAATAAAAAAAATTGTCCAAAAATATATTAAAAATGTTAGGTGTGGACAACCCTTATCACTTAGGGGTATGAAAAATAGACAGTAGCCGATTTCTCAGACCTAATGAATATGCATATAAAATTTCATAAACATCGGTCAAACCGTTTTGGAGGATTATGGTAACTAAAACTGTTACATGAGAATTTTATATACAGGGAACATACATGGGAGTGATTCGGGTAGCCCAAGGGGTGCTCTAGTTCTGGGCCACCGCTTGACAGTCTTTCCTGGGACATCCTGTATAAGAAGAATAAATCTCGTAATATAATATTACTGTGAAAATTTAAAATTTATGAGCTTTAAAGTTGTGATTACAAGAATAATTTCGGTACGCGTTGCGCTTCAGCGTGTGACGTCACTTGACCTGATCGACGTAGTTCGTATCGCTGAGTTGTACACATTTATTGGCGTGCAGTTACTTATGCTGTTAGTCAAAGGTTGACTATTAGAATGAGAAATGAGATGTTGAGAATGAAATGAAAATCTCACCCAAAAATTTTTTTTATTAATATTATTACAAAAAATACACCTGCCGTTTATATCCAAAGAAAACAAAGCTTGTTTTTCTTGGGCCCATAACATTTGATTTAAATTTCAAGATGGTTTTAACGGAGCGAATTGGAAAACTTATTTTTAAGCTGGCAGATAAACCATTAAGTAGGAAACATCGTACCGAAATTAAATAAAATGTATTAATTACAAAAGCTAGAATAAAAAATAGGCCCATTTTTACCGTTTCCATTTGTGGCCATTTTTCAATCGACAACAATTACATTCCCAAATTCCCAACTGAAAGTTTTTTGCATTTAAAATGATAAAAATATGTTTATCTTTATTTTATAAGGGCAACTTTCACAATTTTATTACAATAAGGCGTGCTTTATAGCCATATTGGTCAATAAGGTAAGTGGATATTTAAAAAAAGGCTCTGATTTCTTGTTTTTGAATATAAAAATAACAATTTTAAACTGATCAGTAATCAATTTAATGATATTAATTATTACATGAACCTAAACTATTAACCAGAATTGATTTTCGTTCCGGAGATATCGACGGTGCGACGATCTCGCCAGGTCAACCATCACAGCCCAGTCTCAGACCTCAAATGTGTCGAGCTAAAATACCTGAACTGAAACAATTAATACTTAGTGTCGAAATATTCATATTCATATGAATGTTATTTATACCATTTTAGTTTTAAAAGTAAAAAACACCTTACCACTGGGCGGCGGTTGTTTAATTATAAATTATCTTTTTCGCCTATCATATAACAGATTTTGTGATCAACCTAATATTCTTTGACATGGGTAGGTAAGGTAATTTGCATACGTGAAATGAATAAGGATTGATTAAATTCTTTTGTAAAATTTTGTCAAACCTGTCTAATGTAATATGTAGTATAATTTAAGGTGCGATTTTGAAGTGCTTAACTTGGCAAACCGATGGGATTACATGGTATCTTTCAATCCCGCAATCGATCATTATAAAAGATCGCCTACCTACCATCTTTTAGTAGGGACGTAGATAAAGGACATGTGTTACAACAGGATTCTAAACGATATTTAAATCAACACAAAATTATGGTACAGCATGCACTTCTTCACAATTCTAACACTTTATATTACGCCTGGATTTTAGTCCACAGAGATACTTTCTTTTTATATAGTACGAATAATCCAGGTTTTAAACTTTCTTTATACCTTCCAAATATCCAAATCCATAAAACCTAATTTTAAGTATAAGAGTAACTAAATCCATCTTTACGAAATTTCAGATTTATTATATTAGTTTGAAGAAGGATAACAATTGTCAGTCGTTCTTAACTAAAAAAGATCATGTGAAACAGATAAGCATACTGTCCCTTGTGATCAGCTGATATACATACTGTCATAATTATGTTTAACTATTCATTTACACGAGTGAGTCAAACTTGATAAGGGAACTTTGAGTTGAGCTTTGTGCTCTACATTCGCCTTTATTGTCCTTGTAGCCCCAACTTATCTAGCTCAAAGATAAAGTTCATCTAGCCGTAACTCTTAAATCATTAATATCTAAGTATAATTGTACGTACTCTACCTACTAAAACAGATTATGTTCAGTAACATAGGTACCGTTTTATTACATGTATTTACTATGTAAATACCTAAGTCTTAAGTCGATCCTCCGTTGATTTTTCGGTCAAGAATTGCGTATTTTATTTTTATAACAAATTAACAGTTGATAGTAAGGGCTTAATCAACGCTTAATTTCATCCCAAATCAAAATACACTTTTGTAAACTCTTTTTTTTAAAACACAAGTATTTTAAATATTTATCGATTGAAATATCTATCTATATGACAAGAGTTATTTAAATTCGTAATGCCTCAAGCGCAAGAAGGTAAAAGTACGGTAGGTTTGAAGTAAACATACAAACATTCACCAATATAACATTGGTGAAAAGGATTAGAAATGTAAGTACATTGAACTTTTCTAGCAAAATATAAATAAGCATTACTTTAAATATGACTTAATATACGTCTTATCTCGATAAGTCGTATATTAAGTAAGGTTTTTAATCTAAGTAACAGTAAGCCACAAGTGAAAATAAATTAAAGTAGGTATATTTTTTTAAAAGCTTTTAAAATTTTTTCAGGATCAAACAGTTACCTCCACAAGTAAGTGCTAACGGCAGTCCATTAGGCCACTACGACGCTTCAGCAGTACTATATTAAAAATTAACCTCGATACAAGTCGTCGGCCAAATGTAGACTTGCTTTATTCTGGCTGAAAATCGATATGTTAAGAATTCCCAGCATCATTCCCATCTTAACACAAGTTGCAAATGTCTAATAACAACATTCGTCATTTAAAATGAGTTTTTCGGCTAAAATAAAGACAACTTTAAACTATAACGCCATAAGGCCTTATCTAAACAGTTTTATACTAAAAACTTCAATCTTCTAATGCAGAATGGAAAACCAAAAATAATTTTAGAATTATTTGCGACATGACATTACAAGTATTAAAAAGGAACGTGAAAGAAGAAAAATTTAAATAAGCAAATAATCATATTTAATTAAAATAATAACATTGTTTAGTGTAAAGTTTTTAAAAACCCAGAAATAAGTGAGTACCATTTTCTAGGCATAAACAATTTGTACACATGCACATATTCTACATATATTTTTTATTCAACTGTGTTCACGTTTATTTTGTCCTCCAAAAACAATTAATTTCAATTTCTAAAACCCTAAAGTACAATATCGTAAGTTAACCTGCATGGGAATTGCACCAACTATGTTAAGCATAAACAACCATGAGCTTCTCAAACCCAACCCGATATAGTGGGTCAGTAATGGGTTGCAGATATTTAAAATTTTAAACTTGGCGTAGGATTTTGTTGAACAATTTTCATCCCTATCATAAAAACAAGTAAAACATAGGTACACTAAAATACCCAATAAATAAAAAAAACCCAAAATACACGCGGATTAAAGCGCGATGTAAAGTGGTGTTACAAAATAATTAAAATGTATCAAATACTGATTTAATTTATTTGGCAGGCTTTATATATTCAATAAAATTACCCCTACCACATTGCTCGTGTTGGCACTATCATCAAAATTAGTAGGTTCCTATTATAAATACATTTTTTGCACACATTTGGATTCCAGCCATATTTAATTCATGATATATGATTTTAAAAAAAAACTTTTTAGGTTACAAAAAAACAAATAAAGGTTTTATCTTATCCTTCTTTGCTCTTACTCACTTTGACCATCACATGTGGTCAACATTACTAAGTGCACTAAGATTAATAAACCCTCATCGTCAACACTAAGTACTGTTAAATCGTCTAGATTAAGTCATATTTTTAAAATAAACTATAACACGACTCCCCAAGGTATTTTCAACCGATTTTACTTGTAGTACAAACCAAAATAACATATTTCAAAATTGTAACCACACCCCTTTTTGCAAAGGAAAAATCCCAACTGACTACTACGAGTACGCTACGCTAGACATGATTGAGAAAATTATCATAGATTGTCATCAGTGACTTATAGCTTTCATTGCAGACCATCAGAAACGAATTGATACGAGTATCATGATTGGGGTATTAGGGTTGAGGCTGAGGAAACTCAGGTGTCATTTTCTTCCTTACACGATCTCCGGGCTTGAATTGGTGTTTTCTTTTCTTTATATTTTCAAATGACCACGGTCTGTCTATTCTTTGTTTTTATCAATAATTTAAATTATGAGTAATAACTCTTACAAATGAGATAGTTTATGAGGATGGATGGAACAATGTTTGTGACTCTTGCATGTAAAAACAATCTACGGACGATCAGATTTTGATAAAATTTAGTACACGGGTATAACATATCAGATACTTTTATCCCTTAGTATACTATTTATCCATACATATTTCCAAGGGAGGGCTCGAAAGCCAAGGGTCGCAACCCTTATATCTGATCATGGTACCAGGTGTACCGCTCAGAAATGACCGCATAGTGCTCAGAGTTATTTCCTAATATAGTAACAGCCTTCCAAGCGTTATTCAAGTTGGTTCATTTCACAGGTAAATTTTGTTCATGGGCTTGTAGTCTATAAGACCAGCATTTATACGAATTATTGAAAGGTATACTTCTTCATTTAGTTCTCCAAATAAAATAAAGAAATACCCCACTAAGGCGTTAAAAATAATATATCGTGTAAAATATTACCCTGTTGAACATACTTCATTAATTTTAACAAAAGAATATTTTCTTATTTATTTATGATTAATAATTTGAAGAAAAAATAATTACTTAATTGTTTTGTACACAAATAAAAGTGCATTTTAATAGAATGGAATTAATAATTAAGTACCTGTAATTAAAGGTTTAATTGAAGCGCGGCTTGAGTAGAGTGTAATATACCATGGATATTTCAAAATTGCGCTTTAGATGTCACTGGGTTCAGTTTAACTAACAGATAAACAGATAAAGGGACGAAAATTGTAAAAAATATAATTTTGGGAAGCGTGTCTTCACATGGAAACCCGGAATCAAAATATTACACCACAGAATTCGTAGCTCAACAATTTAATATAATAATATGTAATTAGATCATAGCAAATTAGAAATGCATGCATATTTGTTTTACAGCACGGGCAATTACTTTCTAATTTTCTTGATAACAGCTGTAGCTGAATCTCTTATTATTATTTTCGTAATATTTGTAGAGAATTAATTAAAAAATAAAATTGGGATTAAAAGTAGTTATGTCATATCTTAAATACTGTTTCAGCGCAATCTTCTGAGTAGAAGCTGACCTATTTGGTAATTGGTTTGGATATTTACAAAGTCACCTCATAGATGTCGCGACATTCACGGTAAAATAATGAAAAAATTGTTTTTTTCTGTGGAATATCTGGATAAGATCATATCTTAAGTACCTATCATAAAAAATGACTGAATATAAACAATATCAAACACATCAAATTCGCCGGAGTGAGAGGCCTAATTCTTGATTGAGGCCTAATTGACTGAGTCAAGGTTACAATATCAGTGGCACCTAAGAAACCCTGTATCTGAGATTTCTCCATGATCATGACGAATGTAAAGTCTGCTCTCTCTCTCTCTCTCTCTCTGTTCTCATTTTTTTTTAATGAGAGCAGTGGAGTGGAAATTACAGGAGATCTCTGTTTATCACAAATTGGCTACAGATAATATAATTTGTAATAATTTTTTCTTAGTAGGTAGGTAATTGTTTTGCAATAATTTTTCTGTTTTTTTTTTAATTTAAGAGTTTTTATTTAATTTAAAAGCTATGGTCTCTAAATGAAATTCTAATTCATAAAAAATACAATTTAGAAAATTTATTTTTTCCTTCTGTTTGTTTAAAAACATATTGAAATATTAGAATGATTACCTCCGAAAGCTTATCAGATTCTTAATGAACTCTTTGTCCGCCATAAACCAGCCCCTAATCAATTGACTTATCGACGGATACTCTTAAACATACATTGGTTTGCTTACGTGCACGTGCCGAGTGTACAGCACTCGCAGGCATAGGTATATAATGCACTCAAGCTCGTACAGGCAAACATCCTTAACATTCATACACCATGGATTATATAATTGTAGGTATACGTCTTACCGGTCCAGTCGATTAGATCTATAAAGTAATGAATATTTTTTAAACTTTATGTTTAAGTAATATTTTTCATGTCAATGTGTTTATTATATAAGGTTTCGTGTAAAATTATTTTTAACGCTGCATTTTGTATCTAAAATTTATTTCTATTTGTTTATAAGACGGGCCCAAAATGTCCTGGACCTGGTTCTATTGTTGGAAAATGGGACCAAAATAAATAACTTTTCTTTTCCTTGCATAATTTATAATTTCCATAACAGAAATTCAAAGTGCTCAAGTTTGTTAAATAAATTGAGATATATAAATATATTTAGTTTGGATATTCTTGAAAGAATACTCTTTCAAGGTTGTATGATAACAACCTTAGATCTGATTACTTAACCAAGTAAAGAGAAAAGGTGAGGCATCTCGTCTTTAATTCAGGGTAGATCATGTGATATTCATCAGCTTAAAGTCTCGCGAAAACGATGAGAGAATACAAAGTTGAATGCAATCGAATCTAGCGTAGACTTTGGTTCAATGTAAGTTCTAGAGAGTACAGATGGCGACTCCTTTACGTCACAGACTTTTCCTCTATCTTTGTAGTCCCTGACCCGAAACTGTTAAAGGACTATGGTTTAAGTATCTATGTATTATGATTTCATGTATGTATATAAACTAGGTACGTCATGCTATTTGTTAATTCATCTAAATGTGTTGTCGGTAAATTGTTTTCGATTACCAAGCAAGATATGTTTGAGAAAATGAGAATCGAATATCTGGTACAACATCAATTCTAGTTGATAATGTCGTTTGAACGTATAATGCCTCTATTATTATTAATTGAAACTACCGGCATGATGGTGAATGATTGTCTATTTGATTGCTTATCAAATGGTTGCGCTTAAGATGTTCGAGGAATAAGTAGATATATATGTAGCATGATGCCTCTAATTTCTAAAAAGCGCAGTCGTCAACACTACAAACTGTGTAACTATTAGTCACTTCCACTTACCATAAGAACATCAATGCCAATTACTGTCCAATAATATTATTGTATTTGTAACTGTTGTTGATCTAATTACACATCGCATCTCAATACATGACTGATTTCAGTCTGTTTTGTTTCAACTATAAATAAATTTGAATGTATAATAGTATTCATCTTTTTGTGTAATGTCTTACTTAGTTACTGCAGCTTAAAACATTCTATATTCTATTACATAAACTTCCTAATGCTTACTAATGCTGCAATGCTAGATTGTTAGTCAACCTAAGTTGGTATCTAATATATTTATGAGATCCTTAGATTAACTATCAAATCAAATAAAATGTTGTAAATTAATTTCTGCAATGACATAAATAAATGTATAATACGCTAAATAACTGAAATACTATAACGTCAGAACGAAATCGTCAAGGTATCTTTAGTTAGAAGAAAATCTGAATTATTAAATATACTAGTAAAATAAGGGATTTGTCGTAAAAGAACGATTGCAACGCCGTTAACTAGATATTGAGAAATGACATCGATGCATCCGGCCACCGGGGGCGGTGTCGATTTCTACGCTAATAGGATACGAACGAACATTAGCTCGAGCACAGCCTCGTAATGCACCTCGTCCTTATTAAGCTCGATACCGAATCAGTAGTCCAGAATGTGAAACGTCAAGTGATTTAAACTGGTGTAGTGCAGGGCGCGTGAGTGAAGCCCAGTCGGTCGGAGCGCGGCGCGGCACACACTAGGGCGGGCGGACACGGCAGCGTTACGTCAGCGAGGGGCGCGGGGCCGATGGGGCGCGGGGCGCGGGACGGGGGCCCCGCACTGCTGCATCCTCGGAGCGCCCATCTTCGCCCGGCTCGCCTGAAAAACGTGACATCTCTCGGCATAGCACGCCCCCGCGCGCGCAACCCGCCGCTCTCCAAGGACCGTGACGTCCCACACTTACGTTCACTTGCTGCAGAACTTGTTACTCTGATGAATAATCCATTTTATTTTAATACATGGAGCTCAAAACTGGCACTCGCAAATTATACCAACGATGCCTTTCAGCGACAAATTTTCTGGCAGCACGGTGCTAATTGTGAAGTTCAAGGCCAGAAATGTTTTCATGAGAAAAAATAGGCTGCTTCATAATCTTACAATCATGGAGACTTTATTTTTAACTAATCGTAAAATAAATCAAAGTATTATGATAGTATGAGTAGCCTACGCCCAAAATATACTAACTTATGGAAATGTAATCCATATGGGAACCGATTTTCAAAAACCCATGATTCAGCCTGTTTTTACTGGATAAACACGTCAGGATCAGGATACAAGTCAGACATTTCATCACTTGCCAATTAATAACGTATTTTGTATTTGTGGTTAGTGATGGGGGAGAGGAAATATTCATTATAAATCATATTTTTATAAATATAATAGAAGTTTGTAACATTAACCTTCATACATAATTGTAGTTACTTCTTTACCTTCGTTTCCTTCATTAAAATTTAAACTATTCTTGTATTCGAAAATTTATAGTATATATTTTTATAATATATATTTTTTAATATATAATATATTAAATTTATAATATAAATTTTTAAATCCTGAAGTTTACGCGGACGAAGTCGCGGGCAAAAGCTAGTTTTGAATATAAGAAATAAATTAAATATGCAATATAGGTTCTGCGTTTTTCTCTGACTTAGTAAAATGGAAATTATTAATTGTTGCTTTTCAATTATTCAATTTTAATCCTGCTTTTGCCTGCTGTAGTAAATTAAATAGTGAATTAAACTAGTGGAAAAGGGACGTGAAATAAAAAACAAATGTATTTTGTACTATATTTTTCTTTGAAAAATAAAAAATAAAACAAAATTTAAACTCTAACATAAGAAATCTTCACTAATTCGGCAATCAGCAAAGATTGAATGAAAAATATAATCGCTAGACTTTGTATTAAGTTCATAATATTAACTTATTAATATACTCTATTTAACTTTATTAAATTATGAGGTAGATGATTTCAAATAGTCTTTAAATCCTTAAAAGCTACATTATTTCTGTAAAATATAAATCTAAGAAACCCGTATTTGTGTAATACCTCATTAAATTGTCAATGTCTTATTTATTTATTAACTTACCAACTACTACACAATTTCCATAATTTGACCACTTATTAGAAATATCGACTCACTGTAATGAATCAAAAATGCGTTTATTATAAAAACAAAGATTTATAATTGGGATGTGGAGTCAGAGCCAAATGAGACACTTTTATTGAACTGCCAAAAACAAAAAGTGACGTCATAAGGCAGATTCTTCAAACAAATTATGTGTTTTGTTTAAAGGAGGCGATTATTTTAAAGATATTAGAAGTTGAGATTATGCGTTTCTGAAAGCACTACTTTATGGGAATTGCATTTTGAAATTGTGTAATGGGAACAGTGTCCACATTCCAATTACAATTATCACTAGATAAATGTAAACGGGAGGTTTTTTAAGTTGACACGCTAAGATAACTTTCTTTGTTAATGTAGCCAAATTAGAAAAATTATATAAAACATAAATTGTAAAGAAATTGTGATAAATGACAATCAATTTTTTTAAATTTAAATATGTTTAACAATGTAAAATCCTTAGTTAAATCAATCTTAAAACTTATTAAAATCGATGGGCTATCTCTAAGTCAATTGTAAAATTATTATGCAGAAGATTAAAATTAGGTACGATTTACATTGTACAATGTAATTATGCCGGAACTATATCTATATGACTTATGAATGATTTTTCAAGTTTCATTTCAATTGTGCTTCAAGGGACTTTTTTCAATTCCTGATAAAAACAATGTAGAGACGGAAAGCTGCAGTTGTATAATAAAATTGATGTACCCACTACAATAATTTTCGTACAACAATCGTTTTTATAGGTAAGGTTATTTTAACATATTATTTTATTTGCATGGCCAACATATAGTGAGATAATTTTCCTTTATAAAATAAAAGAAGAAAAGAGTAGGCATGTGGTACATAAACAAAAACATAAGATACACTTGTATTGTAATGTAATTTTTTTATAAAATAAATGGCTGTGAACTAATAAAGCTTTCTTGTAGCGACAAAATTAAAGGGATATATTAAGTACCTACAATACAAATAAAGTCTTTATTCACTTATAATTAGGCTTTTGAGCAAAGTAAAATCGCAAATATTCTATTTAAATACGAATGTTTTAAATGTTGATCGTCTTTCAAAATTTATTCAACGGATTTCCCCTAAAAAGTAGTTAAATAGGCATTTCTATTGTAACAGAAAAAAGATTTTTAAATTTTTTAATTCTTGTATCATTTGCCATAAAGAATATTATTATTTTGTTGTGAAATAACTATTTTTATTTAATTATTTTACCAAGAATTGAATATTTTCCCCAAAACTAATTAAAGTTAAGTTAAAATGTAGTCTTAAGCTTTGAAGAAATAAACAAATCATTCTGATAAGTAGATAGATTGTTATTATTTTAAAAGGGGTAATCCGCAAAATGACCTTTTTGGTGTAGCCTTATTTTTTCTTCTTATTTGCTTAAACTCGAAATAGGCAAGTTAGTATAAAGATAAACTTAAGTGACGCTACTGTTTAAATTCTAAAATAAAATAATTAATATTATTGCAACTATATTCAAATTTTACTTTGGCACATTAAGTTCGATTCAACTTTTCCATTTATGTTAATAGTTAAAACATTTAAGCTTGAAGTAAGATAAGTAAATTCAAGAATAGTAACATTAACGTTGACTTCATTAAATTATACATTTAGTTTTAATAAATTATTTATAACAACTAGTAACTTGTGTAAATTACCCATTTTGTCAGGGTACACTATTTTATTGTAGTATTTTGCTGTAAATTTTTTTTTTTCGTTTATAACCTGAAGAAGTGTGACAGTTTGCGTTTTCATATTTTGTTCATAGCCAGTCATAAATGTAACCTAAAATCATTACATGCTAAAATAACATAAATTGGTCATAATATTATATAGCAACAAAATTATAATAATAATATAGAAAAAACACACACTAACTTTGGGTATACAGTATAAAATAAAATAAAAAGGTATCGACACTCGAACACATAAAATTTGTACTTAAGTTACGTTTGCAAACTTAGGTTATAAGCATCTATGAGTAAAATTAATTTGTACCCAATGGTTTATTTGTACTCATCAGTCTTGCACATAATTCAGTAAGTAAAATGTAAGTATAACGTATCTTCACTACAATGAGGTAGATTTATTCCATAATCTAATTTACGATAATTCATTTTACACATAAGTTGACAATGCAGTTTGGCCACGAGGCCGCTAGAAGACTTAGATGATGGATATGCGTAAGTAACATTAAAGTTACTTTCGTAGTAACTACGAAGCATGTACTCAAAGAAAAATTCCTGCGTCCTGTGTACTTTAGAAAATTGTACGTGTTAATTAATAGGGAAGATGACGACTGGCCAATTGAGAAACTTTTATTAAATTGTCAAAACGCAAGTTTATGCATAAAAAATATCAGTTATGATGTAATAATTTGATAAGTCAATCGACTCCTTTTGCTATACATATAGTCAATGTGAGTAAGTCCGTCTAGGGGGTAAGTCCGTCTACTGGGCTTTTCGCAAATTATAACAACTTTACGACAATTCACCGCACAGGAAATTAAACAGTAATCTATGCTTGTTTAAATGAACATAAATTGATCGGGTTATAAGGCGGTTTTTGTAATGAAAAAATGCCTACAAAAATGTTTGGTGTTTTGAGAGCTCATTTTGACCAAAACGACCGTTGGAAAAACAGTAATTTTGCTGTGATTTGTTACATTTATCAAACGAAAAATGGATTTACTTGTGAAATACCTGCATATGATTTTTTTCATAGTCGAAAAGCTTGTGCTGGGGATGTCCGTCTTGGTGATGGGGTCATATGACGGCGTCATTATGACGGTCGTAAGACGGTTTATAATGTCTGACTGAGGGTAACCTCAGTCAGACATTATAAACCTTTTTTGTTCTGAAAATACTATGTTATTCAATTGAGTTAATAAAAGTTCTTACAATTCTATGAAACGAGCAACATTTGTATATTATGTATACATGTATATGCTCATATATCTATATTTATATTTATAATGCCGTTCTATAAAATGTCACGATGGATTTCGATAAAACTTGTACAAAAGGGTTTTTGGAGGCGAAAAATCGGTCTATCTAAGTTTCATACCAATTGATACTCAAAGTGTGCCTCACTTGTGCTTATGTTTTGCTTTTTTAAGAAGATCTAGAATCACATTTGGACAGAGCAGTTGTTTTTTTATTTTACGTGATAGCATCACGTCATCCATTATTGTCATATAAAATAGCCGTCTTAGCACGGCTCTCAACTTAAATAAAAATTATGAAAATACAATCTACATAATAAATCCAAGTTTTTTTAAAATTTGGATATGGATGACCTTTTCGGGATATTTTATGATGAAGATGATGAAGAATATATTAAATTTGTAATCTAAGATAACGGACTTAACTTTTTTAATTCATTGTCACGGATATCGTTTTTTCTAAAATTTCTAAATCTTAGGTGTAGACCGCTGTTTTGAATATTACGACATGGATATCTTGATGGGTTGGCTTTTTTTAATAAATCGATATGGGATGATTGGGTGAATATAGATTGATAAAAAATAATTTAAAAAAATAAAGCGACATCAATAAAGTATAAAATAAAAATGTTTACCTACATACTTTAGGCCTACTATGCCTTGAGGTTGGTGTAAAGGCATCAAGTATTTTGTTTCTATGGTTAAATTTTAGCACCAATTTCAAAAAATAATAGGCCTTAAGTATGTAACATATTTTATTTCATACTTTTTTGATGTCGGTTTAATTTTTTTTCGTAAATTTTAGTTTTAAGTCCATATCACGGAAACTACTCTACCGAATTTGATGAAACTTTTACCATTCCCTAAGTTGAACAAAATGCAAACATCCAAAAAAAGACCGAACACGATCCGTCAATTCGTTTCGGAGTTCTGCGATGGCAAACATATGTACATACACAAATACAAACATACATACATACATACATAATATGTTATGTTACATCCATGAAATTTGGTATTCTTGTTTGAAAGCCGTAATAGAATCGTGCAGTTCTGAGAATATTACATAGGTACCTACACATGTAAGTGTCGAATTGATAACCTCATTTTTGAAGGCTTACCGCCTTTGTACCGCCTACTAAATAATTTGTAACAACTTTATACCTATATATATATGAGCAAACAGACTTTTTTCTTTCTTTCTTTCTCTTATTTCTTCAAAAAAACGTTTAATACACCTAACCCCAATTTTATGACGAATTCGCCACTTTGTCTTTGATTTTTCAAAATATTATCAAGACTATAGATCCAATTTGTATTAGCACGATTAGTTTTGGTTACTACTTACGTGTGCTTACTAAATTGAAGTTTGTAGTCAATTTAGTGTACGTTAACTGTAAAATAGATATGCCAAACGGACGTCGACCCGATGATATTTTAAATTAGCATCGATATATGTAATTTCATGAGACGTTTTGTCTTTTTCATAACGTAAACAAAGGTCCATGGTTTAACATCTCCAAATATCATCATTGTAGAAACAATAAGTACAACCATCTTACAATGAGGTCTCAAACATAAATTAAAATAAACTATGACAGACTTCCCCACATTGACTATAAATTAAAATTATTATTTTATTATACTCGTATTTCGCGATACTCCAGATTTCTCGGTATTCCATAGTGTCATCTTTACAAAATCACGTTACAAAATTAAAAATGATGTCATCGTCCCTATTAGACCTTAACCGTAGAATTTATACCGATATATTGTGACTTCTGTTGTGGAATAGGAAGTTAGGACTGTTGAGGGCTACCCTGCTGGCTGTCCTGAGAACTGCCGGAACTCTTTGATTGTGATTCATCCTTCTTCTTCTCCACCTACAAGGTCCAAAATAAATTGTTATATTGTGCTTAAAATCACATTTATTATCACAAATGTTATCAATGTAAAAGTAAATAAATACATTTATTTGTAGGTTGTAGATAACGAAATCCACCAATATTTTTCTTTACACAGCATCAACTTTGGTACCTGCTGATGGAACATTAATAGAAAATACTGAAAGGCTATCCAATTACGAAAACATTCTAAAGAGGGGTAGAAATCCTGTTTCAAAACATCTCATTCGATAATTGGCAGAAATTGTACAGTTTGACAGGCTCGTTAATGCAGTCTGGAACTAGAGTTTGATGTATGTGTTACTGCAATATTGCTTTAGGGACTTCTTTTGCGTTCAGTTGAAAATCCCAAAACCCTAAAATACGCCGAAAGGAACAAGATTACGAGTATCTACGGTAGAGGTCTAGGTATTGATCACCAGAACTAGACCCACTATAATTATGAGGAACAATAACCTAACGCAAAATTCATTTGTCTAGAAAATCGTACTCGTACAATCATTTTATACTCTACCCTACTGTATCTATCATCATCATACTCTACCCTAAAATAGGCAGGCTCATAGGGGTATATCTAGTTGCCGAAATGACTGATAAAATTTTATTATTTTTGGGCCGCGACCATCTTATCCTCAGAAGAGCACAACTCACCCATTTATAACAATCGGTGCTATACTTTCGAGTATAGTTAAAAACGTTGTCCACCCAAGGAAGGAAGCATTACACGTATTTCGCTGCCCTTTGTATTAAAAGGCTTTACGAAGTCTGTGTTGTGTAATAGGTGGTAGGGCCACAGTAGCCGCCCTGGGAGGTATCTTAAGGCCGCCTTCTTAACCCCTCGAGAAGCAGCAACATCGGCAAAGTTTGGGTATGGCCAAATGGCCATGGGTGCACATGGATTGCAGTGATCACCTAAATGCAGACAGCTTAGTCCTGTTTGTTGTAACAATGTAGAGCACAAGGGATACGGCACAGTACAGCAGCAGAGTCCGTTGGTTTGATTTATACTGAAAAAATATACACGTGTACCTTTATAGGACAGTCCGCAATGAGGTGGTCCTCGCTCTTACAGTTGTGGCATCTCTTTGGTTGTGGTCCGATGCTGCACTTGGCGGCTATGTGGTTGGCAAATTCCCCACAATTGTAGCAGCTGAAAGGATGATTTTTTTTATTTAATGCTCATATTAAGGCAATTTTTAATTAATCAAGTAAAGAAAGGATAATAACCAAGATCTAGGTATTAACTTATTTATATAGAATAGAATAGATACCTATAGAAGAAGATAAAACACTTTTTACCGTATCTTTCTGAATCTTTTGGACAGCGGTCTGCGGTGGGAGCCCTGGCAGTCCACAGACGAGGGGCCAGACACGCGCGTGGCTTCCAGCCCTTTGTCTGACTCCTTGCACTCGAACTCCACTTCTTCCTCATCTCCCAGTGATCTGAAGCCTGGCATTTGTATGACGCTCTGGAAGGTAACATTATATAAAAATACGTTATGTAGGTACTATTTTTGAAACATTTTATAGTTGCGGCATAATGATAAATTAACCTTAACTTTCTGAGTATAGTCGAGATAGGTATAGATATGCAAGCATGTTGTAAATTTAGTATTTTCTACGTACAACCACTTTTTGTCAACGGTATGATAATGATAATAATAAAATTAATATGCCAAAAAAATTTAAGTACATAAATACCAAAGAAAAAAGTATAAAAGGAAGATTTGTACAGTTCCTTTCTCAAATATTAGGAACTTTGTACCAAGTAAAAATATTATTCACCTAAAATAACGGCTCGTGGAATGAAACCTTTATATCTAGTTAGTAATTTCGAACTTTGCAACGTGTGGAGGTGGTTGATGGTTTTTGCTAGTTTTAAACTACCACGAGGCAATTGGTTCAATTAAGTGTACTTAATAATTTATTATGAGAAAAGAAGGCACCTTATCATTATCCAATAACGTAGTCTTGACCTAATATAAATTTTACCGCTAGCGTTGTTGCAGTAGAACGAAATACAAATTTGGTGGCGCAAATGTATAGAAAAAACATCCGGCCTTGATAAGCCGAACAAACAAATAAGCACACTATCAGGTCAACCGCTAGATACGACAACGTGTTTTCTCAATGGATATATTTTTTATTTTACTATAACCGACCACAGAAGCACATTAAAATGTATGCTTTTATAACACTCTTAAAGGTGGAACAAAGTTTGTAGTTCGCCAGGGAAAGCTACTGCCGGCCTTGTTTATCACCTTGAGTAAAGCTAGTCCTTCTGGTTCGATATATTAGTAGTAAACACTAACTTCTGAGGCTACCGTCTACTACTACTTCTCAAAAATAGCAACGTTTAATGGCAATAGGTGTTGTTAAGCTGTTGTGAAACCACCCTTAAATGTATTTCTCACAGTGTGTATACAAGTAACTTAACCTAACCTAATGAATAACTTAACCTAACCTTACTCCAAAATCCTTCTTATTTTTGTGTTTAACGATTGTACCAGTACATCCAGATGGATAACAACACTTCTTATTCTGTTTTCAGAGCAGTACTTGCTAAGAACTTCACGTCCAAACTTTTGTGAGGAAGAGAATTAACAATCACTCCTGCCTACGTAGAACTCGTCAATTATGTATGGTTATTGGTTATATTTAATCATATTATGTGATTGTATTCGAATATTTAATACTTATTAAATATTAAATAGGTATCATAGATATTATATAGAAAAGTAGTAAACATTGATTAAAAGTTTTTGATCTTTATTATCTGAGTAAATTAGTTTGAACTATTATATTATCTAACAAGTCACACAAGACGATAAACTTTTAATATGGCTTGTACTTTTCAAATATACGAGGTCTTATCGTCAGGCGCCCTACTGCTTGTCGACATGTCGACGCAACGAGTAGCTAGCTTGTACTACACTATTAGTTTACGAGTAGCTCCCTGTAAAATCATTTTAAGCCTCAAAATAAATTAAAGTTAACATAAACCGTAGCAACTGCTCCTATTTTAAGCTCCTATTTTAAATCTACTATTATAATATTATCTATAAAACAGAACTCTGACCAATTTAAATAAAAATAAAAATAATAAATCTTATCGTAATTAAATATAGTCAACCGGGGTTATTGCGTACATAAGGGTAAATGCGTCTTTTAAAGATTCTATTAAATCTGAGCCTTTTAAAATGATTCCTACCCTACCTGCCTGTAAAGTACACCGTATACTAGGGCTGGGTACTATAGAAATAATTTTAAAGAGTTTGGATTTAATAAAATCTTTAAAAGACGCATTCACCCTTATGTACGCAATACGGTTGACTAAATTTTTCTTGTCAATATATAACTTTCAAAAGAAATACCTACCTACCTAGGTTTTAAGAGTTAATAGGATATAATGAAGATTCTTTTGTAATAATACCTGATGAACGAAGACATCTTGGCCGCCATCATGAGGGGTAATAAACCCCCAGCCCTTAGCCACGTTAAACCATTTGCAACGACCGCGCCGTGTAACGCCCGTTACGCCGCCGCTAGTATCGCCCGCACCTGCAGAACGTTTATAAATCTATATCGTTATAACTTTATAATAAAATCAACTCTACAATTAAGTACAATATATCAGTCCAACCGATAGATAAACAACAACTGCACAGACACCTGCACGGGCAGCTCAAACGGACCCAGTTGCAGGTGTGTTGCCACATTGAAAATAAATGGAAAGTGTTGGGTGTCGGTAATTAACTAGATTCCTCTACAAACCGGAAACCAGCTCTTATACTATCACAGAAATAGATAAATTGACAAATAACTTCCTTACAAATAAACAATAACATAAAGATTTAACGCGAAGTCCTGAAATTGCACATGGTAATGGTAACTTACTCGTAATTACATCATCATCAATCATCAATCAAAGGGGTCGATAAGGTTCCCAAATTTTCTAAAATAAGTATAAAATTCTATGCTTTTATAACATAATCTGAACACGCCTGGGTCTGGTCTCTATTGGTATTAATTTGACGACGACACACAAACGAACTAACAACAATTTATTGAAGCTTTCTCTAATTTAATTTTCAAACGTAATGCTATCGACTAGTTGTGGGATTACATTAAGTGGATCGTCCCCTCCTTTAAATGCATACATACTCAAGCATTTCACTGTTCGAAAATCTATTAGCAATAAATAAGGGCCCACGATCGTTTACAGGACTAAGAAAGGGTATACTATTCCCCTTATCGGCTCCTTTACAAAAAATAACGTGGGAACCGAATGAAAGAATGAACTCTTCTTTTCTACGTTTAGATATCGTTTAGTTGTTAAGGTTAAAGACCTCACTTCAAAGGAATTATTAAGTACATTATGCATTACCAGGTCCTAGTTCTTAAAAATTTAAGGAAATTAATTTTCTTATAATATATAGCGTAAATCCTACTTTATTTATTTTATACTCTTATAAATGCGAATGTTTGTGAGTATGGATGGATGTTTGTTACTCTTTCACGCAAAAACGGCTCAACAGATTTGGATGAAATTTGGTACACAGATAGATAAACTGGATTAACATATACGATACTTTTATCCCTCTCTGGACCAAGGTCTACAATCCACGCCGATTAAGCCGCGGGCACAGTCTAGTTAATAATAATCAGTAAAAGACAAAAATACTAATTCGTAATAACTCCATCTAAATGTAATGAGTACCTACAGAATGGTCATAAATATGAGTCACATCCTGTCGGTGAATACAAAAAGTCGAATTCGGTTAGTTTGACCAATTTGTAATCGGTTTCATTTAATGTGACTAGGCAGTCAACAGTGTCCTGAAGGAAACACCCATCACTAGTACCACAAATAAGTAATGACTACTCATAAATCAATAAATAATTGTGTTGCATTTCATTAAATTTAGGAAGAAGGAATCTATGTAGATATCACTTAAAAGTTAGGTAAAGCTCTTACGTAGTTATATTTATCAAAACCTGTGTAGGTACCACAAGAACTATAAATCAGTAAAGCTAGGAAAGTTTATCAGTAGGTTTGCTAATTCAATTTACATTTTATGTGTTGGTATGTAACAGAAGCATATTATTTCGGGCGGCAAACGGCGGTAGGTAAAAGCGGCGAGCACACGTGGCGACGGCGGGGACTCGAAGAATGTGCGGTATTTAGGTTGCGTTTGGTACCTCTTCATTCATTGCCGTAACACTGCACCTTGCCGCCACTGGCCGCCAGCGCCGCGCTCCGACCAGCGACGAGCGACCACTGTCTAGCGGGAGAGCCGGGGACCAACGATCACGTACCTCTTGTGTAATGTAAGATTTTTTTTGTTTGCAGCCAACATTGCCTTTACTTCTACAGACTACGAAAGACTTCCACAGGAAAAGTTATACTATATCTACTGTATAGTGTATAAAAAATTCCGCTTTGTTAGCGTTTAAGACACACCATAGAAAGAAATATTACCCTAAAGCTTGGGAAAATATGTTGGCAGAGGATTTGTATCAATAAAAAGTGAAATGACAGCCAAAATAAAAACGACCTAAAAATAAAAGGACGCTAATTTTAAGTGTCCCATTTTTGATCGAATTGCTTAAATACTTTACTGGAGAAAGGAAAAGACAGGATACGAAAATAGTCTTATGCGTCGTACGTACACAAACAAATTTAAGAAAAATAAAAAGTTACATCGTTAGAAAGCTAGATTATCCACAAGTAGCTAAATGACGTTTAGATTTTGTCATTTGAATTTCCACAGTAGATTGAAACCAGAGGAATAATCTAATAAAAGGATCTAAAAAAAAAGCCTTTCATTGCAATCGCTTGTCCTACTCGACGTGAACAATCCAGTCATATTCGATACTCGAATCAATATTTATTATTCCCTAAACCGCGTTAATAAGAATGCATAAATGTTCATTCTTAAAATTCTTCGTACTAAGATGCATATTTAAAAAATACCGTCCAAAATGATTCATGATTATCAAAATTCATTAAATCTATTGACCGTTGTAATCTCAATTATATTAAATACATGGAAATCTTTATTATTTTATATATACCTAAATAAATGAACCTTTCCTTCTCTTCTTTCCTTCTCAGTTCATTCAGATGCGTTTCCTGTGCTGTTTCATTCAAGAGAATGCTTAATTTAGTAAGTGATATCCAATTTCAATGACGTGAAAGTTGATTCATGGACAATTTGGTTTCCCGGTCATATTTTTTTTATAATATTCAAACCTATAATTACTACTAATCTTTAAATACTCAGACACAATCCTAAGAAACTTTACAATTCTTCGTCTTATTATTAGATACGAGTACTTAAAAATTGTAACAGTACTCGTCTCGGCCATAATTAGTGGGTAAGTACATATTATTAAAAATTTGGGAGTAGCACATTTTTGTTTCTTTTATGGTTAATTTCAACGCCTTCCATTCTTCCTTCCTTTTTTTCGTAGTGCACAGCTCTGGTCCCATGTCCTTCTTTAGTTCATCTGTCCATCTATTCGTAGGGCGGCGCGGCCTGTACTATAAATTCCAATTTCAAAAGAGGTATTCTTGAGTCTTGAGTGAGTGAGAGTCCTTATCTGTGTAATCTTAAAATTAGCCATAATAAGGATAGATAGGTTTCATTGTGTGTATTATGTTTGTTATATCATTTAATTCCTGTGTGTATGCCCTATGTGTATTAGCTTACATTAGCACCGCTCTTTTGCTGATGTTTTCTTCATGTTTTCCAGCTTCTATGCATGCTTTGCTGAATTAAATTGGAGATGTATAATCCTTCTATTTTATGTTATGTATCTGTTTAGTTATTTATTTTTACGAAAGTATTTTTTTCTTTTAATTTAATCTTAAAATTTCATATTTAGTATAGGTACCAAGGATACACTTGGGATTTTTTATGTAATTTATATTATAATCATTACCTCAATCAAAATCAGATGAGAACTTAAGAAGTTCATTGTTACGAGTAAATGCAGCAGGAAGCGCGTGTTTTATATAAATTTGGCCTGAATGAAACGTACGCGCAAACAACTACTATCGTGTTAACGAAATGAACTGGGAGGAGAAATGTTTGGACAACGCGTTCCAAAATGAACAGCCACGGCCATTTCCCCATAAAAGGAACTGGAGCTTTAGTCGGGATATTTACACGTGTCTCCCGTAGAAACCTTTTTGGTTAACACTGGGAATGTAGAGATAAGCTTCATAATTTTTGACAGTTCTATTAGAACGGAGATGGCTCAGATTTGGAGCTTTCAATTCGTTTGAAAGTATAGATTAAGGAAATTTTGTTTCAAAATTTATTTTAAACAAATGTAGTAAAAATACATAATTACATATATTAAGGTCACATAAACTAGCATTAATATAATTGTTATATTGACTCTATCCAAAGTATCCAATAAAGTATCCATGCATTATGCACGTTCCTATATTTGGCCATCATTTAAAAACGTTTTTTATTTTCGTTTCATTTGAAAAACAATAAAAACATGTAGGTATAATAATAGGTATAAAAACATTTACGTAAACATGGATTTTACTGGGAATTTCATCAACCACTTCTGTGTTGAAGTTACTCGTAACATGTACCTACGTTGTTTTTGTAAATTATTTTTGTTTTTGTTTTGAAAGCTACGGTGTAGTCTTGGTATTCAAACCAATCAAAATTACGGATTTCACTTATCATGTTATTTTGAATCTTTTTTTCGGTTTTCATCAGACTTCGTAGGGTTTGACTGATTAGGAATGTGTGAAACTATTTTGTTATTTTGAGCGGGCAGCATAAGGCAGTGTGGAGGCACTGGTATCAGTGGTCAGCCTAGCTGTGGCTGTGCGGACGTGCAGAGAGCGCGCTGCGCCGGCGTGCCGGTAGCGCAAGCGCATCCGAGTTGTGTATCTATTCTGTTTACTCAGCACGGCGCGCGGGAGTCGTCGCCTGCCCTCCGCCCGCCGCCGCCGCCGGCGCACCCGCAGCGCCCGCATCCACGCCGATCCACCTTCCAACACTACTCGTCAACATACACTTTGGAATTTCAAACTTCATACGCATGCTTAACTTTTGATTGCATTCCATTAGCCCGAGCCCTCCAAAATAAAATATTCCACTAGCTTCGTTTTCAGACGCTCCACTTACGAAGGGCGGGTTATTATTCGACGATGCGACGCTGCATCCTAGCTCCACCGATTCACCTACCAATTTTAAAAATACACACCGAAGTATGTTTTAAGAGGCTACTGAATTCCCCGGCATTATTGAATCCGAAACAAAAATCTTGACATTCTTGCTCTATTTATTTCCTTCGGCGATTACTTTACTATTTTAAAACTCGAGTTAATTAAAGCTTGACTTATTTTAAAAACAGGAAGGGGAAATACTATGCATATTTTACACTGACGTTTACGTGAACATGCCGTTAATGGGTAACATTGTAGTAATTATGGCTATTGTTTAAGGCCGTCATAAAAGTATTTTACACGCAGTTAGATTACGTATTATAAGTATTTTAGTAAGACATCACATAAAACTTTGAATTACATATGTTGATAGCAGGGAAAGGTGCATTGACCTACATACACTTCAATATGCATAGAGTCGGGTCGGTATAGTTTTATAGATAGTAAAAATAAAAATGTGATACCTTAATTAGGTACAGTGATGAATAGATAAGAGATACGTTATGACGTTAATTGGTTTTATTAGGTACCTTTGATAAGTAATTAAAAGTTACGCTTTTGAACCGAAATCGATCAATTTCTAAATTCAAAACGAACACCTGCTGATTACCAGTAGCGGGGCTATTTTGACAGATATAAAATACACAAACTTGTTTATAAAATCGTACGACATATTCGAGTTCCAGAAAGTCCTAACAGTCTTCTTAACTAAGGTTGATGTAGAGTTGTAGACAATCTTTACTTGAGTATGTTTCAGGATAGAAAATATATAAAACACACCACTTGGAAGTAACATGTTTATCTATTCAATTAGGTATAGACGAAAACATAGCTTTTGAATGTTAAATAAATGTAATGTTATAAGCCAGTCAGACACGTTGCATTCAACATATAAGTAAAAAACAATGCTGTGTTTAGAACATATTGTGATTTTTGTTTTTAAAGGTGAATTATTATGAAACCATTATTGTTGAATTCTTCAATACATAAATAAGTACAAACAAACAAAACAAAAGGTTAATAGAATTATCCCATTTTAAAATATCTATCAAAGCTGGTTTAATAAACACATTACACACAATATGTGCCTACTGTATACATATATATGTATAGCGTGTGTATCACGCAAAATCCTTGGTAGATTGGTATTTTCCCTAGGTCGGTCGGTCCTGTAGGTAAAAAAATAATCCACGATCGTCTGTTGAAGGTTTGTAGCAGCTTTACTACACGTCGCCACTCTTCCCCTAACTGCCGCTATCCTTGTGTACTCATAGAGAGGACTATTAATAGCAGCTTTCACTTGGTCGGTCCAGCGCATCGGTGACCTGCAGCGTGGTTTAGTGCCTTCCACCTTTCCTTGAACTACAAGGCGTTTCACAGAGATATCTTCATGTCGCGAAACAAGGCCAAAGATACCTTCTTTGGTGCCAAGCCTGTACTATGGAAGATAGACGCTGCTTGATGACGAGATCTCGAAGAATGGACTCGTTAGTACTGAACTGCGTCCACGATACCCCAAGCATTTTTCTCCAGCACCACATCTCCAAGGCGTCTATCCGTTTCTTTTCGCTCTCTTAATGTCCAAGTCTCAGCAATTTAATCAATATCCAAGGTCTGTTGTATGAAAATTCATAACCATCTTAAAAATGATAGTAACGAAAATTGCTGATCATAATGAGGTTAAAGCGGTCTAGCCAATATTATTATGATGGATTACTTTCATAATTCATAGACGATAAATCAGATCTCAAGGGAACATATGGCTTTATTGCCTACCTATAAATGCATCTATATTTGAGTATTACAGGTAGACCTAGGTACGTTAACACATTCTACCTCACCGCTAAGGGCCTAGATTAGTGTTTCCTAAATGAATAAAACAAATGGTAAAACATCAACCACACATATTATGGCAATGTATTGCAGCTGTTTTTTCTTAGAAAATACAAATTTGTATAACGCACAAATATGAAAGTCAATGTTGCCAACATTCAAGGCGATTGTAGCTGTATATTATTTTAAGCGTAGCTATAAAAATTGGAGATTTTGCATAAAAATAGAAAATTACTTATTTTTAATTGAAATTTAACCAGATACTTCGAGGTTCTAAGAAAAGCTGTGTATGTGAAATTTATAGTACCTATGACTCAACCTTCGAGCTAATTAGAAGCTAAGGCGATCAAAAGGCTGTAGTTTTCAATATAATTATGTACCTGGTTAATAAAAATTAACACGTTTTTATTTTTCGTAAGTTTCTGAGTTTCTGTCGTATGTACGTTTTCATATCCATAAATCGATTCAAGTAGGTAGTCATTTTTTTAATCGGAATATAACAATATCTGATATATTTATTCCAAGTAGTGTATTTATTCCTAAATAACCTTAACAGCACGTTAAGCAAATGAAGACCACTATTTGTATAAATTGAACTCTTAACAGTGCAACAAAACAAAAACCAACTCGTTCGTATGTTTACTTAGTAAACAAGACACAGAGACGTTTGTTTTGAAATGTGCGCGAACAGCAAGAAAATAAAATGCCTTAAAACGTTGTGCCATTACTGCCATTCACTACTTTTGCTGTTATCAATCGCAGGTACGGAATTTAAACATGAATCATCGTCAAGTGGCGCTTGTACCTCGGGATCTTTTGCCTCGGAGGGAAAGAGACGGCCGAATGTACCACCATTCAGACTTAATTGACTGGTTACGACTCGGACCCTGCCGTAGGGACGTAACGTTACTTAACATCGACTTTCTAAAAATTCCAAATAGGTACTTCTTCAGCAACTCTCTATGAATAACAATTTCTATCGGAAATATCACTCATGTTTACGGTATTTTGTAGTGATGACTAACTTTTGTAGCATGTAGCGTGCGATGGACATAATATTTTATTTGAAGTTTAATTTAAACCTACGGAGTAAACTCTCAAAAGAAGTATCTTAGGCGAAGTAAAGTTCCAAGGTTTTTGGAGGAAATTATTTAATTTAAATTTTTGATTTAAATTTGATATCAGCAAAACATCGAGCGAGTTCCATCACTACAACTTAGGTATGTCAACGACAAAAACACGTAGTTGAAGAGTGGTGGGGAATGGAGATTACAATCCTTCGAAAATGCAGCCGGCTTAAACGCACACTAACTTAACTTCTGTAACTCACACAAATTTATTTACAAAACCATGTTAGGATAATGACTCCTATTCCAACACCGTTACGATCGAGTTTGTCGATTGTTGTTCGATTGCATACAACGCTCGGATTCACGATAACTTATACGGAATCGTATGGTCCGAAAGAGTAGTAAAATTTTACACAAAGCGTAGGTATCTGTAGAACTGGAGGAAGTTATGCGGTGACGGGAAGATTGATATTGTTTAGTAATTAAAAGGTCAAATATCATGGATTAAATTATATTTTAGTATTGATCAATCAAAAAAACACTTATGTTTTTACCATCATACATATCGAAATATACATAAAAACATTTTTTTCCCATAATATAAATACAACTTAAATCAAAACACACATCAAATTAAAATAAAATTAATATTTATATCGTATGTATCAGAAAACATAAGCGTGTCAAAAACAAAACAAAAATATTGCGTAAATTAACACTATTATAGAACGTCCTCCAATTACGAAGCAAGCATTTATAATTAGAATATATGTTTTTGTTGATGAATATATCATATCATCAAGTAAACATGGCACGCATATGTGCGACATCAATGAAACGAGACTATTAACCTCAATTCAAATTATTTCAATGATGTTGTAAACAATTTCTATGATTGCCCTTCCAGGCAATGCGTGTCACACATCCGCTCGATAAGGGCAATGACAAGTTCCAATGCAAAGTACAGCTTTTGACGTAAGTCGACTATGCACAGCACACACTCTCGACCACGTGCGATTAAAGATACACAAACATTATTAGATAATTTAAGGTAAATTCTATTTTTAAGTAAATCGTGGGGGTTTCTAATAAAATACCAAACGTCTACTTACTTGAAGACGGAACTGCATTTCCGCCTTCCCTCCCGCTCATGTTAACAAAAATATCTCAACTAGCACCACCGATATCACCTCTGCTCACTATCCATCCTCCATGTAAACAAAAGGCACTTATTTTTAAAGTTCATTCAACTTTTTTACATTTATGTTTTTTTTTTAAATAGGTACTTATCAACTATCAAAACTTAAAAGTTGCATGAGAATAGACGCGCGTGCGCGCGAAGCGACCAGCGACGCGTACGCAGGTCGACTGCATCGAAAATGAGTGCCAGTGGTGTAGAGTCCGCGACGCGCGGTAATGCGGTTGGTCCCTTCCCGGATATAGTCAAGCAAGTAGTTTTTAAAATAGAGAAGCTAACGGAACGTGTGCGCGGCCCGAAAGCGCCGGCTGCTTTACCCCAATCCAAAATATGTCACTTGTCGGCGAGCAGTGTTCCGTCGCTTCTACAAGTTCTACAGAAGGGAACTCCGTAGGCTGGCCGGCGTGGTCGGCGCGAACCACCACAACACGTACCCATCCGACTGCATCGAACACCAAACAACAAAAAACATTCCAGCAACGAAACGCCAATAAATTTAAACGCTCCTTCACATTTAAAAGTTAACCATATCCTCTATTATTTTCATCGTATATCCTCGTTATCGTGCCATACACAGAACTTATGGCTGTGATGTTTTTTTCTGTAATTTAAAGTTGTTTCGGTGGAGCTTTATCAACTTGCTGCCGCTTGCCAAGTTGATAACACAGAGAATAATGGAATGTATAAAATTTAGATTAGGGTGTTCTACTTTCAGTTACGTAACTGCTTCATGAGAACCAAATAGAAATGTACGGTTATCTATAAAAGTGAAACATACACAAACGTTAAGTAAAGAATATTAAAATTTTAATATTATGTACTTTTTTACCTCGAAGTTAAGTGATAGATTTTTTAAAGGCGTAATACATTGGATAAAAATCCGTTTAAAAATTATCTATACCAAGGCAGTGTGGTTAGTATCGTATATAATATTTTCCTATAAAAACTTACCATCTGTTACATAGCTTCTATATATGATTTGTATTAAATAATTCGGTTTAAAACCGGTTACTTCACGCAAAAATAGCCTAAGGTAATAAATATACTACAGCAAAACTATTCTATCAAAATGCGCAATTAAATGTTGCTTACCCCATCATCGATATGTATACATACTTAAGGCAATTTGTAAACAAATAAAAAATATTGAAATGAATATTAAAGCGTGTCATTCGGATTTATGCAAAAATTTGTCAATTTTATAAGAACATACAAAAGTAAAAATATAATCCAATTTACTCTTAGGAATTGACATTGCAAGTGATTCGCAGTATCGAAGTCACCGCGCATCTGGAGAACAAAACCAAACTCACTGCTAAGAAACTTGGTTAGCTCAAAAGAGCGAAGCAGAATTAGTGCTTGGCCGCTTCTCCTTATGTATTAAATACAGTACCTTAGTCTGAGTTTTTAGCAATTCCACTACTACACATAGATACGTAAATAAATCGTTTTGTTTTTCTATACATCTACGCCTAGTGACGTGAATCGTATAGAAAAGTGACGTAGGCGTAAGTACCAAAACATAAACCCAGTGTATAGAGGTCTGTCAAATATAAAATTTATTCTTTGTTTAAAATCCAACTTTTGTATGGAGTGAAAGATATGAATAACTACATGTCGTTAGAAATTCTGAAACTATCAAATATTTAATACCTACGGGATAATATGAGTTCGAAATTTTACAGTGCATTACGGCCAATTCACGGTTATTATGTTTCATTAATATTATAAAACTTTCAAGAGAATTTTTTATCAAAATAAAGCAATTTTTATGACGCTTTATTAATTTTTAAACTCTTATAAAAATCTTTTCCTCTATTTGGGTTATTACACTGTGCGACTCCTGTGTAGTAAGCTGTATGATTTACGTTGTGTAGTAGCAGCATTGCTAAAACTCAGACTAAGGGTACAGGTTAGTTAGACCTCTCACATAGATTAATGCTCTTATCCGGTCAGAGGTGCTAAAATAATATATCAGCTCAGCCCATTTGACTACGTCCAGAAACAAGCATTTAAAATAGTCAATGACCCCAGATTGACATAATTATGGGTCCTCTGGGCCTTCGTCGGGATATAAACTCCTATTGGGTTACCTTTACCGAGCTTACTATCATGAGTACACTGAGGAATTGCGTGAACTGATGCCTTCGTCACCCTTCCATCAAGATACCATACACCGAAGACTTTTAATCTGTCTACTACCAGGCATGATCTCCACGGTCCATATTTTACCATGCTACCTGTGTACTACGGAATAATCTGCCCCCGAGGTATTTTCACTACGATAGATAATAAATGAATTTAAAGCTGTGATAGCCCAGTGGCTTAGCATTCGCCCTCAAATCGAGGGGTCCGGGTTCGAATCCCAGTGGCACGTACCAATGACTTTGTAAAAAACGTTTGTTACGTGCGCTTTATAAAATTAAATATCACCTACTGTTATGGTGAAGGAAAACACAGTGAGGAATCCTGCATGCCTAAGGATTCAAAAAAAATCTCAATGAAGTCCACCAACTCGCAGTAGGCCAGCGTGGTGGACTAAACCTTACATCCCTCTCATTGTGACAGGAGACCCGATCCTGTAGTGGGTCATTAATGGGTTACTGACAATATATCTACGAATGTATATCACTTGAGACAAAATATCATCCACCGATTCTTGACAAATGTTTAAGACGCATGACGAGGTGCACACACTGCACAGGTGCCCATAATCCACATAACCCACCATAAAGTAGAATGTTGGTCATGTCTTAGAATGTCATGTGTTAGAAAGATATAGTTTCCAGGATTACCGCTTAAACTCAGGTGGCCTCCGTGCTTGGTCGTTGCCCTTACCTTCTATAAAACCAATGTATAGTCCATCAGTATAGCCACGCATGCGAAACTTACTTAATAAATGGGGTCAATTTATCATAATTCTTTAGGTTATTCTTGTTATTAAATCATTCTAAGCTTGTTTCGGGAAACGAATAAACATCTCAAAAATAATAATGTTCGAGGCTGCTTACTTTCTTTCATACGCAATTCTAATTTTCTCATGACTACAATATGCTTTTATTCGTAGCCAGTTGGCAGAAGATGCAAATTTTGAATCGGTTGTTTTCTTCCACCCTATATGTATATTCGAGGAAGTCCCCTTCACCGGCTTGTCACTTTGACGAACTCGTCTACTGAATCCATTGTTACTATCTAATCCGAAAATGATTATGCACCAACAGTGTCCAACAATAGCCGCCTTACAAGAAATACAAGTTTTGAAAATAACGTAACTCGATTGATTATTCGACTTGTCGCTTTCTTTGATCTTTCTACCCCAACTAACAGGGGTAGTTAGCAATTTCGTTCATGTCACGCATAAATGTAATTTTAATTCGAATCTTTCTAATAATTTTAATGTTAAGATTTATTTTTTGTTATTAGATAAGCGAATAGTGTCTATAAATATTATTTGGGATATAAATCCCAATGATATTATCAATATTTTTCAAGGGTTCTTTCTTTTTAAACTTTCATAGTTAAAACTCTACAATCTCTACATAGCTACACTTGTGTAAAAAATTATTAAAATTACACTGATTTTACGCTAAAAATAAGAAAAAATCATGAGACTAAAAAAGATTTTTGTATATATATGTAGGTTGGTACCTATGTTGATTAAAATAATTATTTAACATTATTTAATAATACAGTAGGTATATATAATGAACTCAATAATTCATACGTAATTTTCATACGTAATCTGGGCAAATACTGTACGAAAGTCAATGGATGAATGAATTTAGAAATGAAATTTTATCACTGAATCACGTATTTACAAGTACTTTGTACTTCTTAGAATTCTCATTTCCTTATAAATAAAAAACAAAAAGTGACCTATGACAAACTGGTACCAATGACGCATCTACGATGACTGATACGTGCCTGCAATATCTTTCACTCTACGTCTTATAAACACAATTTAATTATCAGTATAGCTATTTAAATTATAGAAGGTATTATTCACTAGAGTATATTTAAAATTGAAGATCTACGGCACTTATTACTATTACCTATAGACACTTATAGGTTTAACCTTATCGCATGAAATTTTCTTCTCTTATTTCACAGAATATTCGAATAGTTAATTGAAAAATAACCTGTGTCATGAAAACTGAATATACTTATTTATTTTTACCTAAATTGGACACTAATCTGACTGGTATGTTAAATTAATAATTATGAAATTTTAAATCACCCTTATTTAACCACCCTTGCAAAGCGACATCTCTATTAAATTAATGGTAACTTTTAGCTGCGTTGAATACAACGTGTTAAGGCGTTTTCCATATTAATCACTAGATGGCGGCCATGTAGCTAACTACTGCCATCTATATGTTATCAACTACACTACATCATTAACAATGCAGTCGCTACTCTAGGTCTATCAGACCCAGATCATTTCTTGGTTTCTTTAATTTCGAAACAGTAAATACACGAGCTTCAGTTCACCTGATATTAAACATTTATAACAGCCCTCGGACGCTCGTAATAAACGCACTTTATAACTGACAGAAAAGTGAACAAAGAATCATTTTTGCAAGGTAAGAAATAATGACAAATATATTCACATAATATGAAAAATAAAGACTACTTATCATTATTTTAAATAATATTTTTCCGAATATTTTTAAAAGAGATAACATAATTTAATTTAATACCTTTAAAGAATATCTTTATTTTACATTTTTTCTGTTGAAATAAATATGTAAGTATCTAAACTTATTTTAACTGCCGCAAATTACGATTTTTTTCTATAAAACTCCAAATTCAAAGAGGTTGAAAAACTGTCGTAGCCGTCGTGAAGTAAATTTTTTCTCCGGATTATCAAATAAGCCGTCTCTATTTTACTTATGTGTTTGTTACGGCAACCACACCTGCCTTACAGAAACCTATTAAAACAGATTAGGAGATAGAGGAGGAGAGATTATCTTAGCCCGCCGAGAAGCAACATAATCTTAAGACATATTTTCTTACTGACTCATTTCACTTTTAAAACGTGTGCGACAAGTAAGTACCTACATATAAGTAGATAGGTAAACAAAAGAAATAACCAAACAACTGTAAGTGTAGGTACTAAATAGGTATACGGAACATCAAGAAAGAAATACTCACAGTTCTTAGTAAACCGCACAGTGTCACCGTTGATAACGCCGTTGGTGACCACCACAATCGACAATGGCTTTGGAGCATCATGTTCCGTTCCATATGCACCGTTCCAGGACGCCGCAGCCGCCGCCGCCGCAGCCGCAGCTGCGCACACGCTACACTCTGTAACATTCAGATAACGTTTATTGTAAACTAGCTCCATCCCGAAATTTCATACACGTGGACTCATTTATCGGTCGAAAGGTTTCAAGAGTGCTGGGAGTTTATTTCCACCCGCTTTTTTCTCCAGAAGGCGAATATACATCCGCCTTCTGGAGAAAAAAGCTTGTCATACGATAAGCTTTTTCCTTATCATAGGATATATCATATTGTACATTATTATGTATGTCGTTGATTAAGTGTGCACAACTTGTACCTGACAATGAATTTAAAAGACGAAGAAGATGAAATAAAAGACTGAATTTTAACTTTTTTTTAATTTTGGACATAAGTATTTGACCCAAACAGGTATAAAAAGCATCCTATATGTTAATGCAGGTAATAATCTACTTCTGTCCCAAATTTCATCCAAATCTCTTCAGCCCTTTTTGCATGAAAGAGAAATAAACATTCATCCATCCTCACAAACTTTCGCATTTATAATAGTGGTAGGACTAACTCCATCTCACGATTTCATCCCTGTGAACATCAGAATGTAAGCCAAAATTATGGTCTAAGAGCCAGTGAACCGCTACCTGTATGTATTTGACCAGACCTGGGTTTTTGTACACTGATTCCCCTATACCTACCGTACATAAGATGGGGACTCACTAAGCCCAAAGTGGTGGACACGGCGCGCGCCAAGTAAGAACGGTATCGATTTTTGGAAAATTTTAAATAAATGTATTTGACCACGTCTGCCCTTTTGATATTTAAAAATATATGATTAATTATTATTAACAGAAAATAATAATAGCAGACCATTATAGCGCAGCTGACTAGTTTCGTAACTTTAAATGGCTATAATTTGGAATGCTAAGTTGACTCTAAGTTTGCCGTATGTCATTAATTTATTAATATTTTTTATTCAGGTAAAGAAAAGATAGTGAAACCCAACAAATATAATTATTTTTATACTACTACATATACTATATACAAGTTTTATTTTTTATACTACGGACTGCTTATTTTTGTTTAGTATGTGTACCAATCTTTGTCCAAATGTACTTCCATCCAGCCTCACAAACTTTATTATCATTGTTTTTTTTAAAAAAACATTGTATAAACCTTAAAAGCTGTACAATGGGCGGACTTAATACTTAATGGCATTCTCTACCAGTCGGCCGGGCCCAGGGCACTAGTGAAACTACTTTAGCATCTATGTATATTTAATAATAGTAGGATAGTAGGACATAGGCACTAGGAACGAGCTAAAAACTTGCGTCGCGTCCCAACTGTATAGAAATTATTGTATATGAATGTATTTGTATTCTTATATTGTATTATTTATTTTAAAATACATTAAGGTCCTTAGCAGTTTTAGGTGAAAAGGATATAATTGGTGCATTCATTTGAAGATCCCAGAGCCTGCCTAATGGCACCTATAAGACCACCTCCAAGACCACACCGGTAGACCGTAAGGCCACCTAGTATTAGGTAAGAATCCTTACAGCACCAAGTCTCTCCACGGAATACGGTATCTAGAAAATCCCCCGTAATAAATGTGGTAGAACCATTGGACCTTTCCCGAGTACCTTTCCTCACCCTCATAATACACCATGAAGTAGCGTTTTCTTCACGTCTTTCGCTTGAGGGTGTGGTTGTTGGAGATTAGGCGTCATGGGTAGAGTCAAGTAGAGTCCCTGTCCTATTTGAGTTGCACGTGTTTGCACTGATTATTAGAGAGCCTAGCCCTACTTGTAGTAATATAAAAATGTCACCATTAGGGCAGTAGAATTCAAAGACGGCACTTCGAAAAAAACTTAAATAGTCTTATTGGTTTTCTCACAGATGTAAAAACGCCACGCGCGTGCAAACCAATCGATGTTTATTTGTTATACATAAAAGAGTTTTGACGTGGTTTTGACCTTAGTTCTAATTTGTAGTATCTGTATCTGTTTTAGTTGTCTTAGTCCTAATTATCTAGAATCCAAGAAGATTGACTTCTATTATTCAGTAAGGTTTAAACGTAGGTGACTTAAATTTTTCATTATTTTTAAACATGCTTGTAAAAAACGTAGGTAGGTATTTCGTATAACGAATATTGTATGAAGTATATTCCTTATGCACACAAAATTAGAAAATACCTACCTACCTACCACAGGTTTAAAAAATTAAATCCTATGAGATCTTGTAAGATGGTTGTTACCTAGGTACCTATGTACAACAAAAAATTGTTATACAACAAGAAATTCTGTTTACTAGAATTTGTTTTAATTTCTGAATAATTCGACATTAAACACTTTTGTTTAATAATAGTAAACTATAAAAACTAATTCTAATGAGCTAAATCATGGATAAAATATAAATATAAGGTCTATCATACAACATTTTTTTATACAAAATGTTTGGTTTTTCTTTCAATCTTAAATGTTGATAATAAACATTATAATGTTTAATAAAAGTTTATTAAGTTATGGTTGAAAAAGTTTTCAATGCAGTTTCATAAAAAAAATAGAGAAAATGTATTACCAATAAAACGGTAGCGAATGTAAGATTAATAAATAGAATTCTTATCAGTAAAACCACATTTGTAGTGAAAATTTTTATTGTTATATTCATGTGAAAATAGTTATTAGTAATTTTAGAAAGCATTTTAAATATTATGTTAATTCAAATCATAAACTCACTGAAAATTCATTTTACCTTTCGAAAATATTATTTACTTAGGTATTATCGATAACTGATACAACTTATTACTTTCTATTAAGGCTATAAATAAACAATATCAAAATATACTTTTGAGTGTAAAATTCAACGTAATACATAAGGTGAACTCACCCTTCATGTATTTCGCGATCCTCCCCTCTTCGAAAAACGCTCTCCAACCTATCACCACATATCTCCTGTTGCAATGTTTTTTGAAAATATTGACTTTATTTTGTTTCTTTTTACTGAGGGGCACATTTTATAATAAAAGCAAATTTCGTAACAGCACCTCACTTGACACAAATTCTCCTGATTTCAATTAATATTTTGGACCGCGAAATTTTTGGTTTACATATATCCTAGAAGAGGTAGTGCAGTTCATATTATTTTCTTATAAGATTCAATGATAACTTTTTAAAGCCAAATTTTTTAGTAATAATTGCTATAGAAGTGACGCGTGTGACGTATAGCGAAGGACTGCGTGGAACATTTTGCGAGATTTTGGGGTGACGCGCATGGACGGGGGATGCTTACTACATTTACTAATAGTAAATAGAAATCCCTCTCACGTTTGAATTTTTATTAATAAGGGCCTGTGGCGTCTCTAATCTGATTCCGATCGATAATAGGGTCGCAAAAACGTATAATTGTTTTTCGGCGACAGGCAAATAAAATTCTGATTTTAATTCATTTTATTCTCATAAAAAATATAATTCATGATTATGATTCAGAAATACTTTTATTTTAAATATACTACCTATATAAAGTTAAAGTGACTGATGATTATTTTATCATACGAGCTAAGAATAAGGCTCTTCATAAATTATAATTTTTATTCGTTAATCAATAGCTACTGTATTTTTGCAATTCAACCCAATTGAAAAGAAGGAAATAATGGATTTATGTGTGTGTAATTGTATAATAGCAGAGTTTCCTTTGTTAATTAAAAAAATATTCTATTTGGTGCTGTGTTTAATACCAATTCAAATATAAGTAAAGTAACGATGAGATCCGTAGCTATGTAGTAGAAGGACCAATTGTTCACCCTTAAAAAAGTTTATAACGTTACTTATTAAAATTAAAACTGCTCCGACTTGGGGCGACCGAATGGGTCTTAGCACAGCCTTCTATTAGATCTAGTAATTTAGTTAAAAGAATAGGATTAAAAGTAAATAACATTCTATTAATTTAATTGTATTTATTAATGTTAAATGTGTAGATATTCATGTATTTATTTAATTGTGTTTATATTTAGACGTTTAATCATAATCTCTATTTATTTATTATTACTTCTTTCTTTTATTATGTATGTATATCATCAAAGTACTGGCTGAGAATGCTAAAATAAAAATAAAAACATACAGACGAATTGAGAACCTCCTCCTTTTTTGAAGTCGGTTAAAAAGGCATTGAGTCCGCCAATTGTTTTAATAAATCACTAAAAAGTAAACAATTAGTGAGTTATGTGATCTAATAACATCTAAACAAACAATATTTTTAGAGTAAAAAAATAATTATTTGTGACATTGTGAAGATGTGAACAAAATGTGATGTAATAATATGTGATGTATTCAGTATCGGCCATATTTGCGCACGGGCGCATGCGCCGCGCGGTACAGCCGGCCGGCAGCTGGACAGCGCGTGGACACAATGATGTACAGACTCCATAACAAACTTGTTCCTATGGATATGATACTTTTTATTCACCAACTAAACAGCTGGTGCATAAAAATCTTGCTGGTGTATATATCTCGCTTCTGGAAATCCTTTTTAATTAAAATAGGGTTGGCTTGCAATATTAATAATTGCATTTGTCAGTCACATTTTATAAACATTTACGATGAAAAATAAAACGTTTAAAATCTCGATACTATAACAGTTTTACCAGGGTTTGACTATCTCATTAAATTTGAAGTGTATTTGTAAAGCAGAAAGTTTAAGTGTAATATATAGATAGGGAGCTGGCGAGCATTTAGGTATATGATTTGCTCGTATTCCGTATTGATAGGCATTAAAGTTTGGATCAATACGACAAAAATTCTTAGTGAATGAAGATCGTACGTTGCTGCGTTTTTTTTCTGCAAGGCTTCAAATCTGTAGAAAAAAAACTACTAAACCATTTGCTCGTATCTGCCTCTGGGGTTAATGGTTAATATCATTTTGATAACGAAGAAAATCTATGAGGCAGACATCCAGGGCTCTGCATTATCACAGGAGGTGGATGCAAAAATGTTGAAAAAAAAAACTCTACTAAATCATTTGCTCGTAGCTATAACTGGGTCCATACGATTTATTAGAACTCCCTGAATACAAAACAAAATGGCAGACATTTTACTTACTGACTTTAACCGTTACAGGTGGTTTCAAAAAAGTTAAGGCATAATACAAACAGGGTACTTTGAATCGCACGTTTTCTAACACGCATTTCGTTTTTCAATTTATTTGTTTCGATTAATATATTGTAAACATAGACCTGTTAATTGAATGCTTCACCCAAGCGTTGATTTTAATTCAAATGGTCTACTTTCGGAATATAAGTGACCTGGGTGTCTGCCTCATTTTTTTTTCTTTCTTTTATAAGCAGTATAAACAACAGTCAAAGAGGCAGACACGAGCAAATGATATAGCACAGTTTTTTTGGAGACATTTTTGAATCGCTATTAATTGAAAACGCAGCGCTGCGATGGTGGCAGACTATTTTTCTGCGATCGTTCACGGGATTTGTAAACGAACACTTCAGGTCTGCCAAGCGTGCAAATCAAATATTTTTATATCATAGAAAAATCTTAAAAAATTCATAACTTCAAAAATCAGAGTCCTAGATGTCTGCCTTTTTGTTTTTCTTCATCTTGACAAGGTTTATAAACATCAGCCTTAGAGGCAGACACGAGCAAATGATATAGTATAGCTGTTTTTTTAACATTTTTAAGGGGCTGTCAATTGACAACGCAGCGCTACCATGGTGGCAGATGCGATCCTTAATATAATTTCTTATCGTATAATTATCGCTATTAATAAAGTCTGCCACACGAGCCGATCATATAGATTTTTTGCTCGCCAGCTCATTTATTTCATTACAATTTTGCCAACTTTAACTGTCTAGAATGAAGGTTTTCACTTCTACCTGTAAAAAAACTGCGAGGTCGAATCCCTATCCTGAAACAAAAGTACGAGTATATAGGCCTCAATCCACTCGTTTATGTTTAGTTATTGTTACTTTAGTCCATAAATATTATTTAGTTGACATTGAGCAGTATGATACAGATACTGACTATATGAGTTAGTGTCAGGCTGCCACGAGTGCTCTTTATTTAAATTTCCATTTGTTTCAATAATAAATTCATTTGAAAGAGTTTAGTGAGTTTTTTTTATATCTGATGCACATATGACGGGGGCATAAAGTGTATGATAACATTACATTGATCATTACTTAAGGTATAGTTTGTTTTGTATTATTTAAATTTCATCAAATTTACCTACATTGCTTGAGGAATGAGGAATAAAAGCTTGAATTGATTGGATAAAATTTGTAAATCCGTTATGTCTACGTTACCAACAAGCTTATGGTCGCCCTATCTTTACCTGATCCACCCCATAACTTTCTAATGGAACCGCACAGTATCGATCTATATTTGTACATTATCGAAAAACAACTTTTGCATGCTCAGCAAAATCAGCGCTTTGATGTGGCATAAAATTTGTTATAATTGTTAGATGTTTTATTATTCTGACTTTAACAGAAGGTTTAAACTAAGGTTAAAACAAAATGTAATCACTTTACTCACATGTAAATTTGTAAAGAGGATAAGGAACCTCACATGCATTTACGCCATTGTGGTGCACTTATGCACAAACAGAGTGACAAACAGACGCAATGGACAACATAAAAATTAAACTATTAATAGCTCACAGAAAAATAATTATGATCCCGGTTGAACAAAAATTATTCTACCAACTCATTTCGTCAGATTAAGTTTTTATTGTATGGTTTAACCATTAGCAATAATTTATTTACAAGAAAGTATGTATATACATATACAAAAATCTGATAATACCTACTCGAAAAACGTTAGGCAGTGCTCTCAAGACACAGGAAGCATTTCTTCGCTCAACCCAAAGATCTTTGAGCGAAACAGTAGTATAGTAGAGACAGCTCTTGGACCACCATACGTGATCAAGATCAATAGGTCGAAATTTTTGACATGAACTTCTCCACATTGGATAAATAGACCCGTTGTCTCCACATGCAACGCCACATACTCGTATATGTACATATATTTCTGCAAGCCATCAGTGATCCACTAGTCCACCACGCTTGCCTATTGCGGGTTGGTGAACTTTATATTAACACGTTTTTGAGAATTCTAGAAAATATGTTGTATAGTATTAAGATAATCCAAACTTATCGTATCGAAATCGTAATTATTCAATATTGAGTTGAGCAACACGGATTTACCCACCATTCTCCTATGTTTGTGACACAAACATGTGTTTATTCTTATACTTTACCTACTTAAAAAGATGTACATATATGCCTAATGTTGATACCTTGCAATAGGTATTCTACAGAAAAGTAATAAACAAGTTATGTAGTTAAGTTATAAATAAGTCCAATAATTATTACGACAGCATTTAGTTGATGACCTAAATAATGAAGTATGTGTTTTATCAATTGACATGGGTCATAACACAACAAAGCTATGAATGGAATCTATACCGAACGCGATAAAAACAACCATAAAAAGTGTGGCGATAATGTTTCATGAAATATTTATATTTAATAAGCTCTTAGATCAGAGGTCCCTGCTAGTTTACAAATAGGGGACGTTTTTTGTGAAAAAAAATTGCAAAAAATGAATGAGCGCAAAAAAAACAATTTGACGCGTGTCAGGAATAGTGGACGTTAAAATAAGGTTCGGCGAGGGGACATAATGAGAGGTTAGCCATCAGTCTCACGTAATCTATTCCTTTTAAAAAAAAATTACGTTAAATTTAAAGGATTTAAACTCTAAAAGATGTTTTTGCATAAAAACTGTGTTAAAGTATAATAGAAGAAGTAGTGTAGGTACACAAATTTTTAGCGTACCACAAATACCTATGCAAAAATGTCTACCAGCTCTCCTACTTTAAGGGACCTATTTCCAAGCCACTGAGATATAATATGCAAATGCATACCTTATAGGTATATTACCATATTTACCCACGTTAACCACATTTATTTTCTTACCAAATGTTTTAAGACACTCGTTTTAGTTCATAATCAGACTAGAAAATACATACATGGAGCCGAGAAGTGAAAAACATAAAATTTGAAGAACCTTAGAGCATTTTTAATTAATGTTGTATGGATTTAAAAAATTCTCGGTACTCAGTGGTAAATATTTTTTTTTATTTGCAAAATCTCTAGTTAGCGGTAAATACTTAAAATGGTAAACCAATAATATCATCAGATCCAAAAGTTAGTTAAAACAGAAATAGGCACAGGGTAACTTTCTGTAATACTTTGATGCTCTGGTAAACTTCGCTTAACTTTTTGAACTGAAAATTTCTTTAACGGCGCTGTGCACTTTTTGGTGTGGGTAAAAAATGTTAAACTCGCGACAGGATAAGTGATCGAAAATAAGGGAAAATACGTAAGATGGTAACTATAGAAACTGTCAAAAGGAAACATTCATAAATAAATTGCGTCGAATAAGATGGTAACTATGGAAACAGTAACTGTCAAAGGAAATATTCATAAATAATAAGCTAAATATTATAAGTATTGTGATTTTGGATTCGACATTGCGATTATTAGAATTAAATGTCGTTTCTTTTCTTACAGAGAAACTTAATTGTGTTTTAATTGAACTGTCGCCCAAATCACTAAGAAAACACATCTTATAAGTTTTCACTTCTGCCGGCGGCACTCCTGGAGTGCAATCCGTTGTTTTTTATATAATAAGTTATTATTTCAACAATGATTTGCTAATAATGAAACGTCCAATAGCAAAATTAACAAAGGAGCATCGATCTGTTCTAATTTTCACTTACTCGTCGTAACGAGCACTTTTCAATTTTTTGCTTCATTTCGAGATGCAGATGTGCGAATGACCGCTCCCCTTGCTGTCAATCAATCAGGATCTGGAACAAATATAAAGAATGACCCCATGGTGACCAAGGGAAAAAATACAATAGCACCAAAAAACCATTCAAGTATTCCGGATAAAATCCAAATTAATGGGAAAGCCATTCGTTGGAATTAAGTCCACGTGCCATGTAAAAAATGGATAGCAGTATGAATTAATAAAAATTAAAAGATATTAACTAAAAAATTATAAACAAACGTGACTTTTTAATAAATATTGAAAATAGTAATAATGAATAAAACTAATAAAATTGCACGGTATTCGGAACGTGTCGAGTTATAAAAAAATTGTTTTAAAAAGAAGCTTTTTCAATAGATGTAAAAAAGCCATCATACCGCAAAATGCAACTAAATAAATAACATAATACATAAATCATTAAATTTGTGTAATTTATTCAAACTACATAATTTCATGCCAGTCATGACGCGGGTCGGATTGCGAGCTTTCGGCGCATGCGTGCGTTGCAAATGTTTATAATGCATCGAGGGGCGGACGCACCCACTACTAAATTGACAACTTTTTGCTTATTTAACAATGTCCTTTGCTCGCAAGTCGCGGCAAATAAGCGCTCTTGTGCGAACATCACTCATAATGCCAAAATCAAAACTTGACAAAATTGAATGACTAGACACAATCACCACTGATATGTTTATTGGCAGCTCATCTGCAATATTTGATAAGCAAACTTAGGGCGGATTGAACCTTTGAAACGGTTTATTATAACAATAGGTACTACGTAAAGTTTACATAGCATATTTAGGTAATATGGCTAAGTTAAGTACCTACATAATTATAAAGATAGTGCGAATTATTCTAAAAGTACTACTTTTATAGAGATTGGAAACGTTTCCACAGTCTGTGTCTATTAAAATATCTTCCAATATTTTCCATATTGCAGATTAGGTAAAATTCTCATCGTAAAATTATCTAGTAGGTATATTTGGAAGTTTCGTGATTCACATTTGATTCCTAGGCATAAGACATAGGCGCGGGACGAGTCCGTTTTTGAATCCCTATATATATATAAATTAGTCAGATATAAAGATTGATTGTTTATGGATTATTCCAACTTCACATTATTCAGATTTATTTTCCTTTGTGAGAGGCATCAAGTCAATCGTTGTGCAAAGAGTAGCGTAAGATCTTAGGTCTGGTGCAAGGTATATAAAACCCTTTAGCGAAACCCTACAGGGTTGAGCCTCCGTGCATAATGAGGAGAATATAAGTCTTAGTCCACCATGCTGGCCTAGTGTGGTTTGGTGGATTTTATATGCCTTTAAGAACATCATGGACAATTTTTAGGCTCTTAACTTTACTTATAGCCCAAGAAAATTAAAATTTCACATCGAAACAATTATAAGTAGAATTTTTCCTTTGGGAATCCTTAGAGCTGATTGTTAATTAATGAAAGGACCACCAAAGTTCTAAATAATTTGATGTTCGCATGCCTTTAACTAATATCGTGAGCAAATTTTGGTGTAACACAAAAAGGGCGCGGACCCTCATAGGGCTCGGGGTCCCCATTGGTTACAATTCGGAGGGACGCTGCGCGACCTTCAAGGGTCGAGTAGTTTTCCGCGCAGCCAATCAATTCACATATTTTTTAAATAAAGAACCAAAATAATAAAAAACGTACGTTTTTACGAGGGTGTACATAGAATAGTATAACCCTTATATATCGTTTGATGATTGATGATGATTTACTTTTAAGGGTGCTAGTCTTTCGCATTTTATGTTGTATACCTACAGATGATGTTTAAGTTATATAAATGCGAGAAACATAGTGTAATAATTTTAAGTATGTATTAAATTTCATATTATTCGTATCCATAATATAAATTTATACCGAATCAGCCTAAGAAGGTAAAATAGGGGATGAAAATTTTATATTAACGCAGTCACACAGGCCAAACTATTAAATTTAGAAACTTGAAATTTCGCACATGTATTGCTCTCATGACGTAGGCATCCATTAAAGAAGATTTTTTTAAATTTCAACCCCCAAAGAGGTTGTAATGGGGGATGAAAATTTGTATGAAACTTTTTATTCCTTAGACATATATACATGATTTTTTTATGAATAGAGTATGGCAAAAATAATGACATATGTGTTTCAGGGTTTTTCAAAATTCAACCCCTGAGAAGGTAAAATAGAGGATGAAAGTTTTGTATAAACGCAGTTCCACAGGCCAAACTCTTAGATTTAGAAACTTGAAATTTCGCACACGTATTGCTCTTATGACGTAGGCATTATAATATAATAATAATAACAATAAATTTTATTTCAGACTATTAATCCATATTTATATTAGTAAAAGTTAGTAACATATTGATTTTATAACTATTCGTATGTTAGTATTGTTAGTATTGCATTCCATTAAGGAAGAATTTTTTAAAATTCAACCCCCAAATGTGTGAAATAGGGGATGAATATTTGTATGAAACTTTTTATTCCTTAGACATCTATGCAAGAAATTTTGTATGAATAGAGTATAAAAAAATGATGACATACGTGTTACAGCGTTTATCAAAATTCAACCCCTAAGAGGGTAAAATAGAGGATAAAAGTTTTATATAAACGCAGTCACACAGGCCAAACCCTTAGGGATAGAAACTTGAAATTTCGCTGACGTATTCTTCATATAACGTAGGCATCCACTAAGCATTTTTCAAAATTCAACTCCCAAGGGGGTGGAATGGGGGATAGAAGTTTGTATGAAACTTTTTATTCCTTAGTCATATTTGCATGAAATTTCGTATGAATTTAGTTGGACAAAAATAATGATTTATGTATCTCAGTGTTTTCCAAAATGCAACCCCTAAGAGGGTAAAATAGGGGTTCACGGTTTTATATAAACGCAGTCGCACAGTACAAACCCTAAGGGCTAGAAATTTCAAATTTCACAAACATATTCCTCTTATGACGTAGGCTTCCACTAAAAAATGATTATTAAAATTCTAACCCCAAGGGGGTAAAATGTATGTGAGGATGTATCTCTCTGTATCTCTCAGGCATGCAGGTTTCATCACGATGTTTTCCTTCACCGTAACAGCAGGTGATATTTAATTTTATAAATCGCACATAACTTTTTTACAAAGTCATTGGTGCGTGCCACTGGGATTCGAACCCGGACCCCTTGATTCGAGGTCGAATTCTAAGCCACTGGGCTATCACCGCTGTAGCAATAAAATACTAATATAATTAAATTATTTATCTAGGCCCAACCACTTACAAACTTTAACAGTACCAAGATACGACGAAATTTTGTACACAGATAGTTAATAACTCCTTGAAATCTTATCAAGCTATAAATTAATAACTATACTTGGCAATAATTTTGTTAAGATTTGTATGGCAAATAACGTATTTTGTTAAAAATGAGCTCTATCCTTAAGTTTGCCGTATATCACGGCAGTACTTTTTAGTAGGTACTTTCCAGAATTCATTCCTTATTAGTGACACTATCAAATGGCTATAATACAGTTATTTTTTTTTCAAAATCAATCGGACCACATTAATTTTTCAAAAATCAAAAATCAGATTTAGTTTTCATCAAAATCGGTCCCCAGACTCTTCAGCATTTTTCGCTATTCCTTTTAGTTTCGGATTTCCTCAAACTTGGAAAGTTCATCCAGTATACGTACCTTATTAAGTTGTGTAATTAAATGTCAATAAATTAATGGGTTATTATTGCAACGCAACAAATTCAACAAAGCAAATCTTCTAGGTGTCAGATCTTTGCCAGCAAAAAGGAGCAAATTCAAAGAAGCAGTTTCTGCCTGTAAGCCGAATACTTAACTTCAGATTGGCCTATTGCTTTAGACCGAAGAAAAGAGATTTTATAAAATACCAAAAATAATTGATTTGCAATGATATCTATTATTAATAATGTCCATTATTTTTGCCAAGATGCAAGAAAATTCAGCTTAATTTTCTTTGTTACAAATCCCTCCACGAGCGTAATTTTATTTTTTATTTTTATCTCTTCGTTAAGTATTTGTTTTTCTGGTGTTTCGTGATTATTTTTCAGCGGCCAGATATCGACATGCGTTTATAAATTACAAACACACGTAACAAGAAAAACAAAAGCTTTTTTATAAAACTTTACTATTCGAGTTTTATTACATATTTATTTTACTACAATTATAATTAATTAATTACATAAAGTTGTAACCAAAATTATATTCATAAGTTTAAGAGTCATCTATTATATCATAATGAAGAAATGGAAACTTTATGGTAGTAAGATAGAACAAGTTAGTAATAGTTCAGCACTCATCCAATAGATGGCATTACTCTAAGAACGATTAGTTCTTAGTTTAAAAACTAGATGGCGCTTCTTATAGTCTATCTATATAAGTCATTGTGACGTGCCACCTCGAATACATTCTAGAATTTTTTTTTCAATATTAAAAAATAAATTATTTATTTAACAAAATTAATATGATACTTGTATCTCTGTAAAGGTGGGGATAACTAACGGCTATTACAAAGTTTTTACTTTTAAGTTATTTTCGATCGTTACATAAGAAACTATATCTACTCGTAATCCTACTCACTTCAATTACTGGGGCAAAAAATGGACTTTATATTTTCCAGTAATACCTTAGTTAAAAGCGGAGATCGTGCATTAAGGCGGCGAGAGACGGGAGGGCGTGATTTACCAAGATTATCCCGGCAGGCTGTTAGGGCGAGGGCCGACGTAACGGTAACCCGTGTTTCGATTTCGTAGAGCATTTCTCCGCGCGATCCCGTTACTCGCCCGAAAGTACTTTTGTTGCTTGCTCGGCTCGAACGCTACGTTCAGTTCAGCCGCTCGCTATATGACCGATCGCGAGTTCAGCTTATTGAGAACATCGTTTAATTGCCATTATATTTGTTCAAAACAATGCCATCCTTTTCATATTTTGTACACAGAATGAATGCGCCAAGTTCAACTAAGAACAGTGACCCTAAAGTCTAAAGCCTCATGACGTAAACAAATTTGAGTTCATTGTAAGTCAAAAAGTAAATTACATTCGACATAAAAGAAGTTTTAAGTTAAAAATTATGCGTAAGATAATTTGAAATTAAATGCAAGAAATTTTGTGGACAGTTGTGTAAGCGAATGGCCTTGCGAGCGAAGTGCGGGTCGATGACTTCGACGCATTAACTACGGATGGTGTTTATTTTATTGAGAGGCTGAGCGTAAGCAGCAAAACAAAGTTTGTTTCATATTAATTAATCGCATAATTTTAGAGTCTGACGTGATTAGCTTCAAGGAAAGGTTATACAAGAATGTACCATCAACGTAGCGATTTCGTAGCAATAGTCTACGGATTTTTGTTTTATTGCTCGAGCGCTGCTTATTTCTCACTGTGAGAAATGGGAGAATACAGTCTCCACAACACAAGGAACCCGGAAGTATATATAAAATCCCCACTTTTCCAGATATACAAGTATATATAAAAATGCTTGCTGATACGGATTTGCACAACTATAAATACTAAATATAAAAAGCAAATGATAAATAAAACATTATAAAACTGCAATTAATATGTTCTGCAACTTAAACTGAATAACCTAACCTGTAATTTTAATGGTAAATAGAACATTGAAATACATTCAGAAAAAAATGTACATCTACTAAGAAACTTACAAGCATTTTTTAGCAGTACGTATATGCAGATTAATAGCCAAAAGTAAGAAATGTATAGTTGAAAAGTAGCGTGCGCATGAGCTAGGCAGTAGGCGAGCTAGAGACGAAGGCTTGCACGGGTGACGTAATCCATGCGGTTCGATACTCTTGAAAGGCTGCGGGGTCGACGGCCGCTAGACGCGGAACCGCGGCCTACGCCACCGCTCAATTAAATCTTCCGCACTTGCTTAATATTTTGTCCCGTGTCCGTCTTCTAATTTTGATGGGATTCCAATAGGTACCAATGCTATGATGGTGCTACGTTAAGGAAAAGTAAATCTATTTTTGATTTTAGTTTTGCATACTTTGCTGTTACATATTTAACTTTCTACGTTTTAACACGTACGATAAGCTACCCCATTTCTATGAAGGTGCGAAAAGTCGGTGCTGGTATCTCGATACTCGTACAAGTGAGAGGCTAACGTGAAGGGCCACCGAGAGCGAGTTACACAAGAAGGGTTACAAAACTATGGCAATGAACCCTCGTGAACCTGAACCTTGCAAACCGCTAGCCGCCGATGGCGACAGTTGCCGCGCAACTCGCTGCATCTCATTCTGCATAACAATCTCGCTCTGAAATTCCGCTCTGAGAAACTAATCTGTAGTCTCAAACAACGCCTATGGAAACGCCTTTATGCCAAATTCTAACGAGACCGAGACGTCTAACTATTCGTTTTTTATTGGAAATAATTTTGTTTTTATGACCACTATTGTTTTTTCTTAAAAGAAAATTTTATCCACAAACAAAATAAAAAAGACAAGACAATTTTCCCTTCAAATAAATTTTCCCTTCAGATATATTACCAGTGCACTCATTAGTAAACTATATTTTGAAACGCTAATTTAAAAAGCTAATACGACATCCTATAACTAGATATGCTAGTTTATTATAACACTTAAAAAGTAACCTAACTTTAGATCTTTAAACGAATATTTAATCTTTAATTAATATTTATTTTAATCTTTTAACCCATTCGATTGATTAATGAATATACTCGTAAATTACAATCACAAAATAGTTGGTACACTATTATACCTTTTTTTGTGACGGGGGGGAAACCTTCATAGGTACCCGAGAGCCGTGGGAGCGACTCCGGGTTATGTGGGATTCTTACCCACTAAAACCCCCTCGGTGGCCTTCCTCGGCGCATGTGGGGGGCTCCGGGATCTCCAGTGGAACGCACCGATGCCCCCTTGCGTGGGAGACTTCGTATCGTCTCCCCTACAGAAAAGGTAAGGGTATCTTTGCATGAGGGTTAAAGTTACGAAAGGAATATACTTACGTTTATTTATCATTTTTATAGGCACCCGCTACGAGTAATCTCGGATTTTTGGAAATTTTGATTTTTAAGCAGAGATAGGGAATTTTGGTTGAAAGTTAGAGTGACTAACTTGGAGCCGTATATCTTAGAAGTAGGTTGCATATACAATCTAAATTAACTAGGTTAAAAATAACCTTTTCTGGATAAAAAGATAAACTGCTAATTCAGTAACAGCTTTTCCATTTGAATATAAGTTCACAATTCTCTTCGATACTCAGTTTTCAGTTAAAATCAACCATTATATAAGAAGGGCTCCACAGGATAGCATTCACCGTACCAACGCGCAATGCGGAAATGTTTTTGTGCTTGTTGCACCGCTATGCTGCTGCAAATCGTGCATTCATATAAAATGCATCAGAAAACACATTACACTGTTTAATTTCCATTTAATTTTTATTTTTTGTTGTTAGACCTAAATGTTGGGTTAGGAAGGGTGGACCTAACACCTTGCGGCGTCCTCTACAATTCACCTCGTCACCAAGTCAGTGACAAATATGTGGTGCGTCGCACAAATAACTCTACTTTATAAACAAAACGTTACATTTTTAACGTGTTTTTAACTCACATCATTACTCCCAAACGAATTGATCGATTTTGATGCGGTCAACTATTACAGAAGATGTAACGCAAAAAATAAACACACACATATTCGTAAATATTATGTTACTATAATAAACATATAACAATAAAAAAATCTTTACTAAATACATATTGTATTTGACTAGAGTAAGCAAAGTAAAAGATTTTACATTTTTTTGAGTTTGGCTAAATACCATTACCCACCAGCCAGGTCTGTGTTTTTGGTGTTCGGATATTACAAATAATAATTTATTTAACATGATTTTATGATGTCTTAAACACTTCTGGAAAAAATTGTGGCATCTCTTAGGCTATTAAGGATATTCATTCTTCACTTTAGAAGAAAAAGCTGGTAGTTCCAGCGGGTCGCTTAGCGTGGGTACCTGGTCTACATTTGTGAACTGCAATTGTATTACCACCAGGATTATTTAATTCTATCCATCACACTTTAAAAATGTAAATCCTCTTACGAGCCTAATTTCCAATATTTCTGAAAATGAATCAACATTACAATCAGAATAGTCTGATGAATCATCTTATTATATCTACGAAAACGTAGCGTTTTTGGGACTTTATTAGAAGTATCTCAATCAACCTGAAGGATAGTGACCTGTTTGTTACACACTATTATGTAAGAAAGGCTCCACAGGAAAGCATTACCTGCACAATTATCTGCACCGCTGCGCAATGTGGAAATGTTTTGTGCCTGTAATGTCACGATGCCGTTGGTTAAGGATTTACATATATTATATGTATATATGTACTATGAAGTTACTTTTGTACACAATCAAAAGTATTATATGGTACCTTAAACCAGCAATTAAGCCATGGTATTTCTTTCATTCATCAACATTTTGGTGGGTTTATGTCACTCTTGTTATAAAATAAATAGTATACGATACTTGTGTCTGAAGTTAGCCATTAGCACGCTCGCATCGGGATAACTCCGCTCGGGCGCAAACTTACAAACCAACCGTGCAATAATAGGCTACTTAAACCACACGTATTCTAAGGTACTATTTCATTTTCCACTGTTAAGCACTGGTCTGATGCTACTCCAATACGAATTGGTGCCGTGCCATAAATTTATTGAATTTATGATTAACTAGATTTTATATGTTAAACTTCGCGGTAAAGTTAGCCAAACCTATTTAACTACATAATATCCAACATATGTTCCTTATTATTTTTAAATAAGAGATGAGGTTATATTTTTCTTATATCGAATTTCGCAGAAAAACGCACATACATTGCTATCGGCTTACGTACAAACGACATCAACGCGCGCATGTAGCGCTGCTTTTGACACTGCTTCATTACAAAATTATCTTTTTACTTACATATTTTCTTATTTACTAAATCACATACAAATAAGGTATATGTTTTTGTAGTCGTTTTTTTAGTAAAGGCTATCCAAATTGTAAGCCAGTAAGACAATTCCAAAGGGAAAATTGTACTTGTCTATTGGTGATTATAGAAGCATCTCATAATTTGTCAGCAATGAAACAAATTATACAGTTTCTTGTTGAATAAAATGAGATACTCTTAGTTAACAAAATAATTGTTTTATATACCTTATCAAGGTCTTCAATTCAAAAATACAAAGTCGTCCCAAATTTCCACATACTTATACAACATTAGCTACTTTTTATATAAATAAATAATTTAAACCATAGCTAATAGTTAAAGACAGGTTTTAGGAGACTGGAAAACTTTTAGCATTTCCCTAAACAGAATTTTAAAAATTGGGTGGTTCAAGCTGTAAGACGTGGTGGCATGGTGTAGCCATATTTGTGTCGTAACGCAAGATCACCATCACGCGCTTGTCCGCTCGCCGACCGCAAAATCGCCGCCAAACTACGACGCGGGGTCGATGAACCCGCGTTCATGTGCTCGATAAAAGTAAAAACTCATGCTTTCTGCATTACCGCTCACGTTACAAAATATTCTCCACACACTGGCTCACCTCGAATATTTAAACAGGTGACACACAAGCGCACATTGTCTTGAACGCAACGAACAACAACGAAACAAATAACAAAAACATCGACCTACAATCAGCCTTTAAACAATAAAGGTATTCAGTAAGACTGAAATACTTAACTCTACAGCTATGCTAATACTTACAACAATATGTCATATTGTTATATGACTATAATTAATGACTAATGCAATCGAATATTAGTATATATCTAATCAAATACCTATCGAACACTAAGGTAATTCATCTTAAATTTCTAAAGCTTTGGCATTGACCTAACATGCCTAATTTGCTGGACAAACATGTAGAGCAAATTAGGCGTGTAGACATTATCACCATTAAATAATACCAAATATACAAGTCCTTCACTTTCCAAAAACAAGTTTTTATATTTCTGTTAAATATAAATAAATCTATCGCGAAGTGGGTGTGGATGAAAAGTGAATCAACCTGAGGTTTGGTTGCGCGGCTACTCACGTTCGTTGACCTCACAAATTTTCGTTTCGTTAGTTGCTGCGTACACCTCCCCCCCTCCACTACCTTCCTCCCCTCACTCTTTCCGCTCGCCATTCTGCAAGTTCACGCTTATTCACACTTCAAAATAGGAAAAATATATTTTTCTCGAAATTTTGTGATTCATACAATACCTCAATGTATTACATGAAAAAAAGTTAGAGGTCTCTTTACATCAATATCATCATTTCAAATAAAAAGCAAGATCATATTACACAACCAAAATATTTATTTTCCAGATAAATCTTGTTTATGCTCAGGACGCATAAATTTCTTTTATATACGAAGACAATATAATTTCAAAAGAAAGGCTTAGATTACACGCAACTTTAATAAACGCCGGATGCGCAAATGATGAAATACGAAATAATAAAGTCTTCAGTGTATGACGCACAAAAAACACATCGCTCGTCATTTTTGTTTACTAAAAATCTTGAAATATAATTCATTTCGCCAGCCCGTGTTATTCGATGACGATAAGAGGAAGTAATAATAGAAAGACCTTGTCATTGAACTCTATTTCATATTTCGCCAACGAGTTTATTGAGCTCATGTCCCTCTCGAGTCTAATGTTACTTGTTTTGACATTTGTAACACAACGACATGTGTGTTGTAATTACAATGGCAACTGAAAATAAGTATCATCCTTTCTGTACCCTCGTGTTTTAATACACGAACAATTGAACATATAAGAAAGAAATTGGGGTAAACTTTAAATTAATTGTGAAAATTCGTTCCACTACAGAGAGCTAAACTAAAATTGCAGCTTCTGTAGATTTATGTCAGCATATGTACTTTATCTTAGAGGATATTAATACCAGGCTGAATCAGAACGTAACGTGTCTGGGTTTTATCAAAACATAACATAAAATTTGATTTTGAAAATTATTTTTGGCACCTAATTAAGATAAAATCAAGGAGCTCTCATACATATCCGTGACAGCAAAGATCGGATCATGGTGATGGATTGATAGAATGACAATTTGGTGAGTAGGCCAGCCACCGCAGAAAACTCCGGTCGCGGTTCACCATGGTTCAACGTGACACTTTCAGACGTCATAAGCAACTTTCCTATATACGAGCAATGCGCTTGGCGTCGACGGTGGCGCCGCGCATCGCGAACGGCAGCCGTGGAAACTAATGTGCGCTACTTTTCTAGTGAAGTAATTAATTTATACTACGACTATGACTTTTCTCCACGGTGTTGAGCCTACAGTAGGTAAGGTCTACAATCTTATAGACGGAAGCCGGTCAAGTATGACGTTCACGTGCCTTCCGGGTTTTATCATTCATGGCATAAAGCAAAAAATCTTCATAACAACCGAGATTATAACATAACATGAGCACGCGTTAATAATTAGTATGAGCAAAAGCATAGGAATCCTCTATTTATTACTATCTTTTGTTTATGTGAAATAAATTTTTATTAATAAAATTTCGTATAAAGCACATAAATAAGTACCTGACCTCAATACCTATCCGAAAAGGTATAAGAAAGTACATACATTTTCTAAAATTTAGAAAAAAACACTTGGTAATTAAACCAAGTACCAGGAAACACCAAACTTCTGTCAAACTTCGGATTCATCAGTCCACAATATGTTTTCCCCAAGTACCGATCAGGGATAATGTAAAATTAAGTAACGTATTTGTTATCATAATTAAATAACCAAATAAAAAGTTATCTTTAATAATCTTTAAAAGTAAAAATGCACATAAGATGTGATTAATTCATGAAAGCATCATAAAAATTGCAGCTATTATCACTGCATTAATTTCCCTTGCATTGTTTCCGCATTTTACTTTAGTCGTTCAGGAAGCGAGGGAGTAAGCACTCATCCAACATAAAGAGGTCGTTGGCACAGCCGCTCGATATTTGCAGTACTGCGAGCACCAGTGCTAGACACCCGATAGTGCATCCATTCTTAGTAACTGTCACTTCGCGGTCATTTGCAACTTTTTTGAGTCAAAAAATTTCACGTTAGAAAACCTTAGCAGATAAAAAATATAGAGAGGTTCTGTAAAGCTTGTGGATACCACTATTGAAAATAATTAATTATATTAAGTCTTACAATGTACTCAAAACATAATATGTTTCATATTATTATCATCATATTCATAGCACTTTATGGTGTTAATACTAGACATGATCTAGACATCTGCGGCCTAGAGAATCGAAAGGCCTTAAAGTTTCATAGAATTTCATATTTGTTCACAATAGCCGGTAAGTATTTCATTTAAGTATTAATGAGATGTGTTTATTCTTAAATGGTGTATATTTAAATAATAGCCACAATACTGCTTATAAAGAAGATTAATAACTACCGTTTTTATATACCAACCGACGTAAAGCATATTTATTTAAACTTTGATACTTAGACATTTATATTTACATTTTTAGTCTTTACGTTGCTTACTTACATACCATTAATCAACATACACATAACAATATAACAACACAGCAAAGCCATATTATTATTATGGTAAGTTTAATAAAAACAAAAACACAATTGGCCAAAAGTTGGCAAACTGAGTGCACATCACTTTCTCGCCTATAACACGTGTATAAAAAGGTTACAAAATGTGTTTATTAATAGCAATAAATAAAACGAAAAGTCGTAACTTCGTCACTGTGGACAAAAGAGCACGAACAAAAAGTTCATTGTCATTTGAACACAACAAACTGCTCGTGTTTTTATGATACCAATCTTATCTTTGCCGTGCAGCCTTTTTTTATTGTTCACTGTGCTGTAATTTTGCGCAAATGGATAAAGCGTTCTCGGAATTCCTCATCAAGGTTTTCAATATGTTTAGTGGCTTCATGTTTTTTTTTCTTTCATTATTTGTTTGGTAAAGGGGTATGAAATTAGCAACGTATTAACTAGAAGATTCTAATCTAACTGTTAAGAAAATCATAAAGTGAAAAAATTGAAATAAAAATTTTTCCCTGTTTTCAATCAGTAAAATCTTAGAATCCACGTGCTGAGCAAGAAGTGTTTGGTAGGTTTGGTTTAGTTTAATTTTAATTTTATACAAAACATTGAGAGTATTTAAAAAATGTGTAGGTAGGTATTAACTTTAGTATTACTCATAAATTCAAAGGTTATAATATCGACTGGTTTAGTTTTCTCAAACTCAGATTAACAACTCAAATACTTTCAGTTTGTTAATTTGGCACTTTGCTTCTTATTCCGATTTCAACTTCGAGTTACTAAATTATTAAAGTGATTTTGTGAAAATTTCTAAAATATCACATTCGAATACTAAAAGAGGAATAAACTTAGCACTATCTGCCACTCTATTGCGGTTTGAGTAGCCCTTTGAGCGTATTATTGAGATTTCAAGAAAATATACAGCAATGGGTAAATAGAATTGTTTTTAAGAAAAGCTCTTGAACAGCAATCAAGTAGGTAGTTAATCCGGGAGTTGATAAATTAATGGTTGTATAGCCGACAGCCTCCCTTATCCCGTTACTGATCTGTTAACAATATACCGCTGAAATCCAATTTGCAGTGTCCTACGTCATAAACATAATCGGCTTTTATTACTCTCATTCTTGGATATTAATAAGCAGCTTAAGACTTTGCTAAGCTTATTACTCTAGATCATGAAATGAAACGAAGCTTGGATACTTAATATTTTAGTCGGATTAAATATATTAACACAAGACCAAATCCAAATAAAGATTTGAATACCGCCAATCAAGGCTTCTAAAGAATTTATATAAAACAAAAGAAAATAATCAGGTTGTCTTATTTTGACAACAACCGCCTATTTAATACCACTAATTATGAAATCTTCCAGAAGCTTCTATACTCACAACTCATAAGTTTATCCCATAAACTTACTAAAAGGCTAATAAACATGAGACTTAATTGAACCTAACCCGGTTTTACTTTAGAGTATAGATACGTACATTATGTTTCGTGACTTTTACACTATTTCTGTCAAAACTTCTCTGGAGAGGAGAGCTTTATAATGACGCTTCATGCATTATGCGGCTATAAGACACGTAATTATAAAATGAGTAACAGCAAGAAAGTCATGTCCTTCAATCATACATAGCTAAGTATTTTTTTACAGTAGGTATTTCCTTACCTAATAACATTAAGTATTATTATGAACATACTATTAATATTAAAGAAAGAGAACGTATTGTTCTTTCTTCAAAAGTTACATTAAAATTCAAAACAGCTTAATATTAATTTTGAGCACATGATTCTAACAGCGTCTTCTAGTCCCTTCGGCTTAAGCACGTCGTTAAGCAGCAGGATACCGGAATTGTAACGGGACTGGTCCCTTCTTTTTACTTTTTTCTAAACTAGGGACGGCCAAGGCATGCGTTCACTTTTAATAATGCCCACTGATTTTTTTGGACGCATGTTTTTACCGCTCGAATTTAGGCACTGTCATGTTTCTGGTTCCAAGTATTTTTTCCTGGAGATAACACGCCAACAATCTCTCATATAAATTCATTAAAGGGATGAAAATAAGAATAGATACCTTCCTAAAGAATAAAAATATGTAAGTATGGGTTTCGCGAATTAAAGTATCTTTCTAATTATTTTTATTACACTTTTGCACGCCGGGCCGGCGTTGCTCTACTCTCACGAAATCTCAAATCGGCCATTTTTCTTCGTATTTATCGCTTTTATTTAAAATTCTACTTTGTCCGTTGTATAATATCTTGTTTTAAACAACATTAAAACACGCTGGATATTTGCTGCTACAAATGAAAAATACATAAACTTATAAATATTGCTTATCTTCGTAAACAACAAAGTCAGGGTGTCTAAAACTCTTGAAAAATAATTTACAAATCTAAGTCACCAATGGTTTGATTACAAAAAAATCGTTTTCTTAACAATTCATTGATTTACTATGCAGTTTGGAAAACAATGCATTGTGAGCAGCTACTTTGTGGTCAAACAGGACCTCCCGTTTTTCTTTTGTTTATGCTCCTTTTGTACGAATAACGGAAAATAGTGGACGTCGTTGAATGATGCTTTTGTGACGTCAGAATGATTTTTACAAAAATGCACTTTTGCTGTCATGCAAGATCCGTTACTAAATAACAGTTTCTTGTGTAAACCGGGACCTCTAGGCCGTAATGGTCACTTCTCCGAACTAATTGTTTTGTATGGAACAATATACCAGGGTGATATATGACGCGCCATAATTCTTAGGTACGTGACAAATCTGAGGTTGTTCCTACTTTGTTCGAAAGTAACGGTCAGGTAGCTGTTGTGGTTAAATAATCCTTGTACATATAGATACAAACATATTTTGTTGTGTTTGTTTACCGTTTTTCCTTTTCCTATTTTTGTCGGCGTTAGATTAGTAATAAGGAATCTTTCTGCCATATACCTATATAAATTTGGTAGGGCATAATTATAAGTATTATTCCATACCTTTTTGAATTGTAACATAGAACTCATTATTTAATTTTATTCGATACATAAAAATACTAATAGTGAAGGTTTAACATTTAACAGCAGTCGAAAAGAAGCAATCACAATTTTCAGAGATGGCATAATTTTGTTAGCTAGTATTACTAAACTATAGTAATAGAATTCTATTATCATAACGCCCATACGTGGTTGCAAATGTCGATTTTTTGTGCATCATAATGTTATATTACGGTACTATTTAATGAAAGGGGTTTAATAGAAAGGATGCATAAAAAGCCCGTGATTACTTAACCCATATCCGGTATTTGGGCCACTCCGAGCCATATGGCCGAGTAACCCTTTGCCCCGTTATATCGCATTTGTTAAAGAACAGTTGCTTTATTAATGCAGTATGCTCATATTATGGGTTGACTTTTTGATCCTTAAAAAAATTAAACGTTTTTCTCTTATCTACTTACGACAAACGTCAGGCAAAAGGTTTCGTTTCTATTAATAAATTTAATTAAATTCTGTACACAGGTTTTGAATAAAATAGTAGAGCCTATTTAACCAATTTGCTGTCCCGTGAGTCACATGTGATACATACCCATTGTTCAACTATTGTGCCTACTTATTGTACAGGCAAAATGTTAACCATAAAATAGTACAAGGGAATATTTAAAATCATTTAATATTATATAATATGACTATAAGTATACAGGTGATTTTTTCAAGTGTACGTGGATAGGGAAATCCGAAAGTATGAGGAATAGCAAAAAACTACATCATTGAATTTTTGTAAAATCAATATGCCTTCATGAATCAAACCCAAAAAAAATCACATCCTGTATTATTGCACCATTCGATAGTGTCACTAATAAGAATCGAATTCTGGTAAATAACGATACACGGCAAACCTAAGGAAATAACTTATTTTACAAGATACATTTTTAACTCACAAAATTTAACTGATTAGATACGTAGTGTTCAAAATTGTTTATGGTCCAATGTTCCGAATATAAAAAGCAAAATTAAAAATGTAATTGAAAAAGGATAAAATAATTTAAAAAAAAACCCGACCTGAAAAACAAGAAATTGAACCCAAGAAAATCCACCTGGGGCTGCCATTAAATGAGCTAGTTTTGTAGTTTTATACGTGAATAATTTGGAGATATTTTGTTGCTATACTTATTTATATTCATTTTGGCAGCCCTCGACGGATTTTCGTGGGCTCAATTTCTTGTTTTTAAACACTTCTTTAGACGTCATAAAAATGTATTACCATTACGCATTGTTACAGTAAATAATTATGCTCTCTACCAAAATAACAGCATAGTAAACATTCAATTACGATAAATCGCATAATATACCCGCAGAATGCAGGCCCAACAGAGTCGTGCGATAGCCCGTCACGTTCTTGCTATTGTTGTATACAATATTTTCTGTATTTTTGATTATTTCATTTGGAATAATTTAATTGTCGCGCATGACGAGACCCAGATTGAGTAATACCTACAGAAAGCGTATTATGTCGTAGCGGTTACGTACCGCATATGTAGCCTAATATTTATGACGCCCATTTTTTCATAATGTGTAAGATAATTATTGTTTTATTATTACACGCAAATAAATTTAATAACAACACTTTGGCTCTATTATTAAAATGATAGTCTCAGGTTCATTTCAGGTTGATACTCTCATCAGTCATCAGAAGTGATGACTTCACTCAGCGAAAAGATGAAAAACAAATGTTCTCTGTAATTAGCTATAGCATGATAAGTATTGATCTAATAAACTAATGAACGTATTTATTTATTTTCACTTTTCGCTATATCTAGCGAGTTCGAGAGAGCCCACGAGGAGGCAACGACTCGTCGCCGATTCCTGGAACCGCACGCTTTCCACCGTCGGTGAGTAAACACCATCTTCCCGAGGAAATGCATGCGGGTTCGTTGCACTTACAAACTCATAACCCCCTTTCTAAAGCACCGATCCAATTATGTGCACTTTCGCAAGCCACTACTGTCACTCGCCTAGATACGGATAGGAAACTCGGCGCGATGCGCTTGCGCACCCACCTGCCACTTTGACATCATACCTAGACAATCAATTTAATTTGCTTACTGTATGACTACAAAACCACAAACTTCCTAACGAACAAATATTACCCCATGTTTCTAATTTTGTAATAGTTGAACTTAGTATAAATTTTTCTGTTCTTTATTTGGTGAATTATATTAAAGTAGAGTCAGTTTAAACCTTCTTAACATGAATTAAACGCGTGCGACTTATTTATTTTATCTAAAAAAACACACCCACAAGTATACGAGAAGCAAGAAGGCTCAAAGCAAAGAAATACTGTTGAGTAAAAGAAATTTAATATCGTCAATCATCTTAGCAAATTTTGACAGTTTTGCTTAAATAACCCTCAAATCAATCAATATCAAGACATTGCCTGAAATTACAGTTCCAGTTCCATTTTTTTCCATTTTCAGTTCCAAAGCCGCTTCACGGAACAAGTTAATGAAAATGAGACGGGGCATTGAACCCGTTTGTTGAGAGTAAGAGATCTTTTATTTACGCATCAATAATATCAGTTTCGTGTCTTACGCTCATAACTTCATGTAATGTACGGTAAAACTGATAAAATAGAACAAAACATAATTATAGTAATAAAAGATTATTGACTTCTTAATAAACATTTAAACTAATGAAGTTAATGAAGAGTTATTTTAGGTAAATAATAGATGAGTGAATTTAGGTCACTGAGTCTTAGGTGAGGACAGTAGTGACTATTCAGGGCCATTTCTCCTCTTACAATGAGAATAAATAAATAACGCTTCACACTCATAGCCCCACACTAGGATTCCCTGTGTCGTGGGTACCATGGACAAACACAAGACAAGATCACAGCACACCCAGACCAGAAACAGAAATTCAAATTCATCATTCAAATCACTGCTCTGCTGGGAATCGAACCCAGGACTGGCGCCACTTGGGTCATCATGAATACATCTAAGTCCTAATTAATTAAAACTATGTGAATTGATACGCCCCATGTGAAATGATTCAACACAAATAATAAAAGATTATTATAATAACCATAATGATTACTGTCGCACTGACATTGTATCGCCCTTACAAGATATGAACCGGTTACTTCATGTACATATTTGTAACACGTATATATAGCAAGTGATAAGATTTGAGTCTGATTGGTTACTTTTAAATAAGATTTAAAACTGAATATTACAAACGAAGTTCGCGGTCCATAATCTAGACAAGCTGAACTTGTTAAATGATAACCGAGACGCGCGGGGCTACAGTGCATTGACACACTTACCTACTGCACACTGCAGCGAAATTGCACTGCGTCGCCGCTCGCTACTGCGGATACGGAACTATTATCGTTAGACCCCCAACTTCGTCACATATTATGTAGTAGACTAGTGGTTCTATTAGCTTATAATAATGGACCTAAAATATACACAAGTATCAAAGCTATGCTTAAACTTTACCTTTGAGATGGGAATAGATTTCTTGTAAAAGACAATTACTCTCTTACTCTTATTCGTTTGCCTTTTGGCTTCACCATTTTAAGTCTCTCTAAAAGCATCTCTTTTTATCAGAGACGCGTGAAGCATATTCCACTACGTTGTTGTAAGATCGACAGAAAAGTATAAGTTCTTTTCTTTACCTACCATTACAAAAATATAAGAATGATGGGATTTAGCACAATATGTTACCATACTGGTTATGTTAAAGGCTGAGGCTTTTACTGCCTAAATGAAAAAAATATGTTATTTTTCGTAATATACATAACATAAAATTGAGATGTGTTAGTTTATATTAACTCTTTATCCAATCAGGTTAAATAAATGTATATATGAAGAATACAATAATATGACAAACAAATTACAAACAAATTTTAGTCTCATAATATATAACTACTTTATTCGACTCTCGTTCGATATTTTTAATGGTAGCTTCCCTCGAAAGTTAATTTATCGGGATTTAATTTCCTCTTCTGTAAAAACAACGATAAGTAGTCGAATGGAAAACAGTAGTCTATTCGTGTCTGAGTAAATCGGCCGCGTTCTGAGCCACTGACGCCTCGGAAAAGTGGAATGACGTCCTCACCGCGATGCAGTTTTCACTCGTATACGCGAAGCTAAAGAAACATTTAAATCAAACATTTATTGACAAGACCGCCTTGAGCCTATTTGATGGGTACGTAAAGATGATGGCTCCAATGTGACCTCGATTGTTGATAATAATCATAGTTCTAGACCTTTTTTACAGCTTTTCACAAAAAGGATACACAATATCATAATATACCTAGTCTACTAAAATAATTCTTAGCATTCACAGGTTAGTGCTCAAACCCTGTTCATATTTTTGTTAATTGAAGAGGTTCATGCAAAGGCAAGTCGGTATTTGGGCGTTATATTTCTTTGATTTTTTCGAAACAAATATATCTGGCATTAACTTGAGGGTCCCATTCACAAACGAGGTTCTGGTGCAGAGTGCCCAGTTAGCAAGAGAACCACGTAACACGGCTAGCCAAGGCAGTTAAGTGATAGGAATTAGGTTTGTAATGTGAAACTGTATCGGTGTTGGTGACATTGTAAAACGATTAAATATTCTTATGAAAACATTTTCAAATTATACATGGGTCAAATGAAAGTGCGAGCCAATATTAGCGCATTTTTAACATAGGAAATAAATCAAATGCCATAGACTTAGAGTTTAAGATGCACTCTATGTTATTCTATTAATTTAAGGCTGACAGAGTTTACACAGAGAATACAGTGTTCTTCTCAACGCTAGTTTTCATCCACTATAGTTTTATCTACTGTCTGGTTACTGATGCATAGGTTACTCACTGCCTAATTTGGGATCAGGAAGCCGGGTGCGAGGTTTCCAACGATAAGGATATTGTGTTGTCTTTGATTACCAAAATTTAAAATTTTATAATGCTAGAATAATTACTTGCTTGTTTTTATTCCACATGGCTAACAGCATCGGTCTACCCCAAGTCTTCCGCCTTGGGTGAAGCTGGAGTTCCTTCAACCCAACTGCCTCAAGAACTACTGTCTTTTACTGTTTACTATTTACTGTTTACTTGGCACTAGTTTTTGTTGTATAAAGTTAAAAGTTATTTTAATAGAAAGTATTACTGTACTACTACAGTACTACTGTAGTACTACAGAAATAAATGTATCATTAAGAGGTTGAACATTTAAAATACATAACCTACAATGATAATTTGACACAGTAAAAGTATTGAATTTCGGGTGGATTTATTTTAACAGCTATTTAATTGCAACAAGAGTTTTAATAACCTTTATATAAAAACGATTTGCACTTGACACGAGCGCGGGGTCAATGGCAGCGGCGTAGCGGCCGCCGTAGCAACAGTTGCTATTGTTATCTACGACGTCGACTCAATCCTACATCGCTGACCTCTCGCTAAACTTAGATCTTCGTTTCAGATAACTGCTTGGCATTTCAAAATGTCTGAAGCGGTTTTAAATAAGCTTTTATAGCGGCGCTTCGGCTCGAGCCTTCGTGCGCTATACGCAGACCAAGACAAAAGATACTGTTTTTACAACTGTTGCTACAAAATCAACACAAACGCTCTTTTCCTACCATTCTTTTCACCTTCCAATCTTATCAAAAAGGAAATTAAACCAAGAAATTAACAGACAAACCCATTGACAAACGCAACAAATAACTTAATTCGTAGCACTTGAAGCCTATGGTTCATACGGTGAGATGCTGTGGCCAATCAAGGCATTGGCAGAGATGTTGTGCATCGTGAGTTGACAATGAAAGTACGCGACGCGTTTCTCGCTTGCGATAGTTCGCCGGAATAAGGCCAGGCGCGTTCAACGGCCCCGATCACGCTGCGCGCCGTTACCGCCGCCGCCGGACGCCGCTCTCGATGATGGACGCGCTATTATCTTAGACGACGTTATCATAATACCTTTTTCATAATAATTAGCCAAAATATTAGACAAACTTATGAAATTATGATCTGGCGTAGTCTATCTATTTAAATTTATCTACGTAATATTCAATTCTACATGCATGCATATACCCACTCCATAGACAAAAACACATGCATCACCGAAGATACGCTTTTACATATATTTGTCACTTATAATAGGCATTTTTTTCAGTCTTCTATAATAGTATTTTGTAATAGTATCTCAGAACAATCTTGTCCTAATAGTAACATTTATTTACTTTTCTACATGTGCTTGTCATGAGATTTTGGAGAAAATCATATTTATAACCAGCGAAGAAATAAAAAATACGAAAAATTAGAAAAAGAAGTCTTAAAGAAACTGATTTTAAGAGCCGAGACATTACAAAGCAATGCAAGCTCAATTGTGTTAGGGATTTAAAGGTGTGATAATTCAAAAAACCAACTGCGCAGTCGGTAGAAAGTAATAACGGTGTAGCATAATATATCGTACATACTCGTATGACCGAAAAGCGGCCGTCGGAGCGCGGCCATGATTCACGAAACTTCGGCAATCGCTGGTGACATAATAAACCAAATTAACATAATTCAGCTCGCTTAAGTTAAAACCCCTTTTTCTTTTCCTTTACTCTTACTCACGCTAATCATTATGCGAGTCATCGGTAAATCCAAGAAGTTCGCAAAGAAAACGGTAACTAAGTTACAGCTACGTTTGTATGCTGCGCACGTCTATTTAAGTAATTGCAAGTGTGTTAGGCACAACACTGTGAAGAAATTTGCCCATTGTGATTTCTAATACAATAAGTCAATATATTATAACATAATAATATTCTGATATGCGGAAATTTATTATAGAAACCTGGGATACCGTGGTAAACTCCATAGACCTAATAAAATCAGAGGTCTATTAACTTATGATCAAAAGCGATGGAGTCGCTTTAGTGCTCTCGCATATGAGAAGGCTCCATGAGAACAATTGCATAAGCGCTATAAGATAGTGCAAATAGAAGCAGAGCGTCAGCAGACAACGTCATCTTGGGCGAGCGAGTGTTCGTTTTCGTATGTGGACGATTGCAGCAACTTTCCGGTAATGTAACAGTCGCGTATGCCTGTAAGAATTCTGCTGAAGGTTCGTTGAACTTTTGCGAGTGCAGAACGCAGCAGCAGGGTGGGGAGCCACACTAGGTCACACCCGGCCGTCGGCACACTTACCTTGACTCGACGCACTCCACGCCGTCGCCTTGCGCTCTAACGCCACTGCCGCATAGAAAACTAGGCGACACCCTCCCAGTTGTTTTCTAGCAATTATTTTTATGTAAGTAATGTAACATTGACGGTTGACACCACAGGTTGACACGAAGATGTGTGTCATGGTCTACCGAATGAACTATTCAAACTTCCAACTAAAAATCTGATAATTCTCTTATTTTTCTTACGAATGAATACTTATGAATAGGGAACAATGACCATCATTTAGAATGCTTAGTAATCAGTTAAGGTTTGCATATAAAAAGGTATTTTGTTAAAAATTAGCTGTATCCTTAAGTTTGCCATATGTTATTTCCAAATTTTTTTCCTTATTAGTGACACTATCGAATGGTGTAATAATATAGGATGTGTTTTTTTTTTCAAAATCAACGTTTGATTCCTGGCTAGGCATATTGATTTTTCAAAAAAACAATGATTCAGTTTTAGTTTTTATCAAAATCGATTCCCAGACTCCTTTAAGCATTTTTCGCTATTCCTCATAGAACGGAATTGCCCATCCACGCACACTTCAAAAACTGCTTTATGAATATTTGTTACTTTCTCACACAAAAACAAAAGGTTGGATTCAAATAACATTTTGTACACAGATATTATATATTTTGTGGATTTATCTAATAAGCTTATGATTTTTTTCATTACTATGCGTATTGGGCCGCAGGTGTCGATCACTAGGCCTCTAAGTTCTACTCTCTTAAGCATTCTACTAATTGTATAATTATTTATTGGCCGAGAGAAAATTGGTCACAAAAACTGCCGCTGGCTTACGTAGCAACAGGTCTTAGGTTGTCTCGTTCTTAATTGTATCCTGGCGGAAACCTGACCTTAAACAATACTCTGTGAGATTTTAGTGGATTCTTCGCCGTAGATCAAGGGTCTATTATTTTTGCTTTTGAAGGATTCATTTTACTTTTTATTTATTAAAGTGTTTCCATGCTACACACATTTTTGGACCAATTTTAAGATTATATTTGGAATTCTGAGTCTTCTTTGACCGGTCAAAGAAGATTTTTAAAATCACTAAAAGAGCGGTCTTTTCGTGATGTACTATTGCTTTGCCCTAATTTGTCCGTCTATCTAGTTTAGAATCATGTCTTTGGTGCCATGGACACACACGCAAGTATGAATAGGTACACACATTCATACCAGAAACAAAAAGCTTGCGATTCAAGTTTCTTCTCCGCTGAAAATCAGCCGTTCACATTAATGATTGCACCGCACAGTTTTGGTGCAACTCCTGATAAAAGTAAGTTTATTCTAATAGGTACAACGTTCAGATGATATGCTCGTGTATTTTCCTGATTGGTCCAACCTATCCAAAGGTTTTAGATATGATCTATCACATATCATAACAGACTCGATATGTAACTTGATTAAGGACCTGGGATTGATCCATTGATCTACGACCATCACAAAATATACATTGGTAAAGTCAACTATTGCGTGTCTGTAAGACTGACTAAATATTCAATGACAAAATAAATACTTTTAACAAAGACTGGTCATACCTTTAACTGAACAGATAGATTCCATTTATAAAAGAATGGCAATAGCTAATGCTGCTGCAATATACAAATCAAACACGTTTTTCTTTCCATCTCGGGTGATCGAACTCTGTAGTGTAGGTATATTCGGCGATGGATCGCCTTGCCAACGCATAGACCAGGCAGTTTAAGTTTACATTTCTGATCAATTTTTGTTTTATTTTTCTTTAACCCACCCAAGATCTATTATTATTACCGACTTCATAAATATAAATTCGACACGTATGTACGTAATATTCTCAGACCTGCACAATTTTTACATACATACGTAGGTCTATTATGGCTTCCAAACACGAATACTAAATTTCATGGGTGTATGTATGTTTGTAGATATGTTCGTCCTCGCATATCTCCGAATAATCGCGTTCGTTCTTTTTTTGTTTGTTTTTAAATTTATAGATCTCCTGACGCAAACACCTTTTTTTAAATTATATCTAAGAGTATTCTTACAAAGTATTATATTTGTAATTTTAGGTACCCTATGGATTATAAGAAGTCAGATCAAATTCACCAATTATTAATATCTATCTATATAAAATCTTAATGCTACATATTCTGTAAATGAATTAATTGAATTAAATTGAGGACTTTATTAATAATATCTTCTCAATTAAATCTGTCTTTTAAACTGACAGTCAGATAATTGTGGTTCTGGAACATTTCTAATTTTCACTCCATTATTCCAGTCCAAATTGAAAATTATCTACTTCATGTTGCAAATGTCAAAAACCTTGTCTTTATGCGGGCTACAAACTTATTATCAGCTTGAAGAACCGCACGTTGGTAAGCAAGCAAGAATTTTAATGATGTTTTATTTAAGTTTTTCAAAACGAAAGTAATTTAAAATCAAAACGAGCAAAAACTCAAAAACATTTTCATTGAAATATACACTTAAATCAACGAACATGTGATTTTGTGGCTATCTAGCGTCGTTAGTATAATTTGGCTAATGGCGGGCATTCGCGCCGTCCGCCTCTCAAAAGAGTTCAACGCTCGTCAACCCAACCAGCTAGTCTCACGACTCTTTACACAATAGCGCTTTTTGTAGTCTTAGTTTTGGTCATGACATCATCGCTCCGAAGATTTGCCAAGTAAATAAGTAGCTCATGTTACCTATTACCTTCGTCTAATTTAATATTATTATGAAAGCAGTCGAGCAAAATACCTAATCGAACGGGATCTTCAATGTACATGTACATACTAAAATAAATATTTAATTAGATATTTAGGTTCCAAGGTTTATTTGTGTTTTATACAGTGTGTCCCAGGATAAAGTGCAACCCCGAAAGAGGGAGAAGAACTAGACCAAAAATTATCGACTAAAAATTAGAAAAAAAAACCATGTTTTTATTGTTAAATTAAGATTTTTGTTTTTTATTGCGGACCCTATGTACAAAAAAAGCGATTTCTTTCAAAGAAGTGGGTCGATTTCGTTGAAATAAAAAAACAATAATACGTCAAATACTTGGCAGTGAGGATAGAATAATACGTAGCTCTCAAAACAATATCTATCATGGGCTAAACTTTAACTTTTGTAACAAAAATGAATGAATTTTTTGTAGATGAAGTTATTTTGCATCGAAGTTCATATCAATACTCCTGTGTTTTTGTTTTAAATAACATTTTATTTTGACACAGTCATGTTTGAACACTCACTCCAATCAAAACTCACCCGCTGAGGAGGCCCATATTATTATCTAGCAATGGCTACGGACGCCTAAAAATAAGAAGGAAGGGCTGAAAAGACGGTTGATGTAATGAGTCATGGAAGAATAAAAAAAATTAAAGCTATGCCCTAACGATGCCTACCGGGACAGCTAATACTTACACATTACATTTTGTTAGAACGTACTTATTTCTGAAACTATCATACGGATTTTTTTAATATAGCCACATTCATGCATGAGGAAAGCTGCGAGTAACTTTTAATTTTGGAAAATTTGCTTTAATTTGCTTAGAAATCAACATTCTTATTTCTTTCACTTTAAAAAAGAGAGACGGGTTGATGTAAATTTTTGCGGAGATGTTTAATAAGTTTGGTTGTTTAATAAGTTTGCATGACTGGAGGGTGAATAATTTACACATGTAAATTCTGTGTCCTGAATGACTGAGGGCTGTACGCTCGTACAGCCTAAATGATCATAGAAACTTGGAGTTGTGTTTCTTGTACGAGTATGTAAATAATAAGTTTGGATAAATAGGCAAAATTATTTTGGCAGAACAAAACCTGCCGGGTAAGCTAGTCTCATACATTTTATCAAACCATTGTGTTACGCATAACTGAGTAGGTTATATAGGTACACACCATATAAAATTACATACGAGTATATACAACCAGGTAAAAATTGGTGACCTACACACCATTTTTAAATGATTAATATTGATGTCCTAAATATTCCTAATTTTCAAAATGTTCGTTACTTTGTATTTCATGATCCTTAGTCCCAAGCTAACTTAATTTAGTTTTTCTGCTGTTTTTAGGTAGGTTAGGCATATTAAAACATGAATAATTCAAACGCCACTTACTTGTATGATTTACATTTTCAGTTGTAACCTTAAGTTTAGTTAAGGTATACGAAATTTAGTTAAGTATATGAAATGTATTTAATGATTTTTGTATTTGTATGTAATGTTCTAAATTGTGTTCTGTACACCCTACCTCTCACTTCTCTCTACTCTTCAACTCCTAACCACTTGGTTGTCTGGAAGAGATCTCTTTTAGCGATAAGACGGCCATTTGTGCATTGTGCTGTTATTGTTATTGAATTGAATTACAAGATGAGGCTCTCTTTCACACCGTCTACAGGGTTGACAATTTAATATCAAAAATTTTGGTATTTCATGAAATTTATGGTAGGTTAGACAAAAAGGTTAGCTTCCAAATTAATTGATACCTAAAGCTGCAACATAAAATTGACACTCTTTATCTACGAGTATAGTGGGATATTTAGGAAACGAATTAAAAAAACTCAGCACAGCACATTAAGAACTTTATGGCCGTGTAAGTATTAGATATTAACATTTCAAGTAAATTCAATTATCATGTAACCGATATCAAAAAAAACTTGTGTCAGAATTATTTAGAAACTTCTCAGCCATCCATAAGGGATATACGAGTTATAACCATACATTTTTTATTGTGTTGGTATCCTCGGCGTGGCAACGCTCAGTTTTTATGGTTGCCCAGCCAGCTTGATTACCGTGGGTGTTGCAAAAACTTAAGGAATAATTTGGTGAAGGCTCCGAGGCGGTAGCCCGGGCGGTTACGTAAGTTCATCTAGCTTCAAGGTCGAGGACGTTGCTCCCAAATCGCTGATCGCGTCCTCGCGTCCTGCCGTATCGGAGGGGCTCTCCACTGGCTAGTTTTGGACGCTCACTTCTTTTTTTAGCTAACACATAATTATACATGTACACTTTTTTGAGGTCCTTACTTCACGCCACAAAAAAGTGATTCTTAGAATCGTTGGACTGATGTTTATAAACCCTGCTTGTACCTAACCTATAAAATATTAAAATAAATATACTCATGCGTGTGTTGTAGGCATGTGACCTAAATCTATGTTCGTTGTATTTCATTCAGGGCTAATTAATTCTTTAAATAGATACTTCATCTTATACAAAAATAACAATACGTGACCAATGCAAATAAAACTAATATCCAAACGTTGATTAGTGAAAAAATAGTGAAAAAAAGTGTTTATTGGTAAATAATCATTTGCTAATTTTAAGGTATTATTCAACTGTCATTACTTTTTATAAATAAATATTGATTAAAACAGTTGGGATTTTGACATTGAAAGGGGAGAGAGAAAAGGTTAAGCTAAGAATTTTCAGTTGTTGGATAAATTAGAATCCCACCTTCGACAAACAATCAAAAGTAATGGCAAAGCGATGCCTACCCAGTCGACTAATGTTTGTATAGATCATCGTATTCGTATTCATTATATAAAATGATATGACTGCCTAAACCGTTGATGTAGAGATTTGAAACTTAGAGGGTGTGTTCTTTGTATGACGTAGGTATCCGATAAGAAAGGATTTTTTGAAATTCTTCCCCTAAGGTGGTGAAAAACAGGGGGAAAATTTGTATGAGACGACGTGATTCCTTGGTCTAATCTACTTCAAATTTTGCATAAACATGTTTCAATACCATCTTTGCCAATTTTTTAATACCTTGACAAAATCGGTGTAGGTTTTTTATAACACATGAACTTTATTTTAATTTTTTAAGTATTGACGATGAAACAAAGTTACGATATGTGTAGGTATTAGACTTTTATAGAATAAATAATATTATCTACAAGAAAGTCCGCAATGGTCTTAATATTAGGAGCATAACATAGATAGAACACACGTTAGTATCTGCTAAGATAGGACTTTGGAAAAAAATACTATATATAAGGTGGCGGAGGGTGGGAAGGGGAAGAGTAGGTACTTAGTTGAACTATTTGATTGAACTGGATTCCGAATCGAGTGCCGGTTTTTGATAGTTAGGGCTTCTAAATCGTAACTAATGAGTTTAAGTTGTTTGGATGTTCGCATCAATAGTAGAGGTGAATAGAATTGGTGGAGAAAGTTTCTGATAAAAAAAACTAAACACAACTAAATATATTATAGGTATATATATATATTGGTAACATCGTAAAATTATAAAAGTTATATCTGATATATGATATATGTACGTATATACCATAATGATGAAGTAATTAAATACATGTATAAAAAACTGTTAATATACTTATTATGCACATAAAAATCTTTAAGCAAAGATTTAAATAACTATCTCAAAATAGCCCTAAGGAAAATTAAAAACCAAATCTCAAAGTAAACCACAACCGGTAATAAAAGTCATAAATTATCACCTAAGTTAAAAGGGTTATGATACTTTTGAAAGAAAGTTCTGGACAGTATATAAAAAAAGGAGAGAGCCAATCCGCACCTCTTTCTTGTGTAGATTTAGCTACTGCACAATAAAGTTCTTTGTTAAATTCACTTACTGCACAAACAGCTTCACGGGATATGCTCTTATTATGGTACCGTTTTTGCTTTGAACAAACAAAAGACGCTTTCAAACGGTGTTTAGCGTTTTAAGACTACTGTAAAATAACTCTGGCTTAAAAATAAATTTATTAACATTGCTATGGTTTTCGAATTAAAAAACATACCTACTATTAAATGTGTGGTTTTTTTTCAAACATTTATAAGTCGTAGAGACACAATACCTCGACCCAAAGGTACCTTACCTTTCATATACGATTATGTCATATTAATGTATATGATTTTTGACCTTTCATTCGGTGTTATTTCTTGTAGCAATAGGCCAGTTACTTAAAATTTAATTTTACAACGTATCTACCACAAAAACAAACAGTACAAAAATCAATAAGTGTCAAAGTTTGTTTGTAACGAAACCTTTCGGCGAATTTCGGAAAGAACAAGAAGCATAAGATTGCGTTGCAGTTACCTACTCTCCATAAAAATCGGATAAGTTCTGTTACAGGAAACAACAGTCTATGTCATTGTGTTTTTGTCGTCGCAATGTGTGTTTGGGTGGATGAAGAACCGTTATGATTTTTCATAAGGGTCCATGATTATAATGCCGCCACCCTTTAAAGGCAAAAAATCAAAACAGGGTTTCGGCAGGTAACCAAATCGTTAATACAAGGCTGCGATTAAAGACTGCGATTGATGTTATGTATTTTTTGTCATTGTTCTCTTGTAGCACATTTGGTTGTTGCAATACTAACTGTAATTCTGTTATCGGATGCATTTCACTAAAATCTTGCGAGTATTGCAACATCGACTGTATTGTTATTATATTGTATATTGTGTGTACCTACATTGTAAAATACAAATCTATATTTATAGTATCGTTTTTTCTGGGTCAATATCAAAGCACAGTATCTATGAGATACTAATGTCCAACAAGTTGAAATATCTTACAGCATCTGCTCAGAAAGGATTTTTTGAAAAGGAAATTGAAGTATATGTTCTTCAGATTTAAATTACTTCTGTTGCTAATGCTAATAATGCACTTGAGGGTAATAAAAATCATATAAAATTTCAGAAAGTCACAAAGTTTGACACGAACAACATGAATTTACCTTTTTTTTATATGATAATATGAACCACAAATTTATATGTTTTGTGGTTAAAATATCACTTGAATAATAATAGTTAGCAAGACTGGTGAGTAATTTTTTGGATAATGCATTACAAATTATAATTTACTTCTCAATGCCCCATTATGAATCTTAAACCAGTACAATCAAAAGTCAAGATTATTATGCCATTTGAGTACTATGTATAACTTCTAAAATTGTTTTCTATAGTTGTATATGGAAGTTTTTAAATAATTTTAACTTATTAATACCTCTTAAATGTCTCTACACAATTGGAGTTTTAATTGTTTGGAACACACAAAAACCATCAACCGTTTTCACTGATAAATTTCTCAGATTTCCTGGAATTTATAACATATTAGCACATGTAACCAATAAAGCTTGACCACGCAGTAGTATAAACTGTCATATAAGATGGAAGTCAGCTTAACTACTAAAAATTTCCTTCTGGTTTTCACTAACGCTTTTTATGCTACGTATTAAACACAACTTATCTTACTTCAGAATGTATAAGTTGGGGATCTGTTTCAATTGGTTATCAGTCTTATCATGTCTGGCTTTTCCTATAACTTCATTTGCAGTATCAAAAAACACATTGCTAATTTTTTTTAAATATCACTGAGATTTATCGTACCAATTCTACGGACATCAATGGTAGAGTCAACACGAATGAGCTGAAGAGAGTGACGTCGTACTCTACTTAATATCTAAATCTCTCAGGTTGAGTTTTGAATTTACTTTTATAGGTTAGCTAACCTACTGCATAAATTTGAACGCGAGCTTCGTTTTGAATTTCAAAGGAGATAATACAGCGAATTGGAAAATGGGGAAGTAGAAGCAACAACAATGTTTTAGAATAAATTTTTTGTATAATATTAGGGATGTCGTACCTACCCAAGACCAATCGTGACTATATTATTGGATTAAGATTATATCGACCGGCAGTTGGTCACATGACATAACTTCAAGCACAAAACACGTTTTTGTATTTTGTCACATCAACTTCTCGCAGAGAAATGGAAAATAGTATAATTGAATAAATATAATTTGACAGTTGTACTAGATTACCTTGCCCAGATAGGAATATTAGTGAGCGCGACCGTGGCATTGGTTGGTGCGGGATAGACCTTGCATCTCGCTCGCACGCAGCAGTTCATTCACCTGGGCGTAGAGCGAGTGCGGAAGAAGCGCAGGCGGCGGCACGGGCTGTAGGCAGTGTAGGCAGCCGCGCAGTAAGGACGCCTCCGACCATGAACCGAGCTACACATTATCAGTTATCCGGAGCTATCGGTGCGCTACGCCGCGTCCGCTCCACCATGACCCTCTAACTCGTGTTTCGTATTTAACTAGACTGAATGTAACATAGATCTCAATCCAAGACTTATTTTTTAGTATTCTCCCCTATTTTTAAGTGACGGTTTCAGTGTTGTGTCGATTAGTTATTAAGTTTAGTGAAATACATTCAAAACACTTCGGATTTTCTTCAATGTGGATTTTTTCTGTCACTCGACTGGATTTTTATGGTGACATTGGTAAGTAAATGATTGATCGATATACTACATTAATCTTAATTTATAAAGTAAAAACGTCTCAAGGAGCCCATCTTCTCGCCGGCAAAAGACATCAACGCGCTACTCGAAGTTTAATTTTATCAATTGTTTAACTGTATTTCTTTTGATTATAATGTAAATCTAGTGTATCTATATAGTTATGTAATCTAAGGGTACTTATTGTTAATGTTTTAAGTCATTTTATAATATTGTTCCAATTGAACAAACCTTTTCAAATACATAATTGTCGATTCGATCTTTCTTATTTTCAGATAAAATGTTTTATACTGTATATTTCATCAGAAATTAAGTTTTTTTACCTCGTTATCTTTATTTTAGGCACTATATACCTAATTTCATTATACTTTATTCTGGAATAGGACTATAGCTTAGATATTTCCCAGATTCTTTGAGGATATTTGCTTTAAATTATCTTTAGTTAGATACTATTACGAGTAACAGGAGTGGTAAGCAACCTGCAAGGAATTCCATTAAGTATCTGAAAATATAAATTTAAGGGATTCATTCATGGTGTATAATAATAATAATAATATTAATAATAATAATATTTATTTCACAATGTATGTATGTATATTGTATGTAAATCTGCACATTTACGAAATTGGCAGATAACTTTGAATCAATCAATTGATTCAAAACTATATCTGCCAATTTTGGATAACTATCTATTATAGATAGTTATCCAAAATCTATAACTATCTACCTATAACTTTAGTTACTTTCAGTAGATTAAATAAAATAGTATATAAGAAAGATAATAAAATAAAATTACTTATATATATAATGAGCAAAACACATAAAGCATGAAATGATATAATTTTATGTGTTATCTAAAGCTTTAAGCGTCATAAACACAGGTAGATACTGATGTAATCAGTAGATATCATATAAGAACCTAGTGTTTATGTAAAACTAGACTGAGGTTTTATTTTGCAGGCCATAAAATTACATAGTCAACAATTAGAATGCGCGAATCCTAGTAGCGCGATACATCCACACATAGGAACACAATTGAGCCGTCGGGCTGTATAAAAACGCAACCTTGAACTTTTGAGTTCAAATTCAAGGCAAACATTTCGCACACGTGATCTACCCATACAAAGTTTACGTAACTCACCCCGCGTTTATAGTGTAATATGTGTGTGCATTTGCCTTAAAAATGCAACCTTTGCTTTAAATAATAAAAAACAAAACTACAAAAATATACCACAACAAACGAAAGTTTTTTCAGAACCAATCTCAAATGTTTAAATATTTGCGAGGAGCTTAATATTCAAATTTTGTTTCTTTCCTTGTACCTCTCACTAAAGTTTTACATCGCAATATAATAAAAATATGATCTTAATAAGTAAGAAAGCATGCGCAAGCGCACTCCATGTCGTACATGAAAAATAAAAATAGCACAAGAAAATTAAAATGCGAATGGAGTAGATTGGCCAAAAAACCCGCACAATGCAAGCAAAAGTATACCGAAGTGGGATCACATATGATGCAAATCGGCATGCGCGAAGAACGCAGTTTCGGCAATGACACTGACTACGGCCGATGATATAACATCAGGCTGACAAACCCGTGAAAAGTCGGTCGTTGAACTGCGTGCTTGCCGCGCGAGCCGCCGAGCCGGCGCTTTCGATTATGCGATTTGATGTTTACACCGCACAACATAAAGTTCAATTTCACTTTAACTTGTTACGCTCATTTTATACAGTTAAGATTCGAATCGGATTTTTGTGACGCAATATTTTTCTGGTTAAACAATTATATTTTAATTAAGCTGTAATAATAACAACAATTATGCAAATATGCAAAAATAAATTATATTTAACATTATCATTACTTAATTTAATTAATAACAATTATTATTTTGTGTACATTAATAAATAAAAAAAAAAAAAAAAAAAAAAGAAAATCATTGACACTATAATTTAAAAACAAAGTAGGGTCTAAAGGGAAATATAAATATCATTCAGAAAAATTTAGTTCTTACTTCATCTGTGCCATCGAAAAAGATAATGTAATCATATAAAAGCAGGATTGTTTGCTTTTAAAAATTTACAACTCTGCATTAAATATTATGATAGCTGGCTATTACCGCGCGTAAGAATTTAACTTTAAGCTGAAGGACACTAGAAGTGTGTAAAAGAGGTCTGAAGAGTGCACTTAGCACGGGATTGTTAGGAAGGTCCTTGATGAGTAGAAAGTAAACGCTTGGTAAACATCGTATGCGCGTGGCGGGGGCGGGCGGGGGCGGGCGGAGGGACTAATGCGTGGAACCTGTTCCAGCAACGGTACCGAGCCCGGGGCGCACGCACCTATTATGTAATAACCATTTTCATGCCCCGATAGCTTTGTCTTCGATGCATTTGATCTTTTCTTCGATGTGAGTCACACGTTAATGACGTAAGCTGGAGAATGTGAGAGTATGTAAGTACGCCTCTGTGAATTATGAACCTCATAGAGATACGAGAACCAGTTGAGTTCCTTTATAGTACATACTCGTACTTAAAGGAATATTTTCCAATAAGCCAGACAAATCTGTTGGGCCGAACATCCTCGTTAAAAATTCCGCTGTGCGAGGAAGCGCGAGAGCATTATTCAAGACAATTCAATGTTAGGTATTTATACTCAAATTTTATTGTGATATTTATTTATTCATAAAAATTAATAATAATTTGAGTATAAATATAAAAAATACAGCGGAAATTTTAACGAGTCTGGGAGGATGTTTGGCCCGCCAGATTTGTCTGGTTCATTGGAAAATATTTTAAAATATTATGCTTAAAAATACATATAAAATTCAGCTTTCCTAAAATGACGTAAGTTCTGACTTTTTTTTTGACGACTTTTAAATTGTCTGTAAAAAGTTACAGGAAGTATCCGGCAACTGCATATGTTTGTTTATAACATTATCATTTAAAACATATGTAAAAATCAGCCTTCCTTCTTTGACGTAAGTTAGCATGTCGTTTTTGCACCTTCGATACCTGCTACCTGTAAAACGGCCCCGCTTTCAGCTTAGTGAGTGTCCATTCGTTTCTAAATTTTATATACTACCGATCCTGCAAATTTCATCTCACTCTATAATGGCAATGACTTATCTATGAAATTTGATAATACTTTATTTAAAAGCATGAAATAAGGATGCAACCCATATTAAGACGAAATCCATCAAACTTGAATCATAGAAAAGAGCACATACTGGCATAATAATTATAATGAAACATTTTATACCGAAAAAAAAGAACTGTTCTCGAAAAGAAAAATATGAATTCACGCGCAAATTGAGGGCAGACCCAGTACATACAAAATACCTTAGATTTACATGCAGACAAACGTTCATAATGGTAAATTCTAGCTAAAATGATATGTATGTCGCAAGCCTTCCGGTGACAGTAACAGTGAACGGTTACCACCGATGACGCCGGTGCAGCGATACAATATCGCTCATTCATATTTGTCATATCACGCTACGTCAGAGTGCGGAGCTGACCGTGTTTATCAGAGGATCTGAATTTCGTCCCGACAGGTATGGATAGCCGTAGACTGTAATTGGATGGTAATTTGGTTAGTAGGTAACATCTGTTATTTCAAAGCAATTAATAAGATTATGTAGGCATCCAAATTGTAATGGTGTTATCCATAACTATCAACAGGTCGTTGAGGTTGAGACCTGCCAAATTTTAATTACTTCTATAGATGTAAGACACCAAGGAGGAATATAAGGATGGAATTAATACAGAAAACAATGGTCTTTAAATCTTCTAAATAGAAATTATAAACACACCAACTATTTGAACGGTCACTTAATACTTAAGCTGTGGGAAGTATTGGCTATGAAGTTCCGATTTCACCCTCCTATTTTTTATCGGCGCATTCTAACTGTAGTAGCATCCCGTAGGTACCGTAACGCATTATGTGTAACATTATACTCGGCTCTTCTACCTGCCAAATATTTAATGTTATAGCAAGTTTTTTAAATATTACCCATTAAAACTGGAGCAATCTTTAGTATGGGAATGCATTTTTTTTTACAAATATTTCAGCTAAATACCTACATGATCTTTAAAAACACAGATTATTAAATGAAGTATCTATATATGATCTGAAAATCTGAATAAAAATCGTAAATGGGTATGGATTTATTAAAATCTTTCGTTTATTTTTAGCCGTACACTCACTAGAACTAACTGAGGAAAGTCCGAAGTAGTACGGAAGTCGTAAAATGGAACCGCTGTCTGCTAGCCGCGACCTCCCTTTCATTCATTAATAAATAAATCACAAACGATCTAACTAAATAGGTAATGCAAATTATTTTTAATTTTGAAATCTATTAAAAATATTTGACACAACGTAGAAGTTCATAAAAAATTATAAAAAAGAACCATTCGGTGGAAGGACGATAAATTTTTTAATAAGAATACTGTATAAAGTTTAAATGATATCAAGATGACCGACCACATTTTCATCGCATAAGGTGCACAAAGGTTCGTTATAATAATCGATCATATTTCTCTCACTATTGTCCCAATGGCTCAAATGGATCTAACGGTACTCCCTGATACAAAGCCTCGCGGCGTCCTGGCGGTAATTTTTTTGGAATCTACCTGCGATTTTAGTCCGTACACTTGTCCCATGCTTTTTATAAAGGATTTACTAACCATGGAGAATTATTTGTCTGCATTGTCACCACCGTAGACAATCATGCAGGTTGTAAATGCCATTTTATGATATGTTAAAAAACGAAATGTAGAAACTCAGCGTTATGTAGTGATGCTGAGTCACATTTTATGCTTATACGTTTCATGACTTTGATAAGTGATTTGAATTTATACGTATATCCTAGTATTTTTTTATATTAACAAGAGCTTAAAGCGCTAATCTATAGTGATGACAGAACGAATTGTCTGACCCCGTTCAATTTTATCGTCACGTAGATGCAACAATCGCAATCGAGCCATTCATTAATAGAGCAAAATATTTTTAGAAGTTGAAACTAACAAAGGAAAGTAAACCGTAGTGGTTTGTTCGATCGATGAAAGTAAAGGCTAGTGTAGACGGGCGGGTCCCGTTAGCCGGCCGGGCCCCGGGCTCACGGAATACTAAACGCTGACATACTGCGCGGCTTTTGACCCTATCCACATTCTAGACTAGTACTTCACACTTGTATGCACTCATTTATCACCTACCAAATACTTACAGAAGTCTGATGCCAGCATTACAGTCATCTTAACTTTTTATTTTTTTTTATTAAAATATTTTTTACAAATTATTATAAGATCTCGTATCCCAACTGATTTATGTACACTTTTATTTTTTAGTCTTACTTTATGTAGTCCAAGGCAAAGTAAAGACAAAAAAAACGTCCGAACTATCTAAAGCCTATTTCAATTGACGGCTTTTAAAACAATTAAAGATGAATTTTACCGAACTAAAAACTCAAATTCTTATAACTTCGGAAAACCTTGGACTTTTAATGGTGTGCCACAAAACGACGTGCAATAACTCTGCTTGGTTCCTTAACACCATTTATACTATTGGGTTTTAAAAAAAACTTTAGAAATCGTTTTAGCAAAAAGTATGAGAAAAAATAGTTTGTGCAAACGGTGTTTTAGCGCAATTGTTACGTTGTAAAGGTACTAGCCATAAAACTAAGGGATTGCAGTTTCCAGGACCTTTTGTGCATTTTATTCTGACAACAACAATAACCAGCGAGCCGACAAAGCATATTGCGCATTTCTGATTGCGCGAAAAGTGAAATTAAAAGCCATAAATATAATTATGGCTTGAAATTGCCAGGTTTTTTAAAACCGGTAGAAAATTAAGATACTTTCGACGGGGACATATTCGCGTAGACTATTTAAGTTCGGTGCAGATATAGGCAACAGAGGACAACGACCCTACGCAAAATTCGCTGCATTGAGCTAGGTCTAGTGCATACGCGTATGTATCACCGTCAACACGGAAGCGCCGGGAGAGGGAGCGCATTATGCCCCTGCACCCTGGTTAGAGCAGGAAAAAAACATGAATGAGTATTGAAGCCTACCCCAAGAAGGGGGAAATCGAGTTTGCACTGTAGGCTCCCCGTCCACAGATGTAGACTTGTCCTACACCACAACGTTCTGAGTAAGATCGATAAAGCTGTAGCCATAAGAGAAAATATACTAGGTAACTATAGGTATTCAATTTTATAAATACTTGAAGGTAAAAGTTTGCACCTGCAGAACTTTGTATGTAGTATTGGTGATCACAAGGGCTTTTAAGATATGCCAGAATAAAATAATACTTTCTATTTGTTTACTGGATTTGCACCAACTGAATTACATCTAATATATGAATTAACAAATAAAACTGCTGCAATGCTGTAACAAATTACATAATATATTATAAATATAATCCCATTATTGGTAGTCAAAGTCAACAGGCTTTGAACACTTATAGATTATAGCTACAATAAACATGTTGTTGTCATTACATATTGCAATAAGTTCGTCACCTTTTGCCGTCACCATTTTATATGCAATGCATTTAGTTAACCTTCTAGAAAATTAAAATCGGATTAATTATACAGTCACACCGAATTAGGTATGATTTACCAAATCTATAGTTTTTTTAAGTAAAAAAAACCACCTAATGTTTTGGTAACCCTCAACATTAACCTTATTTTGTTACCAAATATCAATATAAAAATATGATAGATGAAATTAATTATTATTGAGGTAAATTGATGAGAGCTCAAACAGCTTGCTAACTTCTGCTGTAATGTAAAACATAGAGGCATTTTTGAAACTGCAGTTTGTTGAAAACCACGTGGATTTAAGGAAGTACAAGTAAAATTGTGGGTGTCAACGACCCCTGTGCTCAATACTCATACAGTAAACGCATTTCCCGCACACAGCCGCGATGCGATTTATTCGCGCAGAGAACGGCGAGCGTGGAGCATAGAGCGAGACGGGCGGCGCCGGGCGCGGGGGCTAGCGCAGTGGGACGAGGCGACTGCGGCCGTTCACCCCGGAAGATTCAGTGTTTTGATACCGCTCGAGCCTCCGCCGATGCTGGAAAACTGCATTTTCTTTGATGCGGTTCGCTTTTCACGCTCTAATTGGCCACCAATTGAGCGATTTTATTTTAAATGCGTCATGTATTCGGCTGTCTTTACCAAGATTTGATTAGGTGTACAGTTGAAATCTTTAAATTCATCGTGGTAATTATAATTTAATAAAAGCTAATTTCTCAGATTTTTAAAATCGCATTGATGCATAGCACTACTCTGTCGTACTGCTTTATATTCAACAAAAATATAATACTCGGTACAAAAATATTAATTTTCGATCGTAAACTAAGACAATCGTAGAAAAAGAAAACACAGAAGTATAACTTTTATTATTACAATAGTAAATATACTGGTAATGCACATAGAAATAAATAGAAGGTTCTTCGATAAAGTTCTATTTTTATACATTAAAAGGACTATTAAGTCAGTAACCAAAAATCTCATAAAATAAAAATCGCCAAAAAAAAGCATCTCAAAATTAAAAACTGAAGAATACTAACGAACGAAGTCAATAAAAGAACATTGAAATACCAACGACCAGAAATCCGGAACACGATTTCGTCTAGATAATGAAAAAGTACATCGTCCTACATTAATAGCTCCATCATTATGTCAAGTGAAGCATACGCATACGCAAGCTCCGCAGAGGGTGATGAAGGCGGCGACAGACGGCACAGTCTCACAGACGTCTGAAAACCATTAGGGCAGGTCAGGCACGAGGAAAAGGGCTATTCGGCAATTAGGCAATACCTCGAACTCTTTTATTGGCATCCTACTTGTTTGTACGTAAGTACGTACGTAACTTAATGTACGTATACCTAACTTACCCAAATCGAGTAACCTATATCGTGGGTTACATTTTATTTTAAGACACTTTTTCCTACAAACAACACTAGTTAGTAACAACGCTTATTTCTGACTATTTTTTACATTGATAGGTTTGCTATGGGATTAGTTATGCAATGTTGTGAAATAATTCGCCTTCATTGAATGGATTCAATACAACACTTCGAGTTTTGCGGACAAGAATATACAAAATATAAATTTCTATGTATAACGGTTTAATTCTCGTAGTTTTCTTTTGCAACGCGCGAAGCAACTACAAATCTTTTATCGAATGAAGACTATATGATTTAATAAATATGTTTGATGTTTATATTGAAAAGAAATTTTTCGTTCTATGCAGGCATAAAACCTGAACCACTCGTTGTATTGAAAAGAAACTTAAAAAAACTGTAAAGCACTCGAACTCCGACCAGCCGTCGGGTCCATTATTCAAAGTTCGAGCAGTTTGGGCCTGTTAACAGATTACAGACTGTAAATAGTGAAATCAATATTGGATAATGGTGGCAGGGTGCGGCGTGCTCGAGCCGCCGGAGGAGGCAGAATACATCACCCTTACCACGGGTTCCTGTTAGCTCTTCCTGGCCGAGCTTTCAATCAAAGCAACATCAACCCGTCCCACTCTAAAGCGACACTATCAGATACGGATACTGCTACCGAGAATTGAGGCTTTAAATTCGAGATCCAGAGGTAAGGGTGCATGAAAGCTGTGTCGTCGACCTGTGAGAGTGAAAGCGTGTTCCGGGGTGGCAGCGAGACGCCCGCCCGCCCAGCCATGGCTTTCGCTACCGTTCTCACGCTACCCGCTCCCACGTTGCTTCAAACTTATTTATATCGCAGTTTTCAATACCATAACATGGGGTGAATGCCATAACTAATTGGCAGAATGTGTAAAATTACTAATGTCACTGATTCATTCATTTAACTACAGAACTGAATAAACATGCCAGCTATGAAAGTATTTATAATAAATTCTATTTTTAGTTCTTATTGTTTTCTTTTAAGAGGAAAATGTGAATCATTACGCCGTTTTATGGAAACGAGATTGTGACATGTGATACAAAATGGTTCGCTATTTTGCATTTGCAGCGTAATCAATATTGCATGATTACGCCTTAAGTCTTAAGTCATAATGGCAATGATATCAGCTGGTGGCGGTGGTGTGCGGCGGTGGTCAATAAAGTGCAGCGCGCCGATCGAGAGCACGGTCAGGGCGCGCCGCGGCGGCCACACTACGGAAGTAATGAACTTGAATGCAGCGCTCGGTCGCACTGCGCCGCCGTCCCGCTCTCCTCTAATCGGAGAACACTAGGCGCGAACGTGACGTACTCGCTGCACTCGCCGTCAAATTCGTCCGCATTCTCCATCACGGGCCGCTTTCGTCGTCGATGCGTTTATCGGAACGAGACGCGAATATGTGTGTCGATTGCATTCTCGGCGTCGTAAAAGTGCATCTAGGTCGGTCGGCATAGCGCGGCGTCGGGTTAGTGCGACGCGCTCCGCGGCTAGACGTGGGGCAGGTCGGAGAGTCGCGTTGCATAATGCGTTCGGAGCGCAGCCGCCGCGCACGCCGGCCGGTGCCCGACCCCGCGTAGCAGCCAGCACGCTCGCCGCCGCCGCCGCCGCCGACGCCACCGCCGACGCCGCCGCCGCCGCACGCACGGGCCGTCGAGCCGACATGAGCGCGGCGCGCTGGCTCCGGCCTCTCGTCTCTCTGCTGACGCTCCGCATACTCCTCGAGTACATCAAGTCGCTCGACATCGCTTTCGTATCCTAGGCGCGGGCCTAACCACCGATACTAACCAAAGACGATATAATATTAACATTTAAACGCGCGATAATTCGTTAGAGTATGATTCGGTACTACTTGTTTCAAGAATGCGCGAACAATAACTGATTGTAAGTACTCGTATGTCTAAAATATTAGACGGTAGAGTTGTTATCTCGTAGATAGTGTTTAGCTTTTAGTAGGCATATTTCTTTAACGTTTCGCTAATAAATCAACAATATTTTAGGTAACAAATCAAATTCGGAGTTTACCAGTGGATTTATATAATTATATAGACCAGAAAAGTTACAAAGGCATAAGTTTTAATAAATCTTATTCAAAATTCTCGTGATCTACAAATTTGAATACGGAAGTGAAACTAAAATTCAGTCCAAATTTAAACTGATTGCCACTAAAGAACTCATAATGTTCATACTACGTACAACGGTCAGACTTTTATTTTCATTTGTAGAGTAGCAATTTCTTTTACTCGGCGTCGCTCTACCAAGTTAACGTCAAACATTAGACGTTTAATTTCGGTTGCATTTGAATAGATCACCACGCTGAATTACAAAATCATTGTCGTCGAGTTGAGTTCCGCATTATAGCCACATAGGCAAACATGTATCTTCAACTCGCCTATACTCGCATCTATTCGCAGTGGAAACATCTACGTATTAAATTATTATTAGATTGCAAGGTTAGTTTTCCCGTTGCACTAGTAAGTATATGCATATAATAATATGTATTGGCAATATCATGGCCATATTTTATAACACCTCGTCTTACATGGTAACACCTTATAGCACCAATTTAGAAATGTTTAAGCTTTATTTTTAGACCCTGCTATATTTATAATTGTCACCATCAACAAACATGTTTCTTATTAACCAAAGGAGCCTTTTGTTTTTGAGGGACCCTCTCTAAGGAAATATATTTGAGTAAATATTTAAAATAGTTTAGCTAGATTCAAATAGATAAAAATGTGACAAAATGTTATTAGTTAAATTAGTTAGAAAACAATTAGTGTTAATTCACATGAATTTCATTTAAATCGTGCTTAAGTAGTCAATAGTCAATACTTCAATAGTCATTCATTCATATTACATTATACACGTCAAATCCATAGAATAACATTTTTTTAAAATACACAATACTTTAGTATAAAATAGATATTTTTAAACAATTGGTGTATACCTCGTATACAGACAATAGATTTGTAATTCATTAAAAAATATACAATACACATTAATTTTCTTTAAAACAAATTATTAATTGAAATTTTATTGTAAAAATAAAATAAGTTTCTTCAACAATGTCAATATTCTTAAAAATTCAAAACTTTAATTTGTATTTAAAAGATTTGAGACTCTCTGCATTGGTATGGAAATGGGGTCAACAAAAATAATGATTATTTAATTCTTATAATAAATAGGTACACAGAATAGGTTCAATCAATTTCGTTACTAAGCTTAAAAGAAATAAAACTTTATGTTCTGTACTCGTTAATACTGCAATATATGCTTGAGGGATACTTACATACTGTACTGAGGTAGGTAAATATTGCATCAATGGCTCTACCTTTTTAATTCATAAGTAGTGTTGATAAGCGTAAACATAATGAAGATAACAGTGTGATAGGAGCGCAGTGCGCGATGCTACAAAAGGGCAAGTTCAAGTGCAGCGCATGCGCCAAGGTTGCTTCCTGGAGCGCGCGCGCGCACTGGCGCGATCCGATGCGCACACATAATAATATCTGTATTGCAATTTATTTCTGTTCCTTAATTTTCAAATGGTTTTCATTTAGTTTTCCTTGTTTCTTTACGTTTTTACAATTACAATATCTATCAAATACAGGGGTAATGAAAAAAGAAAATACAACGGGATGCACTCCGGGAGTGTCGGCAGAAGTGATAACTTATAAGATGTGTTTTCCTGGTGATTTGGACGACAGTTCAATTAAAACACAATTGAGTTTCTCTGTAAGAAAAGAAAAGACATTTAGTGCTAATAATCGCAATGTTGAATCCAAAATCACAATAATTATAATATTTAGCTTTTTTCTATAACAAAATACACTTATTATTTATGAATGTTTCCTTTTGACAGTTTCCATAGTTACCATCTAACGCATTTTCCCTTTCGATCAGGATCACGTGTCCTGTCGCGAGTTTAACAATTTTTACACATACCAAAAAATGCTCAGTGCCGCTAAAGAAGTTTTCACTTCAAAAATGTATAGAATAAATAAATGTGCCGCACAATTTTTACATGAAAATAATTTATAAATAAAGTCTAACTTTAGTCCACGCTTAATGTTGTTTAATTTGACAAAACTATTCGCATAGCTTACATTTAAAATATGCAAGTAGTTAATCTTGTTAACCTTATCATTATTTTTGCCAAATTTTCCAGTTGGTATTTACCTCCTTAACTGTTAATATTAAAAAGGCAAAAAAAATCACCCACCTAACAAGCAATCTCAACTTCTATTTTTGCCTGAAGAACAAACGGACGTATCATTTATTATCTTATATATAAAATTCTCACGTCACAGTTTTAGTTACCATACTCCTCCAAAACGGTTTGACCGATTTTAATGAAATTTTTCAGATTTTCAGTTTTTCAGTAGGTCTAAGAATCGGCTACTGTCTCTTTTTCATACCCCTAAGTGATAAGGGTTTTCGCAAAACAACGTTTGCGGGGAAAGCTAGTTAAATATAGTTTTCTCTCGAAAATATTTGGGTATTTCTATTTGTTATATGATAGTAATAATATAAATTGTTTACATTATAAATTAAAAACGGCTTGTAATTTGACCACTTTTCTGTGCTCAGCGTTTCACATAAAGTTTGATTGACTATAACTATATAAACTAACTAGTCTGGTCACGTGAATTAATAGATACAGCGATTTCACATGAAGTGCATTACATGTTCGCTTCTATTCTAATCAGTACACGTGAGCAATTTATATATCGTATAATCAACAGTTACAAGTGAAAACGTCTCGTTTCTGCACTAAAGTTGTCTTTTACAGTTCAAGTTTGTTAACAATAGTTTACTGCGATCAATATATTTCAAGTGGCAATAAGGAAGGGCAGTCAAAAGAATTAGAAGAGATGGGCAAGTAAAAGTTACTTAAATTAATTTTAAGAAACAATACAAAATTAATTTTTAAACATCACATAAAATAATATTTGCAGAGGTCTAATAATTTGGTAAGAGTAGCGCACTGCCTCAACGTTCCGCGTGGAAGCGTGCAATATTTTTTCTCATTTTCATTAGCTACTGGTAAGACAGGTAAAACATCAATCAATCTCAAGAATACCTCGCTCTGATATTTCGGTAGGTTTTCGACGCGTTGTTATGCTACTCCTATTTTTCCTTAATTCCTATTTTTTAGTTCAAATTTACCGTTGTCTGAAATATAGCCTTGTTGTTAAAATTGAAAACTGCCTTCGTATTAAAAGAAAATAAGATGAGATATAGGGACATAAAATTCGGAGGTGTCAGCCCTAAGGCCAGGGTGGCAGTGGCGCGCTCGCGTGCACGCCGTGACATTGCGCGATTTGCGCGGTCGAGTTGCGCAACGCGTGCTCACGTGTTCCCCCAGTCTCGTTTTACAATCATCTTCATTAACCAAAATACGGCCTTTCGCGACTCCCTTTCAAAGCTACTTACGAAATTACCTATTGATACAATAAGACCCCATGCGCCGTTGCTTTATTTATGACGTTAAGTTTTTAGTTTGATTGGAATTTGGATACGTTATGTTAACTTTTTAACCCCCGACGCAAAAGAAGTGATGTTATAAGTTTGACGTGTCTGTCTGTTTATCTGTCTGTCTGTCTGTCTCTTTCGTGGCACCGTAGCTCGCGAACGGATGAAGCGATTTCAATTTAGTTTTTTTTGTATGAAAGGCAAGACACGGCCGAGTATTCTAAGACATCATGTTTGATGAAAATCGGTTGAGTCGTTTAAAAGTTGTGGGGGGTGAAAGTGGGGAAGAATAACCGAATGTCTGCAAATATAATCGAGTGGGGTCTCAAATGAAAGCGCATCACGTGCACATTACAAAATAACAATATTATTATTGAACATATTATGTTCAACGAAAATTGTCGTTATTGTGTCGGGGGTTTTTTAATTTTTAAATTTAATTTACAAGGAATTATCTCTTGCGTACAGCCTACGTCAAATACGTTACAAATAACTTAAAAAGTTTTAATTTAGAATTTTTTATTCAAAAAGAGTATTAATTAAAAAAATGAAAGAATGAATTATTTAGTCTAATGAGAGTTATAATATTATTTATATAACGATTTATTTATTTAAAATTCTGCATAACTTCGAAAAGCCGAAGCGATCTGTAGCGTAATTAAAATTGATCGAATTGTCATTCATACGTAGTGTGACTGAAGTCCTTTTCGCTTCCGTTCGTTTTATTTCTTAGCAACTTTTCCTTTCTATATAAGGCGGTAAACATCTCTGGTTATTAGCACTCTTGTGTATTTGTAATAAACGTTTGCGACCGTAAATGCAATACTCGGTACCATATGCATCGCTGTTTACATTACGGCACTTGAACTATGCTTGCGCAACCATTTGAATGTATAACCATAAAATTTAAAATTTAAAAAGCCCCCGACACAATAACGACAATTTTCATTGAACATATTATTTTGTAATGTGCATGTGATGCGCTTTCATTTGAGACCCCACTCGATTATATTTGCAGACATTGGGTTATTCTTCACCACTTTCACCCCCCTTTCAACCGATTTTCATCAAACATGTCTAAGAACACTCGCCCGTAACTCACCTTTCATACAAAAAAATCTAAATGGAATTCGCTTCATCCGTTCGCGAGCTACGGTGCCACGACCGAATTACAGACAGACAGACAAACAGACAGACAGACACTTCAAACTTATAACAGCCCTTCTTTTGCGTCGGGGGTTAAAAATGAAGCCGGTTTGAAAAACAAATTTTAGTTCTCAACAAGAAAAGTCGACGCCCGCTCCCTCATCACTTCCGACATCGAATTATGCAATGACACCTTGAATGCACAGATAGTTTTACTACGTTTTTATCTTCAGTAAACCAACAAAAATAATGTATAACATATTCTAGCATTACACTATATTAATATAATTATTTTATACTGTTAGTACCTATTAAAGTATTTCGGATAATTTTCTAACATTTTCATAGAAAGAGGTTTTTAAAATTTAGGGATATATTGACACGTTTAATTCAATGCCCCTTGGATGTAGGTAGGCAGAATAGTTATACAATAGATACATAGGTTATGCATTGTAACACATGTATGTATTAATACAAATACTTAGTTGCTCATAAGACTTTACATTTTAGTTCATTTGTGTTCAAAATACATAATTATTGGTTTATTTTTGGGATAATTATACTCAATAGCTACATTAGAAACGACCTTACAATATGCTGTAATTTATTATTTTAGACTTAATCCTATTCTCATTTACATGTGCAAAGTTGGAAAATATTCAATAATACTGTGAATGTTACTAATTGCAAACAAAAAATACTTGCGCGTTGCATTTGTTACTCATAATTACTTAATTAAGATTCCATGAAAATTTAAATTTTACATAATTAAATTAGATATTTAAATGTTTATAATATTATTATGATTTAAATTTTTTATCTTTCTTTGTCTCCAGGTACTTGTTACATCAACACATGGAATAGAAAGCTAGTGTAAACAACAATTATCAAAATGAGACTGGTAAGTCATAAGCATGTATATTGTATGTACCTACTATAAGTATGTGACTTACCTTATACAGTAGCACCGGGGTGTTAAAATATGTAAGAAATGAATAGAATTTGCAGAAAATATAAATAGGCAAAGGGGAAGTGTTAGTGCGCAGTGGAAAGTGCGCACTTATCACAAAACTAGGTCAGTAGTGGCGCCGCCCCTTTATCGAACACTGCCGATGTCGTCCTTTTCATTTTGCTAAAATAAACCCTCTCTTGGAGATGACAAGAATTAGTTTGCGCTGTCGCTCTGGAGCGATGCAGACGAGTGCGAAGGAGGAAGTGCATTTCGTTTGCATGTTTTTCGGAACTGAAAATGGTACCGGCCGGTGGCGGCGCGGTCACTGAAACTACTCCGACTCTATTGACAACGCGCCTAATATCTAAAATGGCTATTATTTTAATAATTGTAAGAATTATTTCAATACAACTTTTCGTTCTAATAAGTGACTTTAAAGTAAAGTTGTGCGCAATAGTGTTTATCTTTTTAATTTCTCAAACAATTATAATTGATTAAAAATAATAATGAAAACAGTGATTCAGTTTTTCGAACATTAGAGTAATTAATGTTATATTATTAATTTTATCAAAAATAAAAAAAAATATCAAAGAAATTTAGGAAGCTCTAATTTTTTTTAAATAAAATAATAACGAATAGTTAGTCTCTAGGGAGATTCCCTAAACATATTTAAACAATTTACCTAAATGAATAATTCACTCGCGTAAAATGCGCAGCACTTTATATTGCGAACCCCAGGCTTTGTTTTTTGTGGGAATTATTTACCAATTTTGCGACTTTAATTGTTTTATAATCGTGATGATTCACTCACTCATATATTTCTGTCTATTTTACATTACATAGTGGTCGAGCATATAATTAGTTAGTACTCGTTTACGCGAGCGCGAACCAGCAGTTTACGTACAATCGCGTGTAACCTTGACATCCGGAAACGTTTTGATGTGTAGGCATTAATTTATGATTGTTGTGAACAGTCAACAAGCGAGGAGACTCCCAGTACGACGGTGGGGCGCACCGGCAGCCCCGGCAGCCCCGGCAGCCACGGCGCGGGCGGCGCGTACGACGTGACGCGGATGCGCGAGGAGGAGTTCGAGCGGCTGACGGTGTACATCGTGCCCGACATGCCCTGCGAGCGCGGCACGCCCGGCCGCGCCGAGCGCACGCTGCCCCGCAGCCTCGCGCTCAGGCCCTCCGCCGTACTCTCCACGCCCAATACACCGGTAACATGACTACTTTAAACTTCTCTCGCAATCAAATAAGGGACAAACCATTTTACCCTATGCCAGCCATTTCTGCCGGACTCCTAAACTAAAACCCCATGATGTTCCTCCTTACGCCAATTGTCAGGGCCACAAATACGATTCAATTAATTATTTTTATTGTCGCTCTTCAATGATAAGATCGCCCTTTGAAAGCGTTGTCTCAAATCTAAATTTATACCTATTATATTGTTTATATATTGTACAGGAAAGCATATTGTACCGTACCGTCCTTACCGATTATAGCTGCCCTTTCTATGTCATATTGCAAGGTACCTACGTGTCGCAAGGTACGTATCAAAGTACGTGTCGCAATGTATAACTGTCAATAGATTTAGGCATTAAACACTAAAATTCAGGAGTTACAGTTTCTTTCTCTTGTATAACATAAAATTATTTACAGACTGAAGGTGTATGGAGTACAGGAGTGATTCCTCGTGGAACCAGATTTGGACCCTTCGAGGGAACGAGGACACCCAACAAACCAAACGACAAAGTGTCCTGGCGGTATTACTGGAGGGTGAGTAAAGCTTATAGCCTTCAAAGAATTTGCACAAACCTCAAAACTTACGCTTAAGTACCTATACTTAATTCTCATTCAGTAAATTATAAATTTTTGGTTCTATTGGTTACGGCTTTGTAAATACTTTAGCGAGCTGATGACACAACTCATACTAAGAACATCAAACTAACCAATCCAAATACTTGCAACTGTACATCCTCCTTTACCCAGAATACAGGACCTACGCACTATTCTTGTTTCTGACTAACCTATTCCTCTCTCTTTTGGGCCAGGTACAGGAAACTGTCAGACATCACACTTACGGAAACATTAAGGTGAGATTGGGCTTTATAACATTTTGTGGTGTCGGTCGACAGATACACATTTACGGATATCCTTACATTTAATTTTATAAATTTAATGCGATAGTAACTCAACTAAACAATCTAAAAGCCTTTTAAATTTACACGCCTAAATCCAAATCAATGTTGATAAAAATTGGCATGAAGATACCTAAATGAGATCTCAAAACTGTACATTTGTTTAACAAAAATTTAAAGGCGGTAAAATAGACGATGATAGTTTATAGGGAAGCGATCGGGGTCAATTTATTTTATACATATTTATTTATTCAATTTAGCAATTTATTCTGCTCGAGCCCATTTTATGGAAAATTTAGTAAAAACTGGAGGTTTCGAAACATAGCTATCTTAAATGAGATGACATCGGACCTCGTCCTTGACTCTATCATAATAAACAGTAAGCAAGTCGCTATCAGTGGCACGCGTATGGTAAATATTGCGCACGTGCCACGTGCTCGACGTAACATATGTTTCTTGGGTCTTCATTTGCAAAACAAAACCTGCCGCGGTTATTACTATTTGATGACTTGACTATATTTATCAATTGTAGACGTCGATCGTTTACAGTGTCATAATCTTCTAAAAAAGCGAACATCAATTTCTACCACGATGTTGCAAAAAATTCGTAGCAAATGCCAATTAAAATTGCAACAAAGTTAAATGCACATATGGAGAATATTCCATGAGTGACGTTCACTTAAAGTTTAAAACAAAGTCCCGTTTTCATTGGAAGTTTTTCATTACAGATATTCAAAGATAGTGATTACTATTACCTGGATGGATCCGACACGAGCGTGGCGAACTGGATGCGATACGTGGCGTCCGCGTACTCGCTTTCAGTGATGAACCTCGTGGCGTGTCAACACCAAGAACACATATATTTTTACACCATCAGGTAAGCACCAGAGATCACTTCACAACACTTTTTTAAATTAAAAATATTTTTTTGCGGTAATTGCAATGTCGAATATATTTTACAAGCATTTCCTTTGTATTTTTCAGAGATATAATGCCTAATGAAGAACTCATGGTCTGGTATTGCAAAGACTTTGCAACAAGATTAGGTTACGACATCGATCCGGAAAGGGCAACCTATTCTATATGTAAGTTGTAATTTTGTTAATAATGATCTCATATTTATCAATGTCAAATATATAAATAAATTTTAATTTCTGAACCAACTCTAATAATCGTGATACTTATAAAAATATCTTTTTCCTATCTCAGGTAAAGAAGAAACTATCAAAAAAGCATATGGCTTGCCACCTGCCCCAGTTCATCCTGAAATTGCCTTTAATCATATGAAATATGTACTAGGATTAACAAACGCAAAAGAACTCTTAGAAGCGGAAATTCCTAGCCGGCGAAGAAAAAGGGAATCTAGTGAAAAATCACTACATGAATCAACGAATCTCTTACCTCGTGACGAACCAAGAAGCCTAAATAAAACTGATAGAATTATCAGGGCAGATATCTCTACAAATATAATTCATCATAAATCAGAAAGTCCGATGGTAAACGAGAGCCCAGCATTATCACCAAATGGCTTGATGCAACCACCCTCACCCGTAAAAATGCATCACAGAGACAATCAAACTTTAATAATTCATCAACATAAAGAAAGCACCTCACATGTCGTAATACATCAATTAGATAATCCCCGGATTCATAGCAATAGGTCACCTGCACAAAGCCAACATTTGAGGGATATGCGTGGACCTTCCCCGATGGCTCAGAATCACCAAGATAAAATGGGTAGTAAATCACCGAGTTTAACACATTGCGGAGCTCAACATTACGAACATCAGCTAACTCCTAATGACGGGTCAGTACGATCAGATGAAGGTTATCACAGCAATGGTTATCATGACGAATTTACACCTCCTGAAGATTCCAGTGACTCTGATGTCGAGAATTACGTCTTGGATTGTTCCAATAAAACAAATGAACCCAAAGAAACGGTCATCGTCCAAAAGACTGATATCGACATGCACCGTAATGAATACAGAAAAGTGAAAATAAAAATGCCAAGGGCTTATCAATATCAAAACCATAAGGACATGGACTGTGAAAGTGAGAAGGAGTTAATAATTGCTGAGGAAATTGTAAATGATTCACCCCAGAATCTATCACCTCCTAGGCGAGACCCTGCCACGTCTACCGTGATAGTCTTGGAATCTGCACAAAATACTATAGTTCCCATTAATAAACCGTATTATGAAGATGGCTCTATTTCCCCCTCACCGCAACCAGCTTTCATGCGATATTCTCCACCAGATACAAGGATATTAGAAACAATACTCACTGGAAGCAGAATGGATACCAATAATAATGACCCCAACAGGCGGCAACCAAATGCAACGCCTCCTCCTTCTTCGCCGACGGAAATGGCTTACTCTTATAAGAAAAGCCAGAGGTATGGTAACGCTTGTAGCCCTGATTCCAGTTCAAATTTAACACCGTTACCTTCTTTGCTACCACTACCGCAACAATTGCCGACTCCAAGCGTAGCTTCCGTATACTCGTCATCACCTCCACATACAATCCCTCACACAACAGAAATTAGGGAAATCCGAGAAATAAGAGAAATCAGAGAAACTAGATACGAAAGTCACTACCCGAATTATTCGTACAGTTTATATTCTCCACCGAACTCTACGATTATTACTCAACTTGGATCTCCGCCGAATACGTATTCGCCGACTGTATCATCTACGCACCAATATGAAAGGTCACAAAATGGACAAGGCAATCACCATTACCCATCATCAACGAGCGTTATTACGCTCAAAAATTGCTCACAGCTGAGTTTAATCCAAAATTCAAATATGAATAATCAACTTGTTCCTCAACACGGCAGCGTGAGCCCTGACGGCAGTTTAATGGGAGCTCCTATGAGCCCAAATTCACAATCCTCTCGCGGCTACCGGAGTTTACCGTACCCTTTGAAAAAGAAAGATGGAAAAATGCATTACGAATGCAATGTTTGTTGTAAAACTTTTGGCCAATTATCAAATCTAAAGGTGCATCTAAGGACGCATTCGGGTGAAAGGCCCTTCAAGTGCAACGTGTGCAATAAATCGTTCACTCAACTCGCTCATTTACAAAAACATCATCTAGTACATACAGGAGAAAAGCCCCACCAATGTGATATATGCAAGAAAAGGTTTTCATCAACGTCCAATTTGAAAACACATCTACGCCTACACTCGGGTCAAAAACCATATGCGTGCGATCTGTGTATGCAGAAATTCACCCAATTCGTACACTTGAAGCTTCATAAACGGCTTCACACTAACGACAGGCCATACGTATGTCAAGGGTGCGACAAGAAGTACATCAGTGCGTCGGGGCTGAGAACGCATTGGAAAACCACTAGTTGCAAACCGAATAACATCGAGGAAGTCCTTGCAATCACGAACGCCGCCCACACCGAATGCATCGGTAAGCATCAATTGTGTACACTTTTAAAAACATAATTTGTAAATTTATTTTTAATCTTAATTTTCTTTACACGTTCCATCGTTTTTCACTTTTAAAATTACAATTTAAATATTTTAAACACCAAAATATTTTTAAAACGAGCAGAGATGCGGGAGCGGCCGCATCGCGTTGCACTTTCTCTTCGTAGGTGAACTACAACTTTCACTTGCGCCGTCGCTGAACGCGGCCGATTTCATTTTCGCGTGCACTTTGCAGGTTCCGTCGACAAAGACTGCCACGAGAGAGAGGGGCACGAGGCGTACGAGGTGCACTCGGCGTCGCAGGGAGGGCTAGGCGGACTAGGTGGGCTGATGGGCGCCGGTGGGGCGCGCGCGTTGTCGGCGGGCGGGCACGGCGAGCTGAACGCGGGCGGTCACGGCCACAGCGCGCACTCCACCACGCCGCACCTGTCGCCGGCGGCGTACCGGCCGCTGCCGCTGCACGCGCCGGACCACGAGCCGCCGCCGCCGCACTACGCGCCGCCCGCGGATTCGCGGCCCAGCGTCATCGAGTCCAGCCAGCCGCTCATCATCGAGTGCACCTGAGCCAGGGCGCGCCGCCCGCCGCGCCGCTCGCGCGTTGTTCCCCGCCGCATGTGATTCCACTCTTGTGATTTATGTGTGTAACACTCAGTTCAGTGGCTATGAGATTAATATAAACTTTGAGATGTATGTATATTTGTAAAAATAGTTAGGTTTAAGCGCATTGCGATGTTATAAGTACTAAGTACTTGACTAAGGATACGATCGTTTCGTAAAATGTTTCGTCGCCCGTTAATAGTATTTTTATTGAGGTCTCGAGCCTATCTTCGTGCTAATGCTCAATTTTTCTACATACATAGGTTTTCTAATGTAAATATGTTTTATGACATCTTTATTTAATTTAAAATCCTTCTATGTATATATTTTGTAATATACGGATTTCTAACGAAGTAGATATTCTATTGTAAAAGTTGCATTACTACTGGCAGGTACTTATTTATGTTTTGTTCTTCTGCAGTGTCAAAATGAGAAATAACATGAATTTCTTAAAAATTCACCAAAGAAGGCCTCGACAGCTGTTGTTTGTACTATGTGGACAATATAATCTCCTCGACATAAAAAAATTTCACAAGTTCGTTGAGCCATTATAACTCACTAAAATAATAATACCTACTTAATAATAGTCGAATCAAATTAGAGGTAAGTGTCAAAAGCGCATAAATATTTTTTTACATTTTAAGTTATTCTTATAGATATTCAGATAGTATTTTAAAATCGTTGTTCCTAATGCATAATTGGAGAGTAAGCGCATCGTTATGTGCATCAACTTAATTCTAATGTAATTTAGATTAAAATGGAGGAATCGTGTACATTGTCCCTACGCTAGAACAAATGGTGCTTCACATGGTAGAGTAGCGATCGCCCGCGCCGGCCCCCGGCCGACTGCGCTCGCCGACCTATTTACTACGTGTAATCTTAATTCACCCAACTTAATCATTATTGTGTATTATATTCCAAATTTCTAGTACTTTAATATTACAATTCTCCTAATCAAAAGGCTGAGATAATTATGTAATGTAACGATTGGCGAATGTTATTAGATGTACTGGTGTACATTATGTGTAAGGTACTACCTTCGTATGTAGTACCTACGGGTATGTACCATCGTATGGCACGTAAACTAACGTATAGCTTATGCGTGATGTAGAACCAAAACATAGCTTTTTGTATATTTCTATTGTTCGTATGAGTAAGATTTTACAAACAATCACTTATAAATTTAATAACTGTGTATTTTATACTTACTATTTACCTACAGAGCTAATTTTTGTATTAAATAACTTGTCTAAAGAATGAACAGAAAATGACGATTTATGACAAATTGTAACATATTGGGAGCCTAATTCGATCGTTTCGCACGCATTTTATTATTTTATATAAAATATAAAAATACCTTAAATGTACGTGTAATATGTACCTATCTACATATATGTATTTGATAACATGTATCATCAAAAAAACCTTATTTTATTTATAATTCTAATGTGTGCTTTCAAGCGTCGAGATCTAGCGTTTTTCCATTTCTGGCACTTTTTTTAAATGCATGTACGTACATAGAGAATATGTGCGGAATTGTGACTATGGTAGTAACGCTATTCTTGTTAAACACTTCTCGTCATTCCTAAAGCGTTATTGGTAATTATTTTTTTTGAATTTAATAGAATTAATATATTTTTGTATCTTACGAGGATTAAAATCATGTTCTATTTACGTACCTTTCGATGCAATTTTTTAAAATATCAGAAAAAAATGTCTTATCGCACAAGTAATTGTCTCAATAAAATTAACTAAATTAAGAGATGTGGGTTGCTCGTTTAAGCATTATTGTCGTAACTGTCAGAATTACAAAACATGTTTGGAGACAAAAAATTCACAGCATTATATGATTAATGTTAAATGAAACTAATATTAACTTCATTTGTTTTATTGTAAATAACGTTAGTTCCCAAATTATCAGTCACTATTCAAAGTAAAATTTTTGTATCAATGTTGTATAAAATTATGTATACTTACTTAAAAACCTAAGAAAGATAGATCGTTCTTACATAATATTATATAAGTACAATACCTTACTTATGGTACATCAAAATAAGCAATATACTTATCACTGTATTGTATCATTCTGCTATGATATTTACAAATACGAACATTCTTATATGCCTTGAGACAAGGTTGTACTATAATAATTTAATATGCCAGAAATACCTGTACTCACTGTAAAGGCCTGCAATTTTGTACACTTGATCAATTATTATTTTAAAACACCAAATCCATTAAAACAGGAGTAAATCAATAAAAGTGGTTTTATTCAGTATTCCTAAAAGTGCTACATATTTGAACTGATGATGAATTATGTCATCTACTTACATTTTCTGAAAAACAGAAATTTACAATGAAAAACAATGTAAGCTATATATAGATACATTTTAATACTACATTTAAACACTAAAAGTAAGACCTAATGCTGCTCGCCCGAGTAAGCATCTACCCCCACCCTCATAAACCGTCGTAGGGGCATATTATGAATCAGATGGAGAGGTGTTCTTATAAAGTTGCAAAAGTTACATTTTTGATATTAGGTCATATAATATACCTAATAGTAACTATAATTTAGCCTTCGTTCATAGAAGGCTCGGTTGCAGAACACTTTTTGTAGTGTGTCCTCATGTTCGAGGACTGTGTAAAAGCGAGCTTGCACCGCGGACAGGAGTAGGGTTTCGCCCCCGTGTGGAAGTTCAGATGAGCTTTCAAGTGATGTTTCTTCGTAAATGATTTTGAACACAGCGAACACGAAAACGGCTTCACACCTGAAAACATTTTAGTATAGTATATATAAAATAGAATAAGTAAATCAGGAAAAGCGTTAATAACTATAAAATGTTAAGCGACGCAAACATTAAAACTGTGTCAAGAAGTATAAGAGACGTTGTTGTTAGCACTAAATCTATAAATATTTTAGTTGGTAGAGCCATAGCTGGTACGATGCGTTTCCTTACCGACAGCCTCTTAACCCGTCGTAGAGGAGTTCAAGTCTTATGTTTCGGCTTGGAGGTATGCTTGCCAAGATACTTTATTTGAGTCGACATCCTAATCCTTATAAGTAGCACTACCTCAAATAGGAATTCTTCTCTATTTTATGTTTCACGTGATGACCATGGGCTGCAGTGACCACTCAACAAGCCTGCATGCCCGTTTTCTACTCAATTTTTACTCAATAACTGTTTCATAAGTAAACGTCTTTATTAAGCATCTTAATGTTAGGTAGTAGAGTCATATGCTACCTCCTTGTGTTTCGTATGGTGTAGTGTGGTTTCCGGAGATATTTGAGATGAGGTGACCATCCTAGTATTCATGAGTAGCAAAGCACCCACATGACTTCATGTAGGATTTCTAAACTATTTGAGATTGGACAAGAGTTATCCTGGGCGGCAGGGATCACTTAATTATTACAATTATAGAAAAAGATAAATACCAGAATGCAATCTCAGATGTAGAGTCATGTTGGACCTGTCGGCGAAGCGTTTGTCGCAGTGCGCGCAGGCGTATGGGCGTTCGCCGGAGTGCGTTCGCTGGTGTTGCTTCAGCAGCATCTTGCGGGAGAACGCCTTTCCGCACTCCTCGCACACGTGAGGCTTCACACCTGTCATAATCAAAGACCTTTATATGTCTAGATGTATTGTCAGATTATCAAAAATAGAACAAGAAAAATTTGCGTGTTTTTATTTTTAAGGCGCTCTTATTTTGGAGGGAACCGCTCACTAGTTTTCGTGATAGGGACGAAACGTGTAACGGCCTGCATGTTTTGATGCAAGCTACTGAGCCGTAAAAAATATTCCGAACCTATCCCCAGCGTACAAGACGAATTTTATTACTTACTTAAAACAAAATTATTACAAAAAAAATAAAAATCGGTTAACAACTTCTTAATATTAACTTAAATTTATGAAATACCATTTTGTTAGCCTAAAGTGTAGGCTAACTATTTTTTGAGGTTAGTACCTTTCTTTGTGTCTAGTTTAACACATAAAAAACCTGTAGTAGGTTTATACCTAAGGTTCAATTGACACGCATTGTTCGGAAGATCCCTACGTTACAATTCTACGTTCTATGTATTAATTTCTGAACGTAAGTATTCAATGAAATTGTTTTCAACTTATGTGTTTCCACTATTGACAACACAAAAGTTGGCATACTTTGTGCGGTTGAGATCCAGCTTAAGATTACGTGTAAATACACAATATGCACGGAATCCTAAATAATAAAATTTAATATTAATAACTGTTGTTAATTAGTCATTTCCTCTCCTTTACATTAAAAACCTGTTTATATCAAAGCATGGTTCACGCGCGCTCATGTTACCACTTCACGCGTAATAAAGATAATCGCCGTGAAACTATGCTTTCAAATAAACATGTTATTCATTTTGACATCGATCATTACTGCAAGAGTTACTTATATTTCAAATTCAAAAAAAAATAAAAAATTAAACCGACATCAAAAAAGTATGAAATAAAATTTGTGACATAGGTACTTTAGGCGGCTATTTTTTGAGGTTGGTGTCTTTTGTATCAAGTATTTTTTTTCTATAGTTAAATTTTGGTACCAACCTCAAAAAATAGTAGCCCTAAAGTATGTAACTTTTCTAAACAGAGCGAAAAATATAATTTAAATGAAAGATATCATGATTTTTTGTCTCTCAAATTATTATTTATTTTTTAAGGTAGGTAATTTCATACGAAAAAACCTTAACATACTAAAAAAACCAATGTATTTACCTACTTTAAAAATGTGTCATCAGGCAACGAAGATCTCCTTCATAGCCGGCAACGCACTGGCGACCCCCCTGGTGTTGCAAGTGTCAGTAGGCGACGGTGACCACTTACCATCAGGTGGCCCGTCTGTCTTGCTCTTTATAAAAAAACAAATAAACAAAATGATAACATATATAACAACCTGTATGTATACGGACGTGCATATTATACGCTACGCGCTGATTGAAAGATTTCGGGCAAGAAGGACATTTGTATTCCTTGCGGTTTCTGAAAAGAAATATTAAATAATAAAATTATTTATTTTTACCATTAAATATAATTAGGGACCTACTTCTTACATTTACATTACTTTTTTCATTACGTTGATTGATTTTTATAATTTCTTAATTTCCATCTAAAAACGACGTGATATGGAATGAAGTCAGGAAGGGAAGAAGCAACGAGAATCCTAGGGGACACGTGGACACTGTTATGACCGACTTTAAAATTCAAAATTTAGTATGTACCTATAGTTTGTGGGTACTCATCACCGAAATATGCATATTACTCATTAGTTGCTCGACTAAACTTACTTATGGATCTTCATATGACTACTTAGGTAGCCTCTATCATTGAAATATTTTCCGCAGACGGGACAAGTGGCCGCGAACTCCTTTGTACCGCGATGAATGGACATGTGATACTTGAAGTTACGAAGTTGCGAGAAGCTTTTGTGACATTCTTCGCAGCTGTACCGACCGATGGACGAATGACGTCTCATATGAACACTATACCCATCACTCCTTGTAAATATCTAAAAAAAGTAGAATAAAATATTTTTGAATCAAAACAACATACACAAATATCAAATTAACAACCATTTGTCGATAAGTTGTCTGCGTACATTAACTGGAAAGCGATAATTTTCTATATCCGTTAGTATTGTCTACACTAGGTACTATCCATACATATACTTGCAGTGGGTAGGTACTATCTACAAAGTAGGCCTCACAGCCTATTGTGACAGCATTTGCTGGAAATGGTTAAAGTCGTTACGGTACTTCAGGTCTGGTCTGGTCAGGTGGTCTTTAATAATTTATGGTTACGATATTATCAATATTTAATATCAGCGAGCGAACATTTTTTGTACTCAGAGCAAACTAAATTTTATAGAGCGGGAATAAATATCCTTTACAAACATATTTAAATGAACATTATAAACTGTTTGTGTTACGAATTTAATCTTTCAATGATGTTTTGTAAGTATAAATTCGGAAATAAACAAACTCATTTAGAACATTTTTGTGAACTGTGTAAGTAAATAGCGATTAATGTTATTTGGAATCCAAGTGTATACCCATTAGGTAATTATATTTACAAACCTGTTGACAAACAGCACATTTGTATTCAGTTTTCTGAAATGATGTTTCTTTATCAGCCAAAATCACTGATTGTGTATCTTCGTGATTATTACCATTGAAGTGTTCCCTAATAACCTGTAATTTTATATTTAATTTTAGGCTCCTTTTTTAAATAAAAATCAATTTCAAATATTTCAATCACGTTTATCTACCTAAAATAGTTTAAGATTATTACCGTATTCTTATTATTTTTGTGGGGTTCAATTAAGCTTGCAGCTTTTTTTCGGAATGGCTTGTAACAATCTGGCAATCGAGGATGCCAAGGACTTTGAAAAACTTTATTCAAAATAGTCACTTTTGTTATTGCTCTGAATCTCTTTCTCGTCTCTGAATCTGTATCTTTTGACTCTATCATTTTGTATTCATGTTTAAATTTATCTTGATCGAAAATTTTAAATGAGTGCTTCACTACCTACTGAAAAATCAAATCCCATTGCAATTTCAGGGTTAAAATAAGAAATGTCTTTTCTGTGATTGAGATTCAAAGACCATTGTTTTTCTGAAAAAGACTTTAATGAGGGGTTAATTGATAAAAACTCTGAGGAAACACTAGAAGTGGTGTTACTTTTTGAAACATTAATTTCGTCGAGATCCTTAGATCCTTAGATTTTCTTCGAAAAGTGTAGTCCATGTTATAATTGTTGTGTTTTAATTTGTTAGATACATTATGTTCATGTCCATAATAAGTTTTATTGCCTTTTTCATTATCAGGAATATGTTGCAGCTGTTTCAAAGAATCATATATAGAGGTTATAATATGTGAGAGTTGCGAAGTGTCGTTCTTTTAGATGTATCCGAGAGCGTGTCGCTAGCACTGGGATGTTTGCCATTAGCATTCGTCAGGAAAACAGATGTCGGTGCACGATAGTGTTTATTTAATATTGCAAGCACGCCAGCCTTCATTCCGTTACCATTACCGTTTTGACTATATGTCTCAATAGATTGGGAGCTGGCGAGCAAATAATGTAGGTATAATTGATCGGCTCGTGTGGCAGACTTTATTAATAGCGATAATTATACGATAATAAATATTAAGGACCGCGTCTGCCACCATGGTAGCGCTGCGTTGTCAATTGACAGCCCCTTAAAAATGTTAAAAAAACAGCTATAGGTACTATATCATTTGCTCGTGTCTGCCTCTAAGGCTGATGTTTATAAATCTTGTCAAAATGAAGAAACTCAAAAAGGCAGACATCTAGGACTCTGATTTTTGAAGTTATTTTTTTAGAAGATCTTTTTACGATTTTTTTATGATATAAAAAAAAATTATTTGCACGCTTGCAGTGTTCGTTTAAAAATCCCTTGAACGATCGCAGAAAAATAGTCTGCCACCATCGCAGCGCTGCGTTTTCAATTAATAGAGCTTCACAAATGTCGTCAAAAAAAACTGTGCTATATCATTTGCTCGTGTCTGCCTCTTTGACTGTTGTTTAAATTGCTTATAAAAGAAAGAAAAAAGAATGAGGCAGACACTCAGGTCACTGATATTCCGAAAGCAGACCATTTGATTTTTTTTTTAATCAACGCTTGGGTGAAGCATTCAATTAACAGATCTATGTTTACAAAATCATCGAAACAAATTAATTTGAAACCACCTGTAACGGTTAGTCAGTAAGTAAAATGTCTGCCATTTTTTTTTGTATTCAGGGAGTTCTAATAAATCGTATGGACCCAGTTATAGCTACGAGTACGAGCAAATGATTTAGTAGATTTTTTTTTTCAACATTTTTGCATCCACCTCCTGTGATAATGCAGAGCTCTGGATGTCTGCCTATATATTTTCCTGCCATTTGCCTGCATAGATTTTCTTCGTTATCAAAATGGTATTAACCATTAACCCCAGAGGCAGACACGAGCAAATGATTTAGTACATATTTTTTTTTACAGATTTGAATCCCTGTAGAAAAAAAACGCAGCAACGTAAACGTATGACTTTCATTCATTAAGAAATGTTGTCGTATTGATCCCAACTTTAATGCCTTTCAATATCAGTACGAGCAAATTATATTACCTAAATGCTCGCCAGCTCCCTAGCTACAATAAATATATCACGTTGAAACGACTGTCTTTGTCGGAAGCCAGTTTGAGATATCACATTATCCATATCTGGATATTTTCATAACTCCATCTGCGGTTTTGGGGTGAATGTTGTATCTGGCATAAGAAATTCTCAATATTCATACCAGTTTTCACGTTCATACAACCATGCTGGTTTTGACACTGCGTTAGCTGGGAAACAATAGATTTTTGAATTACACTCTTTGAATTGCCACTTGAGTCCGGCTTATATCTCTAATCTCTATTCCACATAAATTTCCATTGCTTCAATGGTATCAAAGAAAAAATCTAATTTGTGACTAGGAACAGCTATTTCACCACTATAAATATATTGTAGAACTGAAGCCATTGTGATCGAACTCTGGTAAAAAAATTAACAATGGCAATTCGTCTACTGGACAGGAAAGTAACACCCCCTGAAAATTATAATTCATTACCTATTTTATTTAATGTCCACTGCTTAAGTGGCTACAGTTGGCTATTTAATTTATATGTGTAAAATTACTCTTTTACAACCAAAAAAGTATTTTTGTTTTTCATAATCATAATCATAATCATAATCATAATCATAATCAACTTTATTTGCACTAATATGTGTTACATTAAGATTTTAGGAGCTATTAACTTTATTAATCATTTTTAATTCCTATTTCCATTACTATTAAAATAAAGTTGAATTTATCTGTATTTTTAAATTGAAACAAACGGGCATGCAGTGCTGCATACAATCTCAGATAAAAAAAATCTCCTATTCTTGGAACTTTGTACGTGACTCCATGGGGATGTAATGAGTTGCTTCGTAATATAATGACCAATTTGAGAGTTTAGATCGTGTGCACAAAAAGTATCAAAATTATATTTTACAAAGGAACAGCTACGAAACAAATTAAATAAAAGAGTCTGTTTCCTGTAGCACTTAATAGCAATTTAAAAAAATGGTCTTGTAAATGTTGAGTCTCACTTTGAGTCGGACCGTACAAACACGCTATGTTTGTGGCACACTGCTGCTCAGTATATGTATTGAACCAGTATACGAATGGCTTGACATTACATATTACACATTACACGACAGAGAAGCTAAATGAACTAAACACATAACTAAGAGCAGGTCAACGTTTTTTAAGTAGCGCTAAGCGTGAAAGCGTACAACAAATAAATCTGATCAAATAAGGGAAAATCTAAAGCAAACCTACTGCGATTACCAAACTAAGGCGACCTGCAAATGAACATAGTACAGGGGAACAGACCGAAGGTCTCGAATAAAAAATCAACTGTACCTATATAATATGGGTATGAGTAGCAAACTGCTACGGACAAAGTCGTAAAGTCGTAAGTCGTTAGATGGCTGCAACCCGTTCTTAGCCCACTGTTGGGCACAGATCTCTCCCCACAACAAGGGAGGCCTGGAGCACACTCCACCACGCTGCTCCAGTGCGGTTTTGTGGAGAAACAGGCTAGTGGCCAACCCGTTTCGGATGTTTTTAAACCGCCAGTAAGGCCTTAAGGCTACTACACATAGTGCCGGCGACAATGCCGCCGGGTTTATGCCGAGCGGCAAGCCGCCGCCACAAGCCGCGCAAAGCCACCAAGCATAATTTCCGTTATGACAGTCACATAGAACGCTAGTGAAGTGCACATTTTATGGTTGGTTGGTAACAATGAATAAGGAAATCATCAGCACTGCCGCCGCAGTTGTAATTTTTATTTTAATAAGAAAAAAACACAAAAGGTCGGGAAGGTTTTGGGTGCGCTCAAGTTTACAAAATAGAAAATGGCAGATGGCGGCGGTACTGTAACTCAAACTCAAACTCAAAAGCTCAAAAGCTTTTATTCATTATTAGGTACAATTTGTGCACACTTAATGAAAGTCATACACATAAATTACACATTCTACATTCATCCGCTTTGATCGCCCCTCAGGCAAAACGTAGAATGGGACAAAAAAGCGGGCGGAAAAAAACTCCCAGCACTCTTTTAAAAGTAAAAAAAAATTAGTCTATAGTGCAGTATGATTAGGTCCAATAAAGGAATTAGGAACACACGTGACAGCTATCGTGTGTCAATATCGTTCCAATTGCCATCCGCTCACAAATAAATATTGATACATGGTGTATTGAAATAGCCTAGTGAAGTTATTCAATCCCACGCTTTCTTATCTTCTGAATAGTCCTTAGTTTCATAATAGGCCTTTCGGCACAGGACTGATTTGATAGTTTGTTTAAAGGAGAAGTTGCAACTTGCATAGAAAATTACCCCACGTCCGACAGCTGCGAAAAATATCTCAAAAAATAGATAAAAATGAGTATTAATAAATTGCATACCTCCGATGGTCATCCTTACTGGCTATCATACTTAAAAATTGCTCCAAATATTATAATTCAGGCACAATATTACTTATCTTAAAAATATTTTACTTTCAATCATGCAATACCTACTACTCTAAGGATCATAAAAAAGTGGAATAAAGATGACATAAAGATTAAACAAATGAACATCTATGATAGATAGATAGATAGATCTAGAAGATAAAATATCTAAATCATTTCGGAATCAGTAATCAATAAATAAGAAATTTTCAAAATAAAGTTACATAGTTTCATAATACATACAAATATTTTACACAAACCGGGACACCCTGAATATACTTACTTCTAGATATCTATAAGTAGAATATACAAATATTTCAATATAGGTACCTAACACGGCTAATTATGCACGTAGGTATCTGTTACATACACAAATTGAATATAAGCTTAGTTAAAGACATTGATAAAATTTAAATTAGGTACTTACGGTAGTTATATCTTCGGGATTAAGTATATAGGTAATCCTATTTATTGAAAAAATCAGGTAATAGTATGTGACGAGTATTTGTTTTATGATAAAAAGAAGCTATTTTAGACTCACAAGAGTCCAACTCTGACGATACCGTCGACTACAGCAAAATCCTCCGAACTGACGGTCACTCATTCTAACGCTTGCTTATCACCGCTACAAACCACCATTCACCATAAACTAGTAGTAGGTATTACCTACTTAAGCTTTAATTGTTTCGACGTGTTATAGCCCTTTCTAAATGACTAACATACAATTTAATAGTGTAAAAGTGGTACTTTTTAAAGTAAGTAATTGAATTGATAATAATAAGCTATGTTATCATCTGCTAACATATGAATGGATATAATTGAGTAGGTGGATAAACTTACGAAAAGCGCATACCGCCGATCGGTCTGAAATATGGTATGATAACGTATTTTGACCCCCTGATCACGAATATCATAACGAAATTTGGCGCAAACGCCACTTTAAATATGAGAGAAGAGAGAATAAAATGCGAGAAGAACCTCTTTTCGTTCGGTGTGCATAATCGCACATTCCTAACCGATTAAGACTATTTTAGCTTTCCCCAGAAAGGGTATGTGTGTGTGTGTACAGCGGAGATAAAGAACTGTAGGTCGTCACTTCCGTTTTTATTAATGAGTTTTATCCAGGTGTCCACGTTAGGCACCATAATATCGAAGCAGAAAATTTTCACGAAATAGAATTACTACAGCGGAAAATATTCCGAGGTCGATTAGTAGAACAAACGTTTCTAAAATTAGTAGAAAAAACGTTACCTGAATTGAGCTACTACAGCGAAAATAGCTACTAAAACACCGACTAGTCGATGAAAAGTGTTTACGTGGTTGGATAGGCGTCGAGGAGTACACCGAAATGCCTTTTTGAATTTCTCAAATCCGACTGACCGTTCCCGAGTTATGAACGAAAATGTTTTTCCCCCTTTTTTCTGGGAAAATTTCCCCCTTTTTTTCGTGAATGTCTCTTTCGCGTAGAAGCCGCCGAGACGCGTAGAATGAGCCCTCGCATGTCATCCTCCGAGTGACCGATCCGGAGAAATTCGCGAACATTCACCAAATTTTCGTTTTTTTTTTTTAAGTTTCTTTGAAGAATTTTCTTCAAGTTTCTCCAAACTTTCTCCGTCGTGTAGGGATGGACGAGACGCGTCTAGAGACACTCGAACGTCCTGGTAGTGCGTAAGAAACCCGAGATATTGAAATATAACTGGTATGAATTTCGTCTTCGAGTTGTCCCTTTTTCATATTCAAAATGGCGTTTGCGCCAATTTTCGTTATGATATTCGTGATCAGGAGGTCAAAATACGTTATCATACCAAATTTAAGATCGAGCTGCGGTATGCGCTTTACGGAAGTACACCCTTCAAATTTAGTGCTCACTCATTTAGGTAGTTTGTGTTTCGAGAAACCCCGACTAGGTAGTTTCGAATCCGTCTGAGGGCCTTGATTATGAGCTCCCGCCACAACGGATATCAAAATAAAGGTCACCTGTTTATGTAAGGTAAGTTTTTTCACTTTATGAAGGCACCAACTTTAAATACTTTTCTACAAGCTAAGTAGTTTACTGGTACAAAGTAGGTAAAGAACACAGATATACCTAATGCTGTTAATCATAAGAAACTTTAAACCCATGTTTCTGAGAAATCTTGGGATAATAGCTTTTAGTTCCAAACAAATTACAATATTTAAGTACTATTTTATACCCGTAACGAGACTTGTTAATTGCTCTGCGTGCTCATTTCTTTTACAAATTTATTTTTTACAGAGAACATTATTACGAGTTTGCTATCATTATTTCATTTTTATTTCGTTTTTAGTAAGTAAAGGCAGAGTAGGTTGGACTCTTGGTCATAAATGGTATACCTTTCTATATGGTAAAGATAACTATACCTATGGGTTGCTTTACAGCGCAGCTAGATCTAAGAGCATCTATCTTATTAGTGTAAGTAGCTTTTTGCCGTTCTTATTACAAAATAAATACGTTAGGTAAATAATAAATAAATGATCTTGTCCTTAGCCTTAATGTTATATGCAAAAATTTCAGTACCTATCTAGAGGTGGTTATATTTATGTCCAATAAGTTCAATGTATGTACTGTCACTAATATTTACCCCCCTCGTTATCTACCTCATAAAGTACCATAAATAACCCCATTACCAACAGAATCATAATTATTAACCAACCTACAAGTAGGTACGCGGCAACAGCAGTCTCCAGGCAAACTCGCATCAATATTTCTTATACCTACATAAAAGAATGAAAAAGCCACTAGTGCTAGTTGTAATTTTAATTACGAAACGATACGTTATCAAGTTTTTAAAATTTTTATACATACAAATGTATATGGTATAATAGGGTATTACGGCCAATGTCAAAAAGCTTTTTATATGAATTCGTAAGTCATAAAACCCATAAAAAATTGGAAAAAAAAATTTTGCAATCAAATATTATGTAAAAAAAGATTTTCAATTTAAATTTCAAAAATCCCCGCGAAAAGACGGTCTCGGCCGTCTCGGCGCTGCCGCCATGCTTGTGACGTCACTCGCAGTGTAAACAATACATGTCAGTAAAGGAAGAAAGTTACACTCCATTGTTTATTTACACTGCTAATGACGTCACGCCGATGCTTGCATGGCGTATAGCGTTTTTGACATTTGAAACAGATTAAAAATCTGAATTTTAAAATTGAAATAATAAATGTATACTACATTTTTTTTGAACAGAAATCACCATTTTTTATTTGCTTTTAACAAAATCTATCAATATTACAAAATTTTGGTTTTTTCCTTGCGTGGTGCGAAATACCCTATTAGGTACACTGCAGCAATGGATGCATAAGCTAACGCTAAAATTAAATTAAAATCAACAAAGCTATTAAAACTAGTTTTAGACGAAATAGAAAGTTCGCAATATATAATAATATCATGTTTATAAACAGCTTTAAAAAGAAATGTATTAAATAATTGTATGTAGGAATTAATAAATTAAAAGTGTGTCGAGAGATTTTTCCTCCGGCTTTTTCTCTCTTTACCCAGAAATGGGTGGCACATTGCATAGCCGATGAGTTCGATTAGGAAAAATATTAAAATAAATAAATAATTGGACTGATAAACGATCACAACTTATTTTAACATAATTATACTATAAAATTAAGTTATTTTAGATATAATTATTTTAAATTACCGAAATTCGGTAAGAGCACGTCAAAATCTATAAAATTGTCAATTTTCAAAACTCCCGGAAAACTTTCCAAGTAAAAATACCCAATGATTGTACTAATAATAGAAACAAATAGAAAATTATTAAGTATTTTAGAAACCTACATACATACATACATTCATAAACGTACCTACATAGGGCGGCGGAAATAAAGTGGCCTACACTCATAAAAAATTTAAATCCGGCACTGCAAATAGTCACTTCGTAAAAAACAAGCTAATCATCCGACATTTGATGACAGGGACATTCAGTGACAGAAGTCTTGAAGTAGGTACCTATCCGACGAAGGCGACGAATAATTATAATTTATTTATTACCTGGGGTTACTAGTCACTAGTAAAACAAAATGGAGTCTCGCACTATGTTGCCAGTATAAAAAAAAATAACCACAGATTTGGTAGATAATTAACGTTCTTACCCCATTGACGATCTTACCCCCACTAACCTTACTATATTGAAGTTTTTTTCTCTTTGTTAATAATTGCAACAGGTAGTACTTTGTATTCCTACATGTTATTTGCCTCCTATTGTTCTCCCTTTTGTACACACTGATTGTCCCTATTGGTCCAAGATCCCAGGGCCACCAGACGTCAAGTATTTTCTGACGAACGATATGAGTGATGATTGAGTGGTTTTAGTATGTAAGTACTAAGGTTGCATGCCTATCACTTATCAGCTAACTTGCTTAGACAGCCAATTACCAGATAACAGGTAATCCAAGCACAAAAACATTGCTGACATCACATATTTTCTCTTAGCTGATTTTCACGTGTATTGTAGACAATATCGTTAAAAATAAGGCGTTTGTATATTATACACCTTTGAAGCATCTTAGGAGGATGACCTTTGAAGAAAGGGTATATATATATAGGCACCGCAGTGCCCCCGCTATATTACTTGCCTCTACTTACCTACGACTGTGCATGGGATTTATGAAAGAGATTACTAAGTACTTGGGCACTGAGATGGCCATTGCATACCATCTGCTTCTTTTATATTTACTTTATGTAAACTTATTGATATTACTACTTATGATGTGCAATAAAGTGTATTTTGTCTTGTGTATTTGCAGGTTCTTAATATCTTAATAATGTAAGGAGATAAAAATCAGATATGTAAAAATAAAGTATTTAATTGTATACTATAAATTTGTATCATCAAATATGTTGCTACACATGTAATCAAGTTCATCATACTGTTTCACATAGGAAGTAAAAAACTTACCATCTATATCATTACTATCATATTTGGTACATATGCAATAGTATAAACTTTTACTGCAACCTCTGCACTTTTTAGAATGTTTCAAGATGATATCATCAGCAAATTCACATTCCATAAAATCATCTAAATGGTATTGTGCCTGCAGACTCACAACATTATTTTTAAATATATATCTATTTAAAAACTCATCCACACTCTCAAATGTAGACAAATAGTTAAATTCTTGTTTTTGTTGTTTTGTTAATATTTTCTCTAGCATAAAAACTAAATGATGATGGTAACACTGAAAGGTAATTTTATTAACATGTTTGTTTTTAATATCCAACCAAAGCTTTATACAGTCCAGTGGAGTTGTTTTGGCACCACTGAATAATGCTGGATTAGTCAACAGTCCACTTGCTGCCATAACCCCATCACATTTAAGAGTGTTAAATAAGTGATCTGCACCATCCAAAGTTTTTATTCCCCCGTTGGCAATAAGTGGCACTCTCACCAATTCACAAACTTCCTTCAATGCATAAATGTCAATGTTATCTCCACTTTTTTGCAATGGTGTCCGGCCATGAACTGTAATAAAATCTATGCCACACTTCTCTAATTGACTACATAAATTAATAGTACTTTTTATATCACTTAAAATTCTTATTTTGACTGAAATACTGAAGTCAGAGGGCAGATTGCTTCTAACACCTCTTACTAAATCATGGATAAGTTCAGGTTTCAACAGCAAGGCACATCCATATCCATCTTTCATAGCCCATCTCTGTGGACAGCCACAATTCAAGTCCACTCCATCAGCATATGGGTAAATGAGTGTTGAAGCATCAACAAAATCTGCCACATTATTGGCAGCAAATTGGACAATTAGGGGTGAATCATTTAATGTTGTCGTAAATTCGCTAGCCCGTGCTTTTTCATTCTGGCAAAATGAATCTGCAATTATCATTGGAGTGAAACTTAAGTCCACGCCATAGCTAAAACAAATATTTTACTATGTTACCTTTTGAGGACACATTTTATGTTTTGGGAACAATAAATGATGGGAATCATGATACATTTCAATTCACGAAAATTTCAACGATGATAAATTTCAATAACCAATCTTGGTATATGGATATGGCTAGATATGGGTTAGTGTAAGATACTGTTGGGTAGTCAAGATAAATTGCTTTGAAATAACAATGTTGATTGGCAACCAAACATCATTAGGGCTATCCATACCCGACGATTATTTATAAATATTGAAAACAGCCATTAATGTACTTACTTTTTTATTAAAGTTCTAAACTGAACCTTACTATATCTAACCATTGGAGCGCACACTTTAACATAAGTGTGATTGTCTTTTGCTGCTGAAAATAAATCTGCGACATTTACTCTGGTTTTAGACATTTTTAATTTAAATGTTACGTTATACGTTCTTTCATGATCTTGAATATGTTTGCGGTGAATGTTCTTTAGTTTTTTAATTCATATTATCAAAATGGCTATCAAATAAATCAGTCATGTGTCGTTCAGGAATGAATGCTTCAATTGAAGTACTTCACTTTTTCCCGTCCTTCCTTCACTACTTCAGTTACAATTCATCTCGTTCATTTAGTCCAATTGCTTCGCGAACGAAACTAACCGAAGAAGCTCGACAGTCGACGACGCGTGGCGTGCGCATATACTCACGCACACATACACATACTCACTCTCGGAGACATAAAAGAGAAAACAATCTTAAACCATCAAGTAAAGCACCAATGATCAAATTACAAATACTCTTATACGAACACTATTACATCTAAATACGTTGTCGTTAGAAGTTCTAGGAAACGTTTCAATATTATGAGTTTTATGTTAACTATTTACAGACTATTTTGGCTTGATTATAAATATAAATGATATTTTCTTTCATTTTTAAATTTAAATAGGTAACGTCTCTGAGGATCGTAAGAAATCTAAGGTACGATTTTACGGAGGGTATATTATACGGTATTTCAAAATATTGAACAAAAATAACATTATAAGTTTGGAAAGCGACCATAATTTATTACTAGATATTTGATAAAACAAACGCACTTAGTTTAATTTTATTGTTTTAGTCCTTTTAATTTTTTTGTCTTTTTATCCTATATCTAATAATCTCAAAAAATTTAAAAGACTAATAGAGATAAACGTTACGATACACGAGTTCATTATGGGGTATTTCATAATAATTTATCGAACATTTCATTAGAACTACTATATCGTAATGAACTAGTGAAGGAAGTGAACTAACTGAAGTAAAAGAAGTAGTATGGAGTGTTGAAGTAAGAAATAGGAAAGGATAACCTATCGTTTGTGAATGGTGAACTACATTGAACTACTGGACTAAAAGAGTGATATACTTCACAGTGAAGGAAAGATATGTTTCGTTCTTTTCTTTTAAGTGACACATTTTGCTCATGGCTAAAATAAATAACTGTCAAACTACAGCACTGACTGCACTGACTCAGACTAGTCAGACTCACTGAGTGAGGAGCAGTCATGTGTCGTTCAGGAATGAATGCTTCAATTGAAGTACTTCACTTTTTCCCGTCCTTCCTTCACTACTTCAGTTACAATTCATCTCGTTCATTTAGTCCAATTGCTTCGCGAACGAAACTAACCGAAGAAGCTCGACAGACGACGACGCGTGGCGTGCGCATATACTCACGCACACATACACATACTCACGCTCGGAGACATAAAAGAGAAAACAATCTTAAACCATCAAGTAAAGCACCAATGATCAAATTACAAATACTCTTATACGAACACTATTACATCTAAATACGTTGTCGTTAGAAGTTCTAGGAAACGTTTCAATATTATGAGTTTTATGTTAACTATTTACAGACTATTTTGGCTTGATTATAAATATAAATGATATTTTCTTTCATTTTTAAATTTAAATAGGTAACGTCTCTGAGGATCGTAAGAAATCTAAGGTACGATTTTACGGAGGGTATATTATACGGTATTTCAAAATATTGAACAAAAATAACATTATATGTCATTATACGTTTGGAAAGCGACCATAATTTATTACTAGGTAGATATTTGATAAAACAAACGCACTTAGTTTAATTTTATTGTTTTAGTCCTTTTAATTTTTTTTGTCTTTTTATCCTATATCTAATAATCTCAAAAAATTCAAAAGACTAATAGAGATAAACGTTACGATACACGAGTTCATTATGGGGTATTTCATAATAATTTATCGAACATTTCATTAGAACTACTATATCGTAATGAACTAGTGAAGGAAGTGAACTAACTGAAGTAAAAGAAATAGTATGGAGTGTTGAAGTAAGAAATAGGAAAGGATAACCTATCGTTTGTGAATGGTGAACTACATTGAACTACTGGACTAAAAGAGTGATATACTTCACAGTGAAGGAAAGATATGTTTCGTTCTTTTCTTTTAAGTGACACATTTTGCTCATGGCTAGCTGAGGAGTCACCTTTCGGTCAGTGGCACTGACCATCGACATCGACATCGACATCGATAGGTGACGTCAATAGCAAAACGTCATCGACACCATACAACATTTATCACTGTAGGTATTATAATTTTAATTGATATTATAATTTTATATATTTGAAAATTAAATTTACTTCGCTGAAGTGAATTTAATCAAAACGAATCTTAGAACCAAACAGTCCATCCAATGAAACACTGAAGGGAACATTATTAGCCAAGCAACTTAATAGAAACAAAAAAAAATAAGAATAAGAAGAAACAAAAATTGTTCTAAGTTTAAGCTACGGAGAATAGAGAAGAGAACAAATTTTTAAAAATATGACGACCACAGAAAATCTGTGTAGGTATATAAAAGTCTGATGAATAGTTTGCAATTGCATTCTTTTCCAAAATTACACGAATCTTTGTTTTTTTTAGAAACATTGTACTTCTAGGAGTTCTAGGGTGACCTACGATCTTCAAAATTTCCTTTGCATACGCAACGATTTTTTGTAGTTTTGTCGTACGATCACACATTTTTTGCACTCTCTGTAGTTATATTATAATTTATAACGTAGGTTTAATAAAATTACTCTATGTCTGTAATTAGAAACGCACTTACGTGTTGTGGCGTGTCGTGACGCGCCAGAAGCACATCGGTTTCATACATTTACTATGGGTAGAGACACATTTGTAGGGCGTGTCGTCGTCGTGTCGCGCGCGGTCTGTCGTGGCGCAGACTGCTCGCCTCCGATTGCGCCAGAGTGGTGGTGGGGGGTTATGGCGCGACACGACACGACACGCAAATGTGTTTCACCGAGTGGCTTGTCACTGTCTGGCGCGTCATTAACTCATTAAACGAACGACGTTTAAAACTAGCGGACGCTTGTTTGCAGCGTAGGTATTTGTTAATAATGACTGACAAGGTTATTGAACTTGTACGTCAATTAAATGCCATCAAAAACATAACTTGTAATAAAACCCATGTATCCATAGACAGACTTGGCAATGATAATCAGGAAGATAAAATGGTTGATGATACTGGTTAAATTAATTATTTCACATTGATGTGTTTACTAAAATGTTGGTTTTCATTATAACAAACCAATTATTTAATTATAAAATTTTGTTAAGCTAATGATCACTTGAATATGGATTTCATTATGTTAATATAATTATTATGTGTAATGATAAAAGATTGCGAAACTAATTCATACAATATCTTGGTTTGATTACTTGAATGTTGATTTTGTTATGTTAAACTAATCATTTAATGATAAATATTGTTAAACTAATTAAAAATCAAAAGAAAACATCATGCACGTTTAAACCCTGCAAAGGATTGATATCTACTGTCCAGAAAACCTGGGTGCCAAGGCAGGGCGCGTCACGACACGACACACAAGTGTGAACACCCGCCACGATATGTAAATGTGTTACTTTACCGGCATAATTGATGATAGTCTGTACTCTGTAGTCTGTCTCTATCTATGGCCTTTGTCTCCTCTCCTTTGTTTTTTTAGGTTAAATTGAAAATCAAATTATTACAAAATGACAAAAAAGTCGGTAGATATTGGTTTTTTAGAGGAAAAAGAAAACTGGCTTTTACATCCACGGTTCTTCCCTAGCAAAGTTGGCGGAAAACCGGCATGGTTAGACCTCAAGAATTTACCTTCTCAAAAACAACTAACTTGCAGTATTTGCAACGATCCTCTTATATTTCTTTCTCAGGTACGAAACCATTATTCATTACTAATGAACTTAGAGAAACGCAAATACATACATACCTATTGTAAATATTGTAATAATGTAAGTTCTCGAAGTGTGAAACAGTCACATGTCATGCTTTATTTATTTTAGTTTATTAAAAACATTTAAGCTACAACATTTGCTTCATGTAGAAGACAGTCATTTAATAACACATAGTTTAACAATATTGTTTTACAGATATATGCTCCTTATGAAGAAAAAAGTGAGTGTTTTCATCGCACAATATTTATCTTCATATGCAAGAATGGATCATGTTGTAAAGCAAATTTTGCTGATAATTTAGTAGTTTTAAGATGCCAACTTTCGAGGAAAAATATTTTTTACTCTTTTGAGCCTTATAATGAAGAAAATAAGAATGAGGTAAGTATGTTACTTTAGTACCTATATTTTTGGGGACATTGGTTTCCCATTAACAATTTAACTTAGCTTATCATTTTGTATGAATTTTTTGTAATATTATTTTTTGTAATGCTTTATATGCAATTGCTATGTCCACACTGTGCCTTTTGCATCTGCAACCTGCATTGTCAGCTTTTTATTCAACTTTCACTTACACATATTATGTATACCTTAAGTCTCATTTATCATAATATATGTATGATACATATAAATAGGCGAAAGTGAATCAATTCAGAACAATTTTCTCTTTCATTTCTTAACCGATTTTCCTCATTTTTGTTTTGTTTAATAGGTATTAACGTGATTTAGTGTAGACGGTTAATAAAATTAAGTAAAATGCATTGGAAATACATTAAATTAATGTAAAAAACGCCAGGAACACAACCATACGTTTTTTACACACCCACACATAGATAGACAAAAACAACATTTATTCTTTTTCTTCTGGTTAAGACCACAGATTAGGTAACAGTGTGAAATTGGTGCGCTTACCAATTTCACACAATTAATATTTTAAAAAAAGGAACGAGTGCATGTGAACTGGAATAAAAGAAGTCCATCTGCAAATATGATTTCGCGTGTTTTTATTTTCTCCCATAAAGGTCATTTTAATTGGTAACATTGACCAGCTGTTATAGTAATTCATCGTTTTTAGATTCAAATACCTTACACATACATTTACCAATCCAATACATTTTACCAATCAATTCAAAAGTTTTAAAAGCAAGTGCATCCTGTCGGCAACAGTTACATTTCATTATAAACCTTTCATTTTAATACTAATCATAGAAGTACATAGATGTAGAATGTTTTCGAATTTCAACTACAAGGCGACCACTAGTATTAATAAATAATTGTTTTTAGGAATTCTTAACAGTTGATTGTCCTAAGTTATGCATTTTATGTGGCGCAAAAGCACCTTCACACTGTTCCAAATGTAAGAAAACATTTTATTGCAGTCGCAAACATCAAATACTAGATTGGCAAAAGGGCCATAAAGAGAAATGTGCGAGTTTACAGCAGGTAATAGTTTTTTTGTTTTAAGAATAGCTTACTAAATTTGTAATTTAAAATATTAATAACTTTTAAGTACCATTGTATATAGTATAATAGCGGTGATAGACCAGTGGCTTAGAATTCGACCTTGAATCAAGGGGTCTGAATCCCAGAGGCACGCACCAATGACTTTGTAAAAAAGTTATGTGCGCTTTATAAAAATCACCTGCTATTATGGTGAAGGAAAACATTGTGAGGAAACCTGCATGCCTGAGAGTTCACAAAAAAAAATATTCTCAAAGGTATGTGAAGTCCACCAACCTGCAGTAGGCCAGCATGGTGGACTAAGGCCTACATCCCTCTCATTGCGTGAAGGAGACCCAACCCTGTAGTGGGTCATTAATGGATTACTGACAACCATTGTAAGTTACTTTGATTTTTTACAGCAAGACACAACCATATACAACTGCAGTAGCTATGGCGTGACTGAAGCAGGACAATCTATTTTATTTAAAGAATGGGAACTCATTGTTGATGAAGAAGATGAGGTATTGTCTTAATAATTATGTGATGTAGCTTTATGTTATGTATTTATAATAATATTAAATTTAGTAATTATATTAATCTAGACTTTGCCGGTGGCTTTGTCCGTGTGACGTTTGGCCGTGAGAGAGGGATAAAAAGTATCGTATATGTTAATCCTTGTTATTAACCAAATCTGTTCAGCTGTTTTTGTGTGAAAGAGTAACAAACTTCCATCCTACAAACTTTCACATTAGTGACAGTAGTAGGATAGGTAAGTCGAGAGTTCAGAACCTCAAGTCAATGTTTCTCAACTATAATGTATCTCCCATTACAGTTACAGTCTCACGTTATGGTCCCTGAACCATACACAAATTTCATCAATAATTTCTAACTTTACAAATATTGGTCAGGAGGAAATCATGTAAACTTATTGCTGACTTCTGGACCCTTATTTTACTGTATTTTTTCACAAGGCAATAATAAATTTGATAATGAACAAAAATAACAAATAATCTAATTTTAGGAGGAAGCCACCAATGTAGACACAACCAAGGAGATGGAAAAGCTTACAAAACTTTTACAAGAAAAGAAGGGTGGTTCACTGAATAATGTAGATGACAATGAGTTGGAGCAGTACACAAATACATTGCCTAAAGACAAAGTGTTTAGTAAATTTAGCAAAAGAATTGCTAGGCACCCAGACCAAGTGCTGCGATATGATAGAGGTGGTACCCCATTGTGGATAACAGGAAATGGAAGCAATGAACTCGTACATATTCCAAACTGTGAATATTGTAATAGTGAAAGGCAGTTTGAATTTCAGGTATTTTAATGACCTACATAATATATATATTTTACTTTAAATACAAGTAGCTTGTTTCTCTATTAATATCTTATTTTTAATTTTTACAGATAATGCCACAGTTGCTTAATTTTATAAATGTTGGATTAGAATTGAACAGCATTGATTGGGGTATCCTAGCTGTTTATACATGCAAAAATAGTTGCAATGATGGACCATCATATAAAAAAGAATATATATTTAAACAAGATTTGTTTTAGTTAACTTTCATTTATTAGATAAATGATCTAACTTTGAATCAAGAATGTATAACATAAAATTATTTAAAAACAATACTTAACTTTTATTTTTGCTTTTTCCCGTAGTCCTCTGATAAATATGTAAGAAGATCGTTAAGTCCAGTGAATTCTGTTTTTGATTGTGGTGGATTATTCTTTGGCAATGCTGGCAAAAACTGACCCATCTTAACTCTAAAATCTTTTAACTAAAACAAGTATTTTGAAATTAAGTGCATAAGTTTGAACAAATTAATATAAAATCATAATATTTGACTTATTAATAACCATTATTACAATTTCATAGGTAAAGCCCGGTTTCCACCGTAAAAGGGTAATGAGCGGGAAATGCTTAAGCGGAACATAGTAAATAGGTTTATATTTCCACCAACAAAGAGTTGGTCATTTCATTTCCACTGTAGAACTGAGCGAGCTCATTTCTATTCTTTGAACATGCTCGGCTCTTTCTGTCCGACTATTTGTTGTTGGAAATACAAGTATGCAGTTTGCATTTGTGAGTTTAACGAAGTCATTAATGGGTCTGTTCTGCTCGCGGTGGAAACCTGGCTTTAGATGATTTAGAAAATCTAAGTTAAATGATGCTATTAACATGATCTTTTAGAAAATATAGGATGAAAGTGAGAAAACGCAATTCTTTGGTTTCATTGAAAAATACAATATTACAATGTCCTTTATAGAGTGATTTCGCAGAATTTAATTTTAAATTGTAACTATAAATTTACTTGATTATTCCTAAATAAAACTACTTACATCTTTAGCACCAGATAATTTCCATATACCATAACATATGCATGAAGTGCCAGCTATTGCATATAAGGTACCCCATCCCAATGCTCGGAGAGCAAGAATTGCTCCTGCATCTGCCATTTCCACAGTACTATGGAGACCTTATTAAAAAATAAGAGGCTTAGTCATGTAAAGTATATTAAAACAATCACAAGAAACATAATTTTGAATAAAAATTATTTACCTTTATTAAAATATTTAGGATCTGTTTTTTTAGCAGCTGACAAAGTTGCACTAAAACCTACAAAAGCTGAAATGCCTGCAATTGATGCCAAAAATGTGCCAGCTGTAATAAAAATGTCAAATGAAGATTTAAATCATGTTTCAAGTTAAGGAGAACTTAAACAATTTTATAATTATGACCAGTATTAAATTTATAATAATCAATATTCTTTACTCCAACTTTCATAAAGAGTAAAGACATTGATTCACTTTCAAATTTCAAAGATTTAATTTAATTACCATACATGTATCATAGCTGTTATGTATAGTAAGCACAAATTATGCAATAAAATTACTTTGTGTTGTAATTGCCCCTTAATATATATCTTATACCTATTTCATCTAATCTTATGCATTATATGTCTAATTGTTTACTAGGTTTTGCTCGCGGCATCGTCCACATGAGTTTTAGAATTTGGTTCAGAGAGGAAAATCTATGCTATAATAATGCTAATCGGGTTATAAACTTGTGTAGGTACCAAAATTTCATTCAAATCCATTTAGCCCGTTTGCATGAAAAATCCTTGCAGACTTTTCCACTTATAATAGTTTCAAAAACAGGATAATTATATATAAATATCACGAAATACCCATTTTACGATACTTAACTTTTATCCTCTCAAGTCGCTCCTTATCTGACATTTTTATTTTATTATATTACATAAAAATGTTAATTATTGACAATTTGTTTATAAAAAATAATACAAGTAGGCTGTAGAAGGTATATACCTACTACCTAGAATATGGAATAAATAAATAATCAATTTTATTTTTCTTGTTCTTCGGGAAACATATTAAAACGAACAGTCAGGGTTGCCAACTCGAAATCTCAGATGGGTGCTAAAACTGCTAAATGACATCTCAAATAGTGCTAGATAGGTGAAAAAACACAAAAATAGTGCTAATTTTTTTTTATTTCAACATGAAAAAAATCATAAAATTGTTCAATTTTGAATCAGCTGACGGGAAATCCCCAAGCATAGACACTATAAATAGATAAGACAAAACGTTTATTTGTAAATATAGGTATAAAGTTGTTACAAATTATTTAGATCAATCTATATTTACCATTTTTAGGTATGCAAATATTACGTAAATAAAACTAACCAATCAAATTCAAAAATAACTTAATTACAATTAATAAAATACTTTAAATACGATCATTTCTTTTTATTTAAATTTGATTACTACATAAATATACACTACTTGGCATGTGGTATTAAGATATAGGTTCATGGAATTATTAAGTACTACGTTGGCTGTGTTCTGTATTGCGCTAAAATCAATTTTAGTGCTCACGATTTAATTTCAAACCCATACTAGTAACCAAGAAATACAAAACGCTTTTATGAGCGCTAAAATAGATTTTAGTGAATTAGTTCCATATATAATTCCATGGGTGCAATTTTGTGGTCTAGCATAAACTGTAGCGTTTTATTACTATTCCTCGCGTAGCTGCGTTTTGTTCTACGGTGACCAGAAAAAAATCAGAGCTGTGCTAGATTTGGTGCTAGGTGCTGAATGTTAAATTACAGTGCTAAACTTGCGAAAATAGTGCCAAATCTAGCACTGAAAGTGCTAAGTTGGCAACCCTGCGAACAGTATACATTTGTTTTTGACACTTCGTTTTTCGTTTGACAATTGACAACACTGCTGACTGACAATGACAAACGTCTTTAATTAATTAAATTAATTTATTAATGTCTCGGATCTTCTTGAGGTGAAACGAACGCGGTTAATTTAATCCGGACATTCCGGAGTTCCGGACCGTTAATGCGACGCTGAGCCCGCTTAGCACAAGCATGCCAAACTTGACGTACAGGTCTAGGCCGAAACACATTTATGCTTTACATGGATCTCGCAACTTTATACCTACCTACGGTGCAAGATCTGAGTAGCGAGACCTCAGAGCGACTTGGGTTTTTTTACAACTTATGTTTTTGATGGCATTTCATTGACGTCAAGTTCAATAAGCTCGTCAGTCATTATTTACAAATACGCTGCAAACAAGCGTCCGCTAGTTGTACACATCGTTCGTTTAATGACACGCGCCAGGAGCCAGAAGCCAGAGCCACGCGGTATAGAAACAAACACATTGCGTGTTGTGAACTGCCGTGTCGTGTCGACGCACCAGGCAGCAGTTGGCGCCAGGACAGAGCGCGTTACAATACGACACGCCCTTGGGCTTGGCTACAAATATGCCTCTAACCAACCATAGTAGGTAAATGTATGAAACCGATGTGCTCCTGGCGTGTCACGCGACACGTATAAAAACCCAATAATAATTGTGTTTCTGACCTAAGAGAAAATAAAAACTTGTGTAATACGGACACACACCTAGTACCTACAAGTATACTTGCGCAAACTAGACTGACAAGGATAAGTTACCGAGCTTGTTAAAGGATAATTATTTACGCAACTACGAACTTGCACAAGTCTTCACAGACAGCTTTTCATGCGATACCTACTGATGTTTTCTGTATGTAAAAATATACGAAAAAAGTTAAACCGACATCAAAGTATGAAATAAAATTTGTTACATACTTACTTAAGGCCTACTATTTTTTGAGGTTGGTGTCTTTAGTATCAAGTATTTTGTTTCTATTCTTAATTTTTGGCACCAACCTCAAAAAATAGTAGACCCAAAGTATGTTTTTTTCCCAAATTTTATTTCATACTTTTTTGATGTCGGTTTAATTTTTTTAAATATTTGTTTTTCGTTATTTTTAATTTTAAGTCCATATCACGGAAACTACTGGACCGATTTTGATGAAATTTTACCATTCCCAAAGTTGAAAAAACGAGGCTGAACCGTATCGTGAATTCTTGGCGTATCGCTAAGTCTTGTTCGCGTAGGTGCTAGTTATAAAAATACTAATGGGATAGTTATTAAGTGAACTTCAACAAAATAAAAGGTTGAATTTTTTATTTTCTTGTCTTAGGGTTAATTTTAACCTATTTTATAACGATAAAACAAAAAAGTCAATTAACTATAACTTACGACCATTTTGTATTTGATGGAAGCTATAAATACACAAAATTTATTTTTACATTATCTTATAAAACAGATACAGTATTAAATACATGTAAATAGTATTAACTAATATGTACAATTTTATACCCAAACTATACATTTTATTAAATTAATAATTTAATATACCAGGTAATTGGACAGAGAACAGGCTTAACACTCGTTTCTTTTAAATTTTTTACTTGACTCAGTCACAACTTCGTCCAGTTTTATTCTTCTTGTTTTCAGAAACGTATTACTTTCACTATCACTAATGTTTTGTCGAATACAGTTCAAACTGGATACACTTTGATTATGTACACTATGCCTTTTATCACCTATTGTCTTGTTGTTCTTATTAACTATTAATGTGTTTTGAATGTCTTTCACTATCAATATTTGATTTTCAGATTCACCTTTCTTTATTTGCATCACAGATCTATTTTCACCCTCACTTGAAAGTCTAATTGTCTTCCTAATGCTATCAGGAGAGTCACTAAAATTGCGCTTTACGTATATATCACCAGAGGGTATTTGCTTCACAATTGTTAATGTAGTTACTTCTGAACCTTTTTCTTCTGGCTTCTTGCTAACATTGCTCTTTTCACCATCACAACTGTCATCTTGCTGCTCGTCTGTTTCAACTAATTTTCCTGAAATATGATTAAAAGAATTATGAAAGTGCAGAAAGCACACATGATGTAACCCAAGAATGAGGGAAAGAAGAACAGTAACCAACAGTCCATTAAAAAAATGATTTTATTGGGATAAAAATATAAAAACTATTACCATTTAATGTGGGGAATTTTATATCAGGTAAGGTTAAATGCGAATCTGGATTGTATCTGTTCATTAACAGCTTTAATAAATTCGAAATTTCTTCTCGTTTCCGCGTAACAACAATCTCATCAAACCAGTTTGCTAGTTGTTTTATAGGAAGTGAGTAATCTTGTATAGGATCCTGCAAGAAAATTTATAAATCAGAATCATATTTAGCAGAAACTAAATGTAAACAATATTGTTTTCATCCCATCTATTCGAAAAGTACGACTTTGCTCCCCTTCAAGTGCGCTCATAGTTGGTGTTTTCTGCAAGATACTTTTTAGCGGGCAGGAATGAGTTTTTTCTCCCTCTTTATAAGTTCCAAATTCAAAAAGTGCGCGGAAAAGTTCATTGACTTATTGTTCAGCGCCAAAGAAATCGAACGCAAATATTGTTTGAATACAGAACTACAGCCCGCGTTTTCGTCAATTTTCACGGATTGTTAGAAATGAGCCAGATTCGAACATCATTTCAAACACGCAGAATATAAAATCTACCACAAGCTCTATTCCTAATAAAACTGTAAGTAATAATAAATTTTCATAATTGCGAAAATGTCTCAAATGTAAATATTTTTTGTAAAGAAAAGAAAAGAATACTTTTATTGTTGACTGTTACATGAGAAAGATGTTACAAAAATTTATAAGAAGAACAGTCTACCCTATGCGGGTATACAATAATTATGTCTTATATAACTTTTTAGTTGTTTTATTATCAGATACTATATATATTATTTCAATATATTTGTTACTCTATGTTTTATTAAATAATAATCTTACAATAGAATATGAGGCACCTTTCATTTTCTCATAGATGGTGATGAAAAGTAGAGTGTATCACTCGGGACAAAATATATTTTTGGCTCGGGCGACGTACTTTGAATCCGTCGCTACGTTCAGGATTCTACTAAAGAAACCCTTGCTACGCTATTCAAAAAACGCCCTCGCCGTAAAAATATCATTTTGCTCCTTGTCATACAATCTACTGTTTTATAACCTAAATATTTTAAGGTGTGTGGTTCCCATCATAAATTGACAACACAAAAGTTAATGAACCTGTATTAAAGGCACCCACGTTCACTGCGTGAAAAAAAAAGAATGATGATCAGCTGGTGCACTGGCAGTGTAAAAAGTGCCCACTTGACTTTCTTATTGTGTATGGCAGGCCTTTTCGACCTGACTCCTCGTGGTGATATTCAAGCTCTATTATCTTAAGGCATTGCTTTTTTTGTTCTATGTGGGGGAGGTCAAAAAAGGCCTGCCGCGTTATGAAATTGCTACATTTCTACATTGTTGGTCATAAGTTGAAAACTATATTTGCTTCTGTTATACCATAGAAATGCCCAGGAAACAAGTTCCGCACTAGCAAGAGAAACCTTTTTTCCTGTGCCCACATTGATTTGGCACCGCGTCGAGCCGATGTGAGTGATCCACAGTGAATGTGTTAAACTAAATACATTTAAACAAGTTTTAAACAATATGCTCTTAGAACAATTTTAGATGCTTACATAGTAAGTATTTACATAAATATATTGCTTCTTATAACTTTACTATTAATAACAGCGTTAATAAAAAGAGTTGACATACCTTAAAAAAGTGTTCTACATATTGTAACAAATATAGACCACAGTCAGTAAAATTATTTTGCTGGGGGATCTTCGGACAGCTGCCTTTCATATTATCTTTATTAAAAAATTTATTTTTGCAGATCTGTAACAAAAAATAAGTCAACACATTCAACAAGCAAATCAACTACAAAAGAAGTTTTAAAACCTAATTAGAGATCAAAAAGAGATGGCAATCAAAAAACTAATAACTTATCCTAATGTAAGGAAACAAAACTGATTGCTGATTTGCAAGAACCAGTGAAATTTATTTCTCTTGACAATACTCGTTCTCATGGCAGTCCTAGACAAACACCTTCTACCCAATAGATATGAACTTTTTGTATTGGAACCCTCAGGAAAACAAGAGTTTTTGTTTGAATTTGTTATGCAAAGCACAGGCAGTGACTGTTATTGGTAGCTATTGAATAGAGCAAGAGAGGACAGAAGCAGAAAGCTCTTTTTACATCCTGTCTGAAAAATAGTTGATATTCATAACACAACAAATACAATTTATAAAGTTACCTTCGTCTGATATTCACATGTCAGGTAGTCTCGTAATGTAGCAACCACCCTAGATCTTGAAGCACCAGCCAATGAATCGAAGATAAGTATACATGGCCTAAAACATTAATAAATTAATTTAATATTGATAACAGCACAAACTTTTGAATCTTTAAAAGCAACTATTTGTTGAGCAACAAGTACACTGGATGGTATTTAATAACATACTAGTTTATATCTTATTTAATGTGTAAGTTACCAAAAAACATTGTGTAAATAATTAGTCATTTGTGGTGGTTTTTAATAACCAATCTTCATGTATGGATAGAGATGGACTGATGGATACTATTTGGTTGCTAAGTTGCTATCTGGTTGCTTTTTAATTGCTTTGAAATAACTGAATAAGTGATTATTGGAACTGGGTATTACTCAAATAACTAGCTTCAATGCCAAGCACTTTGCATGTACAATTGGTTAGGAAACAAGTATTTTAAGGGCTCATAAAATCCTATCTAACATAAACTTTGCTCACAAATGTATATTGAAATAGTTTTTATTAAATTTGCACTTACTGTTTGATTGGTTCAGTTTTTCCTATAATAATCTGAGGTTCAGGTTTCTTTTCTGTAATACTTTTGTCACATTCTTCTTCATCAGAATCACATTGCATGTCCAAATCACTATCCTATAAAAATATATTAAGAATGTTAAAAAAAAATTAAAAACCAAAAAAGATATTATATATTTTAAGGACAGGGATCGACTGTCAAACAACAGCCAGTTGGACACTGATTTATTAACATATTTAAAATGACAGAATGCAACTACACACACACAAACAAACAATCTAAACCCTACATCACACACACAACAGATATATTACACTAGCCAGCATATTACACTAGCTTAAATAGAATGTTTATTATAATTAAAGAAAAAAATCTAAAAAGACAATCTGCAGCATTAGCAACCCAATATATATATTATGTAATACTTATACAGGTGTCCCATAAATAGTGGAACACCCATTGTTCCACTATTTAACTAGTAATTAAATAAAATGGTCGAAAATGGTTGTTTTTGCACTAAAAACCATATTATAATTTATAACAACTGGTAGCATTTCCGTTAAGCAAGAGATCAAATCCATATAAGCTTTTAGAAAATAGTGATTCATACTGATACATCGCTATAAAATAAAGTATAACCTACAATATATTACTATATGTTACCTCAGCCTCTGCCTCATCTCTTTCACTTAGGTTATCTGAGTCACAATTTAACGTAAGCTGTTCCTGCTTATTTAAGGGTGTTATTGTTGTACTCCCTATCTGCATTGATGACCTTCTTTCTGAAAATAAAATTTTGACAATGTCATCAATTTATCAAAAAAAAAAAAAATAAAAAAAAACCAACCAAAAATATCAAACCAACACAAAACATTTTTATTCTAAAAAGAAACAGGATTTTTTTAACTCATAATATTTGTAGTTTTAACCTCACACTTATCTCATTGTTCTGTGCAAGAAATAAAAAAATTGTTATAGTTACCTCTCTTTTTTATTTCCTGTGGTGTAACAGTCCTGTTATCAATCATACTTCTACAACCATCTAGACTTGGATAGCAAATGATAGCCACAAACCAATGACAGTTTTCATTTATAGGAACTACAATAAAGTCTTTTTCAAAAATGTTAACATTCTTCGTCCACGTTTTCACTCTGGCGTGCCTTTTTTGTGCTGGTGTTAAACTTGAGTCCCACTCATGGGGATGGTTAGAATTCTTGTTAACTTTACTGGGTTTGGTAGTTAGTCTTTTATAAAAAAATGTGCTAAAAATATGAGTCTTTTCCTTTTGACTATGGGTTAGGATATCATGTACCAAGTGTTTTAAATAGAAGTCTATAATGACATCATTTAAAAACTGATCCTGGGCCAAACACATGTAGTCTTCTGTATTAATTGGAATACCTCCTTTTCCAGGTGGATAAATTAATATTTGTCTTATTTCAGGTGGATTCGAGCTAAAAGAAAATACACTGTGCAGTGACAACAAAAATTAAATTAAATCTTGCTTACATGTTATTGTTAGTTATCACTTCAAAATCAAGCTTCTGTTATGACAGAAGCTTGTAAATTCAGCAAAATCTGATAAATTCAGCATGTTTGTAATATAGTGTTTTTCTGTTGGGGAGATGTGGTAGCTTTTTGAGGGGAAAATTTTAAATCTCATTCATTTATTATTTTGATTAGATAATAGTAAAAACTAACTAAGCACAACATCATCCCAGATATATATGAAAAATCATAGCTGTTTAATAACTTTTACACTATTAGAATATTATATGTTTGTAGCCCTGTTAGTCCAATATTTAAAGATATAATAAATAAAACAATATACCTTTTTGCTCCCGAATGCACAGCAGTCAGAGATCGTGTCATCATTTTTGTACCATTATTAGGTTCTTTAGGACATGATCTAACTAATAATTCATTGGCCTCTTTACTATTTAATTCATCAATAACTTTACCAAAGAGACCTATTAAAGTAACTTTGGCTTCTTCCGATATAAATTCTGGTAAGAGGGTTATCCTTTTGTATGGGTCTATTTTTGAACTAGGATCATAATAAGGACCAGCTAAAATCAATATAATGATATAGTGTTTAAGAAAATAATGTAAATAAACCAAGAAATCAACACAACACACTATTATACACAGTAAGAACTTACCTGATTCATCTGTCATATCTAATGTTTTCCTGATTGATATGCCACATTTTTTTGTTATGTACAGAAAAATAACAGGAAGCCCCTTCCCTGTATGCATTAATATTTTAACAACTTCTTGAGATGGTATCTGAATAGCTACTTCTTTTGATATATTTTTTAGTGAAGGTGCTATGATTTTTATACCCTTTGATGACATAAAAACCTACAAAAAAAAATTAACCTTTATCCATCCCAGCAATTTATTTAAAATAAGATTCATTATTCAGATATTTTCATCACTGAAATACTTGTCACTCAATTAAAAAAACAACCCAAGTATAAACATGTTTTTAGTCAAATAATTTATAATGGAAATATTTATAATAATGGAAATAGCATGATGGATAGACTAGCTTTTTTATACTAACATTTAATTAAGAAGACATCGCTTACCTTTTCCTTTGGATTATATTTGTAAGAGCCTATTTTTATTGTCCGACAGCTAAATGACAAGGCAACCCCAAGTGTAGCTTGACCCATTTCATCTCTACTTTCATCTGTGGATAGATGGAAATATTTATTAAATCACTACATAGTATAAAACATAGTCGCTTCCTGCTGTCTGTCTGTCCCTATATATGCTTAGATCTTTAAAACTATGCAACAGATTATGATGTTTTTTTAAATAGATAGAATGATTCAAGTGGAAGGTTTATAAGTATAATACATGCATAATATAGTAGAGAAACACTGATAATTTTACGGGTTTCTAATGTGATGAGGAATATGACTAAATATCTTAGGCCTTGTTCCCACTATGCCAGACAGGTAGATCTGACGGAAACCGGACACCAGACAGAATGTTCACATTACACTTGATCCCAGAAGAAAAAGAAAATGCGAGCCCAATGACTTGAGGGGAGCCCGGGCAGGGCGAGCGGGAGACAGATAACAAATTCATTCACATTACTCTGGTCCTGTGGTTTTACCAGCACTTTGCAGTTGTTTCCATACCTAGAGAATACTTTTTAAATTATTGAAATCAGATAGGTATTCTATTAAAAAAATATTGCAATTTTAAAAGTATCAGTATTGAATAAAATTGTTTACCCAGACCGAACGCGACACCAAAATTACTTTATAGGAACTTAAAATTTGGAATATAGGTTGGAAATCGGTTTTTAATTGTTGGGAGCTTTTTTATTGTAACTAACATGTTAGTTGTTTGGATTTTCGCAACACACTTGGTGGTATAAATTTATGACTCAAAAAAAGTTTGGATATTAGTTAAATTAATTGGCAGAGCGAAGCCTGCCGGGTCAGCTAGTAAATGATAAATTTTATATCAGTTTCATTAGCTACTTATTTTAAATTACTTGCAGCCCCCAATTTTTCTGTATATTCATTTTAGAAGCTATTTGGTGGTACTGACTTTAGGGGTGTGGTAGATAAAGGTGGTTGTCAGGGCTCCTTTCCTCCAAGGGTTACTATATAGCCCGCATTTATTATTTAATTTCAATTCGCCTTATCAATCATTACATTTACTTCAACTTAGGCATAGTAGGAGATAATAAATATCAGTTTAAATTCAATAATTATGCTCTTGGTTAGTATTTTGCTTCTTCTTCTGGTCAAATTTTGAGTTTGAGAGTCACAATCTGTCATTAATCACGCTATCACGCTAGTATAATATAATCAAAAGCAAAATAAGGAGGTTTCCAAAATGTACCTCCAAAAATACAAGTTTTTATAATAATTTTTGAGATAATATATCTATAAAAATAAAATAGGGCAGTATAACAGATCATAAAACTAAACCTGAATTTACAACTATAAAAGTATTGCATATAATTTAACTCTTAAAACGTAGAAGCTCACACATGCGCCATTCTCATCGTTAAATTCGCCGGTTTTGGAATCTAGCGTAAATATAGAGGTGAATGAAAAGCTCTTTGTATACCTTCACTGATTGAAATTAATTCCTGTTTTAACATTTTTCACGATTTATATTACTTTAAAATTATTTTACGACACTGCATAGCGAACACAAAAACCACTGTATAAAAGAGTCAAAAGACCACAGTCCACAGATAAAGAAACTTAACATGGTGGCCGGCCGGGCCTAGTGATGTCAATTAGGTATGTATGTAGGTACGTAATCACAAAAAATCGATACGACGCATGTAAAGGTGGCCATACACCATCCACTAACCACGACACGATCCATTGAAACTTGTCTATGGAAATCTTTTTTTAATGGCAGCATTTTTGACTTGACTAAGCATCCGTCCAGCAACTTTTTAGTAAAAAATACCTAAGAATACCCCTTTATGCCATTTTTCGTTGCAAAAAGTAGTATTTTTTCTCGTTGTTTAAATTTACAAACATGTATTTAAAATGTTTTTTGTACCCAATTGTAATTTTTTTACTATGAGGTGACAATGTTTTTAGTACAAAAAAAACGTGTCCCAAATTTCCCCTCATAAATTATATTTGAATTTTTAAATTCTTACTCATGTATTGACAATTTAAATGTGTTTTATTTATTAAGTATTGCCTCAAGGAAAATGTTTACTAACTTTACAGCAGAAATGGCAGTTAAAATAATGCTCATTTTTTAGATTAAATGCATGTCCTAGTATTAATAACACTTTTAAGTTACCTTTTAAGTTACATTTTTATCATGTTAAAACACCATTAATCTACTAATCTATGCTACTGTCTATCACTCACCGGTCATTTTTTGTATTTTGTGCGTCATTCGTTTCGAGCAGAGCAGAGTTTTCATCGTAGAAAAAATATTCCAGTTCATTTAAAGGATAATTTATATTGTTTTGTTTCAAGAGACAGGTTATTTAGGGAACTTAATGTTTAAAATTTAGCTAGGAATAGGCTAGTTGACAAAATTTGGAAATAAGTTTAAAAATATAGCTTGGTATCTATTTATTGGCTAAATTGGATAAAATCGGACAATGTGTAGGGCTGTAGATCATTCGACCATCCTAATTTTGACGTCATTAATGTCATGGAAAAATCGGATGACCAACTGTCACAATCCAGTGTTACCGTTCGTACCATCTAGTTTATGGAGACAATTAAGTAAAAGGTTGCCAGCGTTGCGGGCTATCACGAAGTTTTGACAACCACATGCTAGAGAAAAACGGTAAAGTTTAAAAAACGTGGATCATCTAAAAAATGATGAAAATCGAACAAATATAACTATATTCAGCCTTAGCGAGACAAGCGATTAAGCCTTAGCGATAATGGTGGATTCCCTAAAACGTAACGAACATCAAGACTTTTGCTGAAACTGGAGGGAATATGTGTAAATAATGAGATTATGTAAAAATTTTATATTCCTTTATCTGTGGTAGTTAATAATACTTACAGCCGCACTCACAGACATTTATTAAACTTAATGGTTACGAAAATAAAGATGACAATACGAATAAAGACGATTGAATTTGTTTGTTAATGAACATTACGTTAAATGACGTCTTTGAGACTTTGAGTGAGGAGAGGCCGTTAATCTGTGAATCTGATTTAAGAAAGTAAGGTAAGCATAGTGTGGAGAGCGCTTTTTTATTTTATACCTGCCTCACTGTAATAGCCCCATTTTGACAGCTCGGTTTAGTGTGTAGGGTGTAGGCATGGAGGTTAGAGCTAAGGAGGAACATCTGTATACATGAAAAAGTGTCCATCAAAATGTACTAAATTAGACTGGCGCCGTGAGGTATAAATTTTAAAGGAAGTGCCAAATTTTGAATATCTGAAAATTTATGTAATTATATTAATTGAATAATAACTCTAAGTTTATATTTAATACATTATATTGTACTATGCATACTCAAGTAGTTGAAATTTTCAATAAGTAACTACTTAAGTCGACAATAATATTTTTTTTAACTCGGCGTACTTCAATAATCATACATGAATACCATACCTCCGTCTACACCAGTGCCATTCTGGAAAGTTTTGGAACTGTTATTCATAGCTTAGGTACTGCTGGACACTTTTTTCAATTTTCTACTATATGAGATGACACTCCTTCTATCTATTCTCCATGGGTGTGGGTTTTTAAAATAAGAAGCAATGAAAATCGATACTGAATTATAAGCAATTCATATTTTACTCATTTAAAGATAATTAAAGATAATCCCTCACTTCGCTCTGGATTCAAAAAACGCCCTCGCCTTAATAATATCATTTTGCTCCCTTGTCATACAATCTACTATTAAATAACGGTTCAATGGGTTTTGATTAAGAAAAACATATAAAACTACTTACCATCCATATGATCGCTACCAATGCCACTGTCTGCTGCCCCAGCTTCAATTTCACTAAGTGTAGGTTCTTTAATATTAATAGAATGTTCATGCTATAAAAAAGTAGAAACTCTCGTTAATCCCATAAAATTTGCCTTTATTATTCTGTTCATTTGTTTGAAGCTTACCTGATTACTTAGCATAGAACTGTTGGAGTCTTCTTCATCAGAACTCAAAGTCAATATCACAGGTTCTGGGTCTGCTTGTTTGCCTCTCGGTTTTCTTACCCTAGGTGCTTTTTTGTCTTGAGGAAGCTACAAATTAACATTCAATTAGTTTACAGAACAAAATGTATATAAATAAATATATTATAGAATAAACTTACTTTACTATTTATAGTTTTCATTGTAGTTTTTAGTAAATTTAATTTAATACCATCCCCACAGGCGCTGCAACAAATATACACAAAATATAAAAGTAAGTTCCTTTTCACATTGAAAAGATAGATAGTAATTATCATGTTATTTGTTTAGGAATTAGTAACTTACTTATTTTGTTTCTCTGGTTCTTTCCTCTTTTGTTCTTTCTTTATTGTTATTGGTACACTTTTGGGTTCTTCTGTAAATACACGTTTACATCTGCAATTAAAAAACGATATTTACAATATGTCATAAAATTTGCTGGTCAGAATTCAACATGTATAAATAATATAATGAAAAATTGAATCACATCCAAAACCACACAATGTGTCGAAAATAATAATAAGAAAGGTCAGAAAATATAATAAGACTGAATTTAAATTTAAAATCTGGCATTTTTTAAATATGGGTTGTTCTCGGAAGCTTTTGGTACAATATGTCATATTCTATTAAAATCTATTTTATAATATAAAGTTTTAAATAAATAATTAGTATAACAGGTATTTAGTTTTTGCACAATATTTTTTTTATGAAGAGTAACTTAACCACTATCTACTCCTAGCTATGTTGTCTTACTTTGGACACAATATTGTACATGGAGGAGATAGTAAAAAACTGTCTGGAAAAACTTGTTGCTGTCTGATTCATGGAAGACAAAAGAGGAAGTGGCAGATCACCTACATACATCATGATGGACAGACCAAATAAAAGACCCACATACACAGTATGACATCGGTTTTAAAGTCATCTGACTGAAAAATTTATTGTTTTTCCAATGAAGTAAAACACATTTTTCAGAGATATTGGAAGATGGGCTGAATTAAAGATGCACTCTTTTATTTATATATGCCACTTCATCATGTTAATTACATTTTGAAATCAATTGTGGATTGATACTGTTTGGTTTCAAGATATTATTATACAGGGTGAATTTTTCAGGGGAAATCCGAAACTATAAGGAATATCGAAAAATGCTAAAAGGAGTCTGGGGAACGATTTTGATGAAAACTAAAACTACATCGTTCGATTTTTGAAAAATCAATATGCCTAGCCAGAAATCGAACCCGTAGATTTTGAAAAAAAAAAATCACAACCTGTATTATTACACCATTCGATAGTGTCACTAATAAGGAACCAATTCTGGAAAGTAATGATATGCTTACGGCAAAGTTAAGGATAGAGCTCATTTTTAACAAAATCTGTTTTTTCCATACAAACCTTAACTGATTACTTAGGGTTTAAAATTATAGCCATTGTTACCAATTTTTTAGCCGAATTCGAAGTCTTAAGGATTGTGTTGCATTCAATTTTAAAATAATTCACATTAAGCATTAAAAAGAACACAGTTGTAAGGATTTGGATGTAATTTGAATACAGATAGTTTATAACTTCCTTCATTCCTGGCTAGGCATATTGATTTTTCAAAAATTCAACAATTCAGTTTTAGTTTTCATCAAAATCGGTCCCCAGACTCCTTTCAGCATTTTTCGATATTCCTAATAGTTTCGGATTTCCCCATCACGCACACTTGAAAAATTCATCCTGTATAATATACTAGCTGACCTCGCAAACGTTGTATTATAAGTTATCGAGCAGAATGAAAAATTATTAAATTACTAAAATGACTATTTGTAATTTTCGCGTCATAATGTTAGTTACCATACTCCTCCAAAACGACTTGACCGATTTTCATGAAATTTTATATGTTCAGTAGGTCTGAGAATGGTGGAGAAGTGTGGACCACACCTAACATTTTTATTTTATTTTTTGGACAAACTTTAAATTTTTATTTTTCAATAATATGGCATCAAAAAATACATACAAAACTAAATTTTTTAATAAGTCATTTTAGTAATTTAGTAATTTATCATCCCGCTCGATAACTTATTGTATAGCAAAACAACGTCTGCCGTGTCAGCTTGTATTATAGAAAAGACTAATTACTGAAAGTGGTAATAAATAAAGAAAACAAATGCAGACCTTTGGCAGCGACTGAAGTCACATCCAGTATAACCACAAGATTTGCAAACAGCTAACATCCCTTCTACATAACGAGGTGGCGGAGATCGCTGCTCAGGAGAGTCGGGGCTATTGTTTCCTGCACAAATGATAAACAAACGTTCAAACTATGTATGTCTTCTATGTATATTTCTATATAATACATTGATAATTGTTTCCTACACAAATGATAAACAAACGTTCAAACTATGTATGTCTTCTATGTATATTTCTATATAATACATTGATAACTTATAATTTATAATATTTAAAGAATCAGAACTTTTAACCCACTCAGAATTTTGAACACTTCTTATAACCAAAAACAGAGTCATTTATAAAAAAGAATAAAATAAAAATGTTATATAATTAAATATTGATGTATTATATTATGTATTGCCTGTATTATTGATAGTGATAATATAATATTATATTACCTGAATTAAGGAGTTGACTGAAATTTCAGGGTCATAAATGACAGTGTTTTTGCCACAGATGTCATATACTGAGCTGATGGAACCATAGATATGTCGAAGCACACATTTTTTCATTTAAAACTGTCTCTTGTTTTGCGTTAAATTTTGATTGTTTTTTTTTCATATAACTTTAGTGCTTTTTACCACAAATATCTTTCTATATAAGATATTTTCATGAAAAGCATTTATGAAAACGTAACACTAATTATACCTTTACATTTATGAAAACATACACTACTTATACCTTTATTAGCAAATCTAATTTGAATTATGTAGTTCATACCATTGTTATCTGAAGACATTGACTTTTCAGGAGTCACCATTTCACTACTTTGAGGTTGGGGTAATACATTAGGTGAACTTCTATTACTAATATCTCCAACTAACATCTGAAACAAAAAATAAATGGTTATTTCAAGAAAACAGACGTGTGAATTATTAATTTCATAAATTCAAAATTAACATCACATACCGGATGATTTTCTAACATTTCTTCTATCCGTGTTGTTGAACCAACTGATACAAAATAATCAATTTCACTACTTGTGTTCTGCATGCACTGAATATGAGTATCTTCAGTAAAAGGAATGTTGACCTAAAATCATAGAAAAAGTCAGTCGTGGAAAAAGTTAGATTAAAAAAAATATAGTTAAAAAAACTAAAAAACACGTATTTAATATAAAAACTAAAAAAATTTAAAACAATAATGGACGGAAAATTCGAGTATTATTGCGAAACAGCGTCGGGCGCTTGATGTACGAAAAAATATTTTTAACTTTTCACATTAAGCATTAAAGTTAAAGCATTAAAGAACTAAAGAAAGCACTTTAGTTCGATGTTCTTCAAAAGCGTGTTTTTTAATTTTTTAAACTACCTATATTTATTTTTACTTTTTAGTTTCATATGCTATAAAAGCGTGTTTTTTTAACTATATTTTATTTGTTTATTTCAAATTCAAATTCAAATTCAAATTCAAATTCAAAAGCTTTTATTCATTATCAGGTACAATTTATGCACACTTAATGAACGTCATACATTTAACATTATACAAACATCCGCTTTGATCGCCCCTCAGGCAAAACGTAGACTAGGAGAAAAAAGCGGGCGGAAAAAAACTCCCAGCACTCTTTTAAAAATAAGTATGAATTATTCTATGGTGCAGTATGACTAGGCCCAATAAAGGAACACACGTGACAGCTATCGTGTGTGTCAATATCGCTCCATTGCCATCCGCTCACAAATAAATATTGATACATGGTGTATAGAAATAGCCTAGTGAAGTTATTCAATCCCACGCTTTCTTATTTAATACAAACTATAACCTAATATTATGGTTTTAAAATAAATTTTTATATATTCTTCTTGGTCGTCATTTAAATGAAATGTAGTCTTAAATAATTAATTCATTTGTAATTAATCATCAAAGTTGGTGAAAATCGAGAATATTCAATTTTCAAAAATTTAAAACTCAAAAACTCAACTTTTGGCAAATTTCATAAGAGTAACTTTCATCTCAAAACTGCCCAAAGATTAAAAAAAAATAATCGATCCCCAAAAAATATTTTTTTAACGATTGTTTAAACAAATGGTTTTAAACAATTGATGGCCCGGAAATTCGTAAAAATACGGCGCTTAGACTAAAGAGAGTTACTCACAAACATACAAGTGAAGCTAATATAAGCGTGTTAAAAATAAAGCGGTAGTGTGGAATCTTCTGAAAATTCAAAAAAAATCATGTAACAAAAATATTTATATTCCATAGTGAACCCTCGTTTTAATAGAGATCATATCATGGTACTTTCAGGTTCATTGGTAAGTTTTTCGTTATTATGTTTTGCTTTTTTCAATGCATGAATTATTCTATTATTACCAAATTAATTAACAGCAAAATACCACCACTGCATATAAAACAAATTTACACAAGTAGAACCACAGAATACATAATACCAGGGATGTTATGGATATGAAATTTCGGATACGGATATGTTTCGGATATAGGAATGATTATTATACAGGATACGGATACAGATAAGGATATGAAATTATTTCGGATTATCCGTTAGTTTCGGATAATTTCGTTTACGGATACTAAGTTCTTCATACTTATCACTGTGTTGTGATTTCAGATGAAGTTTTAGTGATGTAGTACCTCCTTTCTGTGAAAAGATTTTACCACATTGTTTAAATTTTGCGGAATCGACAGTCATTCTATCAAAAAATGACCAAATTACACTCGATTTAGGACGCATTTTGTACCAATTCAATCAATTCCGTAACCCAACACTTTTATTTCAATTTGTCGAACTATTTGTAAATGTAAAATTGCTCACAAGTTCGTTAGTTACGAGTCATATCATTCATAAGTCATAATCATAAGAAAGTATAGTTCCGTTCCGTTCCGTTCAGATACTGCTTGCACGTAGCATTTAGATGTGGTGGAGACAAATCTGTATACATATTAACACTGTGTGCTGCTGTGTCACTAGTTTGTATATATGTGTGCGTATAGATTGTCAAACTAGTGCCGCTTCTACATTGTTCTCGGTGAAAAAACGTGAACGGGAATGTATGTAGATGGTTTTCGCGCGTTCACGCTCGTTCCTCGATCGGTGTCATAATTTTGTTCCACGATAAAGGTTCACTTTACTAATTTCATACATACAACCGTAAAATGGCAACGTAGCAACATGTTGTTTCGTAGCAATATATGTTAAGGAATTTAAAAATCAACATTACAAGTATAATAATAAAATGAAAGTTATGATGCATGGAGGCTGATTAATGAAATGAACATTGAGATATTATTTGTTGCCAAAGCAAAAAGTTTTCTTATGGCAGGTTTTACTCCCGAATGCACGAGTACTTATTGCAGAGTTCACTACATACGAGGAGTTTATCGTGTCAATGTAGAACCTCCATTAAATTTTTGATCATCTTTTGTTGAAGTTTTTCGCCGTCACTTTTCTGCCAAAAGAAGAAATTCAAATTTCGAAATTGATCTTTGTGGTCCGTAACCCTGTGACAAGTTATCGGGATCAATTTTCTCCCGGCTAATTATTGGAAGAATTATTAAGACAGTGGAATTAACAAGCACGGTGATCGTCAGCTCCGACTTCAACTGGGTGGTTTCAACAGCGGCACTGCGTCCTAAATGGAGTGTAATTTGGTCATTTTTTGATGAAATGACTGTCGATTCCGCAAAATATAAACAAAGTGGTAAAAGCTTTTCACGGAAAGGAGGTGGCACTACATCGCTAAAACTTTATCTTAAATCACAACACAGTGATAAGTATGAAGAACTTAGTATCCGTAACCGAAATTATCGGTATAATTTATATTATAGGTATAATTATCATTCCTATATCCGAAACCTATCCGTGTCCGAAATTTCATATCCATAACATCCCTGATAGACTAGCTACGATGCGATTAAGTTCAATTCAGGTTGCGCAGCTACGCTAGATGTTGCGTCTCTTTCTAGCGCGTAACTCTTACCTTTTCTGATGAAATCGGCGTTGTCTTCTTTTAAAAAATAAATGAATCTAAATCGCTCTTTGTTAAGACAATTAAAATTTGAAACAATGCAACGAACAAATGAAGTACCTATATAATCAAAGGAAAAACGTAAAAAACCTTACCCGTACCTTACGCTCGCGTGTGAGGCCCCACTGACTAGCCTTTTCGGAGAGGCCGCTGTGCTTCGGTAAATTTTTGATACCTATAACAGGGACAGGCCTGATAAAACTAGGAAAAGACAAAACAATTTACCTGTTCAAGTACTTCTTGAAGGGTACAACTTTCTTTTGGTAATGTAAAGGTAATAAGTCTTTGTTCTCCATTTTGTAGGAAAATTAACATTTTAGCAGATTGGGGCTCTGAGGTTGGTTCTGGACCCACAGCAACATCATTGTTTTCTGAAGAAAAAAAAACGATTTTACTATATTTTGCTTTACATACATACATAACTATAGATAAGCTTCTCGAGTCCAGTACACAATCTAGCTATTTCCTTGCTGTAGGCACAATTAACATTAGCAGCCTTACATTTTCTTTTAAGAACAGCAAATAGCATGATTGTGTGATATCAGTGGTGACCATTTTTTATTGACACAAGGGTAAAAAAATATAAGTCCTTAAGAGTGTCAAGTGCCTTCAATTTTATTTCTCTAAACAATTGCATGACTTGCACCTCATGGACTGGACCCTGCTTAAACCAAATTCAGTAATTTTTAATAAATTATAAAATGTACCAGAATGTGAAGCTTGTTGGGGTGTTTGCATAGGAGATACCCTTTGCACAGGTCTTTGCTGTTCTTTACTTCGTACCAATGTTTGCCTACCACTTTCCCTGGAAAAAATATTTACATTGGTTAGTTTAAATAATCTTTGAAAGGACAAGGCATGTTATTTAAACATATTTTTTACATATTTTTATGGATGGACTTGAAGCCTACAACAATAATTTTGTTTTAGAGTTTATAATAATACTGTTACAATTAAAAATAAACAAAATATTACTTTAGAATTTCTTTAGAAAATCTTCATTATACTAATAAGATTGTTGTTCATTATTAGGTAAATTGGCTGTCAAATGACAGAAGCGAAACCAAAAATGTGTCCATCTATACTTGGGCCATTACAAACGTGCGAACTGAGTCATAAAACGTTACGTCAAAGGAATGTGACAATGCTGGGCAACTCGTTATCGATAAAGGGATGTCGCTCGGGTTCAGGTAGTCAGATGACGTGGTCGTTGATAAGTACTCGTGCATGCAAATTGTAGGTTGTGGGTGTATGTAAAAATAGTGTTAATTATCATTAGACCTTCCTACGCGAACCATGGAAGCATTATTCGATAACTTAACTTTGTTAAAATTAAAGGGCGATATTAACGCCCAAACTCGTTCGGTTATTCATAATGTGTTAACAGTGTTTAACGAATTAAAAAATGACCTGGAAAAAATATCTTTTTTAAATTTAAATAAACCACGAGATATTACGGCGCTTCTTTGTGGAGTTAGTACGAGAATTGTAGACAAAGTCAAGAAAGAAATACTTCAATCTGGCCACCCATCTACACCAAGAGAAACATACGTGAAGCCAGAAACAATTACAAATATTGATAATTTCGATGTTTATTTGTTGCAACGCACCATTTCTTCATTTCCCTTATTACCTGCTACTAACTATCGACAAATTCCTGTTTATTGTTACACACAACACTAGAAGTGTGAGCGAGAAATCCGATATGCCTATAAGTGTGAGCGAGAGGTCTGATTAAAATGATTTATGACTCAGTTCGCACGTTTGTAATGGCCCAAGTATAGTAGTGATTTCCACGCCCAATAGGGTATTTCGCATCATGCAAGAAAAAATCCAAAATTATGTAATATTGATAGTTTTTGTTAAAAGCAAGTGAAAAATGGTGAATTCTGTTCTGAAAAATGTAGTTTACATTTAATATTTAAATTTTAAAATTCAGGTTTGTTAATATGTTTTTCAAATGTCAAAAACGCTATACGCCATGAAAGCTATTGGCGTGACGTCATTAGCAGTGTAAATAAACAATGGAGTCTTTGTTGACCTGTATTTTTTATTGATAATTTGCGTTTTCTCAGTTTTCTTAAACACCGCCACAGACAATTCGAAATAATAATATAATTTTATCATGGAAGAAATTTGTGAAAGTGAATGATTTGTGTGGCGAAATTTTTCGCATGCACTCCCGATTTCTGCTCATTTGAATTGAGGAACGTTAAGACAACTGTGGTAGTATTTTCCCGGCGTTTTAATGCTTGTACTCTTGCATTCAGGCACGAGACACCAACGATAAGGACTGTAACTCATTTTGTTTTTGAAAAAATAACTTTCTTCCTTTACTGAGACGTATTGATTACACTGCGAGTGACGTCACAAGCATGGCGGCAGCACCGACAGGCCGAGATCGTGTTTTCGCGGTCTTTTTTTCCACTTTTTTATGGATTTTTATGACTTACGAATTAATATAAAAAACTTTTTGACATAGGCCGTAATATCCTATTTAGATATTCTACTGGTCGGGTATGTTTGATTGTAAGGCTTAAAATTAAAACACAACAATAACTAAACAAACATTATTAAAAATTTTATTCCTTCGTATTTGTTTTTATCTTGTAGTGAATTCTAACGGAGTCCAAATACCATGATTTTTGAAGTGTAAACTTCTTTTAGCGCGGAACGCATATTTTTAGATGAGATAAAATCTCTGTATTCGCGACACCGAAACGAGACGCAGCTATAGAAGCATATAGAAAGTCATAGTAACTATGGAAACTGTCAAAAGGAAACATTCATAAATAATAAGTGTATTTTGTTATAGAAAAAGCTAAATATTATAATATTGTAATTTTGGATTGGACGTTGCGATTATTGAACGACATTTAATGCTTTAAATGTCGTTTATTTTCTTACAGAGAAACTCAATTGTGTTTTAATTGAACTGTCGTCCAAATCACCAAGAAAACACATCTTATAAGTTTTCACTTCAGCCGGCACTCCCGGAGTTCAACCCTTTTTTTTTTTCAATATATATCTGTGCAATAAATCTTTTGAATTAACTTTGAAAACTTATTATTTACCGCATTATTAACCAAATATACATGAGGGCAAAATGGATAATAATGTGGGGTTCTTTACTTAAAGCAATTACAACTGGGCATTGCACAACATAATTTAGGTTTTGTACGTCTACTGAACAATTTTTTTTTACTTGAAACTAATGTAGAATACGGCGAGATTTTTTCTTGACAATGCAACTGCCAATCTGTTATTGGGTGACTTCGTTTTAAAAACGTATTCGTAGATCTATCTCGTTCTAACATACTGTATCCTTAGTCTTTTCTTTTGCACATTGCCAATCTCTAACGTTAGTTAGAATAATACATCCTATGGTTCATTGTGTTTTCTTATTTTCGCGCCAATATATTTTAAAATATTTTGTGATATTAAAATGGAGTAGGATGATAAAGATAACCGAATCGCTGTAATTGCATGACATAAAGTAGGTAAGGAGCCAAATACTATTTTTAAAATCCTCCATACACTTAGTATTAGTCCAATGTTTGGGTACCGTGCTATTAATAGGTACAATGAAACCTTCTCTGTTTGTGGCAGAAAAACATCTGACCGTCTACGATCAAAGCAGTAAGGGAAAGAATTCGAAGAAATCTTGTCCGGAAGTAAAAGATGACTTAGGACTTGCAGCCTATAAGAGACACATTGGTCATTTCTTAACTGATATTTAAAAAGAATAGGGTGGTAAAATCAAAACAACTACGCAAAGGGAGGTCACTGGATTACAAAATTAACAAACAAAATGACCGCTTACAGCTCTAAAGAAGCTTCCCAATTAGTCAACAGAGTACTACATGGGTATTATACTTCAGTTATGGTTTGGTGGGGTGTTAGCTATGAAGGAGTGACTCAGCCATATTTTTGTGAAAAAGGTATTAAAACATCGGCACAAGTGTATCGATACCATCTTGAGTAGTATTAGTAATTAAGACCCTTAATAACACCATGTTCAATAACCAAGAATGGTCCTTTCAGCAAAACTCGGCGCCGGGTCATAAAGCTCGATCCACCTAATCTTGGTAAGAAACGAACATTCTGGACTTCATCAAAGTTGAAGACTGGCCGTCATCTAGTCCTACTCTTGAACGCAATTGGCATTATTCTATGGCATTAAGAAGATTGCAACGAGATGACACAATTTCATTTAGTTCGGCAATATCCGTTCAATATTGGAAAAATAAGGCGATAGTGTGCAGCAATTCCAATGACGATCGATCGGAAATGATTTTTAGAGTAAGTAACCCCACTGATCTTAATCCACTGGGTTATGATTTATGGTCAGTTTTAAAGCTTGAGGCTTGCTCTAAACGCCATAAAAATTTGGATTCCATAAAACAATCCTTACAATTGGCAGTGAAGAATTTTCCCATAGAAAGAGTGTGTGCTGCTATTGACAACTGGCCTCAACGTTTAAAGGATTGTATTGCAGGTTTTATATTAATATATTAAGCTAACACACTGTAATATTAATAAATGATATGTATAATAAATCAAAAGTTATTTTTCTTTGTAACAATATTTACGGCAAGACTAGGTACATTTACCATTTATTATACCAAAAGAACCCTTCCAATATCTTACCGAGGTTGTTGTTGATGATGGTTCATATTGAGGGTAGATTTTTGCATTCTCTTATAATCTGCAATTGAAATCCTTTGCCCATTTTTTAAGGTAACGATTTGTCTCTCCTGTTCTGGGCTATCTGGTTCCATTAACAACTGAGTAAGAGTCTGAGAGTTTTGCTGCATATGGGATTGGTCATATGGAACTTGCTGTTGCTGAAAATTATGCTGAGGGCTAAAGTTAATTTGATGTTGCGGGGTGTGGTTCTGCCGCACGGCAGGCGGCGGCGTGTGGAATTGTTGCGGGGAATTGACACTCTCTGCGGGCGCTTTCTGTACTATGGCCGCCGTTATACTTTCTTCTAAATCGTCCATGTCATTATTTGCATTGTTTGGTTGAACAACAACTTTTTTCGCAGGATGCTGCACTTGTGGATGTGGGGATGATCGTTGTTGGATCACATTCATGTTGCTTTGCTGGGGAACTGGTCCGTTGACCTGGTTAGATTGAACAACCATATGTTGCTGAGAAATTTGAGATTGCATATTTTGTGTGACAATTGTGCCTTGCGGTGTTATTATACGTGATGACAGCTGACCCTGGGACTGATGTTGCTGATTCAAAATAATTTGTTGCTGAAAGGAATTGTGTTCGGATTAAGAGAAATAAAAGAAAACGAAAATTAACCGGGTTATGTTGAAACAAATTTGTTGGCGCACAACAGGCATGCATGGCTATGCAGTACTGTGCATACACCCTCATATTTTTCGTGGGACGATATCAATTGGACCATGCGACCATCGCACACCTTACTCTTGTTCGCGTCCCAAGCAAGTTACTCATCAAGGTAAAAGTTGCATTTGCACAGTAATGGAATAATTTACTGTAAAGTCAGCATTTATTTATTAAATAGCGAATCTAAAATTAACAAAACTTACTTGTTGTGTTGCAATCTTGAGTTGGTTTAGTTGTGGATGTATCTGTTGTTGATGTCCTTGTTGTTGGAGAACTTGTTGGCCCATTACATGTTGCAACTGATGCTGGGGTAGTTGCTGATGAAAAAAATAATACATTTAATTTTGACAGATTTATAATTGCAGTGGTGTATTTTGCACCAAGGGTCACATAGATTTTTGACGCTAACCACCACGAAGACTTGTTATATAATAATATAGTATTCACTGGTGTAAGTAACAATAAATTTTCATAATTGCAAAAATGTCTCAAATGTAAAAAATATAACTTTTTAGTTGTTTTATTATCAGATACAATTTAATTTAAATTTAGTTGTTACTCTATGATTTATTAAATAATAATATTACAATAGAATATGAGGCCCCTTTCATTTTCTCATAGATGGTGATGAAAAGTAAAGTGTATCACTCGGGACAAAATATATATTTAGCTCGGGCGACGTACTTTGAATCCGTCGCTACGTTCAGGATTCTACTAAAGAAACCCTCGCTACGCTCGGGATTCTACTCTAGAATTAGAACTAGAATTCTTCTCTAGACTCTAGAGTTCGCTCTGGATTCAAAAAACGCCATCGTCGTAAAAATATCATTTTGCTCCCTTTTCATATTAAAATTACTTTTACTATTAAAATTTAAGTGATCACAAGGGATGAGTAATCACGCAAATAAGGCTTTGAGTAAAGAACAGACCCTACTATACTTCTGTTATCTATAAACGGTACAAGTATTCATAAAACAATAGTTAGAACGACTTTGCAAAGCAAGCGAGAAGCGCGAGTTGATGTATCATTCCGTGACCTATCGCCACGCCACGCAAATCATCTGTGCTCACAACTCTCGACGGTGTATGTTATTATACCTGCTGCAGCGGCGTACGCGGCCTCGGCGGGCGGTGCATGCCCTGCGCCGCCTGCAGGTTGAGGACACGCGGCGACGCGGGCCGCGGTGGCCGCGCTCGCACCGCGCCCGCCACCGACACGCCCGCCACCCCCGCCACGCTCGACACACCCGACACACCCGTCACACCCGCCACGCTCGCTACGCCTGCCACGCGCGGAACGTTCGCGCCAGGATTCACCTAAGGAACAATGGCCACATTTAAATTTTGTTTAGTATTGCAATTGATAATTGTATTGTAATAGTTACTGCAGCCCATGGACACCCACGTTCAACTACATATAGGGTTTAATTGACATTTGATTGTCAACCAAAACATCTATCAGGGAACTTAAAAAGAGATCAAATCAAAGCACAGAATCAACCTTGTTCCAATGTGGATCTGGTATGGTGCAGCGTGAATAAGTGTCAAGCGCCATAGAAGTTGATGTTACGACTATTATGCCATATGCCATGTCTATAAAACCACATGCTTTTTTTGCTTTTTCACTGGTTTAGCCTTGATTCAAGTTGAGTAGTCATCAAACTACGGGAGTGTACGGCAAGATACTAGAATTAAATTGGTTTTGAAGAGGTAACCTACGTTTTTTTCCTGAAATGGAAGGTAAGTGACTTTACTTTGTCAGATGTTTCAAACCTTTTGATATTATTTCATTTTTTTTGTTGTAATCAAGGAATTGGTTAATAAAACTAATTTCTAGAAACATTTTTTTCGACTTGGGGGCTATTTTTGATTTTGATTCATTTATTACGAAAGACAAATTTTACGAATACACATGGTGACTCTTTTAAATCGAAAACGCAAATACATTCCTGTAACAGAAAACTATGACAATGATGAAACTCAATGTGAAAATGACGAAGAAACTTTGAATAATATTTTCGAACAGATTTACAGGCCGCAGATATAAAAAATGAAAGATATCGGAGTCCAGGTACACTAGCAAATGTTGTCAATCCCTGCAACTTTGGAATTCACGTTCACGTTTGACGTTTCACGGTTGAGTTATTGCATACATACACATGCGATACCTTGTGTGGTAATTGGCATTGGCAGAAGTTAGAAATCACTTAAGGCCTGCATCACTTAGGATGGCTGCGTTAGGATATGTATGGCTATAATGTAGTTTGATTACAAGGCAATATCTGGTTATTTAAAGCAATTAATAAGAGTATCTTTGCAACTTTATTAGGGCTGTCCATATCTGACCATTATCTGATCTTGTTACTTACATTGGTTTCAGCCTAAGATATGTCTGGCAGAAATAGCTACCTAAGCAATGAGACCACCTATTGTGACATTTTATGTTTAAAATGCTATCTATATGTCTGTTTATTTTCCTTGGCATGCTTTTCTACAAACTTGTTGTATTGTAAAAGATTGGATATTTACCTGTGGATGTTGTGGGCTGTGAATTCGCGCCGATACCTGCATGGGGGAGTTGACCATGGGTATGCGCATAGTGGGTCTCCGGGGCTTGGCCAGCCGCACAGCAGGCCGCACCAGTGGAACACCACCCGGTGAGTTCAGGGCTTGATTAAGAAGCCGAGGTTGCGCTGCTCTCGTAGGTGTACCCTAAAACAATCAGAAAATATTTGATGTAAGACTTCTACAGTCGACTTCTACAGAGAAAGAGTAAAACATGGCTCATCTTTTTCAAGTTAATTTTTTTTAAGTTTAATTAAGTTAAGACACACCATATAAATAAAATTACCATAACCCTTGGGAAAAATATGTTGGAATCAAAGAGGTATGTATGTATGACTAAAAGAGAGCAGTTCAAAATTAAAAACAACTTTAAGAATAAAACCATCTTAGTCCTTTGATGTAGCAAGCTTAAAGTATTAAATCGAGTTGTTCAATAAAATCTTGAGTTAATATTTATAACATACTCTTGAGTGTTAGGTAAATAGAAAAATATTATAAAATAAATAACGTATTTCTTCAAATAAATGTTTATTTATTTATTTTATATAATATTTTATATAATATGATGATTTTGGAACAGAATAGAACATAACTAGAACAACCTAGAACAACCGCTAAATCGCCAAACATCGCTAGAACAACTGAGAACATTTATTTGAATCTCGATAGCTTGATCTGCTTGCTCAAAATTTATTTTTCGTGAATTTTGTAAAAAGTAAATTTTTTTCGAACGCAATATTTTGGAACAATACAGAACAAAGCTGGAACAACCTGGAACAACCGTCAGAATCGCCAAAAATAGCTAGAACAACTCGGGACAACCATTGGAATCTCGATAGCCCGATGTGCTTGCTCAAAATTTATAAGAAATATTTTTTTCTCGAACTCAATAATTTGGAACAATATAGAACAATCCTAGAACAACCTGGAACAACCGTCAAAATCGCAATACCTTCAAAGTGCGGTGCCATCTCAAAAATGTTTTTTTTTTTTTTCATTTTTTCTGAAAGTTTCATTCACAGCCCTATGCCGTTTTGGAACAAAGTAGAACAAACCTAGAACAATCCGGAACAAGCTTCAAAATTGTTGTTACTCTAAAGTGCAGTGCCAACTTCCTGGAGGTAAAACATAAATGTAAAGTCTTATCTTGTTATACTCACACTTTGTTGATTAATGTATGAATGCATAACCACTTGCTGATGTTGTATTTGTTGAGGTTGGATGTGCTGTTGATGTTGTTGCTGTTGCTGCTGCTGTTGTTGAAGTTGATGTTGCAATTGCTGTTGTTGCTGTTGCAATTGCTGCTGTTGTTGTTGCAACTGCTGTTGTTGCTGCTGTTGCTGCTGCAGTTGCTGAAGGTGCATATGTTGTTGGTGCTGTTGCTGCAGGTGTTGCATCTGTATCCGAGGTAACTGTTGTGGTTGTTGTGAAGGCTGTAAGATAAGCACATTTTTCTTCTATAGTAAAAACAATAACAATATTTTTTTGATAAGAAAATCAGGCAAATATGCAGGCTGGTCTCCTGATGTTAAAAATATACATATATTATACATGGACTTCTTGAGTGGAAATACCATGATGGAAACACTGAACACAATTAATAAGAGGCTAAACACTGACAAGATTTACCATGGTAGTCCATGATTCTCAGAGGGAGTCGCTCTAAGAGAGGAGGGACGCCTTTTCAAAAAAATAATATTATTACTTACTGTTTGTGGTGATGGAATATGTTGTGTTTGCTGTTGGGGCGGCGGCTGCGGCGGCGGCTGTTGCGCTGGATGTATGACCGTTGGTTGAGACAACACATGGGCTGGACTTACTAACTGCTAAAATAAAATAAATAGTTGTGAAAAAGAAATAATATTGTTGGTTTTTGTTTTTCTCATCTTCTTTTTTTATCAATCTTAGTAATTTGAATTTGAAATCCCTCAGTAATTCTGAGCATTATTAAACTTTGAAGATTTGCAAAATTTAAAAGTTATGTCCTGCAATAAACTAAGATTTCAAGACATTTAAATTGAGATACTTTTAAAAAATGAGTCGAAAATTTTCTGTACGGAAAAAAAGTGTGCCTTTAATAATGAATTTCTACAAAATGTAAGGCTTATTTAGGAGAAGTTGTCATTCCACTTTGCCTTATTTATAACTAGCTTTGGCCCACGACTACGTTCGCGTGAACCTCAGGATTTACAAACAAATTTGGATTTTATTTGTACCCTATTCACTACAGAGAGGGTACGCTTAGAGATGCCCATTACGATACGATATATCAAAATATCGATACAGCACAATACGATATATTGATATTTTGATCAAACGATACATTTCAATATACTATATATTCAATATACACATAATATACGCATCATATAGATGTTGCGACCTTCACGTTAAAATAATATGAATCGAAAAATAGGTTTTTCTCTGGAATATCTGGATAAAATTATGACTAAAGTATCATAAAAAATTCAGATTGTAAACAATATAAAACCACATCAGAGTCATTTAAATTTATTGTGTTAAATTGGTGCATAACAAAACAGATATTCTTGAATGTTGATTTTTTTTAGTTGGTCTTGGTATCCAGATAAAAACTGTCCTATATTTTGGTCCAATCCGACAGTAGGTATCCATGATGGATTTCCCCACGTAAAAAAAAGGCTATAAGCTTAACCATACCAAATTTCATCAAAATCCGTTGAGTAGATTTGTCGTGATCAGGCAAATTAACAGACAGACAGACAATAATTCTAACAACGCGATTTTTGGTTTCTGTTATCATATTCATGCCAAATCAATCACTATTTTTAAAATATTTTCGATGTACCTACAGATTTTATTTTTCTATTATTTTATTATATGTTTAGATTGAATATTGCAAAATACAACAGTAAAAGCTGGTTTTTTGAGACATAATAAAAAGAGGTACCTAATAATCTACAAAATATTAATAAACAAGATAAAAAAGACAATACTCTAAATACACACAAATACATAATAAAATTATGTACATAAAAAATTAATGATAAATAATTATAGCAATAGTCACAATATCATAGATAGATTTGTCTATGATGAATAAGGGTTAACTAACCAAGATTTTTTTTCAAAATGTTACAGAATATTTTTTTATGAATATTTTTTATGATATTTTTTATGAATATTTAATATAACCTAACTATCTAGTTAGGTCATAAAAAATATTCCTCTACCATAAAACTTAAATTTTATATATTAAGTAGAAAAAATTACACGCCCATTCTAGATTTCTAATCAGTTTTGATTGCTTAATTGGAGAGAATGTTAAGTTTTATTGAAAATAGTGTGAATTATGTAAGTAAAATTATCTGTTTGAGCCAACACACAAAAACTTGTAACACAACATTATAGAAGAAATATTTGTGTTCAATACCAAAGAAAAATGCAATGACATTACCCCCCCTCATTTTTTTAAACTCTTACTCTCTTTGCAAACAGAAGCTGATATATTTATTAAAAATTAGTAGTGAATATTCACCAGTAGTGAATGTTATTTTTGTTACAATTTGATTTGAACTATAAAACAACTTCAGGATTGTTCACTTACTGCAAAAAGGCAACAATTATTATGGTGTACAAAATCTACAAACTTTTAATTGCAAAAAGTTAGTGGTCTATTTCTATTATCTAGGGCTATATCTACAGAAATTCCACATCAAAATTATCCAAATAGTAATTAATAATAAAATGTAACATAAAAGTAAATTGCACAAACAATAATATTTTAATAAAGTTTAGTAATCAAATAATTATTTCATATAGCCTAAGAGCCAGTGAACGGCTATCTATTTATATTTGACCAGACCAGGTCTGGTCAAATACATACAGGTAGCCGTTCACTAGCGCTTACACTAATATAGATGGCTCTAAAGTATACATTTCCATTCTATTTCTGCCCCATGTTTTAAGCTTAATATCTTTGAATGAATCTATAGCCCATACAATTATGTGGTTATTTACGAGCTACATAAGCAATGAAGTAACTTGCACAGATGCATATAACTTGATAGTAAGTATAATGCCTTTTATAATACTATAAGATGAAATTCCCTTGTAACCAGTACTATCTTATATTAAAGTATAACAGTAGAATGTAAGTTATAAAATTTGAGTGCATCTATGTTAGAAAAGTTAAATTAGACGTTAGGTTTGGTTAACATAACCATTTAAGATATTTTTTGATTACTTTATTTTTTAAACAAAGTTGTAACCCATGCTAAGCATAAAGTAAGTAAAAGTCTAAGAACAGTCTTAAGTGCATTACAATTTGTTGCATTTCGAACTGTGTAGAAGGCAATAACTATGACACATACATGTTGTGAGCGTTGTGGAGATGACTGTTGCATCAAAGATGCATCAATGATCTGTTGTTGCAACACAACCTGAGCATCCACAGGTAAATCAGATGTGTAGTAAACCTATAAATAAATGTATATACAAATACATTACTTTAGTCTTATGGGTAAACAATTAAGTTGATAAAAAAACATTACTTATTAAAGTGTTATTAGCAATTTTATAAATATCGACCTATCCGTAGAACAGAGTCTGATGTGATCATGGAGCAAAAAAGAGTAAAATGGCTAGACGAGATAAGGAATACGAACTCTACAGATGTACATTTTTGGAATTTTTTCAATCTGACATTAGGTCCGCATAAAAACGCACGAAGTGATCAAGCGACGGCGCGCGGAGAGCGGGTTCGGCGTGGGCGCCCCGTCCGATCGTCAGTCCGGTCGCTGTTTGTTGGCGGGAGGGTGTTATTGTGACATGCGCTTAGCTTATTTTATTTTTTATTCAGTTACATGGGAGGGTAGTTATAATATGGCTCACATTATGTTTAATATGTTAAGGTATTTGTGCACAAATGACTCATACGGGATGGGTAATCTCCAACAAAAAATGAGCCATGTTAATATAGAACGTCACTTAATTCAGTCGTCTCCGTAAAACAACGTATTTATGTTCACTACAGACCCCCGCTCTTCCGCCATAAAACAACCTCTGTTCATATGGAACTCACTTTCTCGTGAAAAGGATAATAAGTGTAGACTACATACTTCGCTACATAGCATTAAATTTGCCTGGGGCGTTGTTACAACATACCAAAAAATCGAAAAGTCAAGTCTCACCGTTTAAGAGTTACGCAAGTCAACAACTTCTCTAACCTCTCCTGAAAACTATCAATCCTATAGATCGGACTTTATTCTATGGATGAGTCAATATGCAACAAAATTACCAAAAAGTCTTCAAGGTACCATAAAAATGGTGCTAAATTACATAGCATAAATAAAAGGTGGTGGTAGTTGCATTAAAAAAGATACACAATCTTACCTGATGTCTATGTAATGCTTGTTGCTGATGTTGCTGCTGCTGGTGTTGCTGCTGCTGCTGTTGTTGTTGTTGTTGTTGAAAGTCAGTACGAGATTGGGAAGGTTGAGAAGGGTCATGACGTATGATATATTGTTGCTGATATTGTAATCCATCTCCTACAACAAGTTGGGGCTGCACACCCTCACTAACTATGATATCATTAGGCTGTTCCGATTGCTGTACAACCACCTTAAATATAAAACTTGCAGCATTAGAATGAAATTGAAAACTAAAATATTATACTTAATACTTTACTTTATTGCTAGTTATAGTATGACAATTTTCAATACAGATTAAACTCTAGATACTTTTTAAATGAAATTTATGATTCAATAAATTTATGATTTCTTTTTAAATATACGAGATGTGAATGTCCCACACTCACAACTCACAGTATGTAAATATGACTCAGAAAGTATAAGGTGAAAAGTAGATATGCTTCTAATCTTAACAATTAAGTTACTTCAAAAATAAATTTCCCAGCAATTACAACTTAAAACCAAAACAAAAGAAACTGTTTGCCTGGTAGTGAAATATTAAGAAGTTATAATTCACATGTAAATTACTCCAATCAAAGTTTATATAGTGGACAATTGACTTTTCCAGCTAGAAGAAATATAAGAATGTGTTACAATTTATTTTTGTATCTTACCTGCTGTTGAGAGTATTGCTGATCTTCTTGGTTGACTATTATTCCATCCAAACATATATTAGGGCAAAACCTTTGTATGTCTTCAAGAGTCAATGAATGTCCTTGTCCAACTATGTGGTAATATTGAGCCATTTCAATTCTTTAGCCTGCAGAACAAATTTTGAGTGTTATAAACCTTTGTTCAACAGTAAATAAGACTAGACTTCTTCAGAAAAATAAAATAATAATATAGTTTTTGTAATAAATGACTGTTTTTTTTTTATATTTATAATATTGTGTCTGCTTTATTTTTAAGTCACAAATTACAATAAACAGACATGGTAAGATTGTTTACTAAAAAGGACTTGTTAGAAAAGACAAACTATGCTGATTTAAAAAGAACCCATGTTAGAAAAGGAAACTGCAAGAAAACCTAAATGATTATTAGTTCCTTTAACGCCCTTTCCCTTCCAGGAGAATTAAAAAGGTTCACAAAAATATATAAACAGTAAAATTTAGAATATGTTACGAATTATGTTTTGTTTACATATTTTATCATACAGTTTTCTTATTACATTAATTCCTCTAAATAAAAAAAATATTACAAACTGAGCGATTACGGATCAGAATAATATTCGGTGATCAACTGTTTCGCTGACAGATATTTCATACACCCTGAACACAAGTACAACAGGACCAATGACTCCGTGGATGGCACGAACACTAACTTCAACTATGGCGACGATTCAACAACTGCCCTCACACAATCACTGCACTTATGTATTTTAATGCCAAAACTTTGGAATTTTCGGAATACACAACGATCGTAGCATATAAAAACTGTAATGAAGTCGTTAGGACGAAAAGAGCTAAATGGCTTCGTTTCTATACCTATCCAACCTAAATTATTTTCAAGGTGAAGATTTAGCGAATGTTTCTTGGTAAGTGCTATTTATTCCTTACCGATATTTACTTCAGACATTTTAAATGCCTTTATTAGACAAAAAAGATCAACTAGTAACATCAAAATCCTAAAAATTTAACTCAAACGCCAAATCTAGAAGCAATTTACATTATGGCGTGTGTGTCACTTTTTTTACAAGTGTATGTTTTTTAAATTTAGTGTTGCCGCATTGGATACGGCAAGTTCTACTATAGTAGTCGCGCCGTAAGAAGCCCACTTTGACAGGTCTCATTGCCATTACTTACTACGTATATAAAAATTTATAAAATAAACTATAATCCATAAAATTTAAATAAATGTACTTTGTAAATCTAGAAATATCAAAAATTAATGCAAAATCTTTACAAACGTGATAAAAAAGCGGCTTAAGGGGTCAATAATTGTCTGGTTGTATTGTGTTCTTGTCTTGTGTCATGTGTGTGTCCATGGCACCCACGACACAGGGAAATCAGTATGAGTGTGAAGCGTTATTTATTATTATTAATTTCTCACCCAAATCCGCTTATACTCTTTTTAGTTCTTCTTCCACTACATCAGTTACTACTAGTAATAGAAATATTTAATTGAACATTTGAATTTTAAAATAATTCCTAAACTCCTTTCTTGAAAGAATAGTCACTATAGTTTTATCGACGTGACAGGTTTTAAATGATTGGAATAATGATACGATACGATCCTGTCCAGTACTGGACTGGATTGACTCGCTGGATTACTGGACTGGAATCGTGTGAACCGGGCAATGTCTTACATCCCACTATTCGAAAAGGACAACTTGGTTCGCCTTTAAGTGCACCCAAAGGTGGTGTTTTCTATAAGAAACTCTTAGTGGGCAGGAATGAGTTTTTCCTCCCTCTTCATAAGTTCCAAATTGGAATATCTTAGTGTTCAGCGCCAAAGAAATCGAACGCAAATATTGTTTGAATGAAGACGATAGAACTACAGAACTACAGCCCACGTTTTTGTCAATTTTCACGGATTGTTAGAAATGAGCCAGATTCGGACATTATTTCAAACACGCAGAAAATAAAATCTACAACAATCTGTATGCCTAATAAAACTGTAAGTAACAATAAATTTTCATAATTGCGAAAATGTCTCAAATGTAAATATAACTTTTTAGTTGTTTAATTATCAGATACAATTTTATTTCAATTTAATTGTTACTCGTGCCGTGTGGTTGCCGGCTTAGAATAGCGCCACTCCAAGTCGACCCGTGGAGATCGTAAGAGGCGATCGGAGGGATAATACTACCAGGGGATGGGCAGCAGCGTCTCCCTGAGTACTAAACACCTACTGCGGTCACCAACACGCACTTGCCAAGCGCGGTGACTACGGCATCAACCCCCACATGGCAAACACAACACAGCCACGGCCCCCAGTTCCCGGCGGCTCCGCTATTCCTGGCTCCGGCAGCGGCCACGGTAACGGCGGGGCAGGGGGTGCTAAGAATCTCCGGCAGAGATCGCGCTGCCACAAACGACGACTTCTGCACCTGGCAACATACAACACCAGGACACTGAGAACCGACGACAAGATCCGTGAGCTGGAAGACGAGATAGACAAGTTAAACTGGAGTGTCGTGGGATTATCCGAAGTTCGAAGACAGGGGGAGGACACGATAATCCTAAACTCCGGTAACTTGTTCTATCACCGGGAGGGCGAACATCTGTCCCAAGGTAGTGTCGGGTTTCTCGTCCACAAGTCCCTCGTCAACAACGTGACGGAAGTCGGGAGTGTGTCGGCAAGGGTAGCGTACCTTATACTCAGAATATCCAAGCGGTATTCGCTGAAGGTCATACAGGTTTACGCACCGACCTCGGCACACCCCGACGATGAGGTTGAAGTTATGTATGAGGACGTAAGTAGGGCCATACGTAACTCCAAGACCCATTTCACGGTGGTGATGGGGGTATTCAACTCAAGACTAGGTGCGCGAGACGGAGACGAGCTGAAGGTGGGGCCCTTTGGAATCGGGCAACGGAACCACCGAGGCCACTTGCTGGCTAACTTCTTGGAGAAGGAGGACTTCTATATGATGAACTCCTTCTTCAAGAAGAAGCCACAGCGCAAGTGGACTTAGATTAGTCCCAATGGTTCCGTTAAGAGTGAGATAGACTTCATTATGGCAGACAAGCCGCACATATTCAATGATGTCTCTGTGATCAGCAGGTTTAAAACCGGAAGCGATCACCGGATGGTCAGAGGCACATTGAATATCAATGTCAAGCTGGAACGGTCACGCCTGATGAAGTCTACGCTCCGACCAACACCTGCCCAGATCCAGGACTCCGAGGCCTTTCAGCTGGAACTCCGCAATCGTTTCGCGTGCCTGGAAACATGCAGTTCAGTGGACGAGTACAACACCAGGATGGTAGACACTGTCCACGAGGTTGGGTCTAAGTATTTCAAGGCCCCCTCCGGTGGTAAACCTCAAGTTCTCTCAGAACATACTCTCGGTCTTATGAGGGAAAGGCGAGAACTATGTGTGCAGTCTCCAACCTCAATGTCGAAATACCGACTGCTCAACAAACAGATCTCTCGGAGTAGGCGACGCGATTTGCGTGTTTATAACACCAAACGCGTAAAAAACACGATCGAGCGGAACCAAGGCTCGAAAGTGTTCGCAAGAGATCTGGAGGTTGGGCAAAGTCAGTTGACGAGGTTGAAGACCGACTCCGGCACCATAGTTACGTCTAAGCCCGAAGTTCTGAGAGAAATTGAGAGATACTACGGACAGCTGTATACCTCCTCAAGAGCTCCCGTTCCCAATACAGCGAACGACAAGCGAGCTAAATTAACCCGGCACTATACCGAAGATATCCCGGACGTCAGTCTGTACGAAATTAGGGGGGCACTCAAACAGCTTAAAAACAACAAAGCTCCGGGGGATGACGGAATTACGACGGAGCTGCTGAGAGCGGGCGACAAACCCGTCCTAGTCGCGCTCCAGCAGCTGTTTAATTCCGTCATCAGCACTGGAAGTGTGGAGCAGAAGCGTGGAGCAGAAGCGTGGTGGTACTGTTCTTCAAGAAGGGCGACAAAACCCAACTGAAGAACTACAGGCCCATCGCGCTTCTGAACCACGTCTATAAGCTGTTTTCGAGGGTCCTCACTAATCGTCTAGCGCGCAGACTCGACGACTTCCAGCCTCCCGAACAAGCCGGTTTCCGAAAAGGCTATAGTACCATAGACCACATGCATACGCTTCGGCAGGCTATACAAAAGACCGAGGAGTATAATCTGCCGCTATGCGTAGCGTATGTGGACTATGAGAAGGCCTTCGATTCTATCGAGATCTGGGCGGTGCTTGAGTCTCTTCAGCGATGCCAGATCGACTATCGGTACATCGAGGCGTTGAAGTGTGTATACAATGCCGCCACCATGAATATTGCAATATTGTCCCTTTGTTTTTCATATGTTTTCATAATGTCGCTTAACGAGGAATAACTCAATATTTCACTATAAATTATTAAATTAGGAAAAAATGTAAAAATGCGATTTTAGTGATATCAAGAATAGTGCGTGTCGTGCGAACGTTGATATTTTTCAAATTCTAAAAGTATTTGGTCCAAGTGTTTTTCAAAAGAAAATTTGTTGGTATATTTAAAGGTGTAGAGAATTTTCCAATAACATTTTTTAAATAAATTGAGCAACGCATAAAGCAGTATCTATTTTAAGATGAATGCCAAGTATTTTGATGTTGTGTGATGAATAAAAATGTTTAAATAGAACAAATTCCTCCTTTTCATTGAAAATAAAAATAACTTGAATTTTAAATAAATCTCAAAAAAAATGATATATTAGTTTCATTTAAAAAACCTTGATAGTTCTTTTTAACCGTTTGAATTAATGTCACGTGTATTTTTAACTGCATTTATACAACTTTTCGTATAGTTTTTAGCCAGGGCATGTTGATAGGTACTATCAGTGGAAAATTACGAGAATTTACACTAACATATTTATATATTTTATTCTTGGGAGTATTGGAGCATCCATCATGAAAGAATACACTTTTAATGAGCCTTTTATTATACAAAATTATTTGAGATACACTTTTCAAAAAGTTAACATACGGTAGTAATCCTACTCATAAAGCAATATGTATTTCCGATAAATGACACTAGATGGCATAGGTGTCGCCACGCACGGTCCCTATACAGCCCTACAGATTGACAGATTTAGTTCGTCCTTATTTTTTGGCCAGTTAAGTGAGCTAGTGAGTATTGTGGTGTGGCTATATCAAAGGTAAATGTGGCGCCACTTTTGAAGGTTTACAAAAAAAAACCTAATCAGGCTGCACGCTGGCTATACTTCTTTATATAATTAATTTCTATTAATTTTGTTTCCTTGGCAATTATGTTTAAGAAATTGTAAGAAAAACTTAGAAAGATTTTTACAATTTTTACTCAGAATAAAGAATTGCTTTTCGTGACAGCAACACAGCACTAACAACAGAAAAAAACAAAATCGTTTTTTTTATTAAACTTTTTTAACGACTGTGTGTCTGTGTCTACACTACATTTCATTCAGTCATTTCACATCACATTTTTTTGATAAAAGAGTAATAAATAATATTTGATGTGATAAAATTATATAGGTATAATTAGTGTTGGAAGACAATAGAAATTGTAATATACATATTTTATATTTTCGTTGATGACATTTCGTTGCAGTCTTTAATCGCACATCAACATTCAATGCAAATGGATGATACAGTAATTTCTCCAGGTATTACATTCGCTTTGTTAATTCTCATCATAATATTATTGGATATTCAAAAATTATAATCCAAAATGATTTTAGGTAACAAAATGGGGGACTCTGCGTCGGAAAGTGATTCCAGTTCACTTGATGGCGGAGCTATGTTGCCTCCCAGCACAGTTTCTCGCGATCAATTACAGAAAAGAATAGAATCTTTGCAACAACAAAACAGGCAAGTGAAAAGAAAAAGATATCGCGAAATGGTCGATACCATTTGACTATTTTCGCTTAATGTAACTAAAGTCAAATTTGTACTTAAAACTTCTCATATTATTTTGCCATGTGTATGTGCACAAACTGTTTTTAAATAAAGCAAAATATTCACGTAGATCTCATGAAACCTTTGATACAAGGGGTACAAAAGAAAAAACATGATTCTGATTGGATTTTACCAGTACTGGTGTGCTGTGCTTCTTTAGAGTAGATAGGTACCTAAAACTTTCAGAATGCTACTACTTAATATTCTCATTTTTATCCTACAATATAATATAATAATAAAATATTTCTTTTTCTTACTAGGTACTTTATTTAAACTTTAAATCTTTTTACTATAACCATGCCACCAACCATAACAAAAATCTTTTTTGATAGGAAACCCATATTTATATGCTGACTTCACTTTTTTACTGTGTATTTTTATGTAAAATATGATTTTTCATTGTGTTCTGGGTGTAGGCATTCTTGTCTTGTGTCTTGTCTTGTCTCTTGTCTCCATGGCATTTACAATGTAGGAATCTTAATGTAGTCCTATTCCTGCCTGGGACTGTAAAACATCATTAGTTTTAATAACATTATTATATTTCAGATTCCTAGTACAGTTTTTATTTAATATTTTATACCATAAATATTAAGTTGCATTTTATATGTTTATTAGATTAGTTATGTAACATTTTATTATTATGATTGCAGGGTCCTTAAGGTGGAACTTGATACTTACAAGTTAAGAGTAAAGTCTCTACAGGAAGAAAATCGTGCATTGAGACAAGCATCTGTGTCAATTGTAAGTAGCAAGTTCTCATGTTGTGAATATTTATACCTAATCTGAGGTTTGTCTGATATGAACAAAAAAAGATCCTAGACATCTTAAAATAGAAAGATAGGACTGTGAATTGGCCAAGCACTGTGCTTGAAATCTCCACTTTCATTTTACAATTATTGCATAATTATAATTTTTAATGACATGAAATCAGAGGTCAGTATAGAATTGTCTCTGTGATTTAAAATACATCTTAACTAACCTTCTATTTTTGTTCTGCCTGCTATTTTCTCCTGATTTGGAATTTAAAAATTTTGACTCATCAAATTTATTCTTTGAATTGATTGAGAACCAATGTAGGACTTGTGACACTCGATTTTTTATAGGTGTCTATTATTATTATAATAGATGATGAATGATAATACAATAAATGTTCATGCAAATGAATTGAAATTTAAATCAGAATAATGTTTATGGTATTTTCACAAGTTATTCTGTTCTAGCAAGCTAAAGCTGAACAGGAGGAAGAGTACATTTCTAACACATTGCTTAAGAAAATACAGGCCTTGAAGAAAGAAAAGGAAACATTAGCCCATCATTATGAACGGGAAGAGGAATGTCTTACAAATGATCTTTCCAGAAAATTGAATCAGGTACCTATAATTTAGATATTTTTTTATATAATATTAATTGTATTTTGGAAGCTTTTAAAGTTTTTAAACTTAACTTCTTTAGCTAGAAGGGTACTAAGAACAATAAAATTTACAATCATCTTTTTTTAGTTACGTCAAGAAAAGTGTCGTCTAGAGCAAACATTGGAACAAGAGCAGGAGTGTCTTGTGAACAAATTGATGCGCAAGATTGAAAAACTAGAGGCTGAAACACTAGCTAAGCAAACTAATCTAGAAAGACTTCGTAGGGAAAAGGTAAGCAGGTACCTTTATTGTTAAGATGGAAAACCTTTTATGCATTACTTTTAAACAGTGTTACAATGTTTTACAAGAATAATTGTCAGTTGATAAATTGAGTTCAAATTTTGTAATTGTGTCCCGACTCATTGTTCTGTGTATAGAATTTTTTTTTGCATTCATGAAATGTTTTATTATCGTTTTCCAACCTTAGATGTAGTGTTCAATTAAAAATGTAATAAATTGAATTAATTAAACCTTTGAGCTAGTAATAATGTTGAATGACAATGATGTGCAATCTTAAAACTGCTATTTCATTAGGTGGAGCTAGAGAACACACTGGAACAAGAGCAAGAAGCCCTAGTAAACAGGCTTTGGAAGAGGATGGATAAGTTGGAGGCAGAGAAGCGTTCACTTCAAATAAGACTTGATCAGCCCGTTTCAGATCCAGCTAGTCCTAGGTGAAAAAATTTCGTATTGACATTACGTTTTATGCACACTCTTTTTTTATTTTATTAGTAAAACCCTGTAAACAAGTTAAGAGGTAACCTGAATAAGTGGTAATAGTGGTGTGTTGCAGTTTTAATTCGAAATGACATTGTCAACAATAAGATTAAAAGTACAAAATGTTGATTGACTATATTTTTTGTATCGTCAGGGACATCAGTAATGGTGACACAGCATCAAATCTTAGCAATCACATTCAAACACTCCGTTCTGAGGTTGTGAAGTTAAGGTAAATATACATTTAAGTTTATAAATAACATTACAGTATAAATTATGTTTTTATTATGATATTTATACCAACCTATAATATTTTGGACAGGTAAACACAGACATATTGACTTAACATTCATGTTATATTTCATTTAGGAACCAATTAGCAGTATCTCAAAATGAAAATAAAGAAAAAATGCATCGCTTTGCATTGGAAGAGAAACACATTCGAGAAGAAAATCTTCGCTTACAACGAAAATTGCAACAAGAGGTAAACAGGACTTATCAGGACTTGTCAATCCATTACACTATGATAGCTACATAAAGAGGTTTCCTGTAATTTTTATCTCATCATGATTGTGTAGGTTCCATTGGGGTCTACTTTGAAAGTTAAACATATGCTGATTAATTTAGCTATATTTTTCTGTCATGAAAGCACGATATAACTATATATTTTATTTCCATTAATAATAATCAAAAATCTTTTATGTCTTAAGTATATAGAAGCCACAGACCTTTCAAATAAAAATTACAACCTATAATTTTTGTGAGTCCAGTCAAATATCTAAATGCAAAAGGGCAGTGATAAACTTTATGGTGGAATGTTAATGGATAAATCTGTATCCAAATGTTTTTTAAATAACAGGTCGAGCGCAGGGAAGCATTGTGTCGACACCTTTCTGAAAGCGAATCCTCATTAGAAATGGAAGAGGAAAGACAGTTCAATGAAGCCCTAAACGTAAGTTAAGGCGCTATCGTTCGCCAGCTGAATCGATTTGCGTCCGTCTTTCCCGCCACCGAGGGTTAACGGGATTTCCTTCATTAATTTATCGAGTTTATTATAATACTAGATTATTTTATAATTGGTTTACGATAGATACATAATCTACTTTATAATTAGATAAAATGTTACCTATCCAATCTTATTTGAATTGAAATTATTATGATTGATTGATCATAAATTACAATACAAAGAATATAAATGTTGTGGTCAAGATTGCACATTTTGTGTTATATTTTTTTAATTACTTACTTCGTTTTATATAGACAACAAAAAACATTCGAGTTCACGTCCACGATGCCATCTTGGATTTCATAATGAATGTAGTTTCATGATCATCACTCCAAAATATCCCGAAAACTACATCCATATCGAAATAGTTCAAAAAAGTCATGTCCGCAATCTTGGATTCCAAAATGAATTTGTTTTTCATAACAATCCTCATACCAAAATATGTTAAAAACGACACTCATGCCCTAGAATTCAAAAAAGTCATTTCCGCCGTCTTGGATTTCAAATGAATTTTTTTTTCATAATCCTCACCCCAAAAAATGTCAAAAACGACATCCGTAACAAAAAATTCAAAAAGTCATGTCCGCCATCTTGGATTTTTAAATGAAAGTGTTTTTCACAATCCTCCAAATGAAAAAAGTGTAAATTGTGTAAGTGTAAAAGTGGAAATTGGAATAGACAACTTCCAAGCGTAGGACTAGAAAAACCTACCACTACATTTGTAGCCATGTGGCCATTCATTTATACTAATATTTACTAAGCTGCATACAAAAAATGTTAACATCTGCACAGTTCATTACCTACCTCTTTGAAAATTTGGAAATAGGAAAAACTTGGGCGTCTCGTTGAACCGAACGAACTCACGAACATTCAGCCTGTTATTAATCACTGAAAAAAACAGTCGGTGGCTGCCGGACTAATACAAAGATTGTAATATTAAAAAAATGTTTACACTGTCATATGCAGCACTGGCTAACAAGTACTGACTTACATGGGTGAAACTGTTGTGAGAATATTAAATTAGTTCTAGTCAGTGACTTTTTTAAAACTAGCATTAGGCCAGCGTTTGGCCGTAATTTCGCTTGTTATAAAAGCCCTAAGCCACTGACCAAAAGTCAAATGGGCCAACAGTGTTTAATAGTTCTTGGACTTTTTACACAAAGGGCTATCGTTCTAGACCGTCGTACTTTAAAACCGTGTTTTGTAAGTGGCCTATTGGCGACTTACACCCGTGCGACCGCCGCGCCGCCGGCACGTCACACCGGCCTAGATATACCGCCTACACTTCTCTAAGAATATAATATGGTGAAGATGCAGTAGTAATGTAGGGCATGGTTTCAGGCGCGGTCCCGCAGCGTGTCGTCGCCGGGCGGGTCGCGGCCGCTGTCGCCCTACGCGTCGCCGCTGCTGCCCGCGCCGGGCCTGCCGCGTCCAGCACTGCATTTTAACTCACAGGTACATCCAATAGATGCCAGGTAATCAAGGGCGATAATTTCATGGTTGGGGATGTTATTGAAATTGTAGGAGCGCTTGTACATCCGTTTTTTTCATCGGATAACGGACCGTCAATAAACGGATATCCTTGTATACTCAATTTACAGAAAATCGGCAATACGTCCGGCAGCGTCAACACGCACCAATACACTGGCGTTGTGATGACCGCTCTTCTTACCCCGGACCGGCGTCCGTCGCGCCGAGGGGAAGCGGTGGTGCATCCGGCGTAAATTGTTCGCCGGAAAGATGTCCGGTGCATGTACACACTTTCATTATAAGCCATACACCACTGCGAGTCCGGCGAAAAAAACGGTCCGTTGTCCGGTGCAAAAAACGGACGTATACAAGCGCTCTTAGACTACGTGTCCCGTGTACCGGAGAGCAGTGGAATATAAAAAGCAATGTTTCTAAAAAAATCTTAAATATAAATAAGAATGTGGACTCTGAATAAATTGAGATACTTTTATTGAACTTTCAAATACGCAAACAAAATACAGATTATGTAAAATCTTCAGTATCATTGTTGATCTTAGTATGTTTGAAGACATTTCTGAAAGCACTTTTTTGTGTGAATTACGTTTTGAAATTAATTGGTCATCCCAATTTATAACATCTACAGCCGTCATGCCAAAATTTGGTGTTAAATCAGAACAAAACCTCATTAATTTCAATATGGGTTAGAATATTAATCAGTGAAACTCATGATCAGGTCCGACGACCCAGCGAGCGATTTGTGAAACCGGCGCTGCCGAGCGGTGGTGCGGGCGGAGTGAGCGGCGCGGCGGGCGGCCCGGGGCCGGCGGTGGGCGCGCGCGTGTCCTTGGAGCCGCCCGCGCCGCCCACGCCCCGTGCCGCGCCTCCGCCCTGCATGCCTCAGCCCGCCAGCCCCATGGACACCTCCTCAAAGGACTAGGCCTCCGCCACCGCCCGCCGCTGCCCGCGACTAGCTCCCGTCCCGCTCGATCTTTTCTTCTCGTGCCTTGGCTCCCCCCTCGACGACCGGTAGCACATTCCGTGCGTTAAGAACTTAAGTGTCTTCTACTTTCCACCCCTCTGAGCCCCAGCTATGACATTAAAGTAAACTATCGAAGTGATTCCCCGTTGCACCTGTTATTGCATGTGGAATTAAAGTTGCTTGGAAAGTTGAACAGATGTTTGAGCCAATGTACTCTTTAGGTCAGTTGTAATGTAGGTGCCAGTTCCTGGTGTCGCTTTAAAAGCTACCTTCAGAAATTCTATGGGCTTCTTACTAATGACGTAATCATAATTATTCTATATGGAATTAATTTTCTTCAGGTTCCTTGAGTGACAATGTGCAAGGAGATGGATGTTGAATGTCATACAATTATTATGTGAGTTAAATTGGCTTAAATGTTGCTCAAAGGCAAGATAGAACGGTCCAATATGTATTTGTCTTCACCTCTCAATTGTATGCACTTCTATGTTTGTGGAATTGATGAAACTTAACGCTTAATGAATGATTATTATTATTAACTGATAGCTTTGCCATAAGATCTACATTTTCTCAAACAAATACTTGAGATTTTAGTTGAAAATTGGTGACAGCAATTGGGTGGCAGCTAGCGCGCTAAAATAATCTTGAACGCATTGTCTTTCACGCGGCTTACTGTTCATGTAAACGAAAGTATCCGATTAATTGCTTTCACAGACTCTGATAATATTATGTAATGTCGTTCGTCAATCAACACCTTGTTGTCGATTATTGTGTGTTTTAATAACCACATTAGTTTGGTTAATAAAGTGATTTCTATTGTTTAAATATTGTCATGTGATTGTTTTGCGAACGATGATATAATATAGTGTATTTTTGATTACACACATATTTTGCGTTTAGGATCAGTTCTATCTATACTAAAAATTGTACACTTCACTCACTGCCTTTTCGACTTCGCACGATGCTTTCGTTGCATTTAATTTAAGCAATCTTTCCATTCCCAAATATATATATTATTATTATTATATACATAGATAGGGAGCTGGCGAGCATTTAGGTATATGATTTGCTCGTACTCCGTATTGATAGGCATTAAAGTTGGGATCAATACGACAAAATTTCTTAATGAATTAAGGTCGGACGTTGCTGCATTTTTTTCTATAGGGCTTCAAATCTGTGAAAAAAAATTGGTACTAAATCATGTCCTCGTGTCTGCCTCTGGGGTTAATAGTTAATACCATTTTGATATCGAAGAAAATCTATGAGGCAGACATCCAGGGCTCTGCATTATCACAGGAGGTGGATGCAAAAATGTTGATAAAAAACAACTAAATCTATTGCTCGAAGCTATAACTGAGTCCATACGACTTATTAGAACCCCCTGAATACAAAAAAAATTGGCAGACATTTTACTTTAACCGTTACAGGTGGTTTCAAAGTCTTAAGGCATAGTACAAACAGGGTACTTTGAACCGCACGTTTTGCTAACGCGCATTTAGATTTTCAATTTGTTTGTTTCGATTAATATTTTTTAAACATATACCTGTTAATTGAACGCTTCACCCAAGCATTGATTAAAAAAAATTCAAATTGTCTGCTTTCGGAATATCAGTAACCTGGGTGTCTGCCTCATTATTTTTTCTTTCTTTTATAAGCAATATAAACAACGGTCAAAGAGGCAGACACGAGCAAATGACAGTTTTTTGTTGACATTTTTGAAGCGCTATTAAGAAAACGAAGCGCTACGATGCTGGCAGACTATTTTTCTGCGATCTTTCACGGGATTTTTAAACGAACACTGCAGGTCTGCCAAGCGTGCATTTCATATATTTTTTTAAAACTTTAAAAAAAATCATAACTTCAAATATCAGTCCTAGATTTGCCTTTTTGATTTTCTTAATTTTGACAAGGTTTATAAACATCAGCCTTAGAGGCAGACACGAGCAAATGATATAGTATAGCTGTTTTTTTACCATGGTGGCAGACGCGGTCCTTAATATTCCTTATCTTATAATTATCGCTATTAATAAAGTCTGCTACACGAGCCGATCATATAGATTTTTTGCCTGCCAGCTCCCTATCTAATATGTCTAAAAGAATATCCTTAAATAATATTTCAAATTGATAATAATTTGAGGCGCGTGCGATAGTCGGCTATTACTATAAGATTCAAGATTACAATTAATTAAGTAATCATGGATTTGTTGCGGCTGAATAGTAATCAAATTTATGGGTACATAATATTACTCCAGGGGCTATTTTTAAATCATCGAAATTATTGGCAGTGGGTTATAATAATATATAGGCTGTGTATAAATTCACATGTGAATAAGGGTTGTAGATGACTAATATAAAGATTGTAATGTATCAATATATCACTAACGGGGTCTAGATAAACTACTCCCAAACAATGCTTATAAAGTAGTAAAGAGTATGTATGTTTAGATATGTTACTGATGTTATGTTGAGCTCTCTGGAGCATTTTGTTGTATTCTCTATACTCTTTTGGGAGTAGTGTGTGAACGTCAAAGACTCTTCAATTACGCAATTTTCACTTAAACAGTTTATTTTTTTTCAATGTTAATAAATATATATGCATTATTAATATAAAATATTGTTTTATTCAAGAAACCTTAACAAATAATATCTTCTTGCTACGAAGATATTTTGAAATTAGTTCTTAACATTAAACATAATGTTTTATTTATTTAAAAGGGCTATTGACATGATTTAAAAAATCGTTGAAATTTTATTAAAATATTATTTTATTACATGTTTTAAATTCTTTTGAAAATAATAATTTTCGATTGAATTAAAAGGACGTCAAAATTTGCATTTGTTGTATGTATTATACAGGTGAATTTTTCAAGTGCGTGCATGGGGAAATCCGAAACTATAAGGAATATCGAAAAATGCTGAAAGGAGTCTTCGGACCGATTTTGATGAAAACTAAAACTGCATTGTTGTATTTTTGGAAAATCAATATGCCTATCCAGGAATCGAACTCGTTTATTTTGAAAAAAAAAATACCACACCTGTATCGTTAGATTGGGTCACTGGCAGTCTACATTTTGATTTTCGGGATTCGTACCCTGTTGCGTCATTCGCAATTTTAATGTATCTTGTATAGGTAATGGCTCTTAAAATATAGGCAAATTTCAAATCACATTTTCAAATCGTTACACCACTGTGCCGGATAGTAGAAAATTAGAAAACGTCAATACCTATGAAAAGAAAACTTACTTTTCCTCGTATTTCCTTATGTTATATCTGCTTTTAAAACCGTAACCGACATAACATTACTTCTTCAATAACAATCACTTAACGAAAAAGTCTATTTAGTCAAGTCAAGAATGAATTCGCTAAGTTACACGTTATATAAAAGTTCTTAATTATCGCAGCCTAATTGGTTTTATTGAAATAATAAAGCAGCCATGCTATGTTTCTCATATAAACCCAGTGACGTATGGACTCTACCACCAAAGGTGGTGGTGGTGGTGGTTAGGTGTTTCCCATGGCAGCTGTTATATAAAAAAAAAAACTAACATTATAAGTCTAAAGCGTAAGAAACTTTTACGAAACTCAGTGGGATTCGAACTAGGCCTTGGACCTGGACCGATTTTTACCGATGTATGTGCAGACATACTTAGTACCTATAGATATTCCAATAGTTTCTTATGTTGAACCAAACAGCACATTATAATAAATTTATTATAATTCAAGTCCAATGACGATCCTTCATTTACAATGTCGGCATTCATCAATGGTCACAGAAATAATCGTACTTTACACACCCATCGTAAAATAAGGCAAACTGGAGACCGACCAGGACAAGGTGTATTTGCTTTGGACGCTGCTAGGGTTACAGGTAAAGTGATTTGCATAGTACCTCCCACGATGATTTTTTAGCAAAATTGAAATATTTTTATGGTCAGTAAACATCGGAAGAAGTAGTTGTTCATTTTGTAATGCGCCGGACTCTTTCATCCGATCCGATAAGGACCTACTCTGCGATTAGGATTAGTGTTTGTCAATAACATTGGTCCTGTTTGCCGGCAAGGGGTTTTTTCGAATAGATTTGTAAACATATAACAAACGTTTTTTATTATTAATATTATTCGAATAATTTATATTGTTGAAAATAAATTGGTTGTGTGGCAGATATCTAAGTGTTTTCTAGTAATTCTAGTATTACATACATGAATCTCACCAATTTTTACGGTGCAAGAACTGAGTTGCAAGACTTGGTTTTTTTTACAAGTTATGTTTTTGATGGCATCTCATTTATTTTTGTGTTGTCAATCTAACTGTAAATGCAACTTTGTAATCCTATACATTTGGATGAAGTAGACCGAAATTGCAATTTTTTTTAGTTTTTCCTCGATTTATCCACGAAACCTTAATTGTATTCTAAATTTGAAGCTTCTATGTTTGCTAGAAGTGCCTTAGAATTTTGATGATCGGTGAGTGAGTGAGTGAGAAAATTCAGAAACTTTTTCTAGTTATACCGAATTATTAAACTACTGGCTCAAATTGAATGAAATTTGAAATATACCGTGTTTATACAATACCTGCCTGGCTACTAAAAATTCAGGCTCCTAGTTTTATCCACAAAGTTATAGGGGGTTGAAAATGGCCTGAATTGCTTCGAGAAAAGGATGGTACGGCCGTGCCGCATTTTTGCTCGACTTGACGGGTTCACTGCCGTGCCCCCACCAGATTTCTTCTTATTTAGTAAATTTAGTGATTTGGTAATATTTATTTGGTTTCCAGATTTTTTTTATTGAATAGTGTACTAAGTTACTTTTTTCGGTTCCAGATCTCCGGACATAGGCCTTTTGTAATTTACCTATAGATATTAGGTAGATAAGGTAGATTGACGAAATAGTACCTATGATACGTAGGAATATTAAAATACAAAAATAATGAGCCAGACAAATGACTTGATCACGTCTCTTCTAAAGTATATACACGTAAGTTCAAACTGTAAATAAACGCCTTGGAAACGTATTTAAAGTAAACTAAGTTGGAAATTAAGATTCAAATAGAAACGTAAAGCACAGCCCGACAGGCGACAGTCGTAAAACATGAATGTTTGCTAACCACGAATAGTTGGCGTAGCGTTATTGATCCTTCCAATAATTATCGAACACGTTTCATGTCACCATGTTTAAGCACACATGTTTAAACACAAAAGTGGACGAGCATGGCGGCGAAGACGCGGCGCGGGCGCGGTGAGACTCTTGTTTATAAGTTTACGTACGGAATCGTGGAGGTAGGCAGTAGGTAGAGCTAACATAAACTCTGCGACGACGCGAGACGGTGAGAATAACTTTTCTTACTACTACATAAAATATATATTACTACTACATAGCAACGTGTGCATGTATTGTTTCCAATTTGGTTCCGTACACTTTCGGTCATGAACATACAATCTAACCGCTATTGTTGGTAACACGCTGTAAAAATGTCGTAAGTATGTATTCTGATAGAGCTAAAGGGAAATTATAAATTTTGTATGATCTTGTGCCTCAATGCTACTATAACCTTTTGATTGAATACGATTAATGAAGTTGAATTTGTAGAACACTTATATTATAACTTATTAACTACCAATTATATAATTAACTACCAAGGCAAGTGCATGACAAAACTATTCGATATCCAGTTGTATTGTAGTGAATAAAGAGTGAGATTAAAGGTGAAGATCTTCAAACAATTTTGAAGACTTCAACAAACAGATTCCAACAACAACATTCTAGAGAACAGCTTCCGGGGTTAGCCTCTGATTATAATATTAGTTATGTAGCTATTATTGAAAAAGGAATGTAAAGATATAATCGGTTATAAGTTAAACCATTATTATATAAAACTATTAAACCATTAGTACCTATAAACCATTGCATGAATAAATAGCAGGAACTGAAGATGTAAAACTATGAACGAACTAACGCTTTTGAAGACAAAAAAATATTTTTATATTATCTATCTTCTTCTTCTGTATCTATAATTATATATAATACTAGCTGATCCCGCAAACGTTGTTTTGCCATATTATATAAGTTATCGACCTCTAAAAATCGACTATTAAAAATAGGGGTCGGTGACAGAAAGGTGAAAATTTAGGGTTGTATGTATTTTTAATGCCACATTATTAAATATTTAAAATTAAAAAAATTGTAAAATAAAAATATTAGATGTGGACAAGGGGTGTGAAAAATAGACAGTAGCCGATAATGTATCTGAATATGTAAATAAAATTTCATAAAAATCGGTCAAGCTGTTTTGGAGGAGTATGGTATCTAAAACTGTGACATTAGAATTTTATATAAAAGAAAGACACACATAACATGATTTTAATGATTATCATTGACAGCATTCCCTACCACAGTTGGGGGCATCGACGTCGACAGCGGACTGAAGGAAAATCTTTGTAATTAAATTGGTTTCACTTTATTGTGGTACGAGAGCTCACGACCAAAACTATATCGCATTGTTTTACGGCCAAAACTATAATATTACCGTAGAGTTAGAGTAGATGAATCTGAACCCGGCTAAGTGGGCAGTACCGGCTAGAAACGGTTTTTCTGCTACGTTAAAAAAATAGGCAAACAGTTTTATCACAATATATGTGATAATAAAAATGTACATAGGTTTCATCATTTTATTACGATAAAATATGTTTTCAGACATTTTGCGCGTCACATGTGGCCTAAGCGCATCAAAAATGTCAAAAAATTTGCCCGACCTGTCTCATAGCAGCTTGGTTCATTTTTTTAATCTTTTGTATAGCTGCCAGACTTATGAAAAAATCATTTTCAGACATTTTAAATGTCACTAAAAACTCCAAAAGTCCATAAGCTGTTCTGACTATAGCAACGGTTTCAGAAGAAGATATTGAAGATCTGGTAGTGGAGAGTGATTTTGATGATAACGACGATTACGATGACGAGTCCGATAGTGATTGAAAACGATGCTATTTTTTCAATAAACAGTATTTTTCAAACGTTATCCCAATTTCCTTTTGTCCAATTTTTTACCTGATCCTTGGCTGCTATGACACATGCAAACACTATATAAGGTACTACATTTTTTCATATGTATAAATTGATTTTATCTTGTTTTCTTTGTTTGTTATATCTATTGTGTTAATGTATTTGTGTTTTACTGCTATGTTTTTGTTGGTGTCATAGATCTTAAGGAAATAAACATCTTTCTTTCTTTCTTTCTTTCAATTTATTAAAAATGTCCTTTAATTTTAGTTCGATGGTTTCGATTAAGCTCTTTATCGATCAATCATCATCTAAGAATTTGCGAGTTGCAGCTTATTCATTTGTTTAACAGATATAAATACGCCACAATACGATTTTTTAATAATTTCTGACTCGAAAAGTTGTCTGATTAATGAAGTACAAGACTAAATTTGTCTGATATAATTTTTTCTGCATCCAGGCAACTTTTTTCATGATGTAGAACAGTTTTCAGACAGAATGCTATGGAAAATATCGGTAAAATTTTTCAACATGTTCAAAATGGTTTCAACACATAAGATGCTCACACTTTCTTCTGAAAAATGATTAATTCGTATCAATTGACCAATGTTCACTTGACAACAAGATTTTCTTCGAAAATGCGGTCAGGTCGGACGTGACGCAGAAAATTTCTGAAATTAGTATTTTTGCAATCAGAATCACCAAATCTATCGATTTTATACAGTTTTCATCGTAAAACGATAAGGCAAAAATTTTGGTCGTGGGCTCTCGTACTATTGTCAGTAACCCATTAATAACCCACTACAGGGTCGGGTCTGCTCTCAAAATGCGAGGGATGTAGGCCTTAGTCCACCACGCTGGCCTAATACGGGTTGGTGGACTTCACTCGTACTATTACTATTACTTACCGCCTAATAACAAAATAGGAATAGGTTAATAAGTTAATTTATTTGATACCCCCGACTGCGTTAGTGAATGCTGTCAATCTAGATCATTTATTAAAATATAATATAAGTACATTGTATATAAATTAAAATATTATTTAAAAATATTCATTTATCCACTTGTTTTTACCGTTTTGTTCTTCTAGCAGTCGGGTTTTTTGATTTTTTTAATGTTTTTAATACTTCTTTGTTTTATGTATATTTACCCGAGTAGACGTCAGTCGCAGCTTTTTTATTTAATAACAATGTAAAAATTAAAAGTAATTATTAAAAGTAATCTATTTATTCATTTATTATGGTAATTCTAAGAGGACTGATCTTGCTTTTAAAAACAGCAAGACCCCATAGTACTAGCCCTAATTTATGAATTAAGTCAGGCATGCATTTTTGGATTTTATAAACTAACTATATCTTGGGGTATATAACATGATTTTTTAAAATATTCTTACTAATAAAATAACACCGGGCCTCACGCACAACTTTATTTCACCATTGATGATAATAAAATCCAATAACCCATGTAAGATACGAAGGAGATGAATGTGCAAATACTTGAACTATTGATCGACGTATGACTAACGACGTATGTCAGCGCCCCCATAGTATTTCGAAGGTCGGTATGTATGACAGTAGACATTTTTTAAGCCCATAGACTACCAAATTAATATAAAATCTTAAACAGGGCAAAAATCTTAGAATTTTTTTCTTCAGTAAGCAATCTGTAAAAGAAACTAGAGTTAACTAGACATAAAGAACCTACTGCTTCACGATAATAGTACGTACGATATGTTCGACATTTAGTGACGCAGATATTTATTAGTTATACATGCAAAATCAGCAGAATAGATTGAGATTTTTTTAATACAAAATTTTATGAATATTATAGTTTGTTGGTCTATAAACAGCTAAAAAAGTTAAAAAATATTAATTTATTTCTATTACTAAGCATCTCTAAATATACTTAAGTAGATATCGTGACAGTTAAATCTACTTAGTTTAAAATTATGTTGAGTTGGTAAATGTTGGTTTTCTATCAGGTAAATATCGAAATTGTCATGTTTAGCATGCTGTTAACGTTTTGCTAATAACAATAAAATAGGTATTAGCTGCAATATGAAATTTGAGTTGCCTTTGTTATTTATATTAGTAAACACGAGTAGGTATACCTACGTGGTGTAATTAAAACAATGAGATATCTAAAATGTATCTAAGTAAATAGATACCGTTATAAAAGAATATTGTGATTATTTTAAATAAATAATAATAATTTTTTGACTATTATATTCATTATTTCTGCAGTATGTACCTACACTACAATTTGCCTATCCGCAAGGATTTAAATTAAAATGAATGATAGTTTGTTACTAAGTGAGTAGGTATGGCGAGGTAAGTAGTTAGAGATAGGTACCTAACTGTTATTATTTATTTCACGTTCATATGAGAAGAAAATTGAGTGTGCTTTAGTAATGTACAAACATGATTTAGCGTTTTCTTTGAGGCTAAACTTGAAACTTGCTTAAATTTTAATATTCATGATTGTGAGTTGAAGGTAAAATTCTGTGCGTTATTATTGATGCATACCAACTTTCTCATCGGCATAATAATTCTGATTAATAAGATTGATTTTATTAACTTGATAGTGGTTACTCATTCGAATTGAAATGTTTAAGACACGAGCGATGGTCATTAAATCCACAGAGACCAATATGGTATGAGATAACGAGACTAAATAGAAGGTATTTACGCCAAGGTGTTAATTTCAGGAGGTTAGAGTAACGTGAATTTTATTTATATGAAAAGTTAATTCATGCCCTGCTAGCACGTAGGTAGTGTTTAAACGGCAGAGTTAGCACGAGGCTCCGAATAAACAAAAATGCGCCGGAGTTTAGGTACGTGCAGGCATGGTGTACAAACGGCGACGGCGAACGGTGTGGATCTTTCTTCGTTTTCATCACAGCTGTCCTTACGCTATGTAGATCACCTTTTCTATTTTTTCCTCTTGATTTCAATATGTATTTATATATCTACTATTTATAAGTAAAATAGATAAATAATGAGATACAGCAGAACAATGACATTTCATTTTTGTTCACTAACCTCACGGGAACTAGCTTTTAGCTTTGTATTGACAGAATACTTACCTATATGTATAAAATACCTAATGGTGGTGGTGGATGGTGGATAGTGAAGCTTTTATAAAATAACAAAGTCAAAATTGCGTTGCATTGCATGCAGTACTTAGGTATAAGTAGGCATGGACATTTTTACATTAAGTCGTCAACATCAGCTTATACTTAGGTATTTATAGCCCTCTCTAATTTCTTTATTTAAACAGAGAACAAACAGAATTGGATCAGTAGTTTCTAGGAAGGATAAGTAAACGAAAAAGGTTAAGCGTTAAGGTTGTGGAGGATGGACAACAGGAGAAATTTAAGAGAGACTTTGTAATTTTTTTACCACAATGCGAACGGGTTATTGTAAGATAGAAATTCGCCTAAGTATCAGTTTAAGGAAATCCTAATCAATAATTAACATTGTTCTCATTCTCAACCTATCAACTCTCATTAAGACTGTAAGTGAAAGCTGGATGCCTGTAGGTATACATGTATTATGTATACTATAATGCTCACTCAATTTAACATCGCAAAGCTACATTTTACATTAGGCATGTTGTAAATTACAAGTGCGATCGCACCAATGACTAGCGATCGGCCATAACGGTCGACTGTTTAAAAATGAAACGTTTCTGTGGAGAGCATTGAGCTCGGTCGTTGTTTGAGGTTTCCTTTTCCAATTAGCACTTGGCCGGCAGACCGTAACTGGGTGAGGCGAGCGGACTTGGAATGCTGACTAGGTGCTTGCTCCTCGCGTGAGGTATCTTGCCCTATGGTAAAGCAGTCATGTTTTATGAGATCTATATTATCACTATGGGATGCCTTTATACGATTTCGGAATCATACACAGATGCTAGATTTTATTAAATAATCCACCCCCGGTTTTGGACGGTCAAAGATGGACTTTTTAATATTTTCTGTAAATACACTTTACATTTAAACCATCCTAAATTAAATATAGGTATGAATCATAGTAAAAACCGGTCAAAATCCATTTGATATATATTTTATTTAATGGGACGCGGGAATCAATTTTGTTTCATTTTATGTAGAGATATTTGAAAACGTGTAAATCTGCCAAATTAAATAAGTAATATTTGATACGTTCATTCTTTTATTGTAAATGAGAACCAAACGGGCACGAAGGCCTCCTGATCTTAAGTGGTAATTGCAGCCTATGATTGTCCACAGCCAACCATAAATATTTTTTGCTACTCGTAAGGACTAAGATATTCGCTTCAAATTAAATATATCTGGCAACAATGCCTCCCCAGCCAAAATACAAGACATTTAGAACATACTGCTTCACGACGGGTTATCTAAGAGGCTATCAGTAAGGTAAGGCCGGGAGGCAAGGTATTATGGCACTAGTACGGAATTAAATTAAACTATGGTAACTTAAGTTTTGGTGACATCTTGTAAAATGATAGGTATTACCTAAGTAAATACTGAGTACAAATATGAGTAGATACATTCTTTATACTTTTATATTATTTGGTAGGAAAACCTATTGCCATTACTAGGATTCCCATTGCCGTTGTCCTATTGTTAAGAGAGTTGCTTTCATGAATTCCATTAGATCGGAATCGTTACCATACATAACATAGATTTTTTATTTATGTTTTAAATTCAAAGTCAAATTTAAAACAATGTTTAGTTTAAAAATTGTATGTCTTCCTTATTTATCTATTTTCTTTCTGTTATTAGTTTTCAGTTATCTAGTAAATGCTGCAAAAACATGTTCTTGATTTTTCCACTTAATAACAGTTTTATTTGTGTCGCTACCCATACACATTTTAGTATTTATTTATTGTTAAGATGTTCTAAAAAAGCCGCTAGACGAATGAAATATTTTGTAGTTTCGAAGATAGGTATGTTAAAAATGTTGGTAAGCAAGCAATGTACATATTGAGACCGTATTATTTATTATTTTTTGTAATTGATCATCGTTTAGATAACTGTAAAATCTATTATACAGTAGTTGCTTATTGAAGAAAAAGATTAAAAAATTAAATTACCTGTATAAATTTTGGCTACTCCACGCGTTGAAGTCGTTTACACTGAAGAAAAGCTCTCTCTACGTTAACTTAAAAGCTAACGGGTCCTATGTACATACTCGTGTAAGGGCCAATGTGTAAAATTATAACTTTACAGGAGCGGCTCCCAAAGTTTAAATTTGGAATAATTTTAAGATGGTAACACCAAAGTTTATGAAACTCTGCATGGTTGCTGAGACAATTATATTGGTTATTTACTGTATATTACTTGATTTGTATATGTGTTAGTTATTTTAAACTGCACATTGCCTCTTTTACGCTTGTTTTTTCCGTAATTACTTTTTTAAAAAACACTTCATAAAAAGGCCAATAATTATGTCAAATTGGCCGTTGTACTCGTATAACGTTTTACTCCATACTTTTTTTCAAATGTATTTGACTAAGTAGGTTTAAAAACAGTACCAAATTACAAGTGACAGACTGACGGACGCACATACAAAGACACACTACAAGGGTTCTTTAAAAAACAACCATGGGGCCAATGTGTATTTTTTGGAATAAAACACGTATAAGGGCCAATCTACCACATTAGCCGTTAATCCTAATAATACGTAAGGACACAACGAGACCGTTGCTCCGTTTGACGTAAAAGTGTCTAACTGGACATTGGCCGACAACATAAACAAACGCGCGGGCGCGGGAATTCCCCGTGTATAAGTCTCGAACTGCCGTTTGGCCCTTGTAAGTTTAAATTTATGCTACATTGGCCATTTTACTCCAACAAAAAAAACGTTGATTCCATTCAGAAATTACTGTTTTTTTTCAGTTCACCATTAATTCTATTATAAATCATTCTATTATAAAATTTTGTAGAGTAGATAATACCTATAACGAAGGTCTGGGAGCCACGGGCTCTTGCTCTATAAGCACGCGTATAATTTAATAAGTTTCCTAAAACAATAAAAATTGAGTGTCTATAGTTATTATGCTTATATTCAAAATTGTTATATGTATTATAATATGTTTTACTACGAGTTACTACTGCTAGTTAAATGTAAGTATTACGACCTAGGGCGCATTTTTTATTTCTTTACAAAATTTGATATCTACAATTCTACATACCTGAAACATGAGTGAAATGAATGTAACAGATAAAATACGGGTTAGATAAGGACAAGAGTACGATTTCCGAGGCGCCAAATTTTGACCATGCAGTCTTCACATTTAGCCTAAAATAAAATGTTTTTTAAGAGTAAAAAAAATTGAATTTTTTCCTTTAAGGGGGTGAAACGGGGTTTGAAATTTTTAAGTTTTTTATCATTTCTGCATAACTTTTACATCCGATTTGGCTCAAATTTGGTGGAGACCTTCTATTCGACGATACAAGCAAGTGTGCCAAAGGATTTCTGGCGCATCTCAATAGTTTTCGAAAAATAGATTTTTTTAATAAATAATTTTGACCATGCAGTCTTCATATTAAGCCCAAAATAAGATGTGATTTGAAGGTAGAGAGGAGAAAACGCCTACAATTCGGCTCTGTAGTGAACTGTCCTCATTGAATTCTTTTCAGCCCTTTGTAGTACCTAGTCTACTGTTGCTATTAAATACTTCTATGGATAATTGCTACAAATTTTATGTCTGCTTTACTTAGGTATATTTAAATTTTTCGACAAGAATTTCCATAATGTAAACAGTGTTGGTAGGTATTTAAGTTCCTTGTCTAAGAAAATATTTGACAAATAAAATAATAAAACAAATTACTAAAAATCGTCAATGAGGATTTTTTTAAAATATAACAAGGTTCGTTTTGATATTTTTTTCATCTAAATATGTATAAGATAATACGTACATTTCATGTTTAAACAAATTGGATTCAGTAAAAAGTGTCCATTTAGCTGGTTATTGCTGGCTAACCGTGTTGAAGTTGCGCAGGATTGTCGCAGTAGCGCGCAGAGATCGCCACCAATCGCTTTGTTTGTCAATACGCAGGGGGCGGAGCCAGCGCACCGTGTCCGACAATATGCTCAACACCACATCAATATTTAATATGAGCTCTTAACCTACCGCTGTAAAATTCATTATTGTTTGTATCGATCGTCAGAAAACTTTTATAATGATAACGGATTTTAACCTTTAACGCCTTCATGTAGAGGCCACTTCAGAGTAGAGTAGCGAGAAACGTAGTGGGTATGTTATTTTGTGTACATGCTAATGAAGTGTAGTGTGGTCGAGTTTGTGGTAGTTGGTCATGCAGTTGGCACGTCAGCACTGATTTGTTATGTGATAAATAGATAATTCATTGTCATTAATTTTGTCAAATACTCTACTACTACTCGCGAAAATTTTCAGACGTTTTATATATTTTTTCAAATATGAGTATTGAGTGTGTAAAAGAACATAAAGTGCAGTGACTTGGAATGTTAAAATATTTTTTAAATATTTTGACGAGTGTTCCCTAAAACAGGTAAGATATTGATTTACATTATAGCTACTTAATATAAAGTAATAACCAACCACATAACATCCGCACACCATATTAAGATATACGATTGTGTAAAATAAATTAAAAATAATGTTATTAAAGTAACAAAAGTTGATAAGTTTTATTCTTCTACCTCATATAGGTTATGTGTAAATATCTTAAATGCATAAATACATTGTAATATTTATATTTTAAGCGTCAATTTTATAGATATAGGTATTCATAAAAATACTTATAATTATTCATTGTATACAATGTTACTGATGCTTGTATTGACGTTTAATTATATTTTTACGTGTTGAACGGCCTTGTGTTCAGTCCTACTTCATGAACGTATACAACTAAATAAAGTTACTTCCAAGAGTCTATTAAATTATGGTTACAATGCAAATAGTTGTCGTCAGACTAACCACAATGAAACAGAATTATTACTATTAAATATTAATAATTAGTAGTAATAGGTAAATACAATACCAAATATTACAATAAAAAATAAACATGTACGGCACAACATACTCATAGAACCTATACCTAAGTACATAATTATGCGTAATAGTCATGCAATAATTCGCAACCTAGCCTACGTAGGTGTAGTCAAGTAGGTACCTACCATTGATATTTCAGAAATATTTTTGATAGATTACCCGGTATGCGGTATTAGAATTACCCCAGACTGGGGTGGTACCACCGACGGCATCATACGCACAGGGCCCGACATAGTTATTTCATTATTAACTGCCGATTAAAATGCTGTCATCAGTGATGAATTTTTCATTACTGGAATGGAAAACTTGTCTGGAAAAGTCTTGAAGACGGTGCAGCGTGTTACATTTTGCTAGCCTCAGACGCGCATTATCTAAATATCTATCATAGGCGCCGTAAGCTACGTTTACGTCTATTTACCTTTAATATTTTTTTTATAAAAGTTTATATTAATTATCTGCGCCCCTGGTCTTAGATAAAATGTTTAAATTCGTCCAAATGTCCCACGTGTACCCAATTTCAGTCCAGTTAATTCGGTATTTTTGTAGGATTTTTGAAGCGAAATCTTCTTTAGCAGCGCTGTGCACTTTTTGGTATAGGTAAAAATGTTAAACTCGCGTCAGGACACGTGACCTGATCGAAAATTCGTAAACGAAAATGCGTAAGACGGAGGGAGAGTGTTTTTTATTAGCGCCATCTAGAAAAAGTGCAAAAACGATTGTAATCGTCCTACTCCTGCCGGCACTCCCGGAGTAAACCCCATTGTTTTTTTTTTGTTGAAAATTTAGCGCTCGCCTCGGAATCTGGCGCCCCTAGGCACGTGCCTAGTTTTCCTTAGGGATAATCCGCGACTGACCACTCCTCATTTTTGCTGCTCTAGACAACGGAATCAGATCCAGGGTGACCTTCAAATTCAATTTCAAATTCAAATTCAAAAGCTTTTATTCATTATTAGGTACAATTTATGCACACTTAATGAACTTCATACATTTAATATTATACAAACATCCGCTTTGATCGCTCCTCGGGCAAAACGTAGATCTGATCTCCTAGATCTGCCCTGGGCGACTATCTTTGTGGGCACAGCCATGAATACACTTGTTGTATATGAGCAGCAGTTACCAACCACTAAAAAAGAAAAGAAAATGTAGTTAGTATAGTAAGTACCTACTCAGAAATATTTAAACATATAAATTTTAACGTGGAGTAGGGTAGTTGTAGGTTACGCTAGGGTACCTAAGCTAGGTACGCTTAGGAATTATTCTAACCTTCTTTTAAAAATGTATTCTCATAAAGGTTTTTAATGCTTAGGTACCTATGTATGTATGTACAATGTACAATAAGTGCCTTAACGTGGTTGGGATTCAATGAATCTTCATTTACAAACATTAATCTAAAGTGTAATCAGATGCTTTAATATTAAAAAGGAATTTTGCGCTAGGGCCAAAATAAGTCCTAAGTCATTTTAAATAAATAATTAAACAAGTCTTTGAACGAAAATCATTTTTATTTATAAGGATAAGCGTGATATAATTTACATTAAGAAATGTTGCTTACATACACAAAAACCAATATCTCTGGATGTTTATTTTGGGTTGGGGAATATTACAAGCCTTTATTAGCCGCACGGTCATGCACCCATTACTTACTAGTATGTGCGTGGTGTATGCGCCTGGCGCGGAGCTGCGTACAAAGAAGACGGCGCAGGTTCCGTCACCGGGCGGCGGGCGAAGGCCTATCGGCGCGTCCGGCTCGCCACAAAGCCCTACAATAAACTTTTACAGCTCACATAAAACCCTGACTTTTTAACCCGAGTTATTTGAATTAATATCAATTCGGAGTTTCTCAATGGGCTTTACTCGTCAAACTCTAAAGTTTTATGACGACCACAGAATTGAGGAATAAAATTAAATTGAAATGTAGCCCCGAAAAAAGTTTGATTGCGGTTATCAGCTTCCGAATTTGAATATTTACATTGAACATTTGAAAGAAATAAAATTGGTCCTACTTGAATTATAGGCACCAGATTCAGAGGTTCCTTTTTGACATTTAAATACATACATATGAGTAGTTACATACATCTTAAGTACCTAGTCATTATTTGGTTTTTCAATTATTTTAATGGAGATAAGGAATATCGCACGTAGTATCGTCCCTTAAAGTTCCTTGATAAGCACCAAGGTACCACCTACCTACTTAAAATTTGTTATAAGTAGAGTACCTAGATGGTGAAAATATATTGGTCACAGACTTTAAATGAGATGTTACTAGGTATATGCTGAAAATGGCGATCACTATGCAAGGGGAGCACAAACTACGTGAGGAGTACTACGACGTGGTGGACTGACAACCTGAAGAAGACAGCGGGAAACCGTTAGATTCAAAGGGCCAGACATCGGTCGGAATGGCTTCGATTAGGGGAAGTCCTTGTCCAACTTTGGACTACTAAAGGCTGAAAGTAAGGAAGGATATGCTGAAAATAATCTTAGGGGTGATGCTTTTAGCCGCTAAGCCGTGTAATGTAATTATTTCAGATTTTAAGGATCGCCTACTTATTTTGATTCGTGATATGTAAACCTGTAAGTTGTTCTACGAGAGAGTTTGATAGACAATCTGTCACAATCCAAATAAGTTCGAGTAGATAGGTACCTACTTTTACAGGGCAAATTTATGTGACTGTGTAGGTATATTTTATTGCGCTAAAATGATTCTTTGTAACGTTTCAAGGATATCCTATGACTGTGTAAATATTCGGCAGTAGAAAACTATTTTTGTTTGTGGAGACACCTTATTGATCATGTATGTTGCGGGTATTTGATTTAGCCTATTGTTTGATTAACATATCAAGGCTGATGGTTGTATACATGCCAAGTGATAATAAAAATTCAAGTTTGAAACGGCGATGACGCAAGACCATTAAAAATACTTACTTGAGTTTTCGGCATCATTCCATTTGCATAGCCTTCTCGGCCTTCATTACGCAGCCGTTCTGCAAACTTTGAAATTGGAAAAGACAACACGAGCTATATTGTTTCAATGGTTTCAATTTCGGTTTGGTCAGTCTTGCATTTGATAATTAGCACCTCTCGCCTCACCGCTCGGTACCTACTACATGCTACTACGGAGGCCCGGACAATTGCGGCCGATACCGCACGCACAACGTTTACAATTTTATCGAAGCGAGTGCCATACCATAAACCTTCAATCACGGCCCCGAGTTCCTTTCGTAGGACCCTTCGAAGCCACTCGTTGTTATCTTTAATATTTTATAGGGTTCAGTAAAACGACGGCACTGCAAAGCGATTAAGCGACATTCCTCGTGTCCGTCGGTGATCGGGACGAATTCATCTTCGAGCCCGTTTTAGTATCCTGTCATAATGCAACAGCTACATGAGTGATTAGGTACATGTAATTAAAATGCCATAAATTTTTACACCGTTTGGTGCATTATGAATATTTTGTAGCAGGTTATATCATAGCAAGTTAGATCGGGAACCCGGACCCACACTTGAACACCATATTTAACCTTCCCATTAAAAAGAAAATGTTCGCAATTCATCTATACGACTGGACTTTAATATTTATACCTCATGGAGTCGTAAAACGATGAATAATGACGATGCAGACGAGTGGGCTAGTGCTGTAATTACTTGCCTTTATACATAGCTAGGTACTAATTCTTCGATGCTTTCTTGTTCGCAAAATTTAAAATATTGTAAGCATAAGATATGTCCTTGTATTTTGCGATCATAAAATAAATCATAAACATACATATGTATTGCTGACATACGGTTTACGTTGGTTTGTTCATATCTTCGAAATTATCTTACGATAGCTGATTATAGTTGTTACTAATTAGCAATTAAGTACCTACTAACATTTCCAACTACTACTTAAAACAATAGAAGTAGCAAACGAGTATGTATGCAGGTCACCTGATGTTAAGTGCAGTCCATGGACTCAAATAAGCCTATGATGTCTGATGTGTGACTGATGAGTTGGTAAGCGGATCATACTATGTCAGGAAAGTAATATGGTGGCATTGGTGACCTCAAATTTGTTTTTCCGGCAAAAAAATTAACAAACATTTTCAAAAAGATTTAGCTAATATAAGAATACGCTTGTTCTTTTCTGTCTAGCGTTGTTAGTAAAGATAGGCATTAAATAAAGACAAGAAATAAAGACTCTATAATACTATATACTTTAGTAACAAGCACATTTTTATTGCAGTCTATTAATATTGAGATTAGAGAAGGTTACGACGAATTTCAAACACTACTCATATGTTAAACACTTTCATTAATACGAATTACTAAGTATTATTGTTGTACTGTATGTTGTTATAATGTGATGGAATGTAACAAAGAGCAGAGAAAGTATCAAAATCGTTCATATTAAATAGATCAAAGTGAATGTAGAGTGAGTAGAGACAGTCGAAATGAATTTGACACAAGTTAACTGCGATGGGATGATTCCTGGAGCGTTGAACCATACGAGTACGTCGGTCAGCCGTGATAATAACCACAATAAACATTGTAAGAGGAGATCGTGAGCCAAACTTAAAATAAATGTTCACCTCTTATTTGCTATAAAGATTTCGTGATGTTCCCTATTAGAATTGTAGAGATGTTTCATCACTTGAAAGTAAATACGTAGGTATTTGGGAAATGTGTATGTACTTACTTATTGACCGATTGTGTCCAATTTATGTTTTTCGACTAAACACACGGTGCATAATTACCCCACAACCATGCTTTCGAATACTACTTTTATGTTTATACAAGACTGAGCGCGCGGCTTCGCCAGCGTTGATTTTAGAACTTGGTGCAGAGAAGGGTAAAAAGTATCCTATATGTTAATCCAGGTTATGATCTATCTGTGGAAAAAAAGTCATCCAAATCTGTTCGCCCGTTTTTAAGTGAAAGAGTAACAAACATCCATGCAGACTCACAAACATTCGCATTTATAATAGTAAGTAGGTACTTAGTAGGATAAATATTATGTTGATAAAACTCTTTGGCAAATAACTCATTATTAAGTACCAATTCTTTGCGTTTTTATACTCGTGATGATTTTTCAACGAAATGTCCGATTGGAATAAAACAAATAGTATTTTACTTCTACATAAATACCATTGATAACTGGGATTATCCCAGTAACGGCTGAAAAAAAACCCCGACACCTGAGATCCCTTTAAAAAGTAAAATATAATGAAAGAAACTCTATCTTAAAGTACCTATGTATGATTTTGTATAATTTTTAATTTAATTTTTATTTTATACTTTTTATAGATACACACTTATTATAATGTAGATTTTGTTAAGTTGTTAACACATAGATTCTTGTCGAAATTTCGGAATTCTTTCCTCATTTTCTCCCCACTTAATATATTTGCAGATATCGGGTATTTTCCCCACTTTTACCCCCAGAGCTTTTTCAGGGCTCAACCGATTTTCTTTGAACACATTATTTTGTAATGTGCACGTGATGAGCTTTAATTTGAGACCTCACTCGATTATATTTGCAGACATTCGGTTATTCTTCCCCACTTTCACCCCTCACAATTTTTAAACGACTCAACCAGACAGACAGACACGTCAAACTTATAACACCCCTTCTTTTGCGCCGGGAGTTAAAAAGCAAAGAAGTCAAAATGAAGTTTCAACATAATAAAAACGTGACATCTAAATTGAGCGTCCTTTTATTTTTAAGCCGCTTTTATTGTGGCCGGAATATTGCTATCATATTATTTGTCCCCTACCAACATATTTTCGGGCGAATTTTAGGGTATTTTTTCTTTCTATGGTGTGTCCAAAATGCTTGAGTTTTTTGATTTGAAATTAAATTACTTTTTTCTAATACTTATGAGCACTCAGGTATTTGTACAATAAAGATAAAAGGCGTGTCTAAACTAACAGCGTTGCACCGCTTCATTAGTGCATTGAAAATCATATTTTAGTTCACTTTTTGAAAAACGGGGCATTGTTCCCTATTTTACACGAGAAAAAAATAATAGGTATAATTATTATTATAACAATTTGATAGTTATTATCTCTACACTTTCATAGAGTAAGGAAATAGTAGATTGTATGACAAGGGAGCAAAATGATATTTTTACGGCGAGGGCGTTTTCCAGAGCGAAGTGAGGGATTCTAGTAGATTCTAGTAGAATCCCGAGCGTAGCGAGGGTTTCTTTAGTAGAATCCTGAACGTAGCGACGAAATAGTATCTGATAATAAAACAACTTAAAAGTTATATTTATATTTGAGACATTTTCGCAATTATTTTTATTAGGAATAGAGATTGTTGTAGATTTTATACTCTGCGTGTTTGAAATAATGTCCGAATCTGGCTCATTGCTAACAATCCGTGAAAATTGACAAAAACGCGGGCTTCTGTCGTCTTTATTCAAACAATATGTATTTGCGTTCGATTTCTTTGGCACGCGCGGAAAAGTTCATTGCCGCGCACTTTTTGAATTTGGAACTTTTGAAGAGGGAGGAAACACTCATTCCTATCCGCTAAAAGGTTTCTTATAGAAAACACCCACTTTGGGCGCACTTAAAGAGGAACAAAGTCGTACTTTTCGAATAGATGGGATGAAAAAATAATTTGTATTTCTATTTTATGAAGGTATTTGTATTGAATTAAGATAACAGGCATGTAAAGGCATTAAATTGCCGACGGCAGTGTTGTGAGTCACAAATATCAGGTGTGACCAGCCAATACAGTTAATTTTTATAGTATCTATTGCACTAAGGTGTTACGCGAACAGCTTAGTCACTCAATAGTTGGTATTTTTATATACGGGAAATTAATGGGTTTATTTAGATATTTTTGGGATTCGGATGTCTGACGTATCCTCGCGCTTGTTGAAGTATAATTGCGTAATTAAGTTACTTAATAAACTAACTTATCGTAAAACATTTTTGCCAGTTGAAGTATAAATTTTACCTTACCCGCGCTTCACGTCGGCGTAAAAATGTGGCCGTTGTTGTGTGTTCGAATCACTCAAATTATTCATATAAATTGAATAAATCTGAGAATGATCGACGTTTGTGCAACGAGAAAAGTGCAATGCGCCCGACCATAATATTTTGGGGTCCTTCGGGGCCCTATAAGGATGGGGGACCTGGGTATGGCCCGAGTACCCTTATTGTAAAGACGGCATTGAAACCACCCTTTAGGCGACACAAGTGGAATTTTAGCTAGGTATACGAGAAAGAAAGAAAGATGTAGTATAGTATGCTACATATTTCTTTCTTTAAAATTTAGTCGATTGATAGGTAAACCATATAACTATAGAATTACAAAAAAAGAAAAAGAAAACAATACAATGTACAAAAGGTTTTAACGCTTAATAGTGATGTCTATAAGATTTTGTGATAGGTAGGTATTTATGTACCTACCCATGGCACAGATGGAGATTTTTTATTCAAACCTAAATTTTTTAGAACAGTCATCTACATACCTACTTAATACAAATTCATACAAATAATTAAATAAAATCTAAGTAAAAAGTGTAAAAAACACATGGCAACACCCCTTTAGGCGGAAAAAAGCTTAAGTACACTTTTAAAGTAAAAATCAGAAATAAATGTTAAATGCAACATGTTTTGCCTGAAAAGAGCGGACAAGTATTTCAGTAAGGTATTTGTTTTCAGGTGAAGAATGGCGGCGTCCCACATTTTAAGCGCAGTAGAGCCAACAGTGGGCGGCGGAAGCGCGCGCGGCGGCCGCGAGCGCGAGGTGAATGTGGCTTTAGACGACCGGGAGTTGTGGGTCCGGTTCCAAACCTTGACGAATGAAATGATCGTTACCAAAAATGGGCGGTAAGTTAGGATTTAATTTTTTGACAGCTTAATTAAAGTAAAGCAAGATATTCCTGGACATAAGGCTACTTACCCATTATTTCTAACATTCGAAAAGTTCAAAAATCGATTTTTCTAACATTTCTAATATGGAGAAAAATCGGCGATCAATTTATGAAGTATTTAAAATTATATTAACAATGTCAGTGAGAAACCACAAATTGATTCCGATACTCATACAAATTATATTGATTATATCGCTACGGTTTAAAAGTGGCCAGAAAAGTTAATTAAAACATTAAATTGATCACCAATAGTTATTTTATTCCAAGTTTAAAACTAGCATGGATTTAATTAGTTTGTCGTAAAAGGCTACCTACCTACCTACAAAGTGCATAATATCATGAAATATACCAGTTTATACTTAAGTTTAAAGCCATCGTATAGCTTTGCAGTAAATGAGTAAGAAGTAAAATGAGACAATGCTCCTTACAATAATGTTGTCGTAGTTTATAGCCTGACCGTGTACTTAAGTAAAGTCGTATAACATCTAAAACATCTGGGACTAATCAACTCGCATTGTGTTTACATAAAATTAATGTTAAGGTTCGAGGGTAACCACGAGTAAAATTATGGTCATTTTTCAAACCTCGCATGAAACCATGAAAGTATCTTTGTCTATCCGTACTGTTTTCACGTTTAACGTGACGACGGCGACAAAAGCTATTTTTACACAAAACGCTGACTAACAGTCATTTACTAGCATACAACACACTTACACAACTGCTAAAGGATCTGGATAATTAATTAAAATTTAAAATATCACGTAGTACCTTCAGGCATTATTTTTCATTTCTTTCTGTACACTTATATTTCTTAAACCTGAACTTCGTACGCACCGATATATTTTGCAGAAAATACCCATGCATATAACACATTCGCTTGTGCTAACCGGTCGCTGAGGGGCGGCTAGTTTTCAGCCATTAACACCGTAGGCCTTACTCATTAACGCGGGGTGTCTAAACAATACTGCTCGATGAGCCATGACGGCCTCTACCCTTGAAGAAGTTCTGACGAATGTACAACTGTATCATACTTGTTTACGAAGACATCTTTGTGTTTGCTGTGTTTGCTGCAGACTTAGTGCTTTTTGTATTATTCTACACGTGGACGGTATGCTCCAACCAACCCGGTATATAAATTAAATCATGCTCTAATTAACATAACACACTGAATCTATAATTTTACAAATCTGAAAGCACAATTGAACAATAAATTGTTCGTGATTGCGTGTGCGTATGGTGTATGTGTGAGAAAGAGTAACGCTTCTTTTCCACCAGAGATGTGCGAGGATGCGTAGCGAGGGATGCGTTTTTAAAGAACCAATGTATTATTTTCCAACTTATTGTACTTTGTGTCACCTTCGTTAGTTCCGGCAATTTAGGTGTGAATATCATTTAGATTTTCGCTTGTTTAATCGACTATGGTTAATTTTTGTACAGTTACCAAAAAGAAACAAAAATAAAGTCCGCCACAAAAAGGACAAGTGTTACAAAAAGGAAACAAAAAGGACTTATTAGGATTATTTCACACAAACAAACAAAACAGTATAGTTACTTAATTTTTTATTTAATTTAATTGAATTTCTAGTTTCTTTTTGTGTTTTATTAATCTTTTTTAATTTATAGTACTGACGTAAATAATCTTTTTTTGATCGAGTTTTAGTTTCGTTTTCTTTGTTTTCCTGTTTCTGATATTTTATTAGCCTTCTCCAATCTCTTCTTCTTTTATTTTTTTCGCTTTCCGATAATTTTAATATTTTTACATATTTTCTCTTTATTCTTTCTAGATATTTTTCGGATTTCTTCGTATTTCTCTGGGTTATTTTCTTTAAGCCTTTTTCTGTACCTGCACTTTCTTTCAGCGGGTGTCAGCAGTATTTTGTCTAAAACAAAATATATTTTATGAAACATTTGACAACGCATTATTGCGTAGGTACATATCTAAAAAATCTGAGGAGAGAAGATACCCACATTACTTACCAAAAGAGCGATGAATATGAATGTTGATGGATGGAAGGGAAGAGGACAACCTAGGAAAAGATGAATGGATTGTGTGAAGGATGATATGAATAAAAAGGGAGTGGAAGTGGTGACAGACGGACAGACTGACAGTGGATTCTCAGTAATAGGGTCCCGTTTTTACCTTCTTGGCACATAACCCTTAAAAATAGCCACTCAAATGCGACTGAACTTGTCATCGTACTATGACAGCACCCTTAATTCTTTTTTGTAACCTCATTTTTGTAACATTACAAAAAATGTGACAAATCGTCACAAAAAAGAAAATAAATCACGTGTTGAAATAACCTTAACATGTAAAGTACACTAAAAAAGCTTCTTGCTTCCAAATGTCGTTTACACTTTAGTTTAAGAAATAAATATACAATAATAAAATAGCCATATGGTTCAAAAACAACTTACCGTGTAAGTAATAATCCAGCCAACAAATGGAATATTAAAAAGTTGAAAAAATACACCAAACATTGAAGCCACAGCAACTCAAAAAACTCACGCCGCACAAAATGACCGAATGTCACTCTTGATGCTGCCTGATTGGCTGTTCATAAAAACGTAGTGTTGACAGTTAATTATTGCGAAATCTACCAATTTTTGTCGTTACAAAATAGAATAACAAATTTGAAACAATTTATGGATGCGTATTTAACTTAACGTAATTTATTGCTTTCTTAATTTATTTTAATATTAATCCAAGATTGAAGAGTCATAATTATACTGAAACTAATTCTAAGCTTGAATTAAAGAAATATGTAAAATTAACAAAAATAACCACCCCTTTATAACGTATGAACGTTCGAGGACAAAGATTGCTCCATAGAAAAAAAATTGCTTCAATAGCAAAAACGCGCCAGTTTAGAAACTGCACGGTTATATATACTAATTGTATGTTATTATAATGAAGACACTGTAATAAGGCCAGTAATATGATTTTGAAGTAGAATGCACCAATAAATTCAGACAAAACCTAGCATGGACATTTCACCATGTTGAAATGTACAAAAATTTGAGACGGATGAAAAGAAAAATATATGCTTGATACTAATAGCAACGTGGAGCAGAAGCGTGGTGGTACTGTTCTTCAAGAAGGGTGACAAAACCCAACTGAAGAAACCCATCGCGCTTCTGAGCCACAGAGAGAGCCATGCTTGGAAATGATGAAATCCGTAGAAGAACGAAGGTGACCGACATAGCTCTCAAAGTTTGCAAATTAAAGTGGCAATGGGCTGGCCACATCGTTCGCAGGACTGACAACCGATGGGGAAAAAAGGTCCTCGAATGGCGACCACGTTTAGGCAAAAGGAGCACTGGCCGCCCTCCGACCAGATGGACTGATGACCTGAAGAAGACAGCGGGAAACCGTTGGATTCAGAGGGCCCAGGACCGGGCGGAGTGGCGTCGATTAGGGGTGGCCCATGTCCAGCAGTGGACTACTAAGGGCTGAAAGGAAGGAATAGCAACCTACTCGTATGTATATCGGTAATACCCGGGCAAACTGTAATGGCTGTACCACCTATAAAATAAATAATTTTAGAGAGCAATGGATTGCAATCTAATCTTAATATAAAATAATATTAAGGTCTTACCTTTTATACCTTTATTCCTTTTCCAACCCTGTAGAACCCTCGTCTATATATCGCTCTTAAATTATAGCTAGGTAGTTCGATATCAAATATACTGTATACACATAAATATAAGTATATATTTAAAAGTATATTATCCAATTACTTACATTATTTTATTATGTACTTATATTCATCAGCTATCTGGCTATGATAACAGAGGCTCATTGCTTAATTTGGGATCAAAAACCCATGGGGTTGTTGCTCCATAATAATAATTTTATAATTTATTGTTGTAGGCGAATGTTTCCAGTAGTAAAGGTTACTGCTAGCGGTCTGGATCCAACTGCCATGTATACAGTTCTTCTTGAATTCGTACAAGTTGACTCACATCGATGGAAGTACGTGAACGGTGAATGGGTTAGTAAAATTTTCTTTACATTAAATAGAAAAATTTCTAGCCACGTCAATTCACGTCATAAACATGATTTGGCGTTTGATAACTAGTTATTCATATACTCTACATATATATTTATTGAGATTTCATGTGTGCGGATCGGTTTTTAAATAAGTATCTGACTTTGCTGTGGAGAAGTCTTTATATAAATGTATTGAAATTTTTATGGGCAAAGGTAGGAAATCCATCTCTCTTCTCCCTTAGAGCGCCCGACGCGGTTTATCGATTGCTATCTATCGAAGACAACTGAAGGTCTTACATGCTCTGTCAATCACGAATTGAAAATCACATATGGGATTATGTAATTTTGCCATCAATTGAGGCTATTGCGCCCTACGTAGCTTAAATTTTTCGATCTTTTAATTTCGACTAGTAGCGGGTGCATGTAAAGCAAATTTGAATTGCATGAATATAATTTGCCTCGTATTGTGCGACTGACTTTATTTTAATTATAAAGATTGTGTTATAATTTTAGGTACCTGGTGGAAAAGCAGAAGTTCCACCTTCTAACGCTATCTACATTCATCCAGAGAGCCCTAACTTCGGAGCACATTGGATGAAAGAGCCTATTTCATTTGCAAAAGTAAAATTGACCAATAAAACCAATGGAAATGGACAAGTAAGTAAAACCGTGCCTAATTGGTTACGTTAATGAAATAATAAAGTTAAACTATTTATCAATTACCTACTTTAGATACGTAATCAATGCGTATTCAATATTCATTGCATATACATACTTATTCAGAGTATTTATACGCACAAATCGTCAGTAAACGTCAGGCACTACTTTTCTTTGTGTTGGCTGTTGATAAAATCAAGTCGAAGCATAATTAACAGTACTCAGAACTGACAGAATACTAATTTTGATAATAGAAAGGCAGTTACTCCGAGGTGCTACTCTGCTACAGTTTCGTGGCTACCGCTACTTCAGAAAGAAGTTATTTCTCACGCTTGTATGTGGTGCGAATGAATATGAAAGCAAACATCTGATACATCCAGATCCATATGTTGACGGCTCGGTGTGAAATCTGTAGCTTTACCAACTATTTAGCAGGTGCTCGTACGCACTATCATTTGTAATAATTATTGTCTCAGCGCAATGTTTACTGATCTTCTTTATGTTAAATGTTGCTTTGCATTACAACAATATTAACATTTTATGCAATCGCTACAATTTCACAACATAAATACTGTATTACTGACGTTTCTCATCGTATGTATGAGCGATCGATAGCCAAAAATAATATTTATTTCAATTCAAAATTGTGATAGGGCGCAGATTAGTAGGTATTCATTTATTTAAGAAATAGGTAGGTATGTAATACATATCTACATATAGTTAGAGTTAGAGTCATAATACATATAGTTGGAGTTAATATAATACTTAAAAAGGTGACTGAAACACTTGGATCAGGTGGTAGGGATATAATGATATGAATTCCCAAGTATCTACCTTACAGTTTCTACCTTGTCAACAGATAATGCTGAATTCTCTACACAAGTATGAGCCTCGGGTGCACTTAGTAAAAGTCGGCACCGATCTTCGTAGGATTATGACATATCCTTTTCCAGAAACGCAGTTCATTGCCGTCACCGCTTATCAGAATGAAGAAGTAACCTCACTCAAGATCAAGTACAATCCTTTTGCAAAAGCTTTTCTTGACGCGAAAGAAAGGCCCGAAGGCTATTATCAAAGAGACTTTGTGGGAACGCACTATCCTCAGCAAAGCTCGTCTTCACATCAATATCCACAGTGTAAGTTTTAATATGTTATCATATTTGTACCTACTCGTATCGTATATCGCAGTAAGTTACAATGTCAGGAAGACCTTACGTTATTCTATCTGAGACTATTGCGATACTGCGCGATACGATGATACCTACTCTTTGTTGTAAAGATTTAGTAGGTTATTAGATATTTCGGTTTAATTTATTATACTCCCTGAGTTCCGCTACTCTCAGAGTTGGTCTCATGTCGGTTTACATGGCTCTCAGAGTTTGCAGAAGGGCTGAAAGGAAGGACTTTTGAAGTGTTGGAATGAGAAGGAAAGAGCCGTGTTGCCGTGTTGTTGTGTTGATACCTAAGCTTACTTTGCTAGAGGCAACTATTATAGATCTCTAGGTGGCATCCGAGCGCAGCACACATGGTAGGTAGGCGTGTGTGTCCATGGTTTGCAGTGACTTAATAACGGCAGATGGCTTGTACTCTCCTACTCATTCTTAACATGATTTTATTGATCTCAGTCGGAGGCTGGTTCGTCGCATCGCAGTCTCTGTACGGGAGCAGTAACGGGTCGTCGCGGCGACCCGCGCCGTACCCGCCGAGACCCCCGTCGCGACCTCGCACATTATCGCCGCCTTGTAAGTATAGCGGAACGCTGCGTCAAATTTGTTGTTAGCACATAACCATGTGTTTACTCAAATTTAAAGCATGTGAAACACATAAAATAAGTTATACTTATTAATGCGCTGTTAACGGATTTCTCTCGTAGTTAAAAACCGACCTACTTATGTACCTAGTTTGCGAAATGATTTGTTAAGTTTGTCCTATTATGTTGCATTTTAATTTACAAATGTTTTTTCTGTGTCTTTCTTTCAGTGATGTACTCTAATTCGTACTTATCATTAAAGCTTTCGTAACAAAAATAATAAAAAATTCAAGGGTGGTTTTCATTCCGTACAAAAAAACTAATGATATTTTTTATGTTTTGAGTAAGTGCTACGGAATTCTCCGGGTTCAAGTCCCACTTACACTAGACTAATATAACTTTATAACTTTTCGTAGATTTGTTCGTTCGTATTCGTAGATTTTAGAATATGTATTCAGAAGACAAAAAAGATGTGTCCTTTTGTGGATGTAAATTTGGCGCAGTAGCCTAGCCTAGGGTACTAATAAGTACTTGTTACGGATCGATACATAATATGTAGTACCTACACACTTATTAAATGAAGTATTATTAAAGTAAGTACATATAAAAGTCGATTATATAACGTTGTACTTTGACATTGGTTGCAGCTACCTACAGTACCGCGGAGCGTACCTCAGTGGGCACATCGAACGGTAGCGGAAGTTATACATGGGCGGGCAGTGCCGGTTACTGGAGTGCTTCTCAAGGAAACAGTTCACCGCAACCGAGCGCGTCCCCGACTCCCTACCGCACGCCTCCACACGCGTACCCAGCTCCGATAGAATACGCACCCGCACCAACGAGCACCTCTGCGCCTACAGCAGCCCCTGCGCCGCTGTACCCCCTTCAGTACGACGCCCCTACACAACACCATTCGCCGTACTACCAACATGCGTACGCGCCGTACGCACATCATGCGATAGAAGATATCTCTTACTGGCCTAATAGGTAAAATTTTTCCAATAAATTAATTTAGTAATATCTTTACACGTTTAGTTACCTAGACTTAGGTGAAACACTCATGGCTTAATGTTATAATATATATGAACATTGGCAATGCAATGCTGAGTAAAAATTTCAAGTGTATTTGTCGGATATAGTAATTATTGGATAGGATAGTTATAGTAGCATGGAAAATAGGATAGTTTTTTGTGTTGCAATTGAACATAATTTACCAGTCGCATTCTATTCCACAAAGGGGGAGATAGAAACGCAAAAAGATAATATTGTGAAGATAGATATTGTGATCGCCTCCTTTGCGGGGGCGAAGTTTTTATCCAAATAATTCAAAATTTTGCTTGCAGGAAGGAAAAGACATCAACGCGCACAATTTATTAAGCTTAAAGCCAGAAAATGTGTAGATTATGCAAAATTATGAAAGTAAAATTTTCTTTCAGAATCAGACCTATTCGTATTTTAATGCTGCCATATCGACAATAATGTTCGATCTTAAATAAAAATAAAAATTGCTTAAGGGAAAATCTTTTTACTTTCAGCCTAAACAGTTACGGATATCAAACATCTGAATACGTCGGAACCGGTGAGGTGCCGTACAGTGCGGAGGGCATGCCTTTTGGGCCAACAGGGCCTCCGTTAGAAGCTGCATCAGCCAGTCAAGACGGTAGAACAACCCCTTCAGGCTCGGAACACCAGCCTGTTGAAAGAGAATACAAGTATAACACCGAGGAAGAACGACACTCGCCATGCGAGGACACACTTCCCCCACGATCTCCAGCGCAGTGACCAACTCTCATCTTAGAAATTATACAAAAATATATAGTGAAAATAGTTAATTCTATAGAATATAGTGAGTTATGTACATAAATTCTTAGTTGTAATAAAAAACAAAAGATACTAACCCTTTCCATATTAATTATGCTTTTTCCTGTCATACATTTTTCAAATTAATATACGGTACTACGTGTTATGATAATATTATTTCAGACAGACTATTTGGCATGCGCTAACAAAACTACAAATAATTAACAAAACCTAAAGTCCCATGCAAGCGTTTCAATTCATTATGTGTTTAGTCAATAAGTGTGTATTAATTTGTGTATATTAGGTAATTTTATTTCAATACGTAGAAATAAATAATTTATTATTTACTTACTCTCTTTCTATCTGCCATAATATTAACTGTACACATAATTATTGATATTAAATAAGATAGCTTGAGGCAATAAAAAGTGTTTTTCCCTTTTGATTCGTTTTGGTAATATAAATGAATCTCACAAAATGTTTTTTATCTTTATTTCATCCACTATAGGTACTGTGGCTATGATAGTATGGTATTTTAAAAGTCACACATATATAAGCACTATTTTATTGTTGACATTACCGCACGGGACCATCCGTAGAGAGAGAAATTTCGCTGTCATGCACTTATGTTGTAACCTAAAGAAGAACCCCTTTGCAATAAATCGTGATTCTGATGCAAGTAAAAAGAGCGTACAATTAGGTATGTATTTATTTAATAAAAACGATCATTTTCAAAACGAATAACCCACAGTTATATTATGTAGTAGCCGCAACGTAAGAAGCTGATTTTGACAGGTCTAATTAGGTATTAATTACGTATCCAAAAACATATAAAAATAAACAAACCACTCGTAAGCTTAGAATTTATATAGGTATAGTCAATGTGGGCTACTTCATCTGGGGGGTAAGTCCGTCTGCTGGGGTTTTCGCAAATAAATTTAATAATAAATAAAAATATAACGTTTCACACTCATAGTTCCCCACTCTAAGATTCCCTGTATCGTGGATGCCATGGACATACACAAGACAAGAACACAACACACCCAGACCAGAAAAAGAAATTCAAACTCGTCATTCAAATCTCTGCTCTGCTGGGAATCGAACCCAGGACCCTCCGCGCAGTGCACCGGTGTCTTAACCAATGCGCCACTCAGGCCGTCCACATGCAATATCTCTTGTATATAAAATTCCCATGTCACAGTTTTAGTTACCATACTCCTCCAAAACGGCTTGACCTATTTTTATGAAATTTTATATGCATATTCAGTAGGTATCTCTGAGAATCAGCTACTGTCTACTTTTCCCTAACTAAGTGATAAAGGTTGTCCACACCTAATATTTTTGTTTTCTTTTTTGGACAATTTTTTTATTTTTATTTTTCTAAAAGACCTAAAATACAACCCAAAATTTTCACCATTCTATCACCAATTCCTATTTTTAACAGTCGATTTTTACCGCTCGATAACTTATGGCAATACAACTTGGGGTTGTTGATAGAAGGGTGAAAATTTAGGGTTGTATGTATTTTTTGATGCCACGTTTATGAAAAATAAAAATAAAAAAAATTGTCCAAAAAATAAAAATGTTAGGTGTGGACAACCCTTTTCACTTAGGGGAATGAAAAATAGATGTTAGCCTATTCTCAGACCTGCTGAATATGCATATAAAATGTCATAAAAATCGGTTCAAGCCGTTTTGGAGGAGTATGGTAACTACTTAAAACCGTGACATGAGAATTTTATATATAAGATAACCACTTTCCGACAATGTGCCGCGCAGCAAATTGAACAATATTCTAAGCTTGTTCAAATAAACATAAATTGATCGGCTTATAAGGCGTTTTTTGTTATGAAAATAGCCTTCAAAATTTGTGGCGTTTTCAGAGTTTCTTTCGACCTAGACGACCTCTGGAGGAACATTAAATTTGACGTGTTTTAGAAATATTTTCCATAAAAATGATACTAAAACGTCTTTATTAATAACTGCTTTAGTTATTTGTTACATTTATTAAACGAAAGCTGGTTTATTTTTTGAAAATATCTGCAGTTGTTTTTTTGATAGTCGAGAAGTGTGTGTTGGGGAAGTCCGTCAAATGACGGTCTTAGGCTGCTTTTCCACCAGAGATGTGCGAGGATGCGTAGCGAGGGATGCGTTTTTGAAGAACCAATAGAATTCCTTCATTTACCTAGCTTAGCACAGCTCTGGTGGAAACGGCTTAGCGGAGCGAGGCAATCCGTGAAAATTGACGAAAACGCGGGCTGTAGGTCGTCTTTATTCAAACAATATTTGCGTTCGATTTCTTTGGCGCTTAACACTAAGATATTCCAAATTCAAAAAGTGCGTGGCAATGAACTTTTCCGCTTATGAAGAGGGAAAAGGGCTTTTTAGCGGGCATCCAGGAAACTCATTCCTTTTTAATGTGTATCCCGAAATGCTTTATTACAACGTATCTTTGTAATGCAATCTTTGTAATTAATCAAATGTTAATGCATTTAGCATTAACAATTTGATTTAGTATCGCATGGGACGAAAATCGGTCTTACGTTAGTATCGATTTTTATCCCTTCTTATTTTGAACACCCACACAACCAAGCTGTCAAAATGGACATCTTTCACATAAAGGTATTATAGCAGAGTAGGGGAGACATATGGCTGCCTGTAAGTGGAAATGTCGGACACTTAGAAAGAAAAAAAAAAAATAACGCTTCACACTCATAGCCCACACTAGGATTCCCTGTGTCGTGGGTACCATGGACACACACAAGACAAGAACACAATACACCCAGACCAGAAACAGAACTCAAATTCATTATTTAAATCTCTGCTCTGGGAATCAAACCCACGACCTACCGTGCAGCGCACCGGTGTCTTAACCACTGCACTACTTGGGTCGTCAAAAGAGATATAAGATTATGGTACAGTACCCTTTTTGTCTCTCTACTAATGCATACTATTAAAGAACTTAGTGCATTCGCGCCGTAATACAGGACCTCTTACTCTAATGGCGGCAAGTAGGTATAGTATTGTGCATCTATGGTCATAACCATGTCAGCAGGCTTCTGCTCGCGCTGTCAGGAGCAGTTCATCAACAAAACAACTGCTTAAATTGTTTATGGTTGTATTATATACGAATATTATTGGCTGCGTTCCAGATGACGTTGAAAACTTTGTTGTTGTCACTTATGACGTCATGACTTACGCTGACACGAAGCTCACCGCGACGATCTACGGTGGGTTGAAGTGATCGTTGTCAACTAGTTGTCATTTCAATTATTGTCAATCAAATCAATTTGTCACTTATGACGTCATGACTTACGCTCACCACGTCCCATTTAAAAACGTGGGTTGAAGTGATCGTTGTCAATTAGTTGTCAATTAGTTGTCAATTCAATTGTCAATCAAATCAATATTTTATAATCCTGAGGCTCTTTTAAATAAAGCATGTCAATCTCTATGACAGTAACAACGAGTTTATGACAGTAACGCTCACAAGCAGCATTGCCAGGTCTATTTCGAATAAATACCGAACAGTGAGAAAATAAAAATAATTTAACAATAGGTTGGTGTCTTTAATATCTAGTGCTTTTGTTTCTATTGTTAAATTTTGGCACCAACCTCAAAAATAGTAGACCTAAACTATGTAAGAAATTTTATTTCATACTTTTTTGATGTCAGTTTAATTTTTTTTAATTATTTTCATTTCGTAATTTTTAGTTTTAAGTCCATATAACCGAAACTACTGGACCGATTTTGATGAAACTTTTACCATTCCCAAGTTGAACAAAATGCATACAAACAAAAAAAAAAATGCAAAAACAAAGATCCCAACTGCGTGAAGAACAAAAAGATAAAAACAAGTGGATAAATAAATATTTTTAAATAATATTTTAATATTTTTAATGATCATGATTGACAGCATTCACTAACGTAGTCGGGGGCATCGAATACATTAACTTAGTATTCTTATTTTGTTATTAGTCGGTAAGTTAGTGAAAAAAGTTTAACTACAAAGATTTTCCTTCAGTCCTGACAGCTGTCGATGTCAATGGCGTAAAATCTGACCGTTGAATCGTTGATTATGGAGAAAAATTTATCAGAAAAAAAATACCGCACAGCCATTACTTCGGTATAATACCGAACACCTGGCAATCCTAAAAACTGCGGTCGTGAGCGTGATCGTTGTGTGTGTCAAGTGGACCGCGCTCAATTATGATTTATGTCAACAGTCAAATGAAATGACAGGCGACAGCTTATAATTCGAAATTTCAATTTCAACCAAAAAATCAAAACAAGTATAACAAGTAAAAAATCCACGCAAAAAACGAAAAAAACAACCTCAATAAACTTTTAATTTTAATAACAAACTTTCATCAAGTTAAATGCCACTTTTAATTTTTAAAAGTGTAGTTGTGAGTTGAATTTGGGTTTATCAAAGTTTTGCCTCGTCAATTTGTTTTTGTTGTATTATTATTTAGTTATTCATAGTAGGAATAATTTTTTTACCTCTTGCACCAGTAAAAACATGGATCCTACTGTTTCAATGTCTAAGGTAAATTTTAATAGACATGTTATCTTCACTTCATTTCGGAAGGATCAAGGTCAAAAAATCTTTTGATTAATTACAGGGCGTGTTTCTTTTCCGAAACGGATTTCAAAAAACTAAACCTCTCAAGAAAAAAACGAAGTACAATTTTTTTGAAACATTGTTTACACTGGAGCCATGGTACATAGTTTCCAAGAAAAATTGGGATATTATTGAACATCAATTAAAGGTAAGAATTTATAAGTTTATGATTTTAAATTCTATCGCTAACACTGAAGTACTCAAATAGCCTGATCTAAGATATTTTGCAAGGAACCTTTTTTGTGTCCCAGTGTTAGGCCCGAAGTCTGGGATCTTCCCCAACCTTGAAAAGGAAGCTAGGAGCATTTGGTGTAGATATTGACAATGTTCCATATTTTTAAAACTTCCATAGGGCCTTTGATGAATAATTTCTCTGCTTATTATTGCCTCTGATAGTGCTTTCAACAGCTTAGAAGTTGGCCCCATACTGACCACACATCGGTGTGGCACATATCAATATCTCTTAAAAAAATAATGTGCATTTGGAAAATTTTATATTACCTGCTGTAATGGTCTAGGAAAACATTGTGAGCTTGCATAAAGCGATTAACACACTGCTCCACATAACAGAGCATAGCGCAGGGGTGCGCATCCATTTACAGAAAATGAATCCACACACATACATGCAGATGTGTGTTCTGTTTATTGGATGGTGCATGTTTTCTATACAAATGGAAATACTTACATACAATGCAAGATCACATATTCCCGGGCTACGCTGCATGATGTAGGGCAGTGTGTGAAAGTATTCTCAATGGCATGTGCAGTCTGAAAATTCACACTAGGCTAGGATGGTCGACTAAGGCCCGCATCCTTCTCATTGTGAGAGGAGACTTAACTCTGCAATGGCTCACTAATGGGTTACAGACATGATGAGAATACATTACCATATGATGGAAATAGTACTAGGAATAGGAAATTGTACTAGGCAATCAATTCATCAATGCCACTCTAGTGAGCATATACCTAGTCTGTCCTACCTGTCTAGAAGTACACATTGAATAAAATTATTTGCAAAATGAAATTTGTATTCCAGGAGTTACATGAGAAGACATACAGTGCATTATTACATGATATTGTTGGTTATATTAAATCTTTTGATTGGCAACAAAAAGTTGACATATTTGATGGAGTTATACCTACTGTTACTCTGCTTACTGGCATTAACCAACCAGACCATGTCAACCAATTCATGGCTTTGATTCATATTATAAGGTAAATATCATTCTTCCCACTGATTTTCATATTTTGTTATGTGATGAACATTTTTACACCTTTTTTAACTAATAGACATTATAGTATAGACATAGATATAGAGTACAAAATTTTGGGTAATTGACAATATTTTAACTACAACATGTACTAAAATTTCATTGAATGTGATAAATAAATATTTTCTGTACTTTTTACTTACTTTTTTTTATTTAATTTTGACTATTACTTTTTATGCATTTTCATGGTTTTTGGATATCAAATTAAGCATTTTTTGAAAAGAATAATGAGCACAAGGAATAAAAAAAACTGCTCTAAATCTATTGTAGTATGTACACCATCTTAAAATAAATAATTTGAATGGTTTCAGGGCTGAAGTAACACCACATGTGGCTATGGTTGGTTCCCAAGATGCGCAAACAGTGAAAAATTTGGTTGAAAATGCTGTTTGGCAGCTAATTCATGGTTTCAATTCATATGTAAATAATGTAAGTAACAACTATGTTATTGTAGCCTTAACCAGGAAAGTACCCTTTTTGTGACCTTCATAGGTACCCGAGAGCCGTGGGAGCGACTCCGGGTTATGTGGGATTCTTACCCACTAAAACCCCCTCGGTGGCCTGCCGCTAAAAAGAGCATAAGCCAGGGTTTCTGGCTGATAGGGGAGTATGGAATCTGCACCTTACAGTCAGTTTTTTATAACAAGCAAACAACACCCAATGGTAAGTGGTCACCATTACCTTTTGAGACTAGCAACATACAGTAAGGCATATGCATTGCCCATCTGTAGCTGTTTCCAAATCTTGACATGAATAAAAAATAGTGGGGTGGTGCTGTACTGCAATAGGCATGCTAGCACTGGGTGCTGAATTTTTAAATAAGCTAACCAAACATCTTGTCTACAGGTGAAATGAAAGGATGTCCCCACAATTTGTATCATTGTCACTAAAATTGGATTTTGAATAAAGTATTTTAAGTATTTTTAAGTATTTTTAATGAAAAAAAGAAATGGTTTGTTACCCAAACTTAAATATTATCATTTTCGTATCCTGCTGTATGAATTATTTTTATTTTTTCAGGATTCCTTAGAACTTGATGGAGATGGAGTATTTGAAACACTCTTCAAAAGAAAAATAAAAAAGAGTCAATGTACCATGAAAGTATTACAAAACTGGTATAACACCAATTATACAAACTCTCCAAAAAAGAACGAACACAATGTTAATGTCCAAAGATCACTAGTTGTAATAATGCCAGACTTTGAAAGCTTTAACTGTAATGTTTTACAAGATTTTGTATTAATTGTTAGGTAATATTTTTTTGTAATACACATTTATTTAACTTTTTTTTTTGATCAAAAAAATTTATTTAAATGCAAGAATGCAGGTTCCTTATACATAACTGCAACAAATTTTAAAAGCTGCTGAAATTAATTCTGATCATCAGAGGAGTGGATTTTTGAGAACTCAGTCATTTCACATTACACAAAAGAGCTCTACTTCAATGCGGGCAGCTCACTGGGGCTCTCCCAAAGTTGCTAGTGTAAGTACTTGACCAGCGACCACTTACCATCAGGTGGTGCTTTGCATGTTAGATTGTTCTTTTTAAAAAATAAAAATAAATTATAGCAGTGATATTTCAATGGCTAAGAATTCAGTTCAGGCCAAGGTTGTGTAGCCAAGCTTTAGAAGTTATACCTTTGTTAATTTGAATAAGTTAAATGTAAACAATCTGTTATTTCAGTTCCTACATCACAACCTTGCCAATAATATTTGTTTTTGGAGTAGCAACATCGGTGTCAGCTCTACATAAATCGTTTCCATATCATGTGTCATCAAAATTGCTGATCAAAGTTTTTCATTCCCACTCTTCACATATTTATATGAACGAGGTTTGTTTACAAGCAAGTAATATTTGTGGCGGCAGAGTCAACTCGGTTGAATTTGAATCTCTATGCTAACTTTGAACTGCAGCATAAATGACTTAAATGTTTGCTTTTAAATATCTGGTAATAAAAATCAATATCACAATTATTATTTGATAAAACCAGTATCCAAGGCAATAAAAAAGGAAAATCAATGTTGACAATGTTTAAAAGTGGTTCAAAGTTATCCAAAAATATTGAATGTTTTTTGAGTTGATCTGTATCACCTTATAACTTTTATTACAATGAAGATGTTCAGTTAAAAATTCTTAATCATTTGAGTGTTGATTACTTATTTCTAATACATAATATGTTATCATATAACCTATTTTGATAAAAGCAGTGACAGCCCAGTGGCTAAGATCTAAGAATGCCGAGAGATTTTCAGAGAGGTCTGCAGTGGAATCGTAGTGGCACCCGCCACTGACGTTATGTGTGTTTCACAAAAATGAAATGTCATCTGCTGTAACTGTGTAGGAAAACATGACGAAACCTGCATGTCTGAGAGTTAGTTATATTCTCAAAACCATGTGAAGCCCACCAGTCAATGAAGTGGCTATATCTTTCTCATTGTGAGAGGAGACCTAATTTTGCAACAGCAATTGTTTGCTGACAATAAACTTGCAGAAGATAAATCTTCCTGATAGTTGAAAAATAAATAGAGATATAGATTAATAGATTAATTTTGCCCTGTGTACCCCTTAAATTGTCTTTATTGTGTTACATGAAGTTTAAATAAATAAATACTGACAAGTACTGATGCAGGAAGTTTATCTTTTATATAACTAGTACTATAGCAATATATTTCTTTAGCAATGTTAATGTGTTTCAAAGTAAAGGATGAAAGGGTATTTGTGTAAAAGTGGAAAACATTCACAAACTTTGCTAAGCCTCGTGTTCATTTATGATTTAATACTTTCAGGTCCTAGAAAACATTTTTTTAACACACACGAGCCCTTTCCACTTATCAGGAAAAGCTTTTGAACTGTTGACAGATGTTTTTTTGTTCTATGATTTTTCTGTCATCGGGTTAATCCAGAGTATTAAGGTAAATACTCTCTCATAATCAATTAAATAGCTGATTTTTGATTAACGTACCAACATGGTAAACAACCCTAACAATTTTATTATGTTCTGAACTTCTATGAAGGGCGCTTAACTATATAAAAATCAATAAATAACATTAAAGTTTTTTTTGTAAACACAATCCTAATGTTTGCTCAAGATAAGGTAAGATTAGTTGAAAAACACCAGAGAAAAGTTTTTAGCCATTTTATCTAATCTAAATTTATTGTCAGCTATAAAAGTTATTGACAAGCTTTACGATAATATTAAAAAGCTTCAGAAAACTTTAACTGGTGACTCCTCTGGTATTGCCTGTGCCTGGCAACAGTGAACGCTTACCATCCGGTGGCCTGTCTGCGTGTATATAAACTTTAGAAAGAGTAAACTTTTATGTAATTCAAATTACAATTTAGGTACAAAAAATTATTATTACAAACTGTTTCAGTATTGTTTCATGGATCACTACTATGGAGACAATTCGAAGGCACTCTGTTGTGAAAGTGATAAAATGGAAGAGGCTACGAACAATCTAACTGCTGAAGATCTTGAAAACATTAGACAGCTACCATCCTTCAGGCCGTTTTTGGAGCAACAAGATTGTACAACAAAAATTGGACTATTTGAAAATGACAACTTTTTTAGGAATGTCTTATGTAAAGAAATGAAAAAACTGCATGATTATATGCGAAGTTTCTACGCATGCTTGCGTTTATTACTGGTATTTGTGAAGGATTTACCAAAAAATATACTAGGGAAGTCGGTAAGATGATTATGTTGTACTTATATACAATTTCGTACTATCTAAATGTTTTAAAGAATCGTAAATTTATGAATGAATGAATGAAACAGCAAATTTGTTGCTACAGCAAAAAGTTGTTGCTGTATTTTGGCTTTTTGCCAATACTAATTACTGTGTTGACAATAGTTACCCTTTCATGCTATTGTCAGTGAAATAAAATTTATTGTACTCAAATTTTATGACACTTGATTTTATTTTTTAAGACACTGATTTTATTGGTACAAAATCATGAGTTTTCAGGTTCGTGAAATTTATGCAAGATGCGCCGCTGAGTGCATAACAGGTACGGCAGAATTTAAGGAGTGTATGCAATTACTGAACTTCCAATCCCAATTCAAGTTGGTCGAGAGCTTAAAAAGTGCTGTAAAATTTGTTAACACTACTTTACAAAAATCACCTATCAAACCGCTCAGGTCGACGCCCATGAAGAATAATCACAAAAATATCGCCTACAATAATGATTCCCTAGGGGAAAGCTTTCTTCTAACTGTCAAGGTGCATTTACTCACATTTTTGAGGCAAATTGAAAGTGCTAACAAGGAAGCAACAATCTTCACAAATATTGATACAGAGGATGACCAAATTGATGTTGTGCCGGGGAATAGATATAAATTAAAAGAGGTAAGGCTCTTACTGAGAGTGAGCGATGAGGGAGTAGCTCATCCGGCAAGGTACCCTCACACCACCCCTTAATCCAACGTGAATCAGCACAATATTCATGTTTTCCATTGGGGAGGTGTGGTTGCCAAAGGTACATTTGACTCTACATCTAGGAAATATATTAATGCATCACATCTTTACAAGCTTTTTTATGTTATATCAAACAAATCAAAATAAATACATATTGGAATTTTTTGAAACTTTGAATTTAAATCAAGGGAGCATTTTCTTATGATATGATTGAGAAATCTGGGATGTCACCAGTATTATTTATCTTCTATCAGAAACTGTTAAAAGACAACAAAAGTAAATAAAATTCAATATAAAATGTACCCAACATTCAACTTGGGTTCATTCACAACAGCATGATAATCAAGTAACCTAAGAGGGTATTCATTGTAATGTATTTATTTTTGTTACAGCAATTGTTAAAAGCAACAAGAATGGATAAAATTCAATCTGAATTTGAGATGATCCGTTCAAGGTTTGTGAGCTACATTGAAGAAATGTTCCAAAGAGGTCTACAGCCGCCCCACACACAACCTTTTCACGAGATCCTGTTCTTTAGTGATGTGGCCAATGTGAAGAAACACATAATTGGTTCGCCTAGAGGTGCTATTCATACAGCACTCAGTAACCCTGTACATTACTTACAGGTAAGTGTCATAAACACTAAGAGTCAGACCAACTCAGAAAGATTTGCTAAACAAATTTAACTTTATCATTTAAATTTCTGATCTATTGGAAGCCAAACACAAGGTCCTCTGTTTGTCGCATTGGCTTAGTAACGTCTGCTCTATTATTTCACACATCAGGTTGTCTAAGTGTCTACTGCAGCACATGGAAAGTCATTCGGCCATTAAATGACCAGACAATATGTGGTATGTATTATATCTAAATCTAAACTAATATTATAAAGAGGAAAAATTTGTATTTTTGTGTGTATCTAATAAATAAACTGGAAAACTACTGTGCCGATTTCAAAAATTCTTTCACCTTTGGAAAGCTACATTCAGCCTGAGTAACATAGGCTATATTTATTTCTAGAAAAGATAAGGGATCCTTACTAAAACTTAATAATTTAATAGCAAAACAACGTTTGCGGGGTCAGCTAGTATAATATAATAATAATTATGTAAGATGTATGATGAAATAAGCCAATTTTTAAAATTCTTGTTTTACTATAGAAGTTGAATTTTTCAAGTGTGCGTGAATGGGGAAATCCGAAACTATTGTAATATAATTTAATGACACATGGCAAACTTAGGATAGAGCTAATTTTAAATAAAATACGTTTTTTCCCATACAAATCTTAACCGATTACTTATCAATCAAAATTATGACCATGAATATGAGGCGCCTTTCATTTTCTCATAGAGGGTGATGAAAAGTAGTGTATCACTCGGGACAAACAATATTTTTCGCTCGGGCGACGTACTTTGAATCCGTCGCTACGTTCAGGATTCTACTTAAGATACTCTCGCTGCGCTTCTACTCTAGAATCTTACAATACACTTCGCTCTGGATTCAAGAAAGCGCCCTTGCCGTAAAAATATCATATGGCTCCCTTGTGATACGATCTACTATTTATTATTTAACACATTGGTTTAATTAATTACCTTGATACATTTTATCGTGTTCAAAAGTAATTTAAACCATGTTACACTAATTTTTGTTGTTGGTAAAATTTGGAAGCCAGTCCATAGTTGACACCTAAGAATCTGACGATTGAGTGGATATCCTCAACGAAATAATTAAATGATGGAACTTTTTTGTTAATGTACACCAATGTAGCTTATTTATATTCACAAATAAAAATATGAATATTATGAATTAAAGATACTTATTGGCAGACAATTTCATGCGAGAGTATCATTAACCTTCTAAAAGACTCTAGATAGAGTGGAAGTTGAACTCTTCAACAGATAGAAACGAGTAAATTGAGTTTTAAAATAAATGTTGTAGTAGCTTTAATATTGCGAGGCCTGCAGAAGCGAGTACTAAAAATTACTTAAAAATTACAATTTCAATTCCATTTTGAGATAGAACCAAATTTTCTACTTAATAATTATTATTAATTTTATCAGATATCTTGATAATAATATTTATTATTTTCAAATACAATTTCATAATAGTAATTCGAAGGTCTATTTTATTATTGTAATAATTAGTCATATAATGCATTGTAATGTATATTCAATGGCCGTAATATAAATAAATAATCATTATTAAAACAACCAAAATTAGGTATATTCGATCAAAGCTTTGCTATGTATGTTGAACTTTGGCTGCAAAAAAGGGTTTCTTTAGAATAACTTCTGATATCTACTTTATAAATACCTCTTCAATTCATGCATAAATTATTGAGGTTTCTCCAAATGTCAGCGTTAAACCAATAAAAAGTAATAGCATATATGTTTTATAGCAAGTCTAATAAAATTAAATCGGGTCGTCATAATCCCTTGCAATCAGTTAAAAATTTGTTCGAATGATACAATAAAAATAAGAATCTTTAATGATACATCCATTGACAGTCATTCTATTCATAATGCTATATGTATATTATGTTTCGTTTAAATTCTTAGTTGGGATCGATAATTATGTTTTGTCTGGTCAAATAGGAATAATAAAACTTAGTAAATAATATGCGATCATCAGCTCCAGTGATGATGTCAGATAAGGTTTAAGTTCAAGGTCTTTATTTATGTTGAAGAATATTTTATTTAAATTTCCTTTCTTCTCTTCAGGGAAGCATTTGTTATGTGTGACACTACAGGGTCGGGTCTCCTCTCAAAATGAGAGGGATGTAGGCCATAGTCCACCAGGCTGGCCTACTGCGGGTTGGTGGACTTCACATAATTATATTTGAGAACATTTTTTTTTGTGAACTCTCAGGCATGCAGGTTTCATCACGATGTTTTCCTTCACCGTAACAGCAGGTGATATTTAATTTTATAAAGCGCACATAACTTTTTTAACAAAGTCATTGGTGCGTGCCACTGGGATCCGAACCCGGACCCCTCGATTCGAGGTCAAATTCTAAGCCACTGGGCTATCGCCGCACAGTTGTAATAAGTAATTTAGATTAATAGATTTACAAGTATGTGTTCCTACCTATTTATCCTTCATGGATTTGATTTTATTAAAAAAAAACAAGGGTTCTCTTAAACAAAATCCTAATAAATCATTTAAAGTACATAATATAATATGGTATATGGTCTTAACAGTGTCCCTCACTCAAGAACAAAAAATAACCTGTGAAAAATCTAAAATCTACTTTTTTTTTTTAACTAGCTGACCCGGCAGGCTTTGCTCTGCCAATTAATTTGACGAAATCTAGCAATATAGGTATATAGCCTATGTTACTCAGGGTGAAAGTAGCTTTCCAATGGTGAAAGAATTTTTGAAATCGGCCCAGTAGTTTTGAGTTTATTCATTACAAACACACACACAAAAATACACTTTTTTTCTCTTTATAATATTAGTGTAGATATTGAAATTTAATGTTGTAATTGTTTTAGGGTGTAAAATAATAAAAAAATAATAGTTAAAAAAATAATAGTTTAAAAAACTAAAAAAAATGCTTCTATAGATCCAATTAAAAATAAATTTTAATAAATTTGAATTAAGAATCGTGTAAACAAGAAAAAAAGTAGCAGAGAAATAGCAATTTGTGTTTGAGGTCCTAATAATTTTATAAAATCAATTTTCTTGGTAAATCTAGTAAACAGAATGCACTATTTCACTCGCACCCACTAAGTATATAATAAACTAAATTTCAGGGCTATAAGTGTGGTGGGCTGGCAAGTCCTAGACCCCGTATTGAACTATAACCTGTGTTTCTCAAAAACAAGATTCTAAAGACGTTAATTTTTTTGTAGAAAATCGTAGTCCGGTATTTGATGTTGACCTTGACAGATGCTTACCTATAACGAGTTTTCAACGGTTATGTTTTGAGATGTTGTGAGAAATATTGATTTTTATCTTGTAGACAGCACATAATTATATAATCTAGGTACTTATACAAGTTACGAGGAAAGTCCGAATTTATATTTTAGTAGGTAACTAATTTTGAAACTCGTTTTCAAAGTTTTTTTATAAATATATTCAATGAAATTATTTAAATTCTATGTAAATAACTTGTAAAATTCGCATTTATTTTAAACAACTATTTAAAGAAATGTTTAAATCATTGAATAAACATTAAAGATAAGACGTATCATGGCGTTTTAGTGCTTTAATATTTTTTTAAATATTTAGTCCACCAATGGGAAGCTGGGACATAAAAGGGTTGCCAATTTATGTATGACACTCCTGGGAACGTATCTCCCTACAATCGGTGTCCATTAATTTTATGTGACATTTTTAGGTGTTGTAGGAGAGGCGTGTTAAATATTATGTAAAGATTCTGAATAAAAGCATAGAGTAATTTATTTACATTAAAAATATGCATTTTGTTAATTTCCCGAGAGATAAGGGAACGGGGGAGGGGATCGACCAAAATCTTACAGAGGGGAGAAAGGAGCGGGGATTGGAAAAACGCCAAACGAGACGCCATGAGGCGTCACGACACTAAAGGATGGCCAAATGGGGCAGCTTAAAATATTAAAATTATTAGTTAGGTAGTAAAGTAATACAATTCTTTGGTTGCAGTGTTCTTGTTGCCATCTAGCGACGTTGGACAGCGTTTTGGACACTGTGCCCGATGTTTGCCTCGCGTACAAGTTGCATCGCGAGTGTGGGAAGCACATCAACCTCTACGACTGGCTCCAGGCCTTCGCCGCGGTACTTCGTCCCGAAGAAGACGGCGAGACACGTTTCGAAGATTCTAGTTTACAGTGAGACCTGAAACAAGAAATTAATACCTATTTCATTTTTGCTCAAAACATGAAACTGTTTATTTGCCGTAACACTGTTATATACATTTCATATTTTACTGAAGCCAAGGAACTTAAGCCTAAAGATAAAATAGAGAACACTAAGCTACATTAAATTAAGGGCTTTTAGGATGAATCTGTCGAAACAGAAGATATTGCAGGTCTGATACAGATATCATTCCATTGTGACTTACGCATAATGTCAAAAGCGCAATATCTTCAACTATATTCCCTAGTTGCGCCAGTTTCCTTAAAAATATATTTAATTAGAAAACAGCTTTCGCTTCGCGTAATATAAAAGGATAAAAACAAAAATATGACTCTTATTTCTACACTCTACAAAATAAATATTAGTGCAATTATTTCTGTTTTCTTTTTACAGGGTCCGATTTACACGAGCAGTGGCTGAACTTCAGTTCTTAGGATTCATTAAATCATCTAAAAGAAAGACTGACCACGTAATGCGTTTAACTTGGTAATTAAATACCTGCTGTGCCTTGAGTGTAGTGCGACATTATTAAGGTGTGAAATAAACTTTTAATTTAACTATGGAATTTTATTGTTTTTTATTATTAATCGTCTGCCGGTTCAGGTAGTTATGTCATTTGATTTGCTCATCCTTTTATTATTAACAAATATCTATAAATCAATTAACACTCATGTATACCTTAACCTTGTATTTGGCATAAATTAAAATTTATACAAAAGAGTTTCAGAAAACCATTACGGTTTTAATGTCAATAAAACATGTATTTTTTAGATATGTACCTATTCTAGGCACAACATTAGTATTCAATAACATGTAAACTTTTTATGTTGAAAGATTCGAACATGTCACTTTAGACTGCCTACAGTACGATTTACTTTCTACTGTATAAAGTATTATGTAATATCGTTTTTCGATTACAGTATCCCAACAACCTGGGGTGGTTACGATACACATTACCTACTCACCCAAGCAGCAAATGGACGTGCTATAATGGTCGAGAGCACGTTCTGGTTTTCGCTTTAAGTTCTATAAAAGTTCTAAAAACAGTGGAGTAAAAGCGCTGTAAACGTTTACTCGACGCGAAAAAGGCACCGATTTATTCAGACTAAAGTCCTATTAGAGTGGAATAAGCGCTGAGTAAGCAGCAAAAACATGCTGTAAGATTTGAGTAAAAGTGGTAGAAAACACTAAGAGTGTTTTAAGAGCAACCAAAATGCGTATGTAGGATATTAAGTTCAATAAACGCAGTCGAGTTGCTATTATACAGATAAAGTGTGCTATACTAGCAGCCGAATAGCTTTTATTCGCCATTTTAGTTCTATAACAGCGGATAGAATGCTTTTACTCGACTAATAGGTGCTGTAAACGATCTTAGGGAGGCTTTTATACCACTAACTTAATGACAATTTTCAACTCAACGAGTGCGAAATTTGCTTTGTGTGTTTGCAATACAATATTTGTAAAGTAAACTACATGTCAAAGGTAATATTACTTTTATTTTGAGCAATCAATGTGTTTATTTTTACTGTTCGTGTACTCCAAAACATCATGCGCAACAAGCTTTATTGATAAACCCAAAGGCATTTTTACATAAACATTCATGCGCTGCCTATTTTCTTAAGTTTGACGACAAATTTATTAAATTAAATATATTTTAAATAATTATTTTTAATGATAATGTCCATATTGATAATCTAGTTGCAGTTATAGCTAACTTATTCCATTAAAAGTCGAGTAAGAGTGCTGGTCACCACATTTATAGCACAAGGTGTCGCCATGATAACAGGATTTAGGGTTCTCTTGGTACCGAAAAACCCAATTTAATTATGATTATTTTTCCTTAAAGGGACATCTTATATCTTAAAACAATGCCTGACTTCTTGGGTGTTGATACCTTTCTTAACAAAGATGATTTAAAACAACTTGACCAATTGAGATGGCCTTGGAAGGAAACGCATTTTATATTATCAGATAAATGTAACGGATGTGGCCTTAGCACAAACGATAACTCAAACCGAAGAAGGTTTCACTTTGTTTTACCTGACAATGAAATAAAGCATTTACTAAATACGGTTTTTTTTTTGGTGTCGAGGTTGTACTAACTTTGCTGTTTATGATCATTTTACGAATGATGAGTGTTATTATTGTAACTAAATATTTTCACAACCATTAGGTGAGTGTACGAACTTTACGCAGGGCGTTCGCAATGTCACGCATGACCATGGTGGCCAGCTCGGCTCATGTCAAGAGGTCAAGTTACGCTGGAAACTAGCTATAGCAGTCGGGTTCTTTTCAAATGGGTTCTATTTTATTTACATAAAGATTTAGATACATAGACAACTACAACACTACGAGACTCGTATGACTTGTATGACTCGGCCCTGGTTCGAAATGTCGTCCGTCGTCGTTCACATTGTTAATTATTGTGTTACTTCAGTGTACGGAACCACTTAAAATACTCGGACTCGCGCTTGGAAATTCACTAGCGTTACTTGGCGAAACTAAGTTTGCCTGAATTAGTTCTGCAGAGTATTTCATCTGCTCCAACGTTTTTTTAACTTTTTTACGAAAATGGCCGCTTGTTTTCAATTTCTTTCACTTGTTTTTATCCAATTTGATAGCAAAATACTCGTGAAAACGTCTTCAATTGTGCTGTTACTGTTTCCCAGAACTCTACAATACTACTTTAAGCTGAGTAAATATCGTATAAAAGCTCTTAATTACACTACAGCTCCTATACAAACGTTTTTAATTCTATTATACGAGTTAGCCTATAAGCGTGCAGTAACAGCAGCAATGTTGCCATAAGCAATTCGATTGCGTTTATAGAGCTTTTATAGAAACATAAAATAGAGCCGAGTAACAGCTGTATAAAGGCACCCAATTCAGCGAATCAGCTATTCTACAGCTATTATACGACTGTTATAGATCAAACGATCGAATAACGAGTATTTTAGCCACTTTAATTCAGCATCTGCTAAAAGGTGGAGTAAAAGTGCTAAAACATAGTGCTGTAAACGTTTATTCGACGTCCTTAAAGCACACATTAGCAAATATTGCCAAATAGTCGAGATAACCGCTATTACACGATAAATGGGTGTTTTAAGAACGGTTACTCGGCTCTTATACGATTAAAGGTTGAGTAATCTAATTACTATTCGACTATTTTGCTGCTTGGGTCATTTCCCCCCTTTTTACGCGCGTGTTAATATGCTTCGCTACCTCAATAGTAGGTATGTAAATAACAGGCGGGGTCTATAAAAAAGATCTTTGACAAGTTGAAAGTCAGTCTGTTGGGGGTCATCTTTCTCGTCCCTTTAAATCTCTAGAGTTCCACAAGGATCCCACCCTGGCAGGGCCGGATTTAGAAGTCTGGAAGCCTCGGGGCAACAAAGGAGTGGAGGCCCCTTGGTCCCAAATTAATATCCAAATAAAATCAACAATTTTTTTCAGTTGAGTTTTCGAATAAATAATAATAATAAATTGCAAATGCTTATCAGGGCCATTTGATATTTTGATATTTTACTGATTGCCTAATTGATGAGAACAAAATATTTATTCTAATTTCTGTTAATATTTAATGTAATCATGGTTGTACTAGTGTATACCCAAGCAGCAAATGGACGTGCTATAATGGTCGAGAGCACGTTCTGGTTTTCGCTTTAAGTTCTATAAAAGTTCTAAAAACAGTGGAGTAAAAGCGCTGTAAACGTTTACTCGACGCGAAAAAGGCACCGATTTATTCAGACTAAAGTCCTATTAGAGTGGAATAAGCGCTGAGTAAGCAGCAAAAACATGCTGTAAGATTTGAGTAAAAGTGGTAGAAAACACTAAGAGTGTTTTAAGAGCAACCAAAATGCGTATGTAGGATATTAAGTTCAATAAACGCAGTCGAGTTGCTATTATACAGATAAAGTGTGCTATACTAGCAGCCGAATAGCTTTTATTCGCCATTTTAGTTCTATAACAGCGGATAGAATGCTTTTACTCGACTAATAGGTGCTGTAAACGATCTTAGGGAGGCTTTTATACCACTAACTTAATGACAATTTTCAACTCAACGAGTGCGAAATTTGCTTTGTGTGTTTGCAATACAATATTTGTAAAGTAAACTACATGTCAAAGGTAATATTACTTTTATTTTGAGCAATCAATGTGTTTATTTTTACTGTTCGTGTACTCCAAAACATCATGCGCAACAAGCTTTATTGATAAACCCAAAGGCATTTTTACATAAACATTCATGCGCTGCCTATTTTCTTAAGTTTGACGACAAATTTATTAAATTAAATATATTTTAAATAATTATTTTTAATGATAATGTCCATATTGATAATCTAGTTGCAGTTATAGCTAACTTATTCCATTAAAAGTCGAGTAAGAGTGCTGGTCACCACATTTATAGCACAAGGTGTCGCCATGATAACAGGATTTAGGGTTCTCTTGGTACCGAAAAACCCAATTTAATTATGATTATTTTTCCTTAAAGGGACATCTTATATCTTAAAACAATGCCTGACTTCTTGGGTGTTGATACCTTTCTTAACAAAGATGATTTAAAACAACTTGACCAATTGAGATGGCCTTGGAAGGAAACGCATTTTATATTATCAGATAAATGTAACGGATGTGGCCTTAGCACAAACGATAACTCAAACCGAAGAAGGTTTCACTTTGTTTTACCTGACAATGAAATAAAGCATTTACTAAATACGGTTTTTTTTTTGGTGTCGAGGTTGTACTAACTTTGCTGTTTA